>CM076569.1:263740363-264396222 GCA_034641835.2 Pinus albicaulis | reverse complement strand
ATGGGGGGAATTCTATTCATAGCTGTAGAAATTTGAATAACTGATATGTTATCCACTGAGATTCTCCTGATCACACACTATTTTATCTTCATGCACAATACAGAATCTCTTCTACCATTGATCATTACATGCAGAAATAATATCAATTGCATGCACACATTAAAACCATAAAAAATTCACACATATGAACACAGTATGTAATGGGAAAGCTTAAAGCTGAAAACCCCCAACTATCTGTATATTATATATATGTCATAGATATCATGTAAAAATCATCATACAAATCTCCTCACAAGCTCTTAGTATAATCTCCACTTGCTACACACTAATCAAGCTAGATCTAGCAAAACACATGCTCCAATCTCTGCCACTTGATAGCCTGCCTCTACTGCGCAATCCCTGTTGAAGAATGCCTCTTGATGAGAATTTAATTACCCCAGCCTTGCTCACACAGTCTTTATAGGCATCTATACTGAGTGTTGGATGCAAACCATGCATCACTTATAGTCACAACTGATAGTCACACTTGCCCTTTCACCTGTCTCTGCACTGGTCTCCACTGAAACTGTCCATGCACTGAAGTTAACTGATGTATTATTTAGTTGATTAATGAGTTTATAATTAGTGAATTAATTAATAATTAATTCACACCACTCTCACTAATTGTATCAATCAGCTAAACTAGATACAAATAGCTCAACTATGTTTAGATTAGTTAAACTGAACACAACTCCATTAACTTCCTCAATCAACTCCACCAAACTCTGTCACATGAGTTCTAACTGAAGTATCCATGCAATAGCTCCACGTAACCCTTAGGAATAGCGTAATTCCTTCAATTAACCTCTGCTGCATTCTATCTAATCAATGCCCCATACAGATATTGTTAGAGTCCCAAATAAGCAGTTAAAGAGATAATAATATTCGACATATCTATTTTTAGACTGGCAATCTAAAAATAGATTCTGCCCAATATGTCTAAAAATAGAATTTCATCTATTTTTCACATTTGACCAACCATCTACAAATAGCATCCCACAACTTATAGAATATGCTCACCATGTCTAAAAATAGACATACACCTAAAAATAGCCTGTGTGGGCCCCACCTAGTTTAGGTGATTATTTTCCAACTAGGATCAAGGATGATGTTTCAAGATGCCTCCTTCATTGTTTCTTGTTGCAAACTTCAACACTCCCTCTCAACAAGAAAGGACTCTCTTTTCATGCGACATGCAACTCCATTCATTCGCCTTGCAACCTCACAAGCGCCATGCAACTCCATGCATCTGCTCTGCAACTCCTCTAAAACTAAATAGGCTCCAAACAACCCAATCAGTTTGATGCATCTATCATCAAAGTCTTCGACTTCTACTGGGCCCAACTACACATGTCATCAGGAACCACTGCACTGTTGAACTCTTGCACCCATGCACTCACTTCAAGGTCAACTCGATTCACGCTCCAAGATTCCACACTATCACTGACCGCCGCATCAATCCAACTGATCATGCTACTGCTGCGCTGTGGGCACCTCGTATCCAGGTTCAATTCATGAGATCCAAACCATCTCCATGAATCCTACCCAGAAATATCCTCTTGGGATTACTCATGCATGTCGCCCCACCTCTCACCTGGTGGTATAGCTGCATGCACTCCCTCTGCCCATCTGGCACGAAATTTCTCTGCATGAGTGGTTTCTCCCACTCCATGATCCTCTTGTGGCTGCTCCACACCCCGAGGTTCACTTTCACCTGCATGCAAAACTTTCTCCCTCTCAAGCATCAGTTGCATGTCTTTCTCCTGCTTCCCAATAGTAGGAAGCTCCGTAGACATCCCATTTACTTCAAGTCTGTAGAGATTCTTTTCCCGAATCCCAACCTTCTTGACTTGTCCTCCCTCATCCATGTCTAACTCCTACACTCCCAAGCTCATCCTCGCAAGTGACAAACTTTGTCAAGTACACTGAGAGGTCATTCTTCTGCATTTTTATTTTCCGAGTTTATCCAAACTCAACCGTTTCAATGTTTTGAAATTGCTCCAATGATCAATATCGCTTCCGATACCATGTAGAAATTTGAATAACCGATATGTTATCCACCAGATTCTCCCGATCACACACTATTTTATCTAATGTACAACATAGAATCTCTTCTACCATTGATCATTACATGCGGAAATAATATCAATTGCATGCACACATTAAAACCATAAAATTCACACATATGAACACAAAAGATGTACGGGGAAAGCAAAAGTCAAAACCCCCAACTATCTGTATATTATATATGTCATAGAGATCATGTAACAATCATCATACAAAGCTCCTCACAAGCTCTCAGTATAATCTCCACTTGCTACACACTAATCAAGCTGGATCTAGCAAAACACATGCTCCAATCTCTGCCACTTGATAGCCTACCTCTACTGTGCAATCCCTACTGAAGAATGCCTCTTGATGAGAATTTAATTACCCCAGCCTTGCTCATGTAGTCTTTATAGGCATCTCTACTGAGTGTTGGATGCAAACCATGCATCACTTATAGTCACAACTGATAGTCACACTTGCCCTTTCACCTATCTCTGCACTGGTCTCCACTGAAACTGTCCATGCACTGAAGTTAACTGATGTATTCTTTAGTTGATTAATGAGTTTATAACTAGTGAATTAATTAATAATTAATTCACACCACTCTCACTAATTGTATCAATCAGTTAAACTAGATACAAATAGCTCAACTATGTTTAGATTAGTTAAACTGAACACAACTCCATTAACTTCCTCAATAAACTCCACCAAACTCTGTCACATGAATTCTAACTGAAGTATCCATGCAATAGCTCCACATAACCCTTAGGAATAGCGTAATTCCTTTTTTCAGCTCCTGTGCCACATCTGTGCACTTAACTGAAGTGCTCCAAGAGAATAAGATAATGTTTAGTCCAAATATTATTAAGAGCTAATAATATTCAACATACCTATTTTTAGACTGGAAATCTAAAAATAGATTCCGCCCAATATGTCTAAAAATAGAAATCCATCTATTTTTCCAACTTGACCAGCCATCCAAAAATAGCATCCCGCAACTTATAGAACATGATCCATATGTCTAAAAATAGACATAGTCTAAAAATAGACTTTGCGACAAAAATCACCTGTGTGGGCCCCACCTAGTTCAGGTGATCACTTTCCAACTAGGATCAGGAATGATGTTTCAGGATGCCTCCTTCACTGTTTCTTGTTGCAATCTTCAACAACAACAAGGCCACACTATTTTCTAACAAAGGGTTTGGCGCAACTCAATGGTCGCATAAATTGTCTGGTGCCGATTGCTCATGGTCGCATTTGTATCACTTTCAAGATTCCATAATCTACATTATTTTCAGTAAAGCAATTGGCAGGGTAAGTATTCGCATTATTGTTTTGAGGTAAAGTTGAGGTAAAGTATATACTTTTTCTGGGATGATATGTAATTTAGGAATGCAAAATCCAATAATATTATTTATCATCATTCATTCATATCTTACTACTGGCTATTCATGCATAAATATTTCTAAATGGGGAGTGTCTTTCGCTATTTAATGATAAGACCATCTTATTCATCTTCACACTTTCTTCCAGAAAAGTTGTTGTTTTGGTACCAAGCATAGATTTCTGTTGCATTGTAGCAACCACCTCTATTCGCTTAGAATTGCATGAGGGCATGCTAATTTAAGTCTGGGGGAGGCATCACACATGATGGATGTTTTCACTTCTTTCTTCTGTTTGGTTACACTTAGCTTTTTTATACATGGCAGAAATTGATTTGTAAGAGATTTTAAAACTATAAACTCGAATTCTTGTGATTTCTGGATAACAAAGAGGTATCATTAAAATACACAAACCCGTATAATTTCATACTAAATTAGTTCATAAAATTTCAAAAATCATGCACTATCACCTATAGCCATTTTGTTTATATCTCATAATCCGCATCAAAAACGATCCGATTTTTTGGACTTACAGAAGCCATTTAATATAGTAGAAATCTAGTTTTTGAGAAAATGGTTAATGAAGTTTGTTGTTACTTATATCATATTTTGCCGCAACTTCATATACATATAGTTGAACGTCAAATGTAAAAATTGTTACGCCTTTCATCAAGATTGCTAAAATCAATATCTAATATTTTGAGGAAGAATTCATTTATTCCATCCATTTCATGAGTTGGGATGAACAATTTTTGTATTATTGCTTGGTTAATAAAGGAGGTTTTGAAGTCGTTAGAGACACAATATGATCAGCTTGGGCAATGATGGTCGCTAGTTTTTCATTATTATTATCACATTTTAACACCTATTTCATCTATTTCTACCATTCTTATCACTTCATTTATCATGTTTATCATATAATCTCCATTTTATAATTATTTATGTCTTATGATATATATTATTTCTTCTCCTTTTTATTTTTAATAAATCATGATCATTATGCATGATTTTACCAATGATGGTTTATTAATAAATTTGTTGTAATACTAAATGCATCACTGAATGATATTTTTGATTTTATTGATTCCAAAATGATGTTTAAAATATTCCAACTCAAATATTTGTCGGAATAAGAAGACAATTTCAGCACTGGACGGCTTTGGGGAAATGGGATAAGTAAATATGGAAAATCCGAAACATGGGTTTTCATTCAAAATAGATCGAATTAACTTTAATCACAGAAAGAAGTTTTCCAAATTTGGTTCGTATTAAGAGAAAACATAAGAAGTATAAGACGATGACACATGGTACTGTCGGGACGATTCGCCATACCACCACCTATTTTTATGAAACATCATATATGTTTTAGATATGATATCATGATCAATTGTTGTGAATAACCAATTTTGTTATGAGAACGGCTTTAATCATCTCATATCTCTCTCTCCAGCTTTCTGGTGGTATTTAAAAATGAAAACAGATCGTGCTGTGATTATTGTGGAGTCAACTCAGGATTATTAGGGATTATTAGATTAGAGATGACATGACACATGTAATATGCCAGGAATGTAAATCAGACCGTATCATGTATCAGGTCGCGGTATCTTTCATTTATGCATCATTTGTAATGAACAAAACGAGTTCTCGAAGATAGATTTATTGTAATGATTGCTGGCGATTAATACATAGTTTATGCTGGGTCGCTCATTCAATTGTTCGAGTAACTTTGGGGCGTATTCACTATCGATAAGGGCCTGGTCTCCTATGAATTTCTGAACATATTCTCTTTCATGACACTTTTCATTATGCATCGCAAGTATATTATGATTTTCTCGCTTTATAGTGAATTTCTTTTGATGATTTAGATTGCATTTGTTCCTTCATAAGCGCATTTCCAATTTATTAGTTGCTTGTTAAAATAATCGTTTGATTATTTAAAGTATAATTGCTATTTGCCATTTTCTATTCACGTTTATGTTTTTGCTCGTAAAGAGTTGTAAAGGTTTTTTAGTGGCTTTGGGTTGATTGAATTATTTGAATTAAAGAATGAATCATACGCTTTGATTATAATGTAATATATGAAATACTTCTTCTTTAAAGCTTGGACAAGTGATCGCATCTATATTCAACGACCGTTTTATCGTTACTCTCATGTTTATAGCTTGCACATATCGTGGTACACTCTTGAAAACAAAAGACTTACCTGTGTTGATAATTAATGAGGTAATTAGTAGTTTTAAAAGACACCAGAGAGTGCACCTGAATAGCAGATCTTTCCCCAATAAGGGAACAATCACCCTCCTTGCAAGAGGATGAGTCTTAAATTGATGTTGTCGACCATCTTTATTGTCATCTGCTGCATTAAGATGGTTGCACCCATGGAGTCCTGACTATTTCTATTTTAGGCTTCCCTACCTATGAGCCCAAGACTATTTTTAAGATAGAAAATAGATGGAATCCCTATTTGGACCTAATAGAGGTCGTGTTTCAATTAATTCAAGTTCCATTTACTACATGTCTATATGTGTTGATTTCCACCATGAACAAAAAAATTCAAAATTAGCATGCCTCCAACCAAATCTTTCTAAAGTATGTCCATAGTCAAAATAATATGTGCAAGTCTCTATTTCAACTTTACTACAATCTTCTAGAGGCATAAAGGACTATATGAGGATGTCTAGTGTTTAGTGATATGTATCAAGACTTGTGCTATAACTCATAACCCGCTTGAAGTTATACGGACAAGCACCAAAGCCCCGTATCTATCGGAATACGTTTCCTTGTCTAATAATCACATTTAACACTTTGAAGAGAACCATGAACCTGTTAGTTATACCTAACCTTAGTCACATTGAACATTTTTTCAATATGGGATTGCAAAGAAGTGGATAAATGATTATATATATTCATATACTGAGATCTTGGCAAAATTTTACTTATGATGTTTAGATTATCCAAATGATATATAATGATTATATTATCTTGTGTTTATGTTTTAATTTCATTCAAAAAAATCGAAATAGTTCAACTATGACTATTCATATTTGTAAGAATAGAAACTACTAGCACATAGAAATTAATTTCTTGTGCAACGACATTGGATGTAAAGTTAGTGGCAAAAGAGTAGTTAGAACCTGAGAATATTCTTGCCAATATAGATAGAGCTTCCTGGTCATGTGTGCTAACAAGCTTCAAGGTCATGGCTAAAACAAGTGAAACATCAAATCCATCTTGTTACATGTTGTTCATCAATCCACTTCAAAATGTCTCATTGAGATACATGAGTGTTCTTTATAACAACAGAACTCCTGCTAGTCTTACACCGCTTTCCCGAGCTATACTTGAATTCATAAAATGTGTTTATGACTCATCTCAGTGTTACAACTCTAGTCCAAGTCATAGGCTGAACTAGCATCAAAAAAATTTGTGGCTTCTTGGTCATCAATTTTTTTGTAGTGCTATGGATTTGACAATATTGGATGCTTGCCAATCTCATCTACCTTGTATCCTCCACAAAACCTGATGCTTTGAGAGGAGGTTATCATTGTCTTACTTGTACTATGAGACTGTTTGTCTTGCACATTTGTGCCAAGAATGGTAATAATAAAAGGTCTCAACTAAGATTCACATCGGCTAAAGGAAATGTGGGATAATTTTGACTATATTGTAACAAATCAATTGTTTGAGACACATACATGTGTCTCACTTCAACAACAAGATAAAATACACAAGTTTCAAGATAGACAACAAGATAAACATAGTTACAATTGTCTCCACTTATCACACTCCTTTCAATGTGTCTTATAATCAAGAATATGGCAGCCCAAACCATTTTTCGTGGATTAATTGGAGTTTACGAAGAGACATTAATCCTAGGTAATATTATTACAACTGTAAATGTCTTCAATGAGTATCAAAGACTACCACATAATTATAGATGAAATAGAATAACACATATGACTCTAAAGGCATATTTTCTACTAGGTGAACTTCTTCAAGCTTAGAAAATAATGTAAATCAATTAATTGATGTACCTTCAGATGTTAGGAATAAGGAGAGAATGTATGTAAATCCTTCATTAATGTGCTCTCCATAGTACAAACAATGTATTCATTAATTGCCAAAAAGGTGATAATTTGTAACTCGCCATGTCATGAATAAGGTGACTTCCCCAATTAGAGTGCCCTCATTTTCTAGGAATGAGCACTAGGAACATGTCGGTAAAGGCTTAAAGGAGATAATGCACAACTGTAATACATGTCCAAACTGCACCATCTTTATTCGATCAAGACCGGATTAAAAATAATGTTTTTGAAGATTTGAAACAAATCCCTTTGGAGAAAATGGAGTGGAAACCGAGGGGGAACAAAACCCATTGGATGAGTGAATAGGAAACCGGGGAATAAACAACATTGATGCTTGTTATGAAATGTGTGTTAACTCCTCTTGCATGGATCGTAGTAGATCTGCAATTATGTCCAATAATCATTCAAAAAGACGATGCATCACAAACACTTGTAGCTAGAATAACACCGAGAAGAGTTGCCACTTCATTAAATAGTGATGTCGTAGTCCATCTAACAATAGAGAAGGAGAAACACTGTACGAAGATGTATACTTCAACATCTATTGAAAACAATATCTAAATTTTTGGATCTTATGCTTATTATCACTTGATTTTAAATATTAAAATTACTTTAATTTGAAAAATAAAAATCTAAAATTAATTGAATTATCAAGTACGGAATTTTTAACAAAGAATGGACTAAAATGGCTAAAATCCAAACATTCTAAAAATGAAATAATTTCCAACAAATTTTAATGAAACCCAAAACCCAAAAAATAAAAACAAGAAAGTATCAAAAAGAATTGATAATTAGTTTTTTTATACACAAAGAATTTAATAAACACACCTAAAATAAATAAAAAAGTTACTCATGGTTTGAAGTTAATTTAGCTTTTATGTTTACTTTAAATTTATTGTCAGAATTTAAAAATGATTTTTATCATTATACATTTTAATTTTAATATAAAAATTAAATATTAAAAATCAAACATTTTAAAAATAGGTAAATTTCAATAAAATTTAACTAAAGCAATTCAGAACAAATAAAAAAACATAGTGCTCGTAGATTATTTAGCTCCTTTGATGTTTAGCTTTGAATTTATTAGGTTTTATACAAGGTTAGGGCTTGAAATGTAAGTTAGTAGAAAGATTATTAGCATTAGGGAACCGCACAGAAGAAGACGTATTTTCAAGTGAGGGATCGCTTTGGTTTACCGCGAGAGGAGGTGAAACTATGATTCATGAAGTGGTTTAGTTCTGATTTGAGGATTGTTAATCATATCAAGCGAAAGAAGGAGGATCTGGATCGTGATCCATGACCTGTGGATGAGAACAAAGGCCTGTACATGAAATTGGAGGTGGGGCTGAGATGGAACATGTTCCATGCATTCACCGTATCGTACCTCTCATGAATTGAATTTGACATTCATCTCCGAGATCGTAGCTCGAAGAGGGTAATCCACCAGAACAATACCAAACCAAAGCGATTTGAATTTAATACGTAGTACATACTAAATGGGCCAGAGTCGTTCTCGAATTAACCAAGTGAACTCGAATGATGGAGCTAGTTTTATCGTAGGAGCCCTCCCCGAGAGAATTCAGAGTGACTCAATCATGGACCTAGATTCAAGAAACTTGGCGCGCCGCTTCCTGAAAAGCCTCGTGGAACACTTTCAATGAAGGATGATGTTACTGATATCCCTGCCAATGATAGATCTGTGAAATGGTAAATATTCAGGAATAGAGTTTGTATTATACTGTAGATTCAAATAACATTTTAGTCAAGCCGTTTTAGCCTAATACTGCACCAAAATGTGTTTTTTTTACAATAAAATCCTAAGCATATTATAAATCGTCAAAAACCATAGCTAAGGGCATCGATTAACAAATTATGACAAACAAATTAAATACAAGAGAAAGCTTAACATAAAGACACAAATACAAATCAAATAAGCCTCTACTAACAAAGTGGCTCTAAAATCGACATGTTTGTATTAATATTTGTTTTTCGTAAGAAAAAAACACCGTATATATTAGAAGATAAATATAACAATACATCTTCGCATTTCATTCTTAGTCGATAAATATTCGTGAGTTTAGAAAAGTCCAAATTCCCAAATACATACGAATTTAACCTCTTAATGAAAGGGAAGAGATTCAATGTACTTGACTAAGCAATATTACTGGTAGGATAACCGTATCTAACCAAAAACCGAACATCCCCTTGTGATACAAGACAAACAAAATTCACTTGTAATAAAGATCATCTTTCATGTATACATTTGATAAGAAAGGACTAACAAGCATGAAATTACATTCAACATGAGAAAACGATGTAAAGGAAAACACTATAACTTGCTATACTTCCGTCTGCCATAGAGGATATTCCAAATGTGCCCGCTTGATCATATCACCATAATCGGGATCTCTCGATAAAAACCCCAAAACAGTAGATCAAATGATATATGAAATAAAACAACCCGTGAACATATAATAGATGTGCTCCCTGATTTTATGGTACCCCAGTTCGCTTGAGTATGGCATAGAATAGGCGTTGATGGAGCGAAACATCCCGTGCTAATATTTGGAAAATGTGCTCGCCCGAGATTTGGATCATACCAGCTCGTTTGAGGTTGGTGGAGAGAGGCGAAATGGAAATTGTCTGTCCCATATTCAATCCAAGGATCAAAACTGATCCTTACCTTGAGAACACTTTTTGTAGATCTTCACAATGGGAACTAGGGAGAAACTTTAGATGAATATGCTCAAAATGCATCTCATAGGAAATAAATATAACAAACAAGGTAATGCCTCGTATAAAATCAAATCAAAGGAGACCAAAAAGGATCGACCAAAATCGTGGAAGAGGAATAACCGATTCCCATAACTGACATCTTGGTACCGAATAATGTGCATACGACCAAATCTGCCAAAGCATTAACACCCTCTTGGATAGAGCGCTCGTCTATATTACATTCTCGTAGATATGGAAAATAGGAGGTTTGTTCAAATTTCTTCTTCCTGCATCTCACTGAGTCCTCTCGCCATCCCCTCGTAACCTGTGAGTGCTACATGAACTGACCGTGAAATCCAATAATCACAAGCTTGGAATCACCATAAAAGTGGGGGTTTTGGTAATTGAAGATTCGATGTCACAGAGAGGCCACCCTGCAGAGCCATGATTCTGGCTTATTATTTGAACCAGGGCCCCCATTCCGTGAAAAGAGTAAATTTTTTCATTCTCATGAGCAATTTAATCCACACCCCATAGCCAATGATGCCTTCCACGTATGCCCCGTCAAAATAAATAGTAGGCAAGAAAATCATGAGGCTCATTCCTAATTGATCCATCGCTGATCCTCCGTGCACTGTGCATCGCGCAAAATTCATGTAGTGATACTTTGAGAAGATGATATGAATTTGAAAAGGTCTTCCTTCAAATACTGATTGTTCCGTCCTTCCCGCACCTCCCAAATAAAGTAAAAAGGAATGGATATGTATATTCCATGTGACTTTTCCCAGTCCATAATCGTCGATGAAATCATTTGCATTCAATTTGGGTCCATAAATATGGGTCGAAATAGGCTCCACAAATTTTTAACAATGTGGCAATTGAAAACAGATGATTAACAGTTTTTTTGTTCTTCCACATGTACAGAGGGAATAGTGATTGGGACCCATAAACCTCTTTACAAAGATTATCCCGTGTAAGAATCTTACCTGCCATACCAACCATCCGAAAAGAGTTATCTTTGTAGGAATACTAATGATGCCGTAAAGGATGAAAAAATCTTGGCAAGTGAATTCCACCCACCCGTGCTTTGATTATCATTCTATAGACCTCTTTCACAATCAATGCACCGCTTTTCATAGGCCATTCCACAAATTGTCACCATCCCCTGGAATAACAGAAACTTGCACTTCGAAAGAATCTCTCAATTAAATCCCACCATGACGCATCATCCCCGACGAGTCTCAAGTCCGTAGGATTTGAAAACAAAGCTCAAGGACCGCATAATATGGTTTGCGATAAGTAAAAAACACCCCGTGCAATCACCCGATGAAGAAGACGAGGGAGAGACAATGATGAAGAGGAGGACATAATGCTATTGAAGGCCAAAGGAATTTTACCGCCATCCCCAAAACACCACAGAAGTCAATCTCCTTTATAAACATACCTGAAATCTTTTTGCCGCACCAAATGGCTTCACTATACCCCGTGGAGACCACATCCCCGACGCATAATCACTTAAGGATATCTCCCTCCACATATTTACACCCTCGAAATAGTGCTCCAAATGTCGTCCCCATCAACTCGCCCGCTAGAAAGATTTTATAATCAATGCAATGTTAAAAGATCTAGTATTTAATATGCCCCATCCGTCATAATATTTAGGCTCTAAAATTATCTCAACTTATAGAGATATTTCTTTCCATGTTGGCACCACCTCACGTAGAATTGAGCAATAATGTTGTTAATCTCCCGGACAATCTTGGAAGGAAATAGAAATATGAGCCCAATAGACCATTAGTCGCGAAGGACACTGAGTGAGGATAAGACGACCACCTAGACCGAGCCAATTAGTGAGTCCATTTACGACACGAGCTCTCTAAATCGCTCATTCAACCACATCCAATCCTAATTCTATAGCCACTAGGGTTTTATGAAGAATCCCAGATATTTTAATCCATCGACATCAATGAGAGCGAACCTCAGAAATCAAGAATGAAATGAATCTCCGTAGGTCACCCTTCTCATGTAGCAGAAATATTTGTCTTTGTTTATGCTTCAAACCAAAGGCTCTTCAAATCTCATAAGAATGGATATGTAAATAAAACCAAGATTCCTACTGAGGTATCCAAATAATGTAAGATATCATCAACAAATAGGGACCTAGATGAGGATATAGTCTTCAAAAGCAAAACCTTTATGTATCCCCGTTGTTCAAACATGATGTAACACTCATCAATCCGTCCAATACTAGAATGAAAATAAAATAGATATGGCACATCCTTACCTGGAGACCTCAAGGAGTTAAAGAAAAAAGGGGGTAGGTATACCATTTATCAATACAAATATATCTAACAACATGTAATACATGACATGATCCATCTAATTATCCGAATCACATGCCAATCTTGAGAAGAACCAATCTGATGTAAGACCAAATACAATGTAATCATAGGCCTCGTGGAAGATCAACCATGACCAGAGAGCCTCCCGGAAAATCCACATGCATAGAGTGAAGGACGGTGCAACTGCAATCGCATCATGAATAGTCTAACCTTGAAGAAATCCAAATTTCTCCAGAGAAATATGTTCAGAGCAGAGGCTTGTGAATCCGACAGCACTGATGATCTGTATAAGAGGCGCAGCAGAGAGAATATCTAAATCAAAGAAAGGATTGTGGATCCACCACCTTGGTATAAGATCAATAAAAAGTTGAATTGACATTAGCAGTATATGACCATTGATCCATATGTCCCACAACCTCCGTGTGAGCTTAGAACCAATCAGATCAAAGAAAAAGGTATAAACTCCACGCCATCCATCTCGCTCCCGCATTTATCGAGCAAAATATTTCAAGACCCCTAATACTTCATTCCTGAATCCTCCGATCAATTTCATCGACAGCATCTGATCAACATACTGGATATATGATTGAGCATCCATGTTTGATTCAGATTATCTTTAAGTGTTCGGCATTTTGGTAGAATGCGTAGAAATGGGAGAAAGTTTCTGCTGAATCTCCTCCGTAGAAATCGTGCTGCTACCATTCGATCTCCTTATACCCAAATCGCATTGGCTGCGGGCTTATCGCTGTATCATGGAAGAATCTAGTGTTGAGATCGGGCCTTCATTAAGCCGCGAATCCTACTTAATTTCCAAGTTGTTTTTCACTGTGTGATCTCTTCCTTTTGCGCTTATCCCACCGATCAAGGAGAAGATATGTTTTATTATCCGGGTGCGCGTAATTGATAAATCCATTATAAATATATTCCATTCTCAAGTTGATATTCTTCGTCGGATCATAGGATTCTCCACCTCCTCTTTCTGTCAATCAGGTGAAATTGTTGACAGGAGCCACACAGCTGTCGTAGATTCTATTTCTACCTTTCGCATTCACGCTTCCCATTCATCTTCTTCCATTACATCCACACAATAAGATTCAATTCATTTCTATTCCCATTTGTTAAAAAGATTTAAATTAAATTTATGTAACATAAAGCCAATTTTTTTATAAAATTGTGCCTTATGTTATTGTGTTATTTATTATGATCATAAAAATATTTTTCCAAGAAATAATGCACTACCAAAGGTGCCAAAAGGAAAAAGTACAAAGATTCCCACAACTATTAGGTTGATCACCTTATCGATAGAGCTATTGTTATAAGGAATTCTACCAGAGATTTGGTCTCACGATGAAATGAGCTCCACCGAAGAAGTCGATTATGTGAGTTTACCCGCATTGAGCGTAACATCATGAGGCTAACCATTTAAATGAAAATATTTGAACCTCCAATCATTTCATGTAGATTTGCCACATTGATAGAACACTTTGGTTAACAATTCAACCACATTGGATAATAACCACTGTGTCGCTGCAGCAAGGTGAGGGAGGATTCAAAATAAGACTACCTTATAGCCAAGGTGAAATGTGTTTATGAGGGAGGATTCTAAATAACATCACCTTTACAATGCTTTGGGGTATTGAAAACCAGTAGTGGTTAGACAGTAAGAGGAAGAATTTAACAATAATGAAATGAAAGGGAAGGCTCCGGTTGTCATAAATTTTGTGGACATTGTAAAGGTGAATTAAAGCATTCCCACGTGAATGTCTCTTCCAAGTTCCACGTGAAAATATGATCTCTCTTGAATTAGTTTTCTTACATTAGAAATGTTAAATAGAAGAAAAACGCCCAGTATTATAGTTCATATTCAATAAAAATGAGGATTACATCATAAGACATTACACCCACCTAACTGAAGAATCTTATGTCAAAACCACGAGGAACTAATTCTACCAAAAAATTGAATTTATATGATGCAGCTCCAATCAATTGGTCACGAGGGAGTTGAGATTTCCTTCATTGGTGACTTACATTTAACAAATAGTATATTATTCCATTATTTAAGAAGCTCAACAACCAAAATGGTTCAATATAGTCGGGGCGGGAGGGGAAAAATAATCGGGTTACGCAGTAAGTGAGTGAGGGTTGTATATGCCTACTATTTCATAATTAATAATGGGGCATATACAACCTCAAGCATTACTTATTGCCCATAAGCAAACTAATTATTTTCAACTCAAGCTTATAAAAAATTGGGTCTTTGGTGTACCTTCAGGCAAGGTAAAGAGACTAAGGCTAACATTTAAGTGAAATAGTGTTTAGCCCAACACTCCACCAAAACGTGCTTAGTGATAACGAAATACGTTGAAAAGAGGTGAGGGGTTGATGTGACCAAATGCGTTTGAGAAGAAATCATTTATTGGAATAGATTTTGTAGAACTCACTCAATCCTATTTATTTGATTTCATATTATTCATGAAATCCACAATTGATATTCAAGTTGTACTCTAAATGCGCTTTGTAAGTCATTTATCGCTAGTTTCCCTTATGTTTCTTTTCCTCGTTTATCATGGCCCACCAATCTCATATTGCATCGTTTTGTTTATAAAAATCGTTTATTTATAAGATAGGTTGAGGCCGATTCTCGGGCTGACGGCTTATGCAGTTCGATACAATTAAGCTAGGGATTTGAGTGGGAGTATAAGTGTTGGATCTCAGTCGGATAATTAAGGACCTTAGATCGAGTGACCTGCCTTTATTTTAAGGGGGGAAGAGCCAACTTGCATATCAATATCATATCTATTATGTAACCTTTTGTGCATAAATTTGCAAAGCCACATAGGTAGAGAGGGTATAAAGGTTTATGTTACATAAAGGTGAGGGAAAGAAGGTTTGATCATGGCTCATCAATAATCTTCTCTCTCAATAGAGGATACATTATTAATGCCACCCTAAGAAACTCGTAGTATGTGATAGGTAGATTTTACTCCGTCTTATTCATTAATTAATCACTTCTTTACAAATTAGGTTTGGCGCTATTCTGTATTTTTTGTGCATGTAGATGAAAAGGAAAAAATTGGGCCTATGTTGTCCCTTCCTCGTGGTTGTTAGAGGGAATTAGGGCTTCCCAAGTGTAATGTGGAAATTTATTGCAATATCTATATTGGGGTCTATGATCCTTTTGTCGAAGTGTTTGCAATGTTGCTTCAACTTTCTAGCAAACTTTGTGAAGATTTCGTGCAACTTTTCATTAGTGATATATTCGTATTTGCACCCATTGGTTTTTTATATTTCTCTCAGCCTTTAATCTTTTCCCCAATTTGGAAAGATAATAAGTGAGAAGTATTGGCATATTATTGTTTTGTTTTCTCATCTATTCACAATGCACATGCTAATGTATACTTTCCTTTTTCTCAAATACTCCTACGTAGGATTTCAGTTAGTTTGGGCAGCCATGTAAAGGAACATGGATTTTGGTCCAAATCCTATTATCTCTTCCGCTTATCCTTTTTTGTTGGTTGTGTTCAAGAGAACATTTAGGGCTAGCTTGTTTGGCTGCCAACTTGTGTGGTTTTGTGATTGTGAGTTAATTTTTATATAAAACCCATTTGTATAGTTTTACATAGTTAGCTCCCATAATTATTTTAAAATAATTAATTATTCCTCGTTAGCCCGAAAAATAAAAGTCATATAAACATTAAAGGATGGATTCGCTCCAATTTTTCTCGGGGCTTGGAGCGGATTTGAATGGCATTCGCCCGTGATTTACTAGGTAGGAGGGGTATCGGATTTACATTCACCCCCCATTTTTTATCGGTTGGGGCTTTGGGGATTTCCATCGATTAGGGTTTCAGCTATATCAATAATACTGGCGTTTATATCATGACACATAAGAATCCATGTCGAATGATGCAGTAGCATTAGACACTAGCCAGCAATGTAGGGAGGTTTTTCCACATGTTGTGGCTAGGAGGGTCTGAAATCATCTGTACCTGTAGTCAAATGAGGTGTCATTATTCTCAAATTGGATCGTTTTATTTGTAGGTAGTTAGAGTTGTAGAGTCGAATAGTCTAGTTAGTCCAATTGTCATATGTCGTTTAGTTTAATTATTGTAATTAGAATTCATGGCTTAACTTACTCCTCGTAGGTATCGAAGAGTCACACTATAATGTATATAAGTTGAACCCCTCGAATGTATTGAGGGGGAGAGGGAGAAAGAATGAGAGTTATAATATAAACTCAGGTATGGTCGATTTCTTCCGATTAAATGAATTATGGTTCCGTTGATTATCTAATTGCCTCGATATGTTAATTGTGGGGAAACTCGTTTGGTTGTGAGACGCACGTGTACCGGTAGTCCGGTTCGTCTTGAAATCCCGTAATTTGCTGATAATCCCGCGAAATTATCCCACCGCAGCGCAGGCTCCGGTAAAGAAATCATAGTTGTGAATCCGAATTAAATGTTGGTGAGATTCCCGCTCCTCAAGAGAATCTTCTTATTTTACCGAATTTGAACCCCTAACCAGAAATGACTCTGAGTTAAAGGCATACAAAGGATGGTGCAACCCCGCCTAACCTCGAGTTAATCACCTGTAAAAACCACGCAGCGGCTCTGCAGCTCCCCGCACCACTTTGCGAGAAGGTGGTATTTCCCCGATGAGGAGCGATTCCATAGACTGCTGGGAGACGGGCTGGCCACTGGGCTCAAACCACGATAAAATCGCGCCTTTCACATAAAGATCGACGTTGGACGTCGATGTGAATGCACAAGAATCGTTGATCTCTAGGGCCATTGACGGTGACCGTTTGTCAGAGATGCACGAACGACACTCCAAGAGCGCAGACGATAAGGCCTGTGCATGGTGTATAATGCTTTGTCATTATTGATACATGTATATATAGGTGGGCCTGTGGTGGAGGCTCTCCATTATAAAGGTTTTTTTGTTGTAAAGTGGGTATTAAAATAAAAGATTATAAAGGGTTGAAGGGTTAGATAATCAAGGTGTGACATTGGTATAATTATGCATGTCGTGGGAATATAATATAACATCCAAGTCACGATTATATTTAATTGTCAATTCGTTAAACCGATAAATAAATTAGTTGGAAGTAAGATGAGCTACGTAGCGTGCCTATCCCTCCATTGGTGTCGATCGTTTGTTGTGTCATTTGTATCAAAGCGGGAAGTTTAAGTTGTTTGCCGACATGGCAATCCGAATTGGTAGAGGTGTTTGTTGGTAAGGAGACTTGGAGGCCAACACAGTAGGTGTTGGAGGAAGCAGCAAGAGGGTCGAGGCTAGAATGATGTCGTGGAGCAAAGACAGTACTGTAGATCCCGAAGACATCATCGAACCTAAAATGTAAGAAGTCGAAGAAAATGTTGAAATTCCTCCGACATGAGGCTCCTTAGACTATTCTGGGGGTCTCATTGCCTGTGATTGAAGTGTCAAGGTTATGTAGGGGGACCGAATCCGTGAGGAGTCGTGGACTGGATAAATGAATTAAACAAGTGCTTTTCCTGCATTATGAAAGAAATAAGTATGAGTAAGGAAAGTCAAGTTTTTCAGAAAAGAAGAAAGTTGAGGATAAGGCCTACTTGGTGGGATGGAGGCAAAGTAAAGGAGGAGAGTTCATGAAGAAACCCATCAAGAGTCGGGACCTGTAATGATGAAGCAAACTAAAAGGTAAATTTTACCTAGTGATTATCACCGACATTATATAAACAAATGTAACTTATATTTATGTTTCTGTTGTAGGTATCACACAAAGAGAGTCTTACAGAGGAGACAAGAGTCAGTACTTCAAGATACACCAGAGAAGACCGACAGATATGAATGGTCTCAAGTCGGAGATCCAAGATGAGATTGGTCTTTTTTGTCTCCAAGATGCTGGAAGAGGCCTACCGATGGCCTTGAAAGTGAGAGAAAAACCTCTGAGGGAAACAACACCGCTACAGAGGTTCTTTCCGTGGGAGGGAGTCAAGGTGGTAGAGGAAAGCCTACTACACCCAGGGATGGAGCTAAGGTGAGCTCACCTCGTAATGCATCTGCCGTAGGATGATGGCAAGGTATGGGTTCTGTGAGGTGCAAGGAAAGTAGGGCGAGGCAGGTAGAGAATGAGAAGCATATGTCAAGGAGTGGGCAGGCGTCTGGTGAGGCCTGTAGAAGGGGTACTGGTCCAAGGAAATGTTGTTGCTGCTTCAAATGAGAAGAGGCATAAATTGAAGAAGAAATCTTCCGTAGAGGGGAGAATCCCTGTGGTGAATAAGGTCCTGTTGAAGCAAGCTAAAGAAGCCACCGAGCTCGTACAAAGGAAGACCTTGTTTAGGGAGCATCCGCAAAGTCCAAGAAATGCCAATGAACATGCACAGAGGCAGACGCATAACTGTTTCCACCGGGAGGTACTGTAGAAGTTGAATTTGAAGACAAGAGAGAATCCAACCTTGATGTGGTGTCCCGAAGCAAGAGGTGGCAACAACAAAATTTGTTTAAAAGAACAAGGGAAGGAGCTAACAAATGGGCAAGTACAAGGACAACTTTTGTGTGATGTAATGCTCATGGATGTAAAAATACACTCTTTCCATGGGTAGACCTCATGTGTTTAAGGTATAGCAGCAAAGGATGGTAAAAGAACACCTACAAGTTCTTCAAATATGGGGTACATCATATATTGATTCCCATGGAAGAAGGAGAGCCATCCAACAAGAGTGATTGATCCAAAGACCTTGTTGCCGAGCGAAGGAATATCTCAGCAGATGAAGAATAAGAGGTAAGCTTGTTTAGTTTGCAAACCTAAAGAAGTTCTTACTTCTACAAAGATTTTCGATTTTCCAAAGAGAAATCCAAGAAATGTTAGATGAGTATTGTGACATTGTTGTGATGATTTACCCGATGAGTCACACTGTGAGAAATATCACCATCGGGACAGATTTATCCTTACCTGAAATCGCCAAATAAGGCACCTTACGTAATGACTCCCAAGGAAAATGAAGAAATCGTAGACAAGCATGAATTGGTGGACAAAGGACTGATTAGAGAAAGTTTGAGTCCATGAATGTACTGCCAAGATTATTCAAGAAAGATGGAGGTCGGAGGATGTGTATTGATTCTTAAAATTAATAAGATCAACTGTACACATTCCCTTAATAATTAGAGATTTGATGGACCTGCTTGAGTGGTGCTAAATATTTCTCAAAGATACTCTGAAAGTGGATGCCCATCGACGGTAATAAGAGAGGGTGATGAGGAAACTCGCCTTAAAACAAATGAAGGATTATATGAATGGATGGTGAAGGCTTTGAAGTGGCTAAACAATTCAAGCACTTTATGACTTAAGAGTTGGAATTATTAAGCAATCTACTAAATTTGACAGGTATCTGGAGATATATTAAATGTTGTAATCATAAAGAAGAATATTTCATGTTAATTTTAATCATGTTCTAAGAAGCCGCACCAAGAGAAACCCATTGGAGCAATCAAGAAATGCTCATTCATGAAAGAAGAGTTGCATTTGGGTTTTGTTGTTTCTGCTGATCAAGATGGACCCAGAAAGGTTAGAGCAATCAGGAGTGGCCTTCACCTGTGAATGTTTTTGAGGTAAGAAGTTTCCATGGACTTGCTAGTTTTTATAAAAGCCCACAGAAACTTTAGGATGACAAAATTGCATTTAGAGTACAGAGAGCAGTAACTATTCAAGTGGATCGTCAATCAGAAAGAAACTTTAAAGTTTTGAAGCAAAGATAATAGAGAAGCCTGCTTGATCCCCGCCCCGATCTACTAAACCATTTCAAGGAAGTGTGATGCCAAGTGGAGAGGCCATTGAGCCGTGTTGACTCGTGGATGATAGGTCCGTAGCATATTTCAAAGTGAGAAGATGAATGACACCAGGAGAAAGTATTCCTCTTATGAGAAGGAATTCTATGAAATTGTTCTTTGTGAATCAAGAAGTGGAGACATTATTTGATGTCCAGAATTTGTATTGTATTTTGACAATCATGCTTTGCAAGATATTAAAAGGTGAATGTGTTGGTGTTATAACTAGCATAAATGGGTTGAGAGTATCTCCAAAGTTTTAATTTTGTTTTGAACACATAAGTGGCCAAGCTAATAAAGTAGCTGATGCTTTGAGTAGGGGAGGTACATGCTTGTTTAAGAAACTAATTTTAAGTTATGATCTGATTTTCTCAAAGAATTGGAAACAGATCCAGATTTTAAAGAAGCATTTGGGCAAGGGGAAGAACTTCCTGCTTATCATGGAGAGTGGCTGTGGTTGGTTGGACTATTTCCAGGAGGACTTGTTATTCAGAAGAAGCCAATTATGTGTACCAAAATGTTCCACAGAGAAAATTTGATCAAGGAGAAGCATAGTGAGGACTCACTGACACTTTGGTATTGATAAGACTTATGAGCACTGAGTCACTTTTATTTCTCACCAATATGAGAGCAAAAGTGGATACTCTGTAAGAATTGCAAGATTTTTCAACATGCCAAAGGAAGGGAGCTAGAATGTAGGATTGTACACTCCTTACCAATTCCAGATAGGTTTTGGGACATGGTGGAGTATGGATTTTGTTCTAGGATTACCCAAGACCTGCAGAGAGAGGGGAATGATGCGCCTTGTTTGGTGGATAGATTCTCCAAAATGGCACATTTTATTCCATGTTATAAAACTAGTGATGCTGCACCCATGCTGGGTTAACTTAGTTTTTCAAAGAAGCAGCAGATTACATGGGCTGCTCCAAGAGTATTGTTTCAGACAGAGACACCAGATTTGTGGGTCACTTGGAGGAAATTGTGAAGAAACTTGGTACCAAAATGAGTTTCATCTCGCCTCTTATCATCCCCGCATCGATGGATGACCAGGTAGTGAATAGAAGTCTGGGAAATTTATTGAGAAGTCTTGCAAGAGTATATCCCAAGCAAAGTGGGACCATATTTTCCTCAAAGTGTAATATGGCCACAATGACTCACCAAACAAGAGCATGGAAGAGTCCATTTCATATTATTTATGGAATGCACCCGTAGGAATATCGTAATTGAGAAATCTGGGAGAGAAGAGCTAAGGAGGCAGACAGGAGGAGTTTGGGTTTTGTAGATCCAGGCCATACATGAACAAGTGAAACATAAAATCATACAAAGCAGTATCAAATACAAAAACAAGAGTAATTGAGCAGAAAAGAAGCTTACTTTGAAGTAGGAGACTTGGTTTTGCACACTTGAGAAAGGAGAGGTTCCCAAAGAAGCAAAGATAATAAATTGAAGTTAAAAAAGATTGGGCCATGCAAGATACTTAGGAAGTTTTCCTTCGTAAATGCTTATGAGATTGAATTGCTAATTATTGTTGGAATATCTCCCATTTTTAATGTTGCAGATTTGTACAAGTAAGGAAGATGACAGCAGAAGAAGGATCAAGCACAAGGAACAAATCGAGCCGAAAGAATGCGCCATTTCAAAGACAAAATGCATTGTAACCGAGAAGATATCGGATAAAAGGGTATTCGTAAGGACTAGAGGACAAGAGTACTTTCAATACTTGATCAAATGGAAGGATAAGCTAGAGGAAGATGCCACTTGGATGACTCAAGGAATGTTGCAAACAGGCGCATCAAGCACAGCTCATGGATGGGAGCCCATGAAGGAAGATTGCTCCCTGGAGTCTCATGTGGGAATTAGACACTAGCCAAAGAATTTAGGGAGGTTTTGTCCACATGTTGTGGCTAGGGAGGGTTCTAAATCATAAAAAAATTGTAACAAATAGGTGTCAATACCTCAGCTTGACTATTTTATTTCTGTGGTAGTTAGAGTTGTAGGAGTTTAATAGTCTAGTTAGTCCAATTGTCATATGCTCGGCTAGTTGAATTATTGTAATTAGACCGTTGGTTTCTAATCGGTCTTCGCGCAGGTATCAAAGAGTCACACTCTGTAATGTATGAGGTTGAACCCTCTAATGTATTGAGGGGAGAGGGAGAAAGAACGAGTTCGATTTATAAACCTCTGTGGCAATGAGTTCTAATAAATGAATTCCCCCGGTTCGTTGGATTATCTAATTGCCTCGACATTAATATGGGGAAAATCGCTTGGTTGTGGAGACGATCAGAATCGGTAGTCTGCTTTTGTCTTTGAAATCCCGTAATTTGCTGATAATCCTGCGTAAATTATCCCACCGCAAAGAGGCTCCGGTAGAGAAATCATAGTTATGAATCCGAATTAAAATGTTGGTAGGATTCCCACCGAAGAGAATCCTCTTGTTTTACCGAATTTGAACTCTAACCGCAGTCGTGCCCTGTGTTAAAGGGACATAAAGATGGTGTAATCCATGAATTTATGACCATCGTAAAACCACTAAGCGCTTCCAGTTCCCACTACTTTGCGAGAAGGTGGTATTTCCCCGACGAGGAGAGATTCCATAGACTCGGCTGACACGTGGCTTCGCCACCGTTCCAAAACCATTGTTTAAACCGCGCTCAAGACGTTAAAAGATCGACGTTGGACGCGAGCGAAATGCACAAGAATCGTCGATTCTGGAGAGGTCCACTTCCTGACTTGGATCGTTTGGCTTGAGATGTACGAACGATACTCCAAGAGCGCACGATAAAATGGGCACTGTATACGTTTTGTTGATTATCGATACATGTATATATATAGGGCCTGTGGTGAGGCTCTGGTTATAAAGGTTTGTTTGTAAAAGTGTGGGGTATTAAAATAAATATTATAAAGGGTTGAAGAGTTATATAAGGTCCGAAGGTGTGACATTGTATAATATGTAAGGTTTGTGGAATATAATATAACATCCAAGTCACGATTATATTTAATTTTCAATTCCGTTAAACTGATAAATAAATTAAAGGGAAGTAAAGACAGATACATGTCGTTGACCATCCCCCTCTCCATTGTGTTGACTTCTGCTTCATGCGTCACCGATTTAAGGTGGTAAGGAGTTGGGGTGGAGAATGGCTAGGTAGTGAGGTTTGTGCTCCGTATCTTGGACTCGTGGGTCCGATTGATGCCTTATCGTGTCTTTGTGTTCTCGTATCTCGACCTTTGTGGGTCCGATTGATGCCTTTAGTAGGTCTCCATGAGCCTTAATTCTGAGCTGAAGAGAAATTCAACCAACATGCCATTCCTGATTTTTTGAACTGAGAAGTCTGGGTTCCTATTTCTTCTCTCTGGATAACTATTTTCAGGTCCCTTGCCTTCTACCATTGCTTCAATATATCATCTCTTGAGATTGATGTATCGAACAATCATAATAGGAAAATACCATCGAGTCTTACTTCAATGACCCATTTGCTTACTTCCGAGGCTTGAGAACAATGGGTCTTCTGCGCATTTCGACTTGATGTTGCCCAATACTATTGAATAATTCAATGTTTCGTAAAATAGACTCAGTGGGGTGGCGATACCCGAAGTATGTCTAGTTTTCAAGCTCTGGTTTGTGAATAATGAAGCACTCTGGAATTTCTACATTTGCAATAAAAGTAACAATGCAAGCTTTGATCATCCCTACATGGGCTTCCCCTGCACCCTCCATGATACTTCTGGCAGTCACTGTAATATTATAGAGAAATAATTGTCATCATGAACTCAAGAAAGGGAGATATACCTATAGTTGTGGGTGATACAGCTATCGCTCCTAAGATGGTAATCACATACTGAAAAAGAAAGGTGTAAAATAGAAGAAACTTAAGTTCATTGTGATTTAACAGACAAAAGTGAAGGTGCACTTTTCCACTGTGTCTGAATAATCGCCTATTACCGTAGGAAATGGTGTTTATCTTCTTTGATTATGGAAGACCTTTGAGCTAAAGCAACTCCTACGAGCTTCTGACGAAATGCTAGGAAAGGGTAACTTTGGAAGCACTTATAAGGCTATTATGGAAGATGGATCTGCGTTGTTGCTATGAAGAGATTGAAATATTTTCATGGGTATTAGAAGGAAGGAGTTTGGAGAAACATATGGAGCCTTATGGTAAGTTTGAGACATCAAAATGAAAAGCACTTATATTATTATTTTTCTAGAGATGAAAAAGCTTCGTCTATGATTACATTCCAAATGGGACTCGTATGAACTTCTTCATGGTATGCATACATTCCCCACTCTCATTCTTTAGCTTTTAGGCAACTCTTACCATGGAGCTCGCATTTCAATTCATGCAGCTGTTTCCCGTGCTTTGTATTGTGAAACCACTATGCAATAGCATCCAATATGACGTGAATTGATTTCTTGTATTGCCTCACACCATGTAACACAATATATTATAGGAAATGGAGGTTTGCTGTGTTGATGTAGGTCGATAAGCCACATCTATAGACAAGTAATCCTCGACATTAGTCTACTTTACCTGGTATCAGGGATGTCAAGGTCATCCATTGGATGTCAACATTTGTCCAAACTATCTTTTCCAAAGATATGGAATTGAAATTTACCAGCATTGTTAAACATCAACTTCAAGCAATTTCACCACCAAATCTGGGCCTTCAATTATGGGCAAGTTTTTTTACCTAGGTTTCAGGTGGTGTTGCGTATGGTGTCCGTGATTCACATGTCAGGAAGAAATTTCAACTCCCCATGCAAGCAAAAGTTTTGAAATAGATATTATTCACTTTTGTAAGCTATTGAAAACTCGTCATTGTTTCTTTGTAAGATTTTGATCGAAACTTTTTTTATTGTTATTAATTAATTTATTTCACTTCCATTTTAAGTAAATTTATAAAGAAATCAAAGAAGGAGGCTATAATAGCGAAGTAGAGTTGTTAGTGTAAACAAGTTGGTAAGCAGACCCGTAGACAAATCATCCTCTTTTCCTAAAAATCTTTTCTCACCTCGTAAGAATTTGAGAAGTATAGTTTCACCTATTAAGGAGTAGACTTTGAGATAAAGAAACTGGGGTGTAGAACTTTCTCATCAAAAAAAAGAATTTCTTGAATGTAAATTTAGTTTATCCACTAATAATCACTTTTTGAAACGAAAAGGCTCAAAATCAATTCTCACTAAAGAAACATAGTACCAGCAGAATTGAAATATTAACTAGAAAGGTTTAAGGTAAGTACAGATTTTCCACTTGAACTGGCTGGGGATCTATCTGCAAGAAATCTAATTTGGGATAAATAGTTAGGCGTGTTGTATCTAAGAAGATTTGTAAAATTGCAGATAGGTTTGAATTCATTTTCAACTTCATCTATTGTCCTCTCAATATTTGAATAATTTCCAAGTTCTCACACCGAGAATCTTAAAATGGACAAAGTTGAAATCAAAGTAAAATGGGAAAGGTGATGCCTGTATATTTCTACTTGAAATAACCCTAAAGTTGGAGGATGTCCTATTTTTTGAGGCTTGATGTGGTTTTTAAATGTTAAAAAAGTGTATAGATTAACCTATAATAAACTACACTTGTCTCTTAAAACATAGTGAAAACCGTAATCAACTAAACTTGTCTCCTAAAAGTTGGATGTAGGTGTACAGAACTCTTGAAACACAGGAAATCTAGAATTCAGTTTAATTTCATTTCCAACAAAAGTAGTGTGCACACAATCTAGAATAAGGAAATGAAGGCACTATGTGAGACTGTTGTATCAAATTACTCCAGGGGCTATTCTCAAATTTTTTTCACCATACCCGCTTTCCTCGATGAACATAAACTCCAAGAACAATGCTTTAACAGCTTGCACGGGAAGTGTCCACTTAAATCTGGGTAGAAATATTCTGAAATTCAACAATAATGCTCTATATGCTATGCAAGGTAGAGGTGATAGAAAATTAGTGCGTTGAGTTACTACAAGAAAAGAATGGTTAGGTGACTATGCCTTGAAGATTCTCAATCTGCAATCAAAGGAGGTGACCTTAAGAGAGGTCACAATGGCAAACTGGGAGGGGGATCGGAATGGAAGAGGGGTTTGATACCCAGGTTCATCACATGGGCCCATGTATTCACAACTTTCATCCTTAAATATAGATGTAAGATTAAACATATTAATGACATAATCTCTAAACATGGAAAGGCTCACTCGATGATGCCCTCTAACCTTGGTCAAAGGCCTCAAGTTCAAGCATGAAAATTGGACTATAGTGGGAGTGCTCAAAATTATAGATGATGGATCGAAGCAAGTATTCAACATCATTCTAAAGCTTACAAAGGTTAGTATCTATCTTTGTTGGTTTCTAATTTGAGAAATTAAGGCAGATGAATTCTATTGTTCAATTTTCTTTGCTATTTGATTCTGCACTACCTCGTATCATTGTTAATACGTTTGATATACTTTCCACCCAAGTGGGATGTGTTTGCATACCATAAGCTATCATAAGCCACACCATTGTTTGAAGGATTGGTCTAAATGACTATATTGTAATCTAGGTTACTATACAAAGCAAACTTGAATACTCTCGATTTTCTTTACTAATGAAAGTTCATAGAAAAATAAAATATCATTTACGTCATCCATAATTCTCTGTATTTTTATTTTAATGGAGTACAAGAGGTTATGGGATACACTCATTGATTCTTTGTAACAAGAGGAAGTGTAATATAAAGTTCACAAATCATTCCCAATGATTGATATGGCAGAGGACGACTTGGTGTCAATAATATCTAAATAGTAGTATCTACCGTTGTAAGATACCATGATGTTGTCATTTGTAGTTAAGAAGGAAAATTTTAAAGTTGTTCTAATCTACATAATAAAAAAAAATAAAGTTAAACTCGCATATACATACATAACTTTCTTTGAGATATCTGGGCCTGTAAACTTGTTAAAAGAAATTCAAGGAGCAACCAAAATCATCGCCATCACATAACCTATGAAAATTCCATTGAAATTATTTTTGAGTGTACAGATGAAATACTTACACAAATTTTTTAGGATTGGAGATGTGAAGAAATATTTTGTGTGAGGCTGCACTTGGCCATAAAGTCTTCTTGGTAGTGTATTACCTTGAGCAACATTCTTGTAACAGCATATTTGGTATCATCTAAATACAAATATGACATAATAGAAAATCTCCAAACAGAATAGCTTCAAAGTTTTGACGTAAGTTGGATTATTTGTTAAACATGCCAGGAAAACAAAGGCTCACACATACCTAATATGGCATGTAAAGCATGCCCTCATCAAGAGGTGGTAAACTCAAGTGCTCCACAATGTGATCTACATTCTGTTGTGAAAATATAGCTCAAAGAGCATAAGATAATCTATTTGTAATGAAGCTATATGAAAACAAGAGAAGTAGAATCAAATCAAGGCTAGAGCCCGCCCAAGAAAGACAAAACTTAAGATGCATAAAGAGCAATAAGGCCAACAGTAATGAGTAAAAACATTCTACCACCAATAAAAGAGTATTCACTTGAAAAGGTGTTTGACCAAACCACTAGATTTCCTCCAAGTTAACAGCAGCATTATGTCAATTGAAGTGAAAACCACAAACTATAATGCATGTCCTCATGGTATTTCCAAACGAAGAAAATTTGATGATATCACATGTTCTCCATATACTCTATGCCACAAAATTACTTTTGATTTTCAACTTAATTGGGTGTAAATAGAAGGGTTTGAAAAGTTTTCATCACTTCCAACTTCTTTTTACTCGACACAACCACAAGTGAAATGCACTTTCACACAAAGCACCCCAACTTTTTTCCTTACCCTACCAAGATGGATGCTACCAAGCAGAAAGAAAAAAATTAAGCCTCTTACTAATCATCCTATTAATGATGACCAAGTTGAATTTAACCTTCCATGCAACGTCTAGAATTTCTAGTCCCCAGACCATACATGAAAAGGGTCCTTCCCTAACAATCACCTCTCGAAAAGCCTAAAGATGTTTCAAAACCAAGGGATATCCTCCAAGGGCTTATCATTGAAAAATTTAAGTGGCAACCACCAACATAATGCTCATGGAATTATAGGCATGCCCTTATAATTTCCCTTCCAAACGAGGCAAGCATTCTGGAGCAACTGCATTTTCCAAAGATATTTTGAGGCTGCAAACAACCCTTTTTCCAATCTAATTGGTGTAAATAGAAGGGTTTGAAAGTTTTCTTATCAAGACTTTACTTCCAGCACTTGACCTGCAAAGAAATGAACCTTCACACCAAAGATTCCAACTTCTTGTTGCCTTACCCTACCAAGATGAGCTACTTCATGCATAAGGCTTGATGCTATCAAAATAAGCCAATCATACCCATACATATCGAATCCTTGGGGCCGGTAACAAGATCCAATGGACACGATGGAAGCTCTTTTTCCCCCCAAGGTCAACCCAACAAAAGCCTCGAAAGAGCCAAGCTGCCCTAAGGTCATCCCAAAGGAAACCCAACAAGATGATGAATAAAAGTGCATGGTGGAGGAGCTTCGAACAAATCACATTCATTGCTAGTATCATGGGTTGTGTTACAGAACGTCCCTACCAATTTGTTAGGAAGATCTCCCTGGGAGGGTAAATCATAGTAGCTTTTGAACCTATCATTTCAAAGTCATTATTTTGAGGTGATGTTTCCATATTTATTGATTTGAATACCATCAATCAAAGATTATGTATCTTTTGTTTATGATGATTTTTATCTACTTTCATAGGCCACATTTTTTCCATTTTGTAGTAGTACCATGTCTCTATAGCTTATCCTAATTTGCATCAGTCGATATGTTGGCAACTGGATTTTTGGTTCTAAAAATCAAGATAGGTGTTTCTATTACTCTTTTCTTTAGGCAACCTCGCAAGACATAACTTGTTTCATTCATGAAATTTTATCTTCATTTAAGGTGTATAAGAATTTATCCAGCTTATACCAACTTGAAATCATCATGTATCCGTTGGAATTATAATTTATGTATTCAATATACTTCTATAATATAATCATTTTATATTTTATATGCTGAAATAATTTAAAATTTTGGAAGTATATATTTATATATTTCAGAAGGTAAGTATTTTGTTATTTTAAACTTAATACTTGTTGATAAATTTTATGCATAATATCAAATTGATATTAAATTTATACTCCATTATTACTCCATAATAAGAAAAAAATATTTAAAGCATTTGAAAATAAATATAAATACCCCAATCCCCATGTCAAGAGCACATAAAGATATAATAAAATCAAGCAACATAGATACTCTGGAGTGATGCAATGTACTAATTCAAATAACAAGCAAGAGAACATGTTGGCAATAAAAAAAATTGTGTGGTAGAGGACAAGAAAGTAGAATAGATGATGACACCAATAAAAACAATATACACGAGGTATTCTCTGTTCTATTTTTCCTTTATTATTGCCCCGTATATTTGTTCACCTATCACACCAAGCAATAATTCCTATGATATCCTATTTGTTCCTTTATTAATTATTTGAAAGCTCCAAAGGTGTACAACTCATGCATGAAATTTATTCTTGTGTGTACCATATGAGGTACAATCCAACCACTTTTCAAGGCCGTAGTCTATCCGTTATATATTTTGGAGCTTTTCCTGCATATTTTTACAAATTTTAATTTGCTCAAAAATCAATGATTTATTACAATCACAAGTATGAAGCCGTGAACTTCCACAATCTGAAAAGCCTCTGGTGTCTTTCAAAAATCTATATATGCACTCAAAACACATTTGAAACAAAAAATATTAGAAATTAACTAAAAATTGTTTCATTGGAATTCTGTCAAAAACTCAAAACGTATAATAATTGGGACAATGCCTTTTTTCAAGTATATGACTAGATCATAAAACATTGACCATATCAAGCAACTATATGTTTAAATTTAGGTGTTGCACATTTCAACTAACTTCATCAACCGTTGTTCAAGCCATTCAATGACTGCTTTGGCTATGGACCAAAATTTTAAGAAATAGCAAAACCAAAGTCGAGCACAAGCAAACAAAATAAAGAAGAGACTTTTAAATTGAAGTTATAACTATATAGTCAACCAATATGTTTTAGCATGTTGATAATTTGCATAAGGTAAACCTTGTTGGGGAACAAATGTCTTGGCTGGTCTGGCCAAGCCCTTATACTTCAATAACTAGCTCAGCCGCGGCTTCGATCCCGATACAAGACTTTGTCCAAAGACCAAGATTTATGGTCCTCCTGCTTGGCTTCCAGTTGCACCCTTAATGTTTCCAACATAGCTTGTTATCCTAGGCTCCCAGATGCTTGTAAGAGGAGATACTCTTGATCTTGGAACAATTTTCAATGCCACATCAAAATTACTATCGAACAAGGAATGAGACTCTGAGCGTACGCGCCAATCCTATTCATGCTAGTATTTAAACAAATAATATTTTGTTGTTCATACTAATATTGAACATAATAAATTCTTGCTAGAATAGTACTCCTCCTCATTTGTTATCCCCGTATGGCTATGCAATCCACCACGTGATAACCGCTAGTACCAAACATGTCATGGCGTATAAAATTCAGAAATATTTCTCAAGGTCAAATGTTCCGTTTCTAGCAAACATTACAAAGTAGTCCCATGGGAAATCATAAGGTTATCTAATAACTACAACAAAATTTCCCTATTGAGCACACCATCAAAGTTGGAACAAGTAGACCCTGAGAGAGCAACTCGGAAGGTTGTTTGATGCAAAGCGTCCAAAGAGAAAGGCTCCCGTGAGGGTTGATGACTCGCTAGAGGGAAGTCCTCCAAATCCCGCATTGCATGTAGATATAGAGGTTGGCATGTTTGGTATATTGTAATTACCGTGGTTACTTTTTATGCAATCCCTCAGATACCGCCTACTTTAATGCATGAAATACATTGTCAGCTTTTTTCTTGAAGCTAATCATGCTTATTAAATATATCCTAGAAACACATTACATATAAAATGAGTCCTCACCGTAGTGATGGAAAGGTGGTTTGATCCCGATTGTGTAGAAAATGTTTGCCGCAAAAGGCCAACTTGTGCTTGTAGAATCCAACAAGTTTGAGGATGGACTATTCACTGCAGATTGCATACATAAATTTCCATCACCCAAGTAAGATGCAAAAACTACACCTCATTCAAAGTTCGAAAGAAATCAATAATATTTGCTAAATTTTCTAAAGAAAACCACCAAAATACCCAAGTGCAAACCATTATCCTAAGGAAAGGAATTAATTATATGCTTGCAATTTTTTATTAGGCTAAGATTAACCCTTTGTATTTGGTCAGGCCACCATAGATTTCTCTCGTAGGCCTTGATGAGATCAGCAAAGACTGGTCACACTACTCGTATACCTAAAGAGAAGCTTCCCGCCAACATTCGTCATCCATCTCCATGGCCAAAAAGTAGTCCATTTCTAGAAACCACTGTGTTTCCGCTAAATGGGTATCATCAAATGTGGCCTGTGAGAGTGTTTCAAATGGCATATTTGATTGCATTATTTTTTGGTGCTACAATCAATGATTGTGTTATCATGTATGGTAATGTGTAAAGGTTTGGTCCAATGATTGTGATTACAATTTTGGGATCTTCGCATTTTTAAGTATAAACAAATATCAAACATTTTGTTTGTTTTTATGAATTTATGTTTATTTTTTATCTAGTGGAGATGATTGGTGACTTGGGTTCCTTTTAACTCAAGCCACTCATGTGGCCTTACCTAGTGATATACAACTCATCTCTTGATGTTTTCTTCCCTTATAACTATGTCACATTATTCATACCATAGCGAAAAGTACCGGTGTAATACCGATGGGTGCTTGTATTTTTTGGAATTTTTGAGTGCTTCATTTGGTGCTACAAACAAGTTTGGATGTGTGTTACTTTAGAAGTTTGGCATGACTCATGAGTGTTTGAGATATTTTTTGGATTGAATACTTTTGATTACAATTAGATGCTTCTAGATATGTTGATATTTTGGTACAATAATAACATCAATTCTAGAAACTCATAGAACTGTTGTTTGTTGTTTCATTTGTGTTTAACTATCTCTGTAATATCTCGGTGGATATTGATATCAATATCTCTGCTTATCCTCGTTGTAGGTCAATGAGATTGATTCTAAAGGTAGCTCGAACATGTCCTGGTCTTTAGACTTTGGAGAGATGACAAATTTACCACCAGTAGTTGGAAACACAAGGTATTGGTTAGAAGAGATGGATAAATGAAGGCATCAACTCGGGCATTTTTCTTCCAATTGACCAACGAAGTGAACGTGTTGTAGGGGAGAGTGCTTGTATTACTTGGTAGCAATTATTATGAGTGGTTACAAAACAACCACAATTCTATGCCACAATAAACACGCTTTGAGAATACTGATACGTGAAGGATATCTGGAGGAGGAAGCTATGGGAACTTAGAGGAATATAGAGAGAGGTTTTGATGGGCACTTTGATTTGGGTAAACAATATTGTAGTTGTTATTTGCTTTTATAATTGGTACTGAACCTCCAAGTATATTTTTAAATTGTGGCAATTGTTTTAAGATTAGATTGGGATGTAGGGCTCAAATTGGTTTTGATTGTAAAGATTATTTCTTTTAACATTATTGGATTATGCACACAAGTGTCAAGGCTCTTGTGATGTTCTAGTGATATTTCAAACATTGTTTGTAAATACTTTGTTTTTCCCAGAAAGCCGGTATCCCCTAAATGTTAGACAAGAAGGTGGGTTGGAATTGTTGGCCGGGTTTCGAGACTTGATATGTGATTATAAATAATAATGGGGCACTCAGACTAGATGTTAGTAATAAGATTCTTAAAATGTGATATTTACACATTAATACTACCGTATTATTAAATAATAGACTTTATTAGAAAGTAATGTGGAAGTTAAATAAAAACTTTTTCAATGACAAAACACTGAAGTACCGATGAAATAAAATCAAGACTGTTACCTACTTTTTTTCGTAGCATAAAATATCTGATTAAAAGTGTATGACCACTCTTTTTTTGTGTGCAATACATTTTTTACACTCTAACATTTTTATTTATGAAGTATGAATATTTGTTTTAAAATGTTAGGGGATTTTCATGCTAATTTTGAAACGTATTGATGCAAAGATCAACTTTTTTTTTGTGAGTTTCATGATTTTCATGCTAATTTTGAACGTATTGATGCAAAGATCAACCTTTTTTTCTTAGAGTGGTGATTTTCATGTTGGTAATAAAACACAAAACTTAGATAAAAAATATTAAAAAACCGATAAAAATGTAAAAAAAAAAAACAAAATCAACCTAAAAAAAAAAAAAAAAAAAAAAAAAAAATCAATCAAAATTATATCAAAAGAAATGACAAAATTTGAAAAAAAACACATAATTTAAAGAAAAAACAAAATTAACTTCAAAAAAAACATCAAAACATTTTTTTCTAAGTTATTAAAACCATATAATTAAAAAAAAATTAAATTTAAAATTTAAAAATAATTTAAATTACAAAATTAAAATTTAGATAAAAAAATAACATAAAAAAGAAAAAGCTAAATTAAAAAATTAAATTAAAAATAATAATAAGAAAAATACAAATTTTAATATTAACAAAAAACAAAATTTAAAAATTGAAAAAGAAAATTAAAATAAAAGAATTAAATAAAAACGATTATTAAAAAACAAAAAATGAAAAACCAGCCAGGCAAATAATTAAAAAACAAATATCCATAAATCTACCGTTTTTTTTAAATGAAACAATTTATAATTTTAAAAATAAAAATTAACAAACTCAAAGATTGAAAAATAAATTAAATTAAAATTCAATAAATTTAATAAATAAATTTTAAATTTTAAAAATAATTAATCTAAAAATAAATTAAAAAAAAATTAAAAAAATTAAATTTAAAATAAAAATTTGAATTAAAAAAAATAATTTTAAATTTTTGAATTTAAAAATAAAAAAAAAAATCGTATTAAAAATTAAAAAAAAAGAATTTTTGATCGTGGTGGTGCTTCACGACCGGCCCGCTCTGGGAGTGGCGAGTAGCTGGCCGTTTGGTGGGCGGGAGGTCGCACGCCCCACTCACTAACAAGCCACTCTCCACCACCACCCGTGGCGCCACCCTCGGAACGTCTTCCTCGGCCGGGCGCGCAGGGCTTATCGAACGACCTCCCGCACGGGAGGGCGTATTCCGCATCGACGCCGCGGAGGGCACCCGAATAGTCCCGTCGCAGGGAGGGTGATTCCCGGACCGCGCCCGCCGCGGAGGGCACTCCCGATTCCCGCCTGTGGATCTGGCGTGAGAAATGGTCATCAAGCAAGCAGGGTCGATGCAACCTCCCACCCACTACAAATGACCTATCTACCGGCCAATTGGCGTGGAGGGCCGATTAAGGTAAGGCTAACCACTGAGAAAACTTCTTTTTTTAATTTTTAATTTTATTTTTTTTAATTCAAAAATTTTATTTATTTATTTTTTTTAAATTTTTTTTTTTAATTTATTTTTTTAATTTAATTTTTATATTTGAAATTTAATTTGTTTTAATTTTTTTTTGTTTTCTAAATTTTGTTAATAATTTTTATTAAATTTTGTTTTTTTTTTAATTGATTTTTTTTTTAAAATTCTTTCATTATTTTTTTTTTATTATTAAATTTTATGTTTAGTTTTTTCATTTAATTTTTTAAAATTTAATAAATTTTGTTCTATTTCAATTAAAATTATATATATATATATATCTATATATATATATATATATATATATATATATATATATATATATATATATATATATATATATATATATATATAAATTAAACTTAATATTTTCAAATTAATTTTATTATTTATTTTTTAGTTTAATATATTTTATTTTATTTATTTTTTTTTCAATTTTTTATTTTTAATTGATTTTAAAGTTTTTTGACTTTTTATTTTAACAATTTTTTTTTTCTTTTATATTTAAAATTTATTTTTATTTCAAAATTTATTTGTTTATTCATTTATTTATTAAAATTTAATATTTTTGTTTTTAAATTTAATTTGTTATTTTAATATTAACATTTTTTTATAAATTTAATTAAATCTAATATATATATTTTTAAGTTAAGTTGATATATATATATATATATATATATATATATATATATATATATATATATATATATATTAAACTTAATATTTTCAAATTAATTTGTTTTTTATTTTATTTTTTATTTAATATATTTTATTTAATTTATTTTTTTTCAATTTTTTTATTTTTAATTGATTTTTTAAAGTTTTTTTAAATCCTTTTATTTTAACAATGTTTTTTTTTCTTTATATTTAAAATTTATTTTTTATTTCAAAAATTTATTTGTTTATTCATTTATTTATTAAAATTTAATATTTTTTCTTTTAAATTTAATTTTATTTTTAATATACATTTTTTAATTAACAAAATCTTAATATATAGTTTTAAGTTAAGTTCATATATATATATATATATATATATATATATATATATATATATATATATATATATATATATATATATATATATATATATATATATATATATATTATTTTTTATAATTGAAATTTAATTTATTTTTTTAAAATTTATTTGTTTTTTTAATATATATTTTTTAAATTTAATATTTTTATTGTATTTATTTTTCATTTTTTTATTTTTAATTAATTTTTCATTTTTTTTACTTTAATTAAATAATGTATTTTTTTTTTAAGTTTTAAATTTATTAAAATTTAATATATTTTTAAATGGTTATTATATTATTATTATTATGCTATAAACATTTTCTTTTTCTTTTTTAAATTTAATTTCTATATTTTATTTTTTATAACTTCTTTTTTTTTTAACTCTTTTTTTTTTAATTTAATATTTTATTTTTTTATTTCTATATTTTGAAATTTTTTTTAACTTTTAAATTTTTTTTCCTAAATTTTAGTTTTTTTAAAATGTTTGAATTATAATTATAATTTTGTTTTTATTTTTATTTTTTATTCCTATACTTTTTAAATTTTAAGCTTTAAAATGTTTTTATTTTTTAAATTTATTTTTTTTCTTAAATTTTAGGTTTTTTTTTTTTAATGTTTGAATTTTAAAAATTAAAAATGTTATTTCTATTTTTAAAAATGTCAAAAATATATGACAATATTTTTTTTGGTTATTCCAAAGACTAATCGTTTTGGCGGTGTTTTTTCAATCCTTTTTCAAGAAACAATTTTGTTTTTAGCATAATTTTATAAAATGTTGAAATTTGACCTTAAAAACCAAGTGCTTTGGAATACACTTTTTGTTTTTGGGGTGTTTTTTCATATGTTTTTTGTGAGTCTTTTTGGGCTAGAGTTCTCGTTTGAGGTCAACACTATTTCCATTTAGCAGAGTCAAATCAAGGAAATAATTATTTAGTCTCATATATTCTACTCGCTTTTGTGGATCCCTTTTCAAGTATAAGGCACCTTCTATTAGGATAATTTTCCTCCATGACATATCATGCTTGTAACTTAATCATAAATTTGTAGATTGGTTTTACTTACTGATGATGGGCAGTTCCAATAAATGGAAATGTTTAGTTGGGTTCAATGTTTATCCTCTTATATAGGATTTACTGAGCACAGTGTTTTATGCCCTGTGTAGACATTGTTCACTAGCATGGAAATGCTTAATGGAGAAGGTTTGGTGTCGTTCTTGTGAATGTGCGTCGTAACTCTTTGTAAAGTATAGAATGTTTTAACTATAATTTCTACTTCTATTGATCTATTTTAGTGATAGTGGTGCCTGGGGATTCTCGAGGTGCAGGAGGATGAATGTAAGTGGATGATGATGGTGGTCATCAAAGACTAGCAATCAAGAAGCGAAATAAGTGTCTCCTCCTAATTTTTCTCCGCTCTTTTGGGTGCTTTTTTATGGAAACCATCTCCTGGTTATCTAAAATTAATTCATAATGCAAGCTAATATTTAATTTAAGAAATATGGTATATAAGTAATGCTATATTTTTCTCATACAAGTTATAATTATGTTGACCGACTACAGAACCCCTACCATGTAGCACACCCCTAGCCATGGTTCTAAGGCATGGGCAGACTTGTATCACGTAAAAGGAATCTGCTAACATAAGATGGTCAAGTCCATTAGTTAAACCTATGAGTAATCTCTCGTGATAGTATGTCATAATTTTATGTTTGAAAAGTATGTTGAGATAGCCACAAAGTCGTGGAATGCCATGATGGATGGTATTTTTTTTTTTTCTGTTTTCGACCCAAACTTTAAGCAACACAACATTCATAGGTTAAGGCTTTCAAATCATTCTAAGAAAAGGGAAGCATGTGTGATTAAAATTTTTAAAATCGTTGTTACATTGTGATATTTTAATTTTTACATGCTATAGATATTCTCTGGATGATTTTTTTCATATTTTATCCGGTTGGTAAGATGGTCAGTGCATATAGGGAATATTTGAATGGAGGAAGTTGTTCCATCATAATACTAACTCTAAGCAAGGATATCAAGTTGAAGGAGTAGCGTTGTTGCAATGGAATCCGATGAGAAAAAAGGCCAGACATGGATACCGATCATGCCCCTTGTTGTATCAAAGACATTTTTGAGCATAGTGTAAAAGAGGGACAAGAAAAACATTGTCTCAAGTAGGAAGGGATGAGCTGCAAACTCTTATAAGGATGATGGGTTGAGGAATTGGCTGTTTCTTCATTGAACAATGCGACAAAGGGAGGATGATCTATACTCTCTTTGTAGAAGATCAATTAGACTCTAGTAAACTAGTACCCAAACCTTGGAACCATTTAGAACTCGTTGGGCCAAGAGTGTGCATGAGTGACATCTTGGTAGATATGTCTTGAAAATATTTGAGAAGCACTACCTCTCACATGCTAAGGACCCATATCCTCATGGAGTTAGGTCTAAAGTGCATGTTTCAAACTAAAGCGAGGTCTTTGTGAATAGTACCCTTGATAAGTATATGAGTTTTTTATCACTTTCTTAGAAAGAAATGGTGATCGGTGGAGGATTTTATTCAATACATTGAAGATGATGACTTTGGTTTTTACCTAGTTTACTACTCAACCGATGAAGACTGGCTGCGTAAAAGTGGGCTGTGGCATCGTAGTTGTCTTTGCAATTTGTCTAGATGAGACTAGAAGGGCCACATCATCTCAAACATCAAAATATAAATTAAGACATGGTGTAGAAGGAAACCATTGCCATCTTGTATGCTCATGTGGCAACCCAACTTGTCAATATAGATCCAAAGAATAGGGGCTATAAGGTAACCTATTTTACCCTAATGATATCAGGATAAATATAACAGCACGTGTGTTGGTGCATAGATGAATAAGGATTGGATCATATAAAATGCATAATTTTTGGACAAAAGGGTTTTTTGAGATGTTAACATTCCAGTATGTGGAATAAAGCCTCTATGGGGACAGCCAAAATCCTTTTTGAAAGTCTACGAAACACACAATTCCCTGTGAATAATGTTGGGTTTCACCATGGCTCAGAGTAAAGATGTGATCAATAGTTCATTTCTCTATGAATCCAACATTTCTCTAGCTTTATGTCGCCTCTTCAAGCCCTTAAATAGTTGCTAGTGGAGGGATATCATAGAGCTTCAAAGAAGCAAATCACAAAAATAGATCAGCAGGGACTCAAAGTACATCAAACAATACGTAGTGGAGCATGAGTGCAGCTACTATAAATGGAATATCTAACTACCGAGGTCCAAGACCTAGAGGGTTCAATTCTTCAAAGTTAAGATATAAAATGTTACAAAGTTGAGAGTCCAAGAGAAGAAAAGGACCCCTCTCAAGAACTTGAGAATCGTGAGAAATATCTTCGATCAAGGTTTCCTACGTAGCGATCAATGTTTGGAGGAGCTTAATACCCAATAATTAGGGAGGACTAGGGAGAAACTCGTTGGCCTCTAAAACTAAATTACCGCAGGTGAATATCTTCTACTATTTGAAGCTAAAGAATAAATCTCAGATGGATAACTTTGATAAAAATTGGAAGATCCAATCTTGTGCATATAAAGCACTTGCAAGAGACCTCGGGATCAAGTGAGAAGGAGGGTGTCTTATGTGATTGTAAAAGGGTTTGAAAGACACTATTGCAAGGTCTCATGGGTGGAGGTAAGGGGTCTCCTCGAGATCTCAAGAATCTACACATCGAGGTCAGAGCTACCTCTCGCCCGTGTGAATCCTATCGTCTGGGTGGTGAGATCTAAAAAGGAGGGAGGTGATCATCCCCGTTGTGTGTGGTTGATGGGAGTTATCTCATGGCTCCTCCATTTGAGTCTCGTTGTGGCCGGGAAAAGTTGACAAGTCGAATTGTGCCCGACGGTATGAATTTTACAAAGATCAAAGCTTCTTTTATTCAACACAGAAAAAATATATATTGTTTTAAGTGATACTATTGTTGAAGTCATATAAGGAGGAAGCCTATGTTCGCACATTAGATAAAACCCTTTGCATGTAAAACTTGTAGTGATATCTTTTTCTATTATTTGAAGTGTTTTCACACTTAACATCCACATCTACAATGCATATAACCTATAAATTCCTAATATAATCATACATTGTGTGCTCTTCTAAAAAAGTTCTCGAGAAATCCCTGGTCGTGGGGGATTACGTGCACCATGTTTTTGTATCTCAAAGAATTTCAACAGAATGGTTTTCCTTCCCCAGTGCAAAACATATCTGGCTCACATTTTTTACTTATGATATTCATCTGTGATTCATTTTTAGAGTGTGAGGGAGTTTTATGAATGATGTAGAATCTATGTATTTGAATGCTAAAAGATGGTTTGTTTTTTCTTCATGGATTGTAATGGGTTTGTTTAAATTTAAATATTCTATTGCCTTCATGATCACTCTTCAAACTCATCACCACTACTACACATGGGATCATCACTCGTGGAACTGCATATAAACATCATTTGGCCTGTAGAATGAATTCCCTCATACTCCCTTCAACCTCAATATCACACGTAGCATGAGTTAACAAATATTACGCTAGCATAACTAGAAGAACACGTTTTCAAACCGCACGAACTACTTCCTCACGAGTCACCATGTGCCATGCTTGGTATCGGTGGTTCGTTTCAACTTCACAATAATTTACTCTCTAGTTTGGAACCAATAATTCCTGCAAGTCCACTAGATAAAGATCACCATTTTTTACTTGTGATTCATGTGATTTTTATTAAAGATAATATAACTTCGTGGAGAGATTCGCTAAAAATTATATATATTAGTATTATTAAAGAAATTTGCTTTCATTTTTCTTATATCATGTAGTTTCACCCATTTATTATATATATAAATTTAGGGGGCTCTTGAAATTTTTTCAAGAAGTGAAGTGCCTCAAACTAGAGACCTTTTGAAGGGGGCATGCTAAGGTGGTTTTTATTTGTTTATTTGTTATTGGTCATCATGGTTAGTGGGATTTGATTTTCTCAGTCAAGCATCACCATTTGTATAGTTTGCCATGACCATCTTGCTTTGTCTTATGTAGTATTATTTGCAAAAGAGATTTCTCGAGCCATTGAATATTCCTGTAGAAACTTGCTAGATTGGTTTTCCTTTCACAGAGAAGTTATAGATGGTGGTCACGAGGTATTTATTGGCTCTGTATGCAGATGTGCTGAAGCACTTTCTTTACTTCGTTTAGGTGAAGGTTGAAATTTATATTTTTGAGAGCATTGTAACCCATAGTCCTTTTCTTCTATTAACATCTCAACTATAGATGGCTTTGAGATATGTATTAATCTTCCCAAAGCTAGCGCCCTTTCTCTTTGTGTTCATACCATCCAGCTTTGTTCATATCTTATGTTGTTCTCTATAGAGAAGGACTAGTGAGCAATTGTGCGTAGTGAGTACTTACGCATGATTGTCTTAATTAGGAGTGTATTTCCCTTAGCAAGCCATCTATATGGTACTTGAATGGAGGTTGCCTTTTAGTTTATTGATGAATATTAACTAGTTCCTGGTTTATATTCGATTAATGAGGAGTGGCCTAGGTAAGTGATTTTGATTTGACCCACTCTTTTGAAGTGAAATTTAGGGACATATTTTCTATTAGAGAAGTGGGGATTTATAGGAAAATTGACATTGATGACTTGGATTGAGGAATTTGGTACTCATTGCAATTTCGCTAAAAGTTTTTCTTTTTTTAGTGTGGATAAACCTATAAGAAAGTGCCATACGTAGATGGTGTGAGTTAAGGTCGATGAGGCAACCACCTTCATATTTGTGAAACATTGGGATGTTATGGACTTCAAAATATATCTAGTTGAGGCTCATGCCAAAGAATGAGATAAGGTCTCACGTTTTGTCCATGTTGATTCCCTTGTTACTTGAGAAGAAATTAGAAGAAGGATGTAATCATAACCAAACAATTTTAAGAATATTTTAACACACACCCAACTTTATTTGATCTAAATTTTTGGCGATATTTAAATTTGATTAAATTTTTTGCATCATGTGCTAATGTGGGGAAAATAACTAGTTCTTGAGCTATAACTATTTATTCCAATTATTTTTTTGTCTTTGATAGACCATGATTGCTTGCGAGATACATGTTTGGGAAGTATCCATTTGAGTATGTTAGTTGTAATTCCAAGTTTTGTAGTAAATGCCTAGTTTGGCCATGTCCTAGTACCCAAAATGCCTCAAAATGTCAAAATGCATGTGAAACATCTTAGAAATGCCACCATCCATATTGTATGGTGTTTCCAATGTATTTTCATCATTTTTAGTGACATTTTGAACACCTTTCAAATATTTCTAGGCTCACGGGGTAAGGGATAACAGAGGTCGAGATTTTAGGAGTTTGTCACCTTGAAAAATTAATGGTTATTTTTAAAAGTTGACATTCTCCACATTCAACTTTATTTACCTTTTCTATATTTTTATTGAAATGTTTAACATGATCATTAATTATTTCAAGGCATTAGAGAGTGGATTACAACCTCATTGGATGTCATATGGAGAAATTAGTTCATATCTCATTAATTTAAGCGGACTTATAATTTTTAGGATTTTAATTTTTGTGATTGTAGCATTTCCCTGGATTCTATCATGTATGGCTGACAGGATTGGTCAAGACCGGAAAGCAGTACGGGATTTTGCGTTTAAGAGCTTCTATGACACTCAATATAGACATGGGTTGCTAAAGTATCATTTGTGAATCATTATTATTTTCTTGTAATATATTGTGTTATTTAAAACAATATTGCTCATATTGTGAAATTTTTTATTTTTCCACAAGCGATATTATTGCTGCAATGTCATTACATTTAGATTGTGATATTATCACGATATTATCACATGGAAATTGAAAAATATCACACACTTACATGGGTTGTGGCATCACTTTTTGGGATTCTTTTTGTTCATTTTGTCTTTTAAATTTTGCTAATATTTTGTGATATTTGGAAAAAAACGATATTTACAATATTTTTCTTTTCGAGCCTTGATGATATTTTTCACCAACACGGTGTCATGTACATTGATTACTATATATATCTAGATTTTTGTATTTTTTTATATAATTGCATTTTTCCTCATGTACCCATTTTTTGGGGGCCTGCATTTCTAGGTGTTCCCACATTTCCTTGTTTTATGCAACTTGTCTATAATTTATGTGCTGATTTTATATGTTGTGTTGCGAATGTAATTGGAATGAATTTTGAAAACGTTTCAATTTCTTCCTTGTTTATTCTAGAAGTTAGAAAGGTAGTGTTTAAGGCCTAAACCACCATTGGACCTTCTTGATTCATTCTTGCTACTAGAGTCTTCCTTGACGGTGTCTCGTAAGGTTTGGAAAAATTTCACGGGGAACCCATACTAGAGTTGAATGCCATATTTGGTTAAAATGATTCCATAAGTGAACCTCATTATAATTTAATCCAAAAATTACTTATTAAAACTCTACTCTTGAAATAATAACCTATAAGTGAAATAATATCTATAGGTGAATCTCATTTTTCTTGTCACAAATATTCAAATACTAGAGACTTTGGAAGCATTAGCCTTTGTTTCTATCTTTTTTAATCGATGGCCTTGACTATCACTTAAGCTTTGTTGTTTTTTTTTCAAACCTATGAAAAAAGTTGGAAAAAGTACTCTCGCTTTTAGAAGAATGAGAAATATGTGCATGAACAAATGGATAGATCTATAGAATATTCCATGATAGTTAATATACCTAGTGACATGGACACGTATCAATAACCACCCACTTTAGGCTTGAAGGATTTTGATTTAAAAAAAATACTATGTTTAATTTCTTTTATTTTTCTTTCTTCCTTCCATTACCTTAAATTTTTTATTTGTATTGAATACCACTACTTCTTTGTCTAAAATAATGTGTTTAAATTTACTTTAGCGGTAGCAACATGGGTTAACATTTCATTCATTAAGTCCAACTTCTCTTTCAAATGTTGTGAGTTCCTCTGTTTATCTTCCAAAAGCTTATTAGGTGTTTTTATAATATATATTTTTATTTTAATTGTTTCTTAGTTTTGTAACTCTTTCACCATTGATCCTATTGGATAATGAGCCTCATAACGTTTTGTACATCTATGTAAATGGACGGATTATTGGCACATTTGGGAAATTCTTTCAAAATTTCAAATAACTATCCAAGAAATATAGAGTTATGTTTTATCAATAGTGCCATAACTTATTAGTGGCATTATTTTCCTTTTTGGTAGGAATGAATGATTTATCATACCTTTCTAGTGGCATATTTTGTTAACATCAAATCTATGTTACTATTTTTCTTATTTTCTAGAAACCTTGTTGTTCAAGGTTGAGAATGATATCATCAAGAAAGTTTGTTTGGTTGGATAAGGGCGGTATTGGTGACTTTTCTTGTGATAGCATTTTTCCACGTCATTGATGTTGATGTAAAAGAGAGAAAAAAAGAAAATTGAAATAGAAGAGTGCTCTACCAATATCGAAATTTGGATTTAACACCCAAGGAGAAATGAGATCATATGCAGAAAGATATTGTTTAAAATGATATTTTGCCTCCATTGATGGAGCATCTTGTTTTCTGAGAAATAAATTAGTAAATTCAACAAAGTGTAAAACCTCCCCAAATTCCACGAAAAAGAAAAATGTTGGTTTATTACGTAAACCATATTAAGCACTTAAATGACTTAAAAAAGAGACAAATAAGGCAGTTTGAACGGTTCAAATTTTCATTTGTTATTACAACTCTCTCTATTTAATTTATTTATTGCAAGGCTAATTTATTCCAACTTTTCACACTTTAGGAACTGAAAATTTTAATCACAAAACAAATAGAAATTTTTGGAATGGTTGGAGCATTTGAAAGATTCAAAATCACATGTAATTTTTTGAAGATATCGAGCATGTCCTTCATGTGGCCTTGGATGCCTGGATTTGAAAACAACCATGCTATTCTAAGCTTGGTGCATTCTTTGTTTCTTTTGTTGTTGGAGAGAGAAAGATTTTCTTTGGAGAATAAAATATTAAGCATCCATCCAAGGATTTGAAGGAATTCCATCATATTTCCATTCATTCATGTTCCTCTTTGGGATGTGGGGAGTCATATACAAAATGCCCTTTAATTGGCTGCCTAGTTCCTTGTTTAGGGAGGAGTGCCTTTAGGACAACCTTGTCCACTCTATGTGATATATATCGGGTAACTAAAGTTGAACCACCATTAATTATTGATTTGGGGTTAATAGGATCTATTATTAGATAGATGTATTATTACCCTACTTCTATTTTGATTTGTGGTGATACATAGAAAAGTGTAAAAAGGTTTAATATTTTCTTCATTAACTCAAAAAACTCATATTGTCTTTTAACAACATTTATCATGCAAGATTGGCAAATCATACTAGGTTTCAAGGTTTATTGTCCTAGAAATATTTTCCATGTTTGTTATAAAATCTAGATTCTAAACCAAGACATAAAACAAGATATAACTTATAAGGTGTTGAATTATATTGAATGAGAAATTTATAGACCATTCAAACAAGGTGTAGAGCGGACAAAAAATGGAGCCAATACTCATAATAACCCATTTTTTTCTTTGTATCAAAGCTTTATTTTGAGGGAAGCTGGAGAAATATTCTTCCATGGTGTAATTTAGTAACTTAGATGAGTGATGAGACTTAGGCCTAGTTGACTTGGTCCAATATTTATTATATGTAAGTTTATTACAATGAGGTGGGTGAAATATTATCTCTCCTAACTCATAAAATATTTCTATCCACCAATTTTGCTATCTTGTCCCCTAATATAATATAGGTATACAATTTGATTTTTCTCTCACACTTTCTTTTTTGTGTAGTTATTCTCATTCTTCATTTCAATTCATGCACATATCATTAAAGTTATTTTATTGTTTATATTGTAGTATGCGTTTTGTTTGGGTTGAGGTATTATTTTGTTTTTTTATCATAAAGTGTATTACTATTTATTCGGTTTAATTTTGTTGCGTTCAATTCTTTCAATGAGTGTGTATTGGCTACAAGATTTTGCGGAGACAAAGCGCAATGATTTTTTCTCTATGCAAGCTAACTAATGCTTTGCATACCTTTTCTTCATCTTGATATGTGATTTGTCTGTGTCTAATTCATTTTATAAGGAAGTATCATCCTAAATTTCTATGATGTATGTGGAAAATTGAAATGGTATATCTCTTTATTTAGAGGTACTTCAACATTGAAATGAAAATGGATTTTCTTAAAATAGAATATAAGGAAGCTGAATATCCATTTTATTCTTCTTAAAATGTATTGTAAAGAAGAGATTTTTCCTCTAGTATTTTTAACATTTTATTTGGTAGAACACATGGTAGAATGATGCCTTGCTCCTTTTCTCATTATGTTTGGAATTTATCTTGATTAATGTGTGTTTTAAGTAGCTTCATTGTTGTTTGTTTTTTATACCAATAACTTCATTTATATTTTTTGTAGTTACCAATAGAAATTAAACTGTTATACCAATATAATTAAAACAATTGTGTAGATTCATTGTTTTTATACCGACTGCTTCATTTTGTTTTATACGAATAGTTAGTTGTATATTGACTTCATTGTTGTACAATGTTGATCATAAAAGAGTATTAATTCTTATGGTTTATGGAAAATATGGATGAGCATTAAGATATAGAGATATTGTGGCTATATTTGTTTTTTGAAAGCGAATCCTTTTTAGGATGTAAATGAATATGAAAGAATAAAATGAAGTGGGTATTGGTTAGATACATTGGAAGGGTATAAATGACGAGTTTTAGAAACAAGTCCAAAATTCTAGTTGTTTGGAATATATGACATCTTTGATAGGTATGTGGAGATAACATGTGAAAATGATAATATGGAGAGTACAATTAGTTGATGATGGACTCATTTTTTTTGACTTACGAAAGGAGGCAAGGCCATGATGCAACCAATCAATCATTATGTCTTGAGTAGGAGATTTATTTCCCTAGACCTAAGGGATCATGGCATATTGAGGTATGTTACCCACCACATGTATGGGTAACCATAGGAGAATTTTTTCCTCTATTATGTAATTTTTCAATTAGTTTCCATACATTATTTATTATATGTTGTATTTTTTTCTTTCCATTTGTTTTCACAAGATATCTCTGACTTGATATTTTTAGATTGTACCTTAAGTGACATGATTGTTATTAAGTTCCCAAGATGTTTCTTTTTTATGGTGACATTTTATTTGTTTTGTTTATACGGGTCATCTAGTCACATAGTGGCCACTGTCGCTCCAGCTGGAGAGAAAACTTGTTCGAGTTTCTTGCTTTTCTAGGGAAAAATGGCATTGACATAGACGATGTTAAGGTATATATCATATAAATCATTTTATAGTCTACTTTAGTTTATATTTCGGTGTTAATTGTATTTAATTTCTTATACTTTGCATTATATCTTCTTTCATTTTAGAAGACTTCAGTTTTTGATAGTGAAAATGAGGAAATTGAAGAAAGAACGATAACACTAGAAGAAAAACAAATGTAGAAGAAGAATGAAGAGCGTATAGTGATATCCTTAAAGAGACAATATCTCATAGAACACGCATATAGAGATTAATGATCAAGTATTCGATTTGAGGAGTGAATTCACCTACGATACATCGGTAACACAATGATAATGTTTGAAGTGATGAAACAATATTTCATGTGTAAATTGTAGTCTAACCAATACTAAGTTGAAGTTGTATTGTAATACTTGACATTTCATATAATATAATTTATTTGGTTGAAATTATTTATAGTTTCAATTGATATTATTTAGTAGTGTAATTAACATATGTAATTTCATGTTTTAATATTAGACAAACATGCACATTGTATGGCATTTTTTTAATTTAGTCGCAAAACCATACCAATTAACTTATGTTGATTAATCATGAACACATAAAATCAGTAAAATTACTAAATTAGTAGTTTATATTGATTAATGATGAAAACAAATAAAATAAAATTACGACTAAATTAGTCATTTATAATGTTTGTTAATGAAAGTAAATGAAATGAATATAAACTAATAAATTAGCCATTTATGAATATAGAGTACAAAAAATATATAAAATTACTACTATAAATGGTAAGTTTTTTATTACAAATTACGACTAAATTTTTGCATACATATGACTATTAGTAGCTAATTTACAATATCTTATAACACGAACAATATTTTGGTCATATTTCTTTGGTCATTAATTGGTTTTTCGGGTGATAATATAGTAATATATTTTTTTTGTATATTTGGTCATTAATTGTGTTAATTAATGACGAATCAATGATTAAATCAATGACCAAATCAATGATTAAATTAATGATCAATAAAATAATGACAAATTAATGACCAAATATACTACTAGACAAAAAAATTGAGATAACCAATTAATGGCTAAGCTAAAAATGACTATAAGTTGAGTGGCGTTTATAAGATCTATTAAATTAGCTACTATAATGCTGATAAATGGATTTATGTCACGAATTTTAGTCTTTTTTTAGTAATTAATTAGCCATTTTGTCTTAGTAGCGTGCTCTAAAAAAATGTCACTTCAAAAAATACCTCCAAAAAATGTCCATTGAAAATTAAACCCAACTTCTTAAATGCACTTTAAAAAATACTTTCCAAAAAATGTTCTGAAAATTAAGCTCAAAAGGCCTCTAAAAAAATATCACTTTATACCTCCAAAAAATGTCCTTGAATATTAAGCCTAAAAAAAGGTCCTTTCAAAATTAAGCCAAAAAAATTCCAAAAATGTGTTTGGAAATTAAGCCCAAAAACCTCTAAAAAACAAAAAATACATCCAAAAAATGTCCTTTGAAAAATTAAGCCCAAAACATCTTAAAACAATGAAAATTAAGCCCAAAACCTCTAAAAAACAAAAATACCTTTATAGAAGCCCAAAAAACATCCAAAAATGTATCACATATCCTCGAAAATGTCCTTTTGAATGTTAAGCCAAAAGAGTCCTTAAGCCAAAAAAATCCTTTGCAAAAATTAGACCAAATCAAGAAATGTGCGAAATTGTCAAAATAATGAATCTGTTATGTCTATTTATATGCCCGCGAAATGTTTTTTTGGAGGCTGTTTTAGATTTTACGACGTAAAATCGATTCGAAATTTTGTGTCGTTAGACTTGACGGGCCGTCGGGGCAAAAAACAATTTAAGCAAGAATTTTTTTAAAAAAGTATGGATGAAAATAAAACACATTGCAATTATCGGAAATAGAACTCTGAACACATTTCTTCAACTTTGGAATGATTAAACTCCATGAAAATTTGTGAATTATTTGTCGGAACCAAGACAGAAGTATTTGCGAAATTCAATCTACTTTCGGGAAATATAACTTGTATAGAATTTCATAAATATTTACTAATTTTAATTAATTTTGTAATAAAATAGGTGCAAACAATTTACGAAGGTCATTATGATTCAATGAAATCATTGTGTATCTTCAAAATACACGGTAAAAAAATTGAAAAAATTATGGTGCATTACATTGATGCAATGATACGTAATGGGTAGTTTTTAGATTTTTAGTTTATAACTTTCTATGTTGAGAAAATTTTATGTGTCACGGGAACATATTCAAAATATGCGATTTTTTTCATATTGGATTGATTCAAAAAAATCTATTAATTATGATATGCATCAATTGGTTTAGTATTAAAATATAATGAAATCGAAGTAGACTTTGTCCCAGTTGTTGTAGCATTTTGTTTCTAAAAAACACAAGGTTTTCAAAATATACTGTCTTGTATTAACATGAATTTTTATGAATCCTTTGATTGTTTAAAAAGCACACACTTTCGAAAAGCGGCTAAGTTGACATGTATCAAATGTGTATAAAAAAATTCCAAAAAATAAGTAATGAAAGCTAATAAAGTTTCTGACAACTTTAGTTTTATTGCAAAATGAAATTCTAATAATTAATTTTTTCGCTTAGAAAGTTGAAGAAGCAGAAAAAAATAATTTTTTCCTCAAGCCTGAAAGTGTAACCCAACTTCACATTTTCACCTGGATTTGGATTTGGTTGAGAAGGTAATTGATTTGGCCTAGGTGGTTGATTGAAATTCTGCATTATGGTGAAGGGAGCAATTTTTGTTGTGCCCGGAATGTTGATATGGTCGATTAGTTATTTGGTAGGCCATTTATTGTCTTGTATAGGAAAATATTTTGGATTAGTATAAAATTTTTGGTTGTAAAGGTGTGTATAATTCCAAGGCTTTGAGACAGAATTACAATTTCCAAGGTTGAGGATTGTTGAAAAATTGAGAGGAAAATTAATTGTTGTTCTTGGTTGTGAAGATTAAACAAGGTTGATTAAAAGGCGTGGACCTTGATTTCCTTCGAAGTAATTGTTGGAGACTAACCTAATCGTTATTGATTAAAAAAATCAACTTTTTCAAAATGTTGATTAGCTATCTATCAATTTCTTTTAAACCTTGTAATTGTGGGCAATTATTGGCATGATGGTTTTCAAATAAAATGTTGCGAATTCTACTACGGCTAACGAAAATTCATTCTTAGGATGTTTCTCGATGCATCGAGGAAAAAATATAGCCAATGATTTTTCGTTGTCTTCTTGTTCTTCTTTGTATGTAAAGCGTCTGTTGCACTTAGACAATGAATTCAATATATCGATTTTTCATATCCTCGATAAATTTCCAATATCATATTTTGTTACTCTTTGTAGTATTATTCCTTGATGTAGGAGTTACTAAACTTCTTGTTCCTTTGCCTTTTCTCATTTTGGCTCTTGAGTAGTTCTAAATAGTTCCCTAATCTCATCAAAAGTGAGTTGAAAAATGTCTCCAACAACTATAAGATTTAAGGGCTCTATTAGTTCCTCTCTAATCCTCTTGAAAAAACCAACTTGAGTGACTCGCCATCCCATTTGCATGTTGTTATTCTTTGTAATTGAATTGAAAATGTTCAACATTATATTCCAAAGTTTCATACGGCCTTTGAGTCATTCTAAATATTTCATCCTAATCTATCTTGCTTTACAATAATCCTTGTATTTTTTAAAAAGTTTCTTTATTTCTTCCTAAGTACTTATACTTCTTCACAGTAGTCTCAAAAACCAACTTAAAAGCGACATCTTTCAAAGTTTAAGGAAATAACCTTAACTTCTAAGAGTCCACCTTATAATCATAAGTTCTACATAGAACTTAAAATTTGAATAAGGAAGTATCAAATCTTCTATAGACAATCCATAGAATGTTTGGAAGAACAAAGAGGTTAATATTCTTCATTTTGGAATCATCCTCTTATCGGAAGAAAAGGAGATTCTTCCTCTTCTTCTTCATCTCTTATCTTCTCTTTTGTTCCTCCTCTATTGGCTTCCTCACGATCAACCATATTGAAATAAATGGAGTCTAATTCAGGGCCAGTGGGTTCAAATTCCTATTTTCTATATAATCCAAAATTACGTATTTAGGAGGTTCGTACTTAACGGTTACTTGCGCTTCTTCTTCGAAACTCTTGAACTAGAAGCAATTTCTTACTTTTACTTCTTCCTTTGGAATCGATTTTGGATGGGTTTTGGGAGAAATCCTCCTAGCTTATCCCCTGTTTCTCCTCATCCATTTACTCAATTCACTCCTCTAGTAGTTTTTATACAAAAAAATTCAAAAAATGGTGTTTCCTTGGCAATGATGCAAAAAACTGGTAGGCATCTACAATGTTCTCATAAAAAACCTTGCTAATATCAATCCAAGGTCATTACTTACAAAATGCTCGAGAAAAATATATGCATTTTGGGGTTTATGCATTCATAGCTCATCCAAGGTCGTATTACTTACAAAATGCTGGAAAAATATATGCATTTTTGGGGTTTATGCATTCCATAACATTGAGAAAACTAACTACAACTATTTAAAATATTCTGATTAAATATAAAACATTGTATAAGTCATTGTAGTTGAAATTGTAATTAGTTATTATTTATATAAAAGTGAATCAAAAACAAAAATTAATAACAACAATGCTAACTAAACACCAAAGGAAACTAACTATCAATAAAACTAACTAACCATAAATAAAATTAGCTATTAAAAAAACTAATTAACAACAAAGAAAACTAATTAATCTAGTGTGATAAAATAAAATAAACCCAAATAAATCCAAATAAAGTTGCTACATAAATAATATACAACCTTCTAAAAGTAAAAATATAAATAACAGACATAGAAGTTGTTATTTAGAAAATAAAATGTCCTAGAATCGGAATATACATATAAAAGTAATTTCTTACACTATGAAAATGGATGAAATAGATATGAAATGTAAAATGAATAAATATTTGTTTTAAAATAAATTAAATAACAAGAAAATATAGAAATATATACCAACTGAAATTAACCAATATAGAAATATATACCATACGAAAACGCCATCACGACTTTAGAGTGGCCCTTGCCCTCGACAATTTGGTGGCGGATTGCATGTTTTACACAAGAATAATAAAAAAAGCTAATTTCTATTTAACATAAAATAATAACAACAAAGTCCAAAACAAAAAAACCCTTTGAGTTTGGTTCTCATAGTTTATACACAAAGCTGATACAATTGCTTTCTACTTTTTAGTGTTTTTTTCCAGAATAAAGAAATAACCATTTTTAGTTATAATAGTTAGATGTAAAGTTATCCAAAACATAAACTAACTTAACTACTCTTTCTAAATTTCCCTTCTTGACCTATTTTCAAGCCTCCTGGGCTAAATGGCCTAAGTGGGTTGAGACAAAATCTGGGTTAAGCTAGCAATAAGAAATCGTAACAATAATAAAAAGTAAATATTTACAAAAGGAAAAATGCATTGCTTCGACAAAAGTTTTAAAAAAATGGCTTCTTTTCTTGAAAATTCTTATGGATGTAGAGAATCTCCATAATATGGTTGTACAAATGGTACTAACTTTAATGCTCTAGAGAAAATCCTTAGTGTAGATGCAGTCTAGAGATTTGAGATTTGCTTTCGATTTCATGATTGCTAATGAATATTTTTGCAAGTGTTATTTCCATAATTTGAAATCGTAAAGGTATTCTTCTTGATACTTGAAAACTCATAATGATTTGCTCAATTTCATGATTGCTAATGAATATTTACGCAGTATTCTTTCCACGATTTGAAATCGTAAGGTATTCCTTCTTGATAGCAGCTCATAATCAACTAGGTATTCTTCTTGATACTTGAAAACTCATAACCAACCAACATTCACGAGAGCATGAAAAATTTTTAAATTCTTATATTCAATAGCACTAGATCCAATCACTCTAATTATGATGAATAAGTGGGATATAAATGGATGAAATAGGCGATTTTTAAAAGGAAATGGTGATAAAATGGGTGATTTAAGTCACGGATTCAATCTCATCAACCATCACAATGGATATGGGATTGAATGATCATGAACTTCCAATCAGAATTTTTTGACCGATTTTGTTCCTTAAATTCTTTGTGATTCTAAGTTGAACAAAGCATCGGTATTTTCTTCTTGAGGTGTTTCTTTATATGGAAGAGTCTAGCCATGTCCTCATCTTCCGTTGCTAAAGGCTACTCAAATTCTCCCCATTCTTTACGGATGTACAAAAAAATATTCTCATCACGTACGTGCTTCTTTCCACATATTTGCTTAAATAAGTGGCCATGAGAATTTTCTTCTTGGAATCTTAATTTTTGTTCTTTGGGTTAAGCTGCGGATGCAACTTCCAACCCTTGTTTGTATGACATCGATGTTAAAGGGGTTATTAGGATATTTACCTTTGATGTGCTGCGGCTATTGTTTTCACTTGTCTTTCTCCTTTCACTTCTTCTTCCCTTTTGTGGAAGCTTGTTGGTGCTCCTTCTTCTTTGACTCACTTGATTTCCCTTTGATAAGCCTATATTCCCTCCAAGTCTTCTGCATATAAGTCTCATCCACCAATTTTGGTTTGAACAATATCACCATACATGTAGATGGCTATGTAGACCGCCTTTATACTTAAGGAGTAAACCTTGGGATATTTGGTGAGATAACTAACATTATGGCCATATTTCTAAATTCTATGGTGTACACTTGTACACTATGCCTATACACTAAATGGTATATCATATCCTTAGTCCTCTACAAACCCAATGGTCGCCACTGACTTTATGAGAGTTTTGAAATTCTCCCCACTTAGTCACTCGAAGAGCTCCTCTAACCTTGGAGTATTTGTAACACCCTTGGTATACTCCCCTTGATTTTTGTAATGTAATCATACTTTTATTATCAATGATTATATATTTATTTATTTCGGTGGCACGAAGAGTGGTACTTCTAGATCCACGATATATGAGGGAAAGGAAGATGAATGCGAGTGGTGGCTTCGGTTGGCACATTGCTTAATTAAATATTCAACTAGTAAGAAATACAGAAAAAGAAAAAAATGTTCGGGAACAAATACAAAGGACACAAAAGAAAAAATAATAAAAAGGAATTTAGACACACACAAGGGGTTGGATAAGAAAATTGGTCTCTTGATGGTCCTTTTCTGAAAGGAATTGAATTGTATTGAGAAAATAAAATTTTGAGCATTGTACTTCAGTGTGTGCAGTAACGAATGGGATTCCCTATGTTTTAAAGTGTGCTTGTGAGTGTCCATGCTTGAAGAAGTTTAAGAAAAGATCTAAGATGGGTGATGAGCGCGTACCTAGAATGGATGATAAACCACTTGAGGTGCTTGCCTAGAGGGTTGATAAACCACCCAAGGTGCTTTATAAAGGGATGATAAAACAAAAAGGAGGAGGGTGCTTGTTGAGAGAGCTAATAAACCACATAGGGTGCTTGATGTTGGGTTGATAAACCACACATAGAGTGCTTGTCATAGTTGATAAACCACCTAGAAAAGTGAATTCCCATGATGCTTGCCTAGCTAATAAACCACTTGTGGATATACTCTTAGTCCCTTGCTCCTAGAAGGTTGAGCATGGCTTCCCATGAAGTTGCTAAAGAAATCCCAATGGTCGTGGATCTGACTTGTGGGTGACTTAGCTGAGTAATGTTGGCTATAATTAGTCTACATGGTTGGGTGTAAATCAAGTCTCACCTTTATTTTCACACACACACACACACACGGATATATATATATATATATAGATAAATGTTACCAAGCTGCGAGTTATGAATATGAAGACTAGTTCTTTATTGAAAAAATTTGTAGCTTGGTAATGATCTTGATTGGCTATAGGTAACAAATGCACAAAATTAATTGACATATACCAGGAGATACATCAAGTGTTAAATTGGGTTTTTTTACCTTGAAGATGTAAGACATATGTCTTGATTATGCCGTGTAAGATAATATATTGCATGTGATCTTGTCGGTCTCTTGTACGAATCTTTTGTAAAAATATGTTGTTTATGCATAGAACAAATGGGTTTAAATATTATTGGGATGCTATAGGAATGGTTCAATGATTTTAATTCATGTTTATATTGTTCTATTAAAAATTTTAAGTGCTTTGTATGCATGTTTTTTGATGAGTCCTTACTTAAATAAAGATAATCGAGAAAGGGGGTAGAAGTCAGACCATTTTGAGGCCGATGAGAGGAACCCATTTCTCATTGTTTTCAAGTTGGAATCCTTGTTGAATGCTGGTGGGGTAATTCCCAGTTTATTGTTGTATAGAAACGTGCAATTCAGAGCACTGGTGAAGTCCTGTAACCTCTGTTCCTTATAAATCTAATGTCTTCTTATCATTTGGGCGAACGGGTAAGACCCCACACACACACACACATATAATTTTCCAAGCGTGGGGCCTCTCGAGGTTTATGCTATTTTATGAAGAAAGTAAGTGAATGGGGTCTATCCTAACAAGGGGGTTCGGGCCCCTAACAACCTTTCAAAATTGTGATGTAGGTCGAGATCCCGAATGGATTGAGACTGGATAGTCCCAAAGCAATGTGCGTTCGGGAGCTCGTTTGAGTTTAAGGCCCAAATGAGTGCGAGATGATTAAATTTGAGGCCGGTTGAGTCACTACGTGGACACCATGTGGATATTATGCAACAAGGATTTTCCTATGTGAAAATTAACTAAATAGCGAACTTTAAAAAGATCATAACTTTTGATTGTCGAGATATTAATAAATATCACTCACTACAAGAAAAAAAGACATTCGCGGTGGTTTTTGTGGAAATCTATAAGAATAACCCAAAAATCCATTTATGGCAGAGAGATCACTAGCGAGAGGGTAGGGATGTTTTTTTGATGATTCATCTACATATACAAATGAACTAGTGCTTTACAAACTATCCATACAAGCACCAAACCATAGAACATGGTGCACGTGGAAAATATTTTTATAAATAAAAAAATACGATTGCTCTAAATAACACAACGCGGTGCTTGAATAATCGATAACACCAGTTCCATTCATGTAGTAAAATGTCTGCACATGCATATATACTAAGGAGCACCACTATAGTTTTTAAATCCTATCATCATAATTATGTTCATCATAATTATATATATATATATATATATATATATATATATATATATATATATATATATATATATATATATATATATATATATATATATATATATATATATATATATATATATATATATATATATATATATATATATATATATATGGCAGCTTTCCTCGGTAAATAAGGTAAAATAAATAGGTAGTTGAGAGTATTTACAACCGCTCCAACCACACACATTATGTATAAATATGAAATAATATCAATACGAACAAAGATTGTAATTCCCTTCCCAATATTCTCTCGTTCCTATGTGTATATCTATGTGTTCTTGATGTGATCTTATAATACAGCTTGTTCTTTGTTAATCTTGTTGTACGCATGCAAAAATTGGCACCATTGCCTCCATTAGCTAGGTGACCTGAACAAAAAAATAGGCGAGGTCGAATATGCAAAAGGAAAAAATTGAAGATGATGAGATTAATCGAGAAATATGCGAGTATCAATAAGAATTTTATTAGTATGAAATTAAATAATTGAATATGTTGGTCATCGGTATTTTTCACTTGTTGGTGGTGACTAAATCCATAAGTAGTTTTCTAGAAAAATGAAATCTCCATATGTCAATTTGTCATTTAGAAAACCCTCATAAATTTTTTTTCGCCCTCCTACTTTTCAGTTCGCCCATGTCAAGGTGAAACCCCATTATCACTATCCTATCTAGCTTCAGCCCTACTAGTCTGCCCATCAGCTCTAAAAGGACAATCCAAATTTGCTCAAAAAGCCTCCCCTAAGTTAGGAAGTGGCGCTTTAAGGCATCTCACCCTTGGCAAACATCTAATAGCCAAAAAACCTCCATCTTCTACAGACCAGTCACAACAGACCTCCTGCTTTGCTAATCAAGTTGATCACAGCTCTAAGTCGCGCCACTTGCACACCCCTAAGTCTCAGCAATGCATAGACCACAGTCTCAAGCTGATCATTAGGTGTTCTACATTGTTTATGGATTTGACAAACACAGGAAACATGTCATCATCTTAGAAGAAATTCCTTGAATCCACATTTAGAAGAACAATTGCTTCTCAATGTAAACATGAGCCTGAGATACATCTGCAGGGTAAAGAGTTACTCATCAAACTCTTACAGCTTCATTCAGCCTGATAGCACAGTAAAAGAAAGACAACACTGTCAGACAGACTTGTAATTTGTCATGGCCAAGAACCTCCTTCATATATAAGCAGAGGGTTAAGGCACCTCCTTCATCCATAAGAAGAGGGCGATGGCCAAAGTGTTGACTTGAAGAATTGCAAACTGACTATAAGTTGGCAGCTCCAACAAAGCAAAATATTGAAGAAATGGTTGAGGGTCTGTGTCACTACAAAGGCAGAGGACATAATATTGATTATGCTTCAAAGTACTGGTCTGCTCCATTCATAAAAGGATGCTTTTCAAAAGTGCTTATCATAGTTAACAAATAATACCTATCCTAATCTCCTCAAGAGGCATTACCACTGAAAACAATTGTTGATAGCAATACATGAAGGATGTTGGCATGCCCTCAGATTCTGGAGAAGATTTCAAAACAAGTATAGGCATGCTCATCTTCAAAAGGCCAGAGGGTCCCTATCAATACATGTTGAGTAAAGAGAAGAGTGGTAAAGAAAGTTCCCTTTTCAAATGGACAAAATATGAATAGACCATGAGCAAATGCAACTGCATTTTACATCCACTGTCAGAAAATAAGTTTGGAAGACATCTGACAGCCAAGCCATTTTTACAGTAGGGCCTTATCACTTTTTAAAGCATTCAGAGTAAACACTTTAGTTTAAAGGTTCAAAGAAAAGATCCATCTTCATGCAAAGTGCTAAAAGTGCTCCATAACTCATTGGTATATTGTTAAGAAAATGTCACAGATCGAAAATACCATTAAAGGTCGGCAGTGGCAGATTTTCTGGTTTAAAAAGCACAGTGAAATGAAATAAAAGAGTTTTGACCTTTGTTTCAAAAGACGGAGGTTAAGAGACCGTTACCTTTAAATTTTATGCACTTCAGAGCGGTGGAAAAACTCCTCTTGATGTCTACAAAGCCGGAGGAAGAAATTGTGAGCAAAAAAACAGAGTTTTTAGGGTCGAAAGGTTGCGCGGCGCGCCTGGAAAAGCGCGCGGCGCGCCTGGAACGAAGTTTTCAAAGGATTATAGCTGTGGCGCGGCGCGCCTGTAGTGGCACGCGGCGTGCCTGTGCGCGTTGGTCTTGTCGGCCCGACAGTGACCCGACACCAACATTATGCGCGGCGCTCTTCCTCACAAACGCGCCGCGCGTCTTTCAATGGTTCTAATGCCTCCAAACCACTTGCAAAATCTGCTCAAACTCCTCAAAATTCCTTTCATCGAATCTTAGAGGTATTTATATGTGACTCCCCTATTTTCTTCAAAACTGCCAAGTGATAGGAAGGGGTTAAAATTCATAGTCTAAGCCACAGTTTGAGTTTTATGTAAAAAACAAGATTTGCTGTGGAAATGTGGCTAGAATTAAGAGATTAAAAAGGGTTGAATTTACATTAGTGTGAATAGCCAATAAAACTGCCCTCAAACTGTGTTGAAAGAGAGGAGCATAGGGCTTAAAGGGCAAAACAGTGGGTTATTTTCCTTGCACAGTGGTCATTAGATGAAATTTGGTGACGTTCCAAAGGCATCCTCTATATGTTAAAAGAACAAAGGCGGTATTATAACTTTCCATTCCATCAAGCCTAATCAACAAATGAAGCCACCATTGCATTCAAGGTGTTGTCAACCTTGTATGAAGACAATAGAGTATGAAGAGGGCATTTATTATGTCTGAAAACAGGCTTGTTGGTTTTTGACTGCTGGAAGACCTTTTGTTACCACCACAGAAGCATCTCAAACTTTGTCACTTTGTCCTATCAAAAGTGGCCTTTAACTATGTATACACTTTGAAGTAGTGTTGAACATACTGGTTGGAAAGACATACCAAAGGGAAGCAGTGCTTTGGTTTAAAAAGTCTTGACTTTTTAAATTCCTACAGATTTTTGAGCTCACACCAAACTTTGCAAGCTCTGCCACTTTATCTTGCACACATAGTGACCTTTGACTGTGTAGGTACACTTTGTCATTTACTGTTTTCATGTTGTTGAATCCACTAGTGGAATGGCTTGCACCAGAAGGGAGCTGTGTTTGAAATAACAAGGTTATGGTTTTGCTTTTGACTAAAGTACAAAGTTATGCTGTGTCCTCAAAACATCAAAAGCAGGGTACCCCTACCACAAAACACAGAAAAGGTCACTTGGACTGTGTTTCCTTACTGACTGTGTTTTTAACTATTTTTTATTGTTGAGTGGCATACAAAGAGAAAGGGCAGTGTTTTGAAAAGGGCACAGTGAGGTAGGGCAGGAAGGTGAAGGAGAACACATTAATGATATGCAGCACAATGATAAAGAGCAGCGCCATGAAGAAACTCAAAACAGTGATGGAAAAGAAGGCTAAAGGGAAGTGCCCGGCACGGAAAGAGAAGAAGGACACATCAGGACTCAACATTTTGGCTTCATTTTCAGAGCATGTTTCTAAGGACCCTTGAGGACCATGCATACCAATTTTGGGCCCATTTTGACAACTTTTGGTTTTTTGGTATTTTTGAGTTTTTGATCAAAAACTCATAAATTCGCCATTTTATTTTAAGGATTCATCAAGGGAGGAGAATGGTACCATCGGATGCCATAATTTCATGAGCATGCTCTCAGCAATTTTCAGGAGATTTGGAGATCTTTTTCCCCTTCAAAATGGCAAAAAAGGCTCTCTTTTTGCACACTCTGCCCAGTTATCAGCAAACTGCAATTTTCTGGCTTTTTACACACAGGTGAAGATTTGGAGGACTTCCATGCATCAGATCCGGAAATTTTTAGTTGCTCCGGAAAGTAGACACTCGGAGCTTTCCAACGAGCTATTATGAGCCTCGTTTTGACACCAGGAAGGCTGCCAACTGTTTCCAGCAAGTCAGGGGACCTTTTGCTGATGAAAATTTGAAGTATTTTTGTAATTTTTGAACCTCTAAAATCTGCTTTTTCCAAATGTGCGTTTAGCTATTTTTACACATGAAAAATGATGTAAAGTCAATATAATTCCCATTTTTAGCATTTTTTAGATATTTTATGGGATATTTTGTGCCTTGGGCTTTGCAAAGCCTCAAGGACAAGTTTAGATATTTATTTTGAACCAATGGCTAGCTAGGTGCCTTGGTTGGTTTTCCTCCTTCTTGGCCTATATATTCCAAGAGGATTCATTGTAATAGAAGGCTGAACTTGAGAAGAGAAGCAATATATGGTCATATGAGCTTTGGAATAAAATACTTGTGTTATGCTTTTGGATTTCCTCTTGGATGTTCTTGGATGAATGATGAAGGATTGTTGATGGATTCCATGACTTGGTAGAATGGTATAGTGTCTCTTGCTTTGTTGTTGTCTTCTAGTTTTCATTCATGAATACATTTTTCTTGCTTGCTATAGATCATTAGAGAACAAATTTGAGATATGCCCATGGAGGCACCTCAAATTTCCTGAATCTTCATAGCTTTTATGTTTTCTTCTTCCTTAGTTGCATTAAAGAATTCTTAACTGCTCTTTAACAACTTGAGGATATTGTTGCTAGTTTCATTCATAGTTCTATGCATGTTAAGTAGGATGTATGGTGTTCCCTTCTTACCTATGACTGTCCATAGTCCCATCCATGAAACTATCTCTTTGACTGATTATATTATCATCTTGTTGAACCAAGGAGGCCTAGTTCCGATCTAGCCCTTTGCCTAAAACTATGCGAATCTTGTTATTCAAAGTGCCCAATAACTTGAAGTACTGTGTTTAAGCATTCCGGCATAGTGTTTTGAGTTGTTAGTCCGTCTTATGTGTTTTCCCCAAAGTCTGATAGCCATTTCCCAAAGTTAGAGGGTCTTATACTTCTATGCATGGCTTGAATGTTTGTTTCTATGTATTGATTAGTTTATAGTTACATTTTGCATGATTAATGGTTTTCCCTACCATGTTTATGTTATCTATTAAACCAGTGATGCTTGAAACTCTTTGTTGTTCACAAACTTGATGTCCATTTACTCCATTTTGCCCAAAGATCCTTTCTACCTTGAATCAAATCGGCCCTTCAACAACCTTGTATCGTCATCTAATAGCTTTCTTGACCTTTTGACCCCATAGCCCAGTTAATCTAACATCTTGTTATCTATTTTATATCTTTGATCAGTTTCATCCCTCACAACTTAAAAACAAAAATCAAAAACTTACTTCATAACTTAGCCTAAAATCGAACACAATAAACAAACACCTAGAGATATCCCTTACGCATATAAGCCCTCTGAGTCGACTGGAGTCCCTCGGGATCCAAAGCTTGGTTTGATGTTACACTGTCATTTGGCTTGCCAATCAGCCAAATCACGGGACCCTAACAGAATACTGAAAAGAATTGGAGCAGAAGATTGCTCTTCTGAGTATTACGAATTAGTTAAATAGGATTACATTGGAAACATCAGTAATAAATAACTGGAGTGTAACTCGACTAAACTGGACTAACTTAAACTGAACTGGGACACTTGGACTGACGGTTTCGACACCTATCAGGTGGTTGGAAGTAGATTCTCCAATGCTCCCCCTTAATTACAACCACATAAAATTTAATTAAGATACCTACTGGTATATGTCTCAACGAGACTTACAATTGAAAAAAAAATACTTCAACTAGATTTAGTTTTCTTCTTCTCTTCACTACAAGGAAAAGACCCTCTAGCGGAGGTTATAAAGGAGGTTTTTAGTGTTATAAAATTGGCCAAAATTGTCAAAAAAACATATGCTACCACATCCGTTTCTGGTATCGGATGTTTTGGCGGAGCTTTTAATAGAAATTCAACACAACTAAAAAAAATGGGCGGTCAGAGGTTATTACGGATGTTTTTTCATCGGTGCTCTTATCAGGTTTTAACGCACCAGTGCATATTAGTAGACAGTGCACCGGGGCGGTCAAAGGAGAATGCATCGGGCCATTAAGGAAAATAACAGCACCGGGCCTGGTGTTGGTGATACAACGCACGGGGCCGTTCTAATTGGTCTTGGGATTTGAGTGGTGCCCATAGGTCGTATCAACGCGCCGGTGCGTATGCTTATATAAACGCCCTGGTGCATCGTATCACACAAATGCACCGAGGTTTACAATTGGTATCGGTATTCGTGCGGTGCAAATATTTCATACAAATGCACTGGCACTTATCGACACATAAACGCCCCTGTGTGTACTATCACACAAATTCACTGAGATTTGTAAATTGTATCGGTATTCTTGTGGTGCCTATTGGTCACCCAAATGCACTGATGTGTATAGACAGAAAAAACGCCCCAGTTCATAGTCTCACACAGACGCACCACAATTTATAATTGGTATCAGTATTCGTGCGGTGCTCATAGGCGGTAAAATGACACGGGTGCGTATAGATACATAAACGCACCAGAGCGCCATACCGCACAAACACCTCGATATTTTTAATTGGTTTTGGTATTTATGCGGTCCCAATAGGTAGTAAAAACGCATCGGTGCGCTTAATAATACAAGTGCACCGATTTTCATGTTGTATTTTTTAAAAACATCGACCTGTGGCAATGCAATTATTGTGATTGTTTTAAATCATTATTCATCAAAATTCGACACATATTATAACAATATTCATATTAATTAATTTTTTATTAATGGATTTGAATGTGATGTTTAGATTGATTTGTTATATCATATCATAATTATTGTGGTTTATTAAAATTCGTTATTCATCAAAATTCGACACATATATATGTTATAACAATATTCATATGAATTAAATTTTTATTACTGCATTTGAGAACGACAATGGAGAACACAATAGAATAAATTAAAACATTTTTTTATTATATATATATATATATATTCTTTGTCATACAAAATGGGACAGTTATTGGTATCCCTTTATCTTTCAATTGGGACACTATGTCCATTATATTAAAGAAAATGTACGATTTCATAGACATTTTTCCAAAAATAGTACAACGCCTTGCTTTTATATCCAAACATAGTGATCATCATTCTTCGCTTGAACTGCTATCACTGCTAGAGCTACTTCCATGACTTCGGTTATTTTCAAAAATGTTTTGTTCACGATGTTGATTGTTTTCTTCTTCTTCACCTTCTTCCATCTACAAACATAAAAATAAACTGTAATGAGTGTATATACATTGGTGAGAATAATGAAAATTGCAATATTAAATAATATACATCAATGTAAATCGAAAAGAAATGACCTACCAATGCAAAAAATGACTCATAAACTATACACATTATTTCAAAACCATGTAACATGCCATCTTTCAAGATTTGATCTGTTAGCGCAGTGCCATACTTTGTTTCCTGCAAGTTTTATACCCCATAAGAAATCATATATTTAGTATAAAATATTTATTTATTTTTATTAATTATAGACGGAGCTAAGTAAAAAAAGATTGATAGATGCTTACAAATTCCACAATTAAGTTCTGATACGCCAACATATATGCAAAACCCATATTTAAACCAATTTCAATCAATTCCTCTGATGGTTCTTCTTTGTATGTTAGCACCTGTTTGGAGACATTCAATGATGATTTTTGTAAAACAACTTAAAAATACAAAAACAAAATCTAGTTAATTTGTTAAAAGAAGTAATAATTATTCACAAACTTAGATATCAATCCTTTTCTTCCTTGTCGTCCTATTTTATGTGTTGAATGGGTTCCATTTTCTTTTCTTTTCTGCAATAAAATACTTGAAAATTAATATTTAATGCTAAATTGTTTATTTATTTTACCTAATGATCAAAAAATTCAATGATTACATATTACATTTGAAGCACGTTGTTGTTGAGATGGCTCCTCCCGCGATGAAATTTTGTCCATTTCTTTGACCATCTCCTTGTACACCTTTTTGGACATTCCTACAGGCAGAACATGACAATAAACTATTTAATTTTTATATTGATATATGAAAAGTAAGTATAACAAAAGTGATATTTATAAATAATTATAGACAAACATCTAAAGGAATATTACTTTTTCATTCCTTCTTTTTTGTTGTTGTACGTTTTTTCTATTAAAAGTCTGACATGTCTCATTGACCAATTCTCTGGAAACTCTTCCTATAGTTTACATAAAATCTGGGTCTTGGAATCATTGAATTGGTTTTTGTATTGTAATTGGAAATAACGTTTATACATTCGTTCCACTAGATCCCTCAAACATTTGTAAAAATTTTTCCCCCTTTCATTAACCTCCAACACCACTCCAGATGAGCTAAGGAGCAATTCATTTTCATTTGCATATTCTATTGTTTTTCTTTTCTTAGAACAACATTCATTTTCTAAGTTTTTGGTCCCTGTAGAACATTAAACAGAGGTGAATTAATAGAATTTTTCACACATGTTATCTAATAATTTTATTTATATTATTAATGAAAACTAAAAAAAGAAACGGATCGATAGTATTTTTTCATTCACCTGATTCATCCTTTTGCAATTTTTCCATCAAGCTTATAAGTTATTCTAGTCCTCGATCAGAAATAATCTTATCGAGCTTCGTAATTTTGTGGCTCTATATGATACACATTAAACAATACATATTATTTAAAGTTACATATAGTTCAAAAATAAAATTTTTGTAAAAAATTTACAAAAAACTTGCCTTTTTTTCTTTTGATCCTGATGTGTTATCAATATTTTTGTTACTTGATCTCTTGTCAGTCATTTCTTTAATGATATCAAACATGTATCATATCATTCAATAATATATTTTTAAATAAACTGTCAACTTCTCAATTAAAAAAAAAATCTAAAAAAATCGGTGCGCCATTCATGGTGAACGCACCGACGTCAGTGTGTATGTCTTTACCACGCACCGCAAAAATAGTCTAATACACTATACGGTGCTCTATGTCAACGAGAAGCCCCGGTGCGTTACATGTCAATGACCGCACCGGTTAACCATCATAAAAGTAATAAAAATCATCTAGTGTTAGTTTTTTTAGCATAAATCGGTGTTATATTTTACATATGGCGCACCGTTAAAAAAACCTTATTTTTCCACATTACTTATCCGGTGCTCTTGTAAACAACAGATCACCGGTGTGCTACCTTACATAGATGCACCGGCAAAAAATCTATTTTTTTTAAATCATTCCAAGGCTGACATGGATTAGGATATGACTATGCTAATCGTCCTGTCGGTTGCATGTCTTAGGTCTATATTTAGCAATACAAACCCTATAAATCTAAATTGAAAAGTCCTAATTCTAAATCACAGAAAGAATAAGAAGAAAGGGGAGAAACAAAAAGAAAGTAAGGTTTATATTTTTTGAAAGTTTTTTTTTTTTTTCGAAACTGAACGTTCGTTGTGCGTCATAATGAAATAACGCATCGACTGCATATTTTTCTAATTTTTTATGACAGTAATTTCATGGTGCACTATGATAATAGAGCGACCTGGTGCACTCTTTCAGAGAGGGCGCATCGACATTTTTTTTTTTAATTTACGCAAGGGCTGACATGGATTGGAATCCGACTATGTAGGTCAACCCGTTCGTTGGATGTCTTAGGTTTATATTTAGCAATATAAACCCTATAAATATAATTTGAAAAACCCTAATTCTGAAATCACAGCAAGTGGGTGAAGACATGGAAGAAACAAAAATAATGTAGGGTACGTTTGGAAAATGGTTTTTTTCAAAACAGCAAGTTGTATGTTGTGCCATAATGTAATATTCCACCGGTGCCATATGTTACATATGGCGCACCGGTGCGCAACGTTACGCAGGGCGCACTGGCGAAAAAAAAATCTGTATTTTTTTAAAGATTGATGCAAGGGCCAACATGGATTGGATCCGAATATGCAAGTCATCCAGTGGGTTGGATTTATTATGAGTACAGAAACCCTATAAATCTAAATTGAAAAGAAAGAGGGAGAAAAAATGGCAAAAGCAAAAAGAATCTAGAGTTTTGTTTCTAAAAATTGATTTCTTTTTTTATTTTTGTTTCTGAAAACTACAGAAAAGGTAAAAAACTGTAGAAACAAAAAGTTAAAAAAACAATAAGATTTGATTTTGTATTTTACTTCATAAAAAACTAGAGAAAAAATAAAATAAAACAATAGACTTTGATTTCTTATTTCACTGCATTAAAAAAAAAAAGTACAAAAAAACAATAAACTTTACTCACGTCATTTAAAATTCTATGGTACAGGGTTTGAATTACTAGAGGTTTGGAATTCGGATTGTTTGAATACTTCTGTTCAAATGTATTTCCCTACTCCACAGTGCTCTCGTGCTCTGTTTGCTCCAGGTATGTATCCTGCAAATCTCTGGCTGAATTTTTTTGCAAAAATAGTGAAATAATGAAAAGTGTTTAGTATTTAAAGAAATGTTTTATGAAATTAGATTTTCAAAAATATTTTTCCGCCCAATTTTCAATTTACCACTTTTTTTTTCACTTAAAGAAAATAGGGTTGTGTTTTTTTTATTGCGGTTATTCATTTACCGGTGCATTGTTTAATTGAACTGCACCGGTGTGCAAAATAAAGAACTGACCAGTGCAGTTATCTGAACATACGCACTGGAATTACATTTAGGTTTGTGCACCAAAGTTTATTGTTGTTTTGCTCAAATGCAGGGAGAAAATATCATATATTATATTAAATGGACAATTCTTAAAAATCCAGCTCATTCCATAATATTTCTCAAAGTCCATCACAAAGTTCTCCCTATCCATGTGGAGACGTAATATTTACTTCAAATTTGTTTCATTTTTTCACTCTCTAGTTGAATTTATGTATGTTTTTTATCCATGTAGTCAATCATGCACAACTTAATTAAATTTATAATGTATACAAATTTGTAGGTTCATGCAAATTCATCATCGAGTTCAGATGCATAAAATCATATTCAAATTAATGCTCCAAAACATCGAAAGTTCTTATCAGGAGCTGCATACTGCAAGATGCATTTGGTAGATGAAAATGGACAGCCTCTTCACCCTGCCAATTGTAACAATATTTCATCTTCTAGCCACAATCCAGGGACAATGATGGTAATTATAATTATAATTGTTTGGTATATATATTGATTAATATGTAATTATTTCAACGTGAAACCAATTTATAATGATGCAATATTGTCAACGTGGTTACAAATTGATATCATAATATTTTGTACTCATCATGTTCAATTTATTTTTTTTAATTATTAGGATTCTAGTGATGATGAACAACCTACCTACCATCTTCCACTGCACCCCATGACAATGTCAAATCGAGAGAAGATTGAATTAAGAGAAAAAATCGGAGAGGAACGATAGCAAGAATGGTTGAATCAACCACCGATTCAATTCCTGCTACGTCCAAATTCACCAATTAGGAATGACTACAACAATAGTAGTTCTTCACAAGCTAGAAATGGAGACAGTCAAATAGAGGTTGGTATGGATGATTACTTAAGGGATACGACTGCCATGGAGAAAATGTTGTTAGATGCATTCCAAAATGATGATCAATGAGGGGATGATGCTCATATCACTGACACCTTTTTCGAAAGCCTTAAATTTGCTTCCACCACCCCTCTCTTTGGACCCGACAGTTAGTCAAAGTCTATGCAGTTGGGGACAACGATGTTACTGTACAACTTGAAAGCAAAGTTTGGCTTGTCGAATGCATGTTTCTCAGAACTTTTGAGGTAAGTTACCATAAAGTACTTCCCTTATATATAAATTTGAAATATAATCAGTACACTGCAATGAACATTACAAATGTTAAATTTTATGAACGTTAATAATTATATCGACATTAATGTACATTTATTAATATAGTTTGCCATGATCACCAACTACAGGTTATTCAAAGATAAGGTTCTTCCGAGTGATAATGTCTTGCCCGATAGCTGCGAAGAGGCAAAAGAATTGTTGAAAATGTTGGGTGTTGAGTACATATCATATCATGCATGTCCAAATGATTGTATTCTATATAGAGGAGAATATGCAGACAAAGATATGTGTCTGAAATGTGGGCATGATAGGTATGATAAATAAAAAAATAAGGGTAAATCACGTACTAGTCCTCCTTTTAAGATATTGAGGCACATGCCTATAATCCCAAGGATTCAAAGGCTATTTCTTTACAAAGAATTAGCTATGTTGCAGGGATGGCATGCCTCACACAGAAGTGAGTTTGAGTTATGCAAATACCAACTGATTCAATAGCCATGAAGCATATAGAGGATACATGGACCGAAAAATTCAAGAATGAAGTACAAAGTCTATGACTCAGCATAGCCATGGATGGCGTCAACCCATATTCCCTCCATAACACCAAATTTTTAGTTTGGCCTGTAGTAGTGATCAATAACAATATCCCCCCATGGTTGTCCGTGAAGAATGAACATCTTATGTTGGCTCTCATAGTCCCTGGTAGAAGACAAGTGAAGAATATGGATGTCTACTTACAACCACTGGTAGATGAATTGAAGGAATTATGGGATGGGATAAATTTATACGATGTATCAATACCCATCGCAGCAGAGAGGAGGTTTACGTTGTATGACATATGTGCTTACACGACACATGATTATCCATGCTTAGGAGTTTAATATGGTAAATTACATGTTTAATTTATTGATTTGTTTATATATAATGTAACTATATTCTTTCACATATTAGTTATTTAATTCGTTGTAATATTATTTGTTCTGATCTTCATGATATTCTTTAACGTGCCATGCATATTAATTAATGTATACAAATATAATCTCGCAGGTCTTGTAACAAAAGTGTATTTTGGATGTAAATGTTGTGGACCTTCTCTGAAATCTAGATGGTCCAAGGACCTACAAAAGCCAGTGTATGATTGCTCCAGGATATTCCTACGAGAACAACACCCTTACAGAAGAGTAGCATCCACTTTCAATGGTAAACGAGAAAGAACCCAAAGGCCTCCAATAATGACACCATATGAATGGCTTAGAGAATATGAGAGAGAGAAGGAGAAGGAGTTCACAGAAATGTTCGATTCAAATGGGGAGCCTAAGTTCAATGATCTATATTTCTTCAACACCTATGTTGAGAAATTTCCCATTGGGATGAAAAGGAAATCTATCTTTTATGACCTCCCATATTGGGAGCATCTTAAGATTGCCCACTTATTAGATCCCATGCATATATTTAAAAATGTTTCATCTTCTTTATGGAGGCACATATCATCGAAACAAAGTGACACATTGGAAGTTAGGAAAGATCTTATTACTTCAAAAACTAAAAATAAATATTGGCCAAGACGATTAGAAAGTACGGGATTAGAGGCAGGCACTGGTCCATCTAATTCATGGTTTTTCAAAGAAGGTGATGTCCCATGGATTTTTAAAAAAGATGATATATCTTTAGCAAAGGAAGTTATAATGGATGTGAGGGTGACAACTTCATATGTGTATTCACTACGGTGTTGCTTCATCGTGGATGACCATTTGTTGGGGTTGAAATCACATGAACATTTGAATCTTCTAAGAGTACGTATAATGGAAAAAGCATGATTTTATTATTTGTTATATTAATAAATTTTATCCCATGCGGTGATCATAAAACATAACTAATTTTGTATATTATTGCACGTTTTTATAATTACTTTGCAGTGTCATTATCCTTTGTTTGTGCGTGGGTGTGTGAAACATGAATTCCCTCAAGACCTAGGATGTGCCATATCTAAATTTTCTGCATTTGTACGTTGGATCACGTCAAAGGAGATTCATGTGGCTAGCATTCCACAGTGGCGTCAAGAGATAGTTGAGATTGTTTGTATGTTTGAGAAGGAACTGCTGACGAGTTTCATGGATTTACAGGTTCATATTCTAATCCACCTAGTAGATGAGGTTGAATTAGTTGGGGTTGTTTCTTGTCATTGGATGTTCTTCTTAGAGAGGTACATGAAGAAATTGAAAGGTTTTGTTCGACAAAGGGAAAAACTCGAGGGGTCTATGGTAGAAGGGTACATATCGTATGAGTCTTTCTACTATGCCAGTGAGTACATCAAGCAGATCGACAACAGACCAGGTGCAGTGATTTGGGGCGATGAATTGGATGAAGACAAAAGATAAGGAGAGTTGCTCCAAACAAGTTGAAAAAAGCGCTTGATAAAGAGCAAGCGGCTTAAAATTTTTCAAATTTACAAAAAGTAATTAATATTCATGTTGAACTTCGATATAATGTATATTTTGATCTCTAAGTACTATATAATGTTGGTTTGATTTCATCAGCGAATGCAGAAATTGAAGCAATCAATAAATTCATTCTTTACAATTCTGAAGCAACACCACCGTTGGTCGCATTGTACGAACAAAAAAGAATGAAATGGGATAGTGACAGGAAATAATTCAGACGGTTGAATGGTAGAAGTGTGCCTTACCCCGATAATTTAAAAGAAAATATGCCAAAAATATGCCCCAAAAGTTGGGTTGCTGACCAAGTCAGAGAGAAATACGGTGCTACCAGTCGTTACTCGTGTGCTGAAGAGGATGCGCTAAACATAGGGATTGGGTGCAACAACTCGATAATAATTTATATGTAAACTTGAAACTTATATTAAGACATATACATTTCATATTTTAACTGTTGGATTATTATTTATAAGACACATGACACTTATATGATTTTTTAAATTTTTTTATAATAGGTGCATTTGTTCCCATCTATGTGGGCATATGGACACCATTTTCGCACAGAAAATGATGATGCTGGAAACATCACACAAGACTATGGAGTGGAAGTCGAGTTCGATCAATCTAGTCAATCTAGCCACTGTGATCAACAAGCAGTAAGAGGGACGTTAGGTTTTGTCGGAAAGATACAAGAGATCATTGAAGTGGATTTTTCTTCTTTCCAATGTGTTATTTTTAGGTGCAAGTGGTGGGACACCTTTGATCAGAATAATGTAAAGGAAGATCGCGATAGTAGGCTGATATGTATCAACTCTAGAAAGATGTGGGATGAAGCTAAGGAGCCCTATGTTTTCCCTAAACACTGCAACTAGGTGTTTTTCTACCCAGATGTGTTGGATAGGGATTGGTGGTTCGTATTGACACATGACCCTAGATCAAAACATATTTTTTAGAACAATAGTGTTATCATGCCATGCGAGCTAGAAGATAATGAGGGTGATCATGAGAACCGAGAGTGATATGGTACAATATGTGTTATTTCATCAATATTTATACTTTTTAAGATGAGTTTTTTGAAATATTAATGTAATATGTATTTTGAATTAATTGGTAATTTTCATTGTGTTAATGTTAAAATCAATAATTCACTTGATAATTTGGTATTAGGTACTTGATCTCAAAAATAATGGCGTACTGTATAAATTAATTCTTTTTTTGTATCTAAGATCATAATAAAATAATGATGATTCTAATTAAGTACAGGAATTTATTTGCATTGTTTTCTAAAATTCCTTATGTTAAAATAAATCGTATTATTCTATATTTATTATTTTACAATTATTTAAAATTTACAAATTTACAAATTTAAAAATTTTCATAAATTCATTTCACATTAATACAATTAAAATTTTACAAATATTTTACATACAATTACAGTTATAATTAGAATTAGAATTAGAATTATTAGAATTAGAATTACAATTTTACAATTTCACATACAACAACAATTTTAGAATTTTACATATATACAATTAAAATTTTACAAATTAAAAAATTACAATTACAATTACAATTTTAGAAATTTACATATATATCATTAAAATTGCAATTTTAGAATTTTAAATACAATTAGAAATACCAATATTACAAATTTGCAATATCATGATCATTTTGTATTTATAAATTAATTAATAAACATCATGTTCATGATAAGCATCGTACAAACATCATATTTGACTAAAAAACACATTCAAAATCGCTAACTGCATCATCGTGATCATGATCATCTAACAAAACACAATTAACATTATATATTAACATCATCAATACAACACAAACATCAAATATACATCTCATGCTATCACATACACATCTATCTGCAAGCTGCACATTAAATGAACATATCTAACATGACCTAACAACATACACATTATAATGATGATCACCAACATGTAAATTAAGTACAACTGCAAAATGAACATAAAACACATGGACCATATAATCTAGATATATATATATATAACTGAATAATGTTAAAAATATAAAAATGTAATATAAATGTCATGGATTAGCTGATGATCGAGCCTCATCTCCATGATGACTGCTAGTAGATGCTACTGGAGGCTCATGCAAATCTGGCGCGGCGCGAGGCTTTTAATGATCATGAGATGTCGATGGTATACTACACCTCGTAGACTGTCCATCATGTGCTGCAGCTCGCTCGTAACGTGCGACAGTCCTCATCAGTCGTGTAAAAGCTGTCGTAACTCCTACGACATGCCGCATCAGGATGTACATGTCACGTGACATGTCTCTCCACATCTGTAAGAGCCTATCATCGGCCTCTATATCTATGAAATCAGTGGGGCGGATGCCCGCCTCAACAAACAATGCAATGAGTTGGTCGTCCAACTCCATCCTATATCTAGCATCACTCACACGTCGACCGCGGGCCGGCGCACCAGCAGGAGAAAATCTTTGATATGCACCGGCCTCCTGCTGATCCTCATGGGAAATATCTGGCATCATGCCCTCTGCATCATCATCAAGATCCACAGCTAGATCAGGTGGTGGTGGCGGCATCTGATCCTCGCCATCATAAGAGCCAATGTCTGCAAAATATATACAAGTACACAACAATAATTAGACAATTTCATTACACAATTTAATAAAAACAAGTTAAAGAAAATGTTAGAATAAATTTAAATAAAACAGTAATATTACCTCTATCATCTGGCGGCTCATCATCTGTGAAGAGGATGTTGGCACACCCTCGCCAATCCAACCCCGCATAAGGACAGGGGACCATAATGAAGGGATGCTAAAAAACACTGGCTAGCAACCCCAGTGCATCATCTAATATCCTCGCTGGAAACAGAGTCTCCTCCCTCTTGGGCATCATTTGCCCCCACATATGCATACATGCCTTAGTAATTGGCCTATGAGGCTGCCGAAGAAAAGAAGGTCTCGTCTCTGGAAACCTCTCAAAAAATAAACAAAAAAGCTCTAAATAAAAAGGGAAGTTGACCCTCCCTTGTGCATGAGCATGAGATCTATCTAATGTTGTACAGAACTGCCATAAAAATATGATAGACCACCTGAAAAGTCATGGCTGTTGTAGTAAAGAATCAACATAATATAAAAGTTGGAAACTAATGCGTTTCCCTTCATTGGTGTTGTGCGAAATGGTCGAAATGGTAAGTGAGAGACACTAGACCTCCTCACGACCAAACGCACCAATACGTAACTGTCCTCTGGAGACTTGAAAATATGAAGGAGAAAATATATCTGGTCTAATGTATCTCTGGGAGTAAACTAACTAACTCCCTGCCACACAGTCAGCTGGAACCTCGGGGAACGAGGGAAAATCCACCCCTCTCCTCGAAAGCCCTGTAATAAAATATACATTCTCCTCAGTGGGCGTGTACCACTGGTCGATACCAACCCAGAAATCCTGTTGCTGGGCATTCCACCTTCGGATAAGATGTCTCAAAAAACCACTATGGGACTTTAGGGAAGTAGCCTCCTCATAGAACTTGAGGAGGCCTACCTGCCTTAGGAGCCCCTGTGTCGCTGATGTAATAGGGTGAGGGTATGCATCTCTCTCCCTCTCTCTTGCCTCCCATAGGCGAACCATGTTATATTGTTCTGCATGTTGTTGTTGTTATTTCTCCTCTTCTCTCCTTTCACGTCTCTGAATGATTGACATATTAAACACAATTTTTTAATTAAATAACACATGTATTTACAAATATATGTATATAAATATCTTTTGAAAAATAAATAAAACAAGAGTTGGTGTGCCACAAACATAGTCACGCACCGGTAACGGTGCGTCCCTCCACAGAGACGCACCGACGACGGTGCACATAATGATATAAAAAGCACTGGGAGCGGTGCTCCAGAAAATATTTTTAGCACACTGTTCACTAAGTGCGGTGTCAGGAGGCCAGTGCGCTGACTTCAATATACGCCCCACGGCTTATAGCTAACTCAACACACCACCATCCTGCCACTGTACATAGTTGTACAGTGAGGCCAGGTATCCGAGCACACCGCTCTTTGTCATAAAATTTAAAATTACACGGTGCGCCTTTGGAATCCACCCCGGAACTGGTGCAGATACACTTAGCATCAGTTTACCAACCCGAACCGTTGACAATGTCGATTTGCGGTTCCGATGTGTCGAAAAACTTACGTGCCCCGGGCGGATAATTTGGTCAACGCACCGGGTGGCCGCGATTCAACATTGTCAATGGTGCGGCCTGGTAAATGACCGCACTGCACTTTTAAAAAAATTTAAAATAACATTGTGGACCTCGTAGTATTTCCCCAGAACTAGTGCAGACTCCTTCAACACCAGGCTCGAGCGCACCGCACATTTTTTTTTTTTAATGGTAAATTTTAATTTTTTTTCAAATTATAATCCGCTAAAAGATTTAATTATGGAAAAACAAGAAAAATACCTGTACATTTACCCATCGAGGAGGCATATTGGCTATACAATTTAAAAAAGAAAATTTCTCCACTGTTTTATAAAATTCAAGCTGGAGATTGGTGGCAATGTACAGTAGCAGTGCGTGCAATAAGTGCAATGGGAGCAGGATGTCAGTGCGGCTCAAGCAAGGATAACTTGCACCAGTGCTTGAGAGCTCTGTAGCACTGAAAAAAGTGGAAAATGCGGTTTTTTGGTCGTAAATATTTTTTTATTTAACCCTGCTCTGGTGCACGGGGTTTTTACTAGAGTACTGGTGCATTGTCTTAATGTCGCACCGGGCGCTTTCTGTTTTCATGCGCTTTTAGGAGGCACCAGGGCGGCCAACTGTAACACACCAGTGCGCTACAGTAACTCAATGCACCGGTAACAGTGTCTGGTGAACCAATGATTTTTGCGATTTTTTGGGCGTAATTTTTTTGTTTAACCCTATTCCGGTGCGCGGGATTATTACTGCAGCACCGGTGCGTTTCCTGTATGCCGTGTCGGGCTCTTTCTATTTTTGCGCACTTTTAGGAGGCACCAGGGTGGTGTAACGTTATTGCACCGGTGCTCTACAGTAACATCACGCACCAGTAACAGTGTCTGGTGAACCAATGATTTCTGCGGTTTTTGGCCGTAATTTTTTTTTATTTAACCCTATTCCGGTGCGCGGGGTTTTTAGAGTACTGGTGCGTTTCCTGTATGCTGCACCGGGTTCTTTCTATTTTTGCATGCTTTTAGGAGGCACCGGGGCGACGTATTTTTAAAGCACCGGTGCTCTACAGTATCATGATGCACCGGTAACAGTGTCCAGTGAACCAATGATTTCTGTGGTTTTTTGGCCATAATTTTTTTTATTTAACCCTATTCCCGTGCGCGGCATTTATGGGGACCCCGGTGCGTTTCCATCATTCCACCCCGGGAATTTCATGTTCCGCTCACTTTTATGACACACCGGGGCATGGGGATGTGACGCACTAGGGCTTTACAGTAACCTAATGCACCGGTAACGGTGCCCGGTGAACTAATGATTTCTGCATTTTTTTGGACATAATTTTGTTTGTTTTAAACCCTTTTCTGTTGCGCGGCATTTACGAGGATCCCGGTGCGTTTCAGTCATTCTGCACCAGGACGTTTATGTTCCGTGTGCTTTTTATGAGGCACTAAGGCTGATGATATGACATGCATCGACGTGGTTTCTGAATTAAAAGCACCGGGAGGGTGTGTATGGAGAGAACTGTTTCCGATGTGCCAATGTTTTATGCGGTTTTTTTGCTCTATTTTTTTTTATTTAACCATCCACCGGTTTACGCATTTTGTGGGTGCCCCAGTGCATTTCATTTATTCCACACCGGGTGGTATCTGTGCGGTTGACATGTAAAGTGTTAGCAACCTATAATATAGGGGTCATAATTTTGACTTTACTATTGATAAATCTTGTAAATATGTACATACTTTTCTTTCTGCAAGTTGTATTCACATATTTTGTAAAAAAATAAAAAAAATAGAAAAATCAAAAAGAGGGTAAAAATTCCTAAAAGAATAATCAAAGGGCTTAGAAAAAATAAAAGACCCCAAAAGAAAAATGAATAAAACATGAAAGTGTGCAAGCATAAATACCACTACTCTTTACTTTTTGACTGTGGAAGAGTGTCAATAAATGCCATAGTCCATGATGAGTTAAATAGTTTAATCTTAACTTATCATTGTTTCAATTTCACTTGTTATAGATAGAGAATAATGAGTTGTCATACAGTTTAATCATGACAATTCAGTAGTTAGGTAGAGAAATAAAGTGAATCCAACAGTTTAATCTGGATTCATGGATGAAATAAGTGTAGAATTAGATATTTTTACTTGCTTTCAAAAAGAATAAATGTTGTGAAGGTTGCTAGCTTAAATGCACCTTACTACAAAGGAAGAAAAAATGTTAGCATGGTAAGCTGGGTAGGTAGAAGAAGGTGAAAAGTCTCAATGTAAATATCATTCATCATGGGCTGCAAAATAGATAACTTCCCCTTCCCATAGTCATGAAACATTCTAAACTATCAGTCAGAAAGGCTCAAGGAATTTCCTTGACTTTTGTTGGGACTGGACCCAAGGCTCTATGATTGATCAGTTGAAAGTGTAAAATGTCTATATTAATCCCTAAACTCATATCATTTACCATTCATACATTCATCCCCCTGAATAATCCTAAGTAAAACTCTAATTTTTATTTAAAGACATTTTAATTCCTATTTGATTAACTTCCTACATCACTTGAAAACATTAAGCCCTCAAAATAACATTATATCATAAGTTAAGTGATAAGATCAATGCAAATTATCTTTTAAAATTCACTTTACTAGTTATGTTTATGTGTTTTGAGTATACCATGTCCTATTTTCATATTAACTTTAATTTATGTATTAACTCCCTATAGAAATGACCTTCTCCTGTTATATATAAGTCCTTTTTATATAATAAACCCCAAAACCCACTTATTATAATTTTAGCCGAAGTTTATAATTCCCACATGTTTAATAAAAACCCACATTATAACCCCCTTTGGCTAAAATATACCTTTGTGTATATTCCCGCCCCTATGGTAATTAAATCAACCTGGTTTAATTAATCATATAATAAAAATATTCGAAAATATCTTAATCATACGTTATATGCGTTTAAAACAAAAAGAATCCCGAAGATTCATATAAACTAAACTTCAAAAGAAAAACCCATTTCCTTGTATATTTTCCCCCCGACTCCCTAAACCTGAGGTTAAATATATAACCTAACCATTTCCCTACAATATATATTTCATTACCACAATCTCTAACCTTGGTTAAAGTCTTGAATATCCCTCCCGATCACCTTTTCCATTGAAAAAATCGGTTTTTTGTATATAAACTAACCTTATCCCTTTCTCCATCGGGATTAATGTCAACCCTCCGATCCCATCTATCCAGTTGATCCGATGATTAAAAATCAACGCGACAGATTAATACAATTCCATCCCTCCCCCATCACGTTGAATTATAACCGTTGATCTTTTATTTATTTCCAAGATCCTGTGGCTCAGAATGAACCCGATGACTTACCTTTCCTCGCACCTTTCCTTTTGATCGTGACCGTTTTCTTTCCAAAGCAAGATCTGATAGTCGATATCTCATATCGCGCCCAAAAAGTAATCGACTAAACTTTTGGAAAAGCCGCGCAATAGAGGTTTTTTTTCCGAAACCACCCTGTGTCAACGTGTCCTCAAATGATTGGATCGTGTTCAAAAAGCGATTTACCACTTACTGCCTTGGAGCTACGCGAATACCACCCAATGGTATTCCGAAACCACTTCCACCTAACCTATGGTTTAATTATGATATGACTATGGTTTTAACTATGGTTAATTCAGAAAAACTCATAATTTTCAATGAAATTTCACCTATTCGCGCTTTAAACCTGTGAAGCCTCTATAGAGACTATTTTCGTCTAACTTTCACTATTGTGCGCCATTACACCTTTGAGAGCCTGTGCAGAGCCCTTTCAACCATTTTCAAACCTACCAGTGCCATTTTCAAGCCAATTTCCTTGCAATTCAACCATGAAGAGACAAAGTGCCCTCTGATAGACCAATTCAACAGAATTGAAGACTGTGCACAACTATGAAACGTCTTTGACCACAATTATACCTTTTAAAGGTATTTTTCGTCGAACTTAACCAAAAAATCTTCAATTTCCAAAAGAAAACCACCAATTTTTCCGTTATTACCTGTAATTGTCTTATTTACCATATAGAATTTGTAAAAAACATCCAAAGTATAGGGGAAACTCTGTCAAATTTTCCCCAGAATCCCTCATTCCCGTTTTTTTAAGTTTTAGCCATACCCTGGTCATTTTCTCTATTGAAATTGATCATAACCTTTCTTCTGAGTATTAAAACCCTCTTTTCATCTGAAGCTTTGCTCAGAACCCTATTTTACCAAAAATATACTCCAAAAATCCCTTGTTTCCAATAGAAGAACTCAGCAAACTGTCTAAGCTTGCTCTGTTCAAATAAAAATGACAAAGAAACAAGTAACCCCCAAATTAGGAGGTCCAAAGCCTCAAAAGAAAGCCTCTGCTAAAATCCATCAGCCTGAATCTTCTAAAATTGATAAACCAACCCCTGTACTCACTGCTGATTCCACAGAAGTTGTCAGGCCTATCCAACCTCCAGTTATTTCACAAGAAAATAGCCCTTTGGTTGACCTTGATTACAAAATACTGGACCCTTTAATAGAGTTCAATTTGCTTGATGTATATAACTGGTGTTTTGGTAAATCAGTAGAGAAATATGATAAATATATACCAGTTTGGGATTCCAATCTGCCAAAGTATATTGTCCCTCTTACTCATTCAGCCCCAGATTTTGTCAGATTGTGTCAATCCTATTATCTTCCAGACCAAAGGTGCATTGTGAATAAATACAGAGAGGTCTTATTTTACATCAATGTAGAATCTATAAACTCTATGCTGCAATTGAACCCTAACCCTAATGCTGCTTCATTGTCAATAGAGGATTTAACTCAAAATTACCTAGAACTTGATTTTGCTTCTAAATTCAAAATCTTCCAGAATTTTTGTCCCAAGCAAGTTGATATCCCTAAGCTTAATCCTCCATTTGATACTTTTGATTTTCCAAATGAAACCAGACAGATTGTCTCCACGCTATCATTCATACTGGGATATAACAGTGATGAATTCACTGATGTTGCTATCCTAGGTTTTCTATCTACTTTGAGTCCAGGTCAGTCTCCATCCATTGTGTACAATTTTGCTAAGTTCATTGCAGAAAACATGCATTACCAGTTGTCCAGATTTTCAGAAGAAGGAGTCTTTAGATATACCTCATATCTACTTCATCTCTTTTTGTATTATCAAGCAGATAAGTTTCCTATTGAGTTTCAGAAGATAGATCCAGAAGGGAATGTACTTTCAGTTGTGTTTTGGTCATCAATTCTGAGAAAATGGAACAGGGAATACAACTGTGCAGACTTTAATGACTTGTTTTTAGTACCTACTATGAATTTACTGAATAAAGAACAGACCCATAGAATTAATGAAGAAACAAAGAGGATCTTACAGCTATCTGAGAGCTGTAAAACAGGGGATTGGTACTTATACAAGAATTACACAAAGATCAGAGTATATGGTGCACTCTTGGCCCCATATAAATTGCCTAGATTTGTGACAACAAGGATATTTGCTTTAGAATATTTGAGGCAGCTTTTGAATGTAGATGAAGTCAATTTCATAGCCTCTAGAAAAAAGACTTAGTTCAAACTGAAAAATCAAGTTGGGTCATTCATTGTGAACAACCGAGAAGCAGAAAATGAAATAAATGTCAATTTGAAAGAATATAAATTCCCATACAGTTTTATGTGGAATTATGATCCTCAGGGTATTTTAAGTCAAATCAGATTGAAATGCAAGTTGTCTACTTTCTTGCATGATCCCAAGCCCCAAATTGAAAAATATGCCAATAAGCTTGAATCGGAGCCAAATACTTTATTTGATGATGACTCACAAGGCATGCAGGGAAACAATGGAAAGGATAAACAGGTGAATCAAACACAGGTGGTTACAGTAAACAAATAAACTGAAAGTTTTAATAAAAGGACCAGAAAGGAAGATAGTTTCACAGCTGAAACTATTATAGATAAAATATTTAGGATTCCCTACAGTAAGAAAAGTAAATTGACTGATGTATAAAGGGATAAATCTATCAATGTAGAAGATAAAAATGGTCATGAAACTGATGATGAAGCAACAAGGATAGTAACTGGAACTCTTAAAGAACTTCAAAATGTCAAACTTGGAGCACAGTAGAAAGACACAGTCATGGTAAATAAACAAACAAAGGTTGATATGCCATCTTCTTCTAAAGAACCTGAGAACACAGAGTCAGATATTCAAATCAGGTTCAGACAAATCAAAGAAAATAATGAAGAAATCAAGAATGAAGCATACTCTAAGTTCCATAAAGAAAAGCCTGGAAATAGAGATAGACTCTTTTCTGCTTTTGATTATTCTTTAAAAAAAATGGTTATGTCATTTCTCAAGCCTACAGTGGCTAATCCAAAAACAATTGTAGATTATTCAAAGACAGACCTAGAATTTGATGCAAATGCTTTCCATGAATTGGACCAAATATAATTCCACAGGAGCAATACAGAGATGTTGTATTCTAAAATAGTCAATATGACTATGAATTCTATCAGGCTTGAGAAAATAATAATAAATCTTCAGAATCAAATGAAATTGGATAAAGCCTCATTATATGCCAATAACTTAAGAATCAAAGAATTGGAGGACATAATAATTGAAGCAGGAGCTGACCGAGCAAACATTGAAGGCGCAAAGGTTATAATCAAACAGAAAAATGAAAACATAGCTGCCCTTAGAAAGCAACTAAAATTGCCTCAAAGCGAAAATCCTCAGGCAAAAGAAATTCTTCAGCAAAAGACAGAGAATGGTGAACTAAAACGACTTGTTCTTAAAATGACATCCTATATAAAAGAAATGGAAAGCCAAATAGAAGCTTTCATGCAAGAAAATTAAAATCTAAAGAAAGCTCAACAGGTTTTCATTCCTACAGTGATCCCAACTGTAAGTACAATTGTTCCATCTACATTGGTAGAACACTTGGCACCGCAAGGAGTATTGGAAACTGTAGTTCCAATCACTTCTCATGACATATCTGCCTCTTCTTCATCAACCTCATAGATAAACATAGTAGAGGACAAAGCTACAATAATCAGAGCCATGGAAGTCATGTCAATAAAAGATAAAGAAATACTCAATTTAAAAGGCACCATTAAAAATCTGGAAACATATAAAAGAGATGCCTTAATTACTTCCATAGGACATGAGCAGAGGGCTAATAGATTACAAGAACAAGTGAAAATTCTCCAATAGTAGGTGAATCTTACAAATCAGGTTGCATACATAAAAAATCATTTATGGACAAAAATCATTGAAGGCATTCACTCACAAATGGCCTTCTATTCAAATAATATATGAGCAGAAACAGTTAATACAAGCTGCAAATGCAGAAATTGGTAAAACCAACAAAGAAATTGAAAATAAGCCACCACAAGCAGTTCAACTCATAGCATTTTTGAACAGAAAAAATAGGGAAAAATTATAAGAGTTGAAAATTGTTGACAGAACAAAGGCCATCCTTCAAATTAAGAAAGTCCTAAATAAGAGAAACATGATGAATAATTTGGAAGACAGGTGTAAAGATATGAACTTGGCCATCACAAGATTTTGGGCCAAATACAAAGTATTATCAGAAGTAGTTTTACCATGCATTCATGCATTAAATGACAAATTAATGCCATAGAAGGATTATGATCAGAAAATTAGAGCTCATGCTAAGGAGCAAGCTAAACTATCTTTTCCACAAGGATCTCCAAGTGCCAAAGTACTACTTCAATATTTTGAAAATTTGTTCTTCTTGGAAAATGAAATCAAACATATGTTCACAGTAAAGCCAAACTTTGTTAAATATACAGAAGCTAATGAAAGCTACAGGAAACTAAAGAATATGAAGATCCCCACTGCTAAATAGTGGCAAAAATTCACAGATCTGATGTGAATTTGACAGGTAAAGATCAAGAAAATCACATAAAAAAAGTCATATTCTACTGTTACTTTATGGTAAAAAATCAGTATCAAAGTGTATCAGGGTCAAAGTGTATCAGTAAAATTAAATTGTTACTTCTGGTCATTTTTTCAATTGCAGCAGTGAAATAGTGAAAAGCAGAGATAAAGAGTATCAGAACATAAAGTGAAAAGGAAGAGTATTCTACAAGTCATCTTCCACGAGGTAATGTCTCACTTGCCAGCAATGCTTACAGCACATCATAAAACCTTTTTAATTAGAATAATCATTTCTATTTTTCCTTGTAAAATAGGACAGCTTACAAACTATTTTGCTGTTGTCCCTCTTCTTATGTTACATTTCCTATCTTTCCTTAAAACATTATCTCAAACTTTGAGATATTTTGTAAAACAATTTTGTGTATAAATACTTCATAATTCGAAGTATTCAGGGTGGAATAAAATTTCTCAAGACTACTATAGTCATTTTGCTAGATATATTGAAGTTGGTGTGAGTCAATTAGTGAAGCAGCAGACTAGAAATGAGATTATAGTCATCAAAACTAAGGATTCTCATGGTGACAAGATAAGTCTAGTCTTCTTCCTATTTTCATTGTTTTTCTTTAAAAAATTTACATACATTCATTTAATGTGTTTCTATCTTTAATGATCAACTAAGGAGAATTTAGACATGATTAGTGATAAAAAGCTCCCTGTTCTTAACTAGTTGGCATTATTATGTTTTCTGTTTGATAACCGGACTATAGAATTCTTAATTTCTCTAGGTCCCTGTTTGATCCCCTCCTTCAATATTATTTTTGTAAATTAAGGATTCTAAGTGCCCTTTTGTTTATATTTCACCCTTTCCATCGACAAAGCCTATTTAAAGCCTTTGAAGGTCATCTACCATTCCCTTAGTACATTTGCATCTTTAAGTCTTATTTCCTAGCTCTACTTGCCTAGAAAGTTGACTCCATAGCCCAATGTTCTGGTAGATCCCTCTGGTTTATCTTGAAACACTTTTTATTCCTACCAAACTTCCAAAATCATTCCTATTGCCCACTCATAGCTAGCGTAAAACCCTTTACCAAAACAAAGCTAAATTTTAAGGAGAGATCCCTCCCTGGAACTTAGGAAGGCTAGATCCTGAATTCTAAAAGCGGTTCTTGGTTACCCCTGGTTTTCTTAACTACAAAAATCCTCATCCCACAACCTGAGAATTACTAGGATGATAACATACTCGCGACCATACTAGGGAAACTAACCACTCTCTAGTTTTAAGTTTTATCTTGAAGGAAGATCTTTAATTGTATATTTTTTACTTTAAGATTGAATTTAAAGGTTATGGGTATTTTACCCAATAAAAATTCTAGCTCCCAAAAAATTCTACTACACTAGATCCAAAGCTGATCCTAATCCTCTAGAGATAGTAGATAATCCGGTCCAGATAGGAAGAAAAAAGAAAAAAGAAATTGATAGTTGTAAAACTAAGATACCTCTGAGAAGAGTTGATTCTTTACCAAAAGAATTGGTAAGCTTATCAGGCATTGATTTTGAATTAGAGTTTGAAAAATCTTTATTTAGAGCCAAATCTGAATCTGATTTAAAAGAAAGTGTTTTAGATCCAGTTTTTACTTCTTATGTGAGTTTAAAACAAAAAATTATTTCTGTTTCTACTAAATTAGATCAAATTGAAAGTAAAAGTCCAATAAAAAGGGTAAGTGTCTCGAAAATTAAAGACATTGAAGAAGCTGTTAAGTTAGAAATTTTTTTATCTAAATTTAAACCCCCATTTTTTGAGCTATATACAACAGTCTTTCCAGCATCAGATTCAACTCTGTATGCTGCCACATCATTTACTGACTCTGCTGTCAGTTCACCTCAAGAGCCCATAAGCCTTGAGTTGCCTCTGCACCATAGAATCATATATTCATCCTATCCACAATCCACTGCTAGTACATCAACTGATCCATTCATCCCTGAGTTTCCCTTTCAGCCCAAAGTTGTATATCCATCATTTACTCATCCCATTGCAACTGCCGTTAGCCCTACTACTTCCTTTTCATCCCCATTACCAAGCTCTTCAAGTACATCCATTGCAGTAACCAGCACAATCTCTACTACTACTACTATACCTCTCAGTTCAGCCAAAATAGAAGCCATGGCAGCCCAATATGCTCCCTTGGTCTTACCTTAGAATCTTCATGACATGCCCGAGAACTATCAAAAAAATATTCCACTGTTCGATAATATTTCACAGATTACTGCACAGCAACATATTACTAGAATGAGTGATTTCTGGGAAGTCTATGAGATAGATGAAACTAATGTCCAAATAAGGTTATTTTCTCAGAGCTTAATTGGAGAATTAAAACCTGGTTTAAAAGATTAGGAGTTGGTAGCATAGCAGACCTGGCTGCATTCCATAGAGCATTCCTAAATAAATGGGAGAAAAAGAAGAACCCTATGCAAATACTATCTGAGTTTGATGCGCTTAAGAGAGCCCCAAATGAGTCTGTCCAAGACTTCTACACTAGATATAACAGTGTTTATAACACCATTCCTACAGAACTTAAACCCACCCCGTACTTCGTGCTACTCAAATTCCCTGACTGCTTTGACGTAGACATGGCTTATCAACTTAGGGAAAGGGATGCAAATACTTTAGAACAAATGCAACAAAACGTTGTAGGTGTAGAAATCAACATACTTGCTAAGAAGACCAGACTGAGAAACGAAAGAAGGGTTACTATTAAAGAAGAAACTTCTCACTTAGATGGTAAGTTTGATTTCATTACTAAAGCACTAGAAAAATTAGTTGATAGACTGGATCAATTTGAAAGAAAACCACAATGGGAGAATCAATCCTAGATCCAGAATCCCAATTACAGAAAAAACAACAACTCTGGGAAAGGTAAAGAACCTTCCCCTGATCAAAATATAATCACCCCATTCCAAGAAAACTTTGCAGAAAGTTCACAAAACAGTGTTGAAGAGGAGGAAGACATCAACATTTTCATGGGGATTGATGAAAAAAATACCATTTTCCTCACCCGAGAGGACCAGGAACTCTTTGAACTTCAACAGTTCAAAGTAGAATCTGCAGAATCCTATGATTATAAACAAGGTTATGATTTTGCAATTAATGAGATTCATAGTCAATACAATCTTAGGAGCAAGAAAAACAATGAACCTTCCATAAAGAATAATGCTCGAAACCAACGAGAACAAAAAAAGAAGAAGACTGATACATCTAAATCAAAATTCTTGCAGATTCTTCCTAGAGAGAACAAACAGAATTCAAACCCAACTAGTCCTAAAAAATAGCAAGGCCCAAAGATTGTAGATATTACTGACGAGGTGGCACAATCTTCCAAAGATACTCCAAAAGCTATTACTCCCAAAGCCACCAATTCAACAATAGTCAATGAGCCAAGAAATAATCCTACTGACTTTAAAATATCAGATCCTAAACCTTCTGTTGAGAATCCTAAAACTGATAAAACTTCTACTAACCCTCAAAATATTCCTGAAAAACAATTAAAGATAGCAGAAACCCAGAAACTCAGACAAAATACAAGAGAAAAGCACAAAACAAAGGTAAAATAATAGAAACTCAAGAAAAATCATCACAAACCATAGTTCCCAAAGAAGAAGTAATTCAAACCATTAGAGCTCAGTCAACATTTAATATGCAGTATGAAATTTCCAAGTTAAAGATAGTTGTTCCCTTAGTAGAACTAGCTAAAAATGATTTGTATATATCTATGATTTCTGATGCATTGAATGTGAATGAGAATGAAGATACCATCAACACGAATGAAGATAGGCCTGAGTTGATTTTTGGTCCCAATGTAGATGGAAAGAATTTAGATGGGTTGGTACCCCCATTTTATGTAAGTCTTACTGTACATGACCAAATATTGCATAATGCTATGTTAGATACAAAAGCTTCCCATAATTTAATGCCTAAAGCTATAATGGAAACTCTTAATATAGATATAACCAGACCTTATAAGGACTGTTTTCATTTGATTCATCCAAAGTCCAATGTATTGGTTTGATTAAAGATCTGTGTGTTAACCTAGTCCAATATCCTGGTAAGAGTATGATCATGGATGTTGTAGTAGCTGACATCCCGCCAAAGTATGGCATGCTTCTTTCTCGCTCATGGGGAGAAAAGTTGCAGGGATCTCTACAACTAGATATGAGTTATGCTAATATCTTGGTATTTGGACAGCCTAAAAATATTTATAGAGAAACCTTGATGAAGTACATGATCAGTAGTGCAGACAAACCTACAAATTATCCAATTTATGCTACTCCCACTGATCTTGATTCTTTTATTCTCAGTAACTCTGATCAAAATGAAAATCCAATTGAACTTACTGATAAAAAAACTTAAAATCATGGATGATATTGGTCATGAAGCTTTCTGGCATCTAGATTTTGATGGATCTGTTAATAAATTTGGAGCTGGAGCTGGTGTTTGGATTACAAACATTGAAACAAGCCATTATGAAGGACATGATTTTAGATTAAACTTCAAATGCACCAATAACATGGCTGAATATGAAGCTTTAATCTTAGGCCTGCAAATTATTAGAAAAAAGGGAGGAAAAAGAATAATGGTCATGGGTGATTCTGAACTAGTTATAAAACAAATCAACGCAGAGTATTCAGTTCACAACCCCAGACTTGTAAGATACAGAGAAACAATATTGGAACTGCTTGAAGAATTTTTAGAACGTAATTTTGCTATCATCCCTCGAGATTAGAACATACAGGCCCATTGCTTAGCAACTTTTGCTAGCAATTGTAAATTTCATTTTTCACCATTGCAAAAATACACTGCTAAGATTAAACATAGGACTATTGTTCCTGATAATGTGAAATATTGGCAAATTGTTTCAGAAGATCAGCAAATTTATCACTTTTTGAATAATGAGCATGAATTTCAAAATTGTCAAATCGATAACGACTGTAACATATATTCACCTTGTGATATAGATTTAAATTTATATCAAATAGATGATTTAGATGTACATAAGTTTGAAAAGCCTACTATTTTTACTCAAAGTGACATTGATGAAATGGAAAAAATATAAATAGAGGAATTGATTGAAGATGAAATAGATTTGATTGATTTAAAGAATAGCATTTTACCTAGAGTTTTAACTCCTCTAGAATATTTATTTGACTCCAATGATGTGCCCATAAGGCCAAAAATGGAGCCAGTTAAATCTGACATAGAAGAGTATAACTTAGGGACAGATGATAAACTAAGAATAATCAAACTATCCAAATTCTTATCATCAGATGAAAGGGAAAAATACATTGAACTTTTAAAATAATTTCAAGATGTCTTTGCATGGAGCTATGAAGACTTAAAAACTTACAACACAGACATTATGCAACATAAAATTTCTTTAAAAGAAAATCAACAACCTTTTCAATACAAGCTAAGAAGGATTAATCTGGTGTTGTTACCACTAATCAAAAAATAAGTCAAAAGAATGTTTGATTCACAAATAATTGCACTAGTCAGATTTTCTGACTAGGCATCTAATTTAGTGCCAACCAGAAAAAAGACAGGAGAAATTAGACTATGCATAGACTTTAGGAATCTTAATAAAGCATCCTTGAAGGATAACTACCCCTTGCCAAAAATGGACCATATTTTACAGAGGGTAGCAGGTTCTTCCAGAATCTCTTTATTAGATGGTTTCTCTAGTTACAATCAGATCCTAGTTCACAAAGATGACCAAGCCAAAACTGCATTTACTACTCCATGGGGCACTTTCATGTATGTGAAAATGCCTTTTGGGTTAAAAAATTTAGGAGCTACATTTCAAAGGGCCATGGATATTTCCTTTGCCAAGGAAATCCATGACTTTTTAGTCATTTATTTGGATGATATTACTGTTTTTTCTAAGACAAATGATGATCACTTGGATCATCTGAGACAGGTTTTTATTAAATGCAGAAAATATGGTATATCTCTTAATCCGAAAAAAGTCTATTTTTGGGCTACAAGAAGGAAAATTAGGAGGTCACATCATTTCAAAAGAAGGCATTAGAATAGACCTTGCAAGAATTGAAGCAATCCTGAACATTCAACCTCCAAGGAACATCAAAGAACTCCAAGCATTCTTGGGAAAGATCAATTTTCTAAGAAGATTCATATCAAATCTGGCTAAGATTATAAAAGATATTAATAACATGCTTAAAAAGGACTCCTCTATTAAATGGACAATAAAGGCCAAACAATGTTTTGAATCTATCAAACAGGCCTTAACTAAAGCACCAGTCCTTATCAGTCTAGATTACACAAAAGATTTTATAATATTTTCCTTTGCATCCGAACATACCATAGCTGTAGTTCTTCTGCAGAAAAATGATCAAGGCTTTGAACAACCCATTGCATTTTTTATTAAAGCTCTCAGATATGCACCACTGAAATACAACATAATAGAAAAACAGGCTTTGGCTCTGGTTAAAGCTATCAAAGATTTCAGAGTGTATATATTTCATTCACACATAATTGCATATGTCCCTAATGCAGTAGTTAAAGACATTTTGACTCAAGATGGACTAGACAGTAGGAGAGGAAAGTGGATAGCCACAATCCTTGAATTTGATCTGGAAATTAAACTAGCTAAACTCATTAAAGGACATGGTTTAGCCAGACTGATGGCTGAATCAAATTGCAATGCCTTAGAAATTAATTTCATTGCACAAGTAGATGAACAGGAGGAGATGGTGACTCCATCGATCAATGAGGCCTATCAAGACTCACCTTGGTACTCTGATATAATCTTTGTACTAACAAAATTACAAGCTCCTCCTGGATTGAAAAAAACCAAGGAAAGATTTATCAAGAAAAAAGCAATGAGATTTTGTATCTTAAATAATGCACTGTATTGGAGAGAAAGTACTGGAATTTTACTTAATTGTTTATTGAAATCTGAGGCTGACAAGATCCTTGAAGAATTTCATGCAGGTGACTGTGGATGCCATATTTACTGGAAGAGCACAACTGATAAAATACTCAGAGCTGGTTTTTACTGGCCATCTTTATTTTCAAATGTTAAAAATTTTGTTACCTCTTGCCATCAATGCTAGATCTTCAAAGGTAAAAATAAACTGTTACCATTACCTCTGAAACCAATATCCACTGAAAAACCATTTCAACTATGGGGGTTAGACTTCATAGGTGAAATTCATCCTCCATCCTCAGGTCAACACAAATGGATTCTGACTGTTGCTGATTACTTTATTAAGTGGATTGAAGCAATTCCCACTAGGCAAGCTACATACTCAGTTATTATCTCATTCATAGAAAGTAATATTTTTTCTAGATTTGGATGCCCACATAAAATTATCACAGACAATGCTGCTGCTTTCAAATCTAAGAAGATGATTTCTTTCTGCCATAAATACCATATTACCTTAGGTCATTCCACAACATACTATCCTCAAGGTAATGGTTTAGTCGAATCTTCAAATAAAATTTTAGTCAACATCATCAAAAAACTACTCCAAGATAATAAAAAGACACGGAATAAGAAGTTGGTCTATGCCCTTTGGGCTGATATACTTACTACAAAAAATTCCATAGGAACTTCACCATATCAGATTGTTTATGGTACAGATGTAGTTTTTCCTTCTTCCTTGGGTATCCCAGTTATGAAAATTATCCAAGAATCACAGGTAGAAACTAATGACATTCAAAGAAGAATCAATGAGACCATACACCTTCAACAAACCAGAGATGAAGTTTATGAAAATTCACAAGTGTTACAAGACAAGATCAAAAAGATTTTTGATAAAAGAGTTAAGGAAGATGACTTTTTCATAGGAGATCAAGTTTTAAGATGGGATGCAAGAAGAGAGGATAAAGGTAAACATGGGAAGTTTGAATTTCTATGGCATGGACCCTATGTAATATATGGTTACAGAGGCAATAATTCCTTTTTCATCAGGAATTTGGATGGTACAGAGCTTCAAGAAGGACTAGTAAATGGAAGGATGTTGAAACATTACTATTCCTCACAAGTCACTTAACAGTTAGATCTATTTACTTCATCATTGTAAATATTCATAGTTAGAGTGTAGATTTGATTGGATATATTATCTACAAAGTTTAAGCTCGAAGAGAAGGCCCTGAGCTTTGCAGTATAAGATATCATAAATATTATTTTTGGAGAAAACAGAAGACATTTACAGGATCACCAATTTCAATGGATAAGGCTACTGATCTCAGAGTTCTTGGCATTCCACAAGGAAAAGCCATCCCCAAGTGAAGCCAATGTTAGCAACCTATAATATAGGGGTCATAATTTTGACTTGACTATTGATAAATCTTGTAAATCTGTACATACTTTGCCTTCTGCAAGTTGTATTCACATATTTTATAAAAAAATAAAAAAAATAGAAAAATAAAAAAGAGGGTAAAAAGTCCTAAAAGAACAATCAAAGGGCTTAGAAAAAATAAAAGACCCCAAAAGAAAAATGAATAAAACATGAAAGTGTGCAAGCATAAATGCCACTACTCTTTACTTTTTGACTGTGGCAGTGTGTCAATAAATTCCATAGTCCATGATGAGTTAAACAGTTTAATCTTAACTTGTCATTGTTTCAATTTCACTTTTTATAGATAGAGAATAATGAGTTGTCATACAGTTTAATCATGACAATTCAGTAGTTAGGTAGAGAAATAAAGTGAATCCAACTGTTTAATCTAGATTCATGGATGAAATAAGTGTAGAATTAGATCATTTTACTTGCTTTCAGAAAAAATAAATGTTGTGAAGGTTGCTAGCTTAAATGCACCTTACTACAAAGGAATAAAAAATGTTAGCATGGTAAGTTGGGTAGGTAGAAGAAGGTGAAAGCATATCAATGTAAATATCATTCATCATGGGCTGCAAAATAACTAACTTCTCCTTCCCATAGTCATGAAACATTCTAAACTATCAGTTAGAAAGGCTCAAGGCATTTCCTTGACTTTTTTTGGGACCGGACCCAAGGCTCTATGACTGATCAGTTGAAAGTGTGAATGTCTATATTAATCCCTAAAATCAAATCATTATCATTCATGCATTCATTCCCATAAATAATCCTAAGTAAAACTTCATTTTTACTTAAAGGCATTATAATTCCCATTTGATTAACTTCATACATCATTTAAAAACATTAAGCCCTCAAAATAACATTATATCATAAGTTAAGTGATAAGATAAATGCAAATTATCTTTTGTAATTCACTTTACTTGTTATGTTTATGTATTTTTAGTATACCATTTCCTATTTTCATATTAACTCTAATTTATATATTAACTCCTTATAGAAATGACCTTCTCCTATCATATATAACTCCTTTTTATATAAATAACCCAAAAACCCACTTATTATAATTTTAGCCAAAGTTTATAATTCCCACATGTTTAATAAAAAACCCACATTATAACCCCCTTTGGCTAAAGTATACCTTTATATATAATCCCGCCCCTATGGTAATTAAATCAACCTAGTTTAATTAACCATATAATAAAAATATTCCAAAATCTTTTAAACATATTTTATATGTGTTTAAAACAAAAAAGAATCCTGAAGTTTCATATAAACTAAACTTCAAAAGAAAAACCCTTTTCCTTGTATCTTTTCCCCCGACTCCCTAAACCTAAGGTTAAATATATAACCTAACCATTTCCTGCAATATATATTTCATTATCACAGTCCCTAACCTTAGTTAAACTTTTGAATATCCCTCCCGATCAGCTTTTCCATTGGAAAATCGGCTTTTGTATATAAAACCCATCAAAAACGTTTTTCCCATTAGGGTCAATCTAGACCCTCCAATCTTCAGCACCTATTTAATCCCACGATTCAAAACAAATGTGATACTCCTTTTCCAACCCCTTACCATTCCCCATCACAATGAATTTAAGCCGTCCGATCATCATCCCTTTGCAAATCCAACAATTCAGAGTTAGCGCGATAATTTATTTCATTTTTACCCCTTCCCATATCGCGTTCATTATCAATCGTTCGATCAACATTAACTTAAAGATCGGACGATCCTCATTTAACTCGATAAATTGACTTCCCCCATACCTTACCTTTTGATCATGACCGTTCACTTCCAAAAGCAAGATCTAATGGCTGATATCTCATATCGCACCCAAAAAGTAATCGATTGATGTTTTTGAAAAGCTGCGTGATATAGGTTGTTTTCCGAAACCACCTTTTGTCAACGTGTCTTCAAATAATTGGATCGCGTTCAAAAAGTGATTTACTGCTTACCATGTTTAATAAAAAACCCACATAATAACCCCCTTTGGCTAAAATATACCTTTATATATAATCCCACCCCTATGGTAATTAAATAAACTTTTAAACATATAATATACCATATAATAAAAATATTCCAAAATCTTTTAAACATATTTTATATGTGTTTAAAACAAAAAAGAATCCCGAAGTTTCATATAAACTAAACTTCAAAAGAAAACCTTTTTCCTTGTATATTTTCCCTCGAATCCCTAAACTTGAGGTTAAATCTATAACCTAACCATTTCCCGCAATATATATTTCATTACAATAGTCCCTAACCTTAGTTAAACTCCTGAATATCCCTCTCGATCACCTTTTCCATTGGAAAATCGGCTTTTTGTATATAAAACCCATCAAAAAGATTTTTCCCATCAGGTTCAATCTAGACCCTCTGATCTTCAACACCTATTTAATCCCACGATTCAAAACAAATGCGACACTCTTTTTCCAACCCCTTACCATTCCCCATCACAATGCATTTAAGCTGTCTGATCATCATCCCTTTGCAAATCCAACGATTCAGAGTTAGCGCGATAATTTATTTCATTTTTACCCCTTCCCATATCACGTTCATTATCAACCGTTCGATCAACATTAACTTAAAGATCGGACGATCCGCATTTAACCCGATAACTTGCCTTCCCCCGCACCTTACCTTTTGATCGTGACCGTTCGCTTCCAAAAGCAAGATCTAACGGCTGATATCTCATATCGCGCCCAAAAATTAATCGATTGATGTTTTTGAAAAGCCGCGCGATATTGGTTGTTTTCCGAAACCACCTTTTGTCGACGTGTCTTCAAATAATTGGATCGTGTTCAAAAAGCGATTTACTGCTTACCGCCTTGGAGTCGCTTGAATACCACCCAGTGGTATTTTGAAACCACTTCCGCCCAAAATATGATTTAATATGATTTGACTGTAGTTTAAACTATGGTTAATACATAAAAACTCATAATTTTCAATAATTTTTCACCTTTTGGCGCTTTAAACCTATGAACCCTCTGTTAAGCCTATTATTGTCGAAATTTCACCATTTTGGTGCCATAATACCTTGAGAGCCTGTGCGGAGCCCTTTCCACCATTTCCAAATCTACCAGCGCCATTTTCAAGCCAATATCCCTGCAATTCAACTACAAAGAGCCACAGTACCCTCTGACAGACCAGTTCAGCGGAATTGAAGACTGTGCACAACCTACAACTCAATATACAACAATTATACCTTTTTCAAAGTTATTTTTCATTGAGCTTAACCAACAGAGCTTCAATTTCCAAAAGAAAACCACCTATCTTTCTGTTATTTCCTGTAATTGTCTTAATTTCCATACGGAAATTACAAAAAATATCCAAAGTACAGGGAAACTCTGTCAAATTTTCCCCAGAATCCCTAATTTTCGTTTTTTTTGCAAAAGCTGGGAATTTTCATTTCTGGAATTCTTCATAACATTCCTTCTAAGCACTAAGACCCTTTTTCAATCCAAAACCCTGCTCAGAACCCTATTTTATCAAAGATATTCTTCAAAAATCCCTTGTTTCCAACAGAAGAAATCAACAAACAGTCTAAGCTTGCTCTTTTCAATTAAAAATGACAAAGAAACAAGTAACCCCAAAATCAGGATGTCCAAAGCCTCAAAAGAAACCCTGTGCTAAAATTCCTCAGCCTGAATCTTCTAAAATTGACAAACCAACCCCTGTACTCACTGTTGATTCCACAGAAGTTGTCAGGCTTGTTCAACCTCCAGTTATCTCACAAGAAAATAGCCCTTTGGTTGACCTTGACTACATAATAATGGACCCTTCAGTAGAGTTCAATTTGCTTGATGTATATAACTAGTGTTTTGGTAAATTAGTAGAGAAAGATGACAAAGATATACCAGTCTGGGAGTCCAATTTGCCAAAATACGTTGTTCCTCTTACTCATTCAGCGCCAGATTTTGTTAGATTGTGTCAGTCCTATTATCTTCAAGACCAAAGATGCATTGTGAATAAAGACAGAGAGGTCTTATTTTACATCAATGCAGAATCCATAAATTCTATGCTGCAACTGAACCCTGACCCTAATGATGCTTCATTGTCAATAGAGGATTTAACTCAGAATTACTTAGAACTTGATTTTGCTTCTAAGTTCAAAGTCTTCCAGACTTTTTGTCCCAAGCTAGTTGATATCCTTAAGCTTAATCCTCCATTTGATATCTTTGATTTTCCAGATGAAACCAGACAGATTGTCTCAATGCTATCTTTCATACTGGGATACACCAGTGATGAATTCACTGATGTGGCTATCTTAGGTTTTTTGTCAACTCTGAGTCTTGGCTAGTCTCCATACTTAGTGTACAATTTTGCTAAGTACATTGCAAAAAACATGCATTATCAGTTGTCCAGATTGTCAAAAGAAGGAGCCTTTAGATACACCTCATATCTACTTCACCTCTTTTTGTATTATCAAGCAGACAAATTTCCCATTGAATTTCAGAAGGTAGATCCAGAAGGAAATGTTCTTTTAGTTGTGTTTTGGTCATCAAATCTGAGAAAATGGAACAAAGAATACATATTTGTAGATTTCAATGATCTGTTTTTAGTGCCTGCTATGAATCTATTGAATAAAGAACAGACCCCTAGAATCAATGAAGAGACAAAGAGAATCCTATAGCTATTTGAGAGCTGTAAAATAGGGGATTGGTACTTATACAAAAGTTACAGAGAGATCAGAGTATATGGTGCACTCTTGGCCCCATATAAATTGCCAAGATTTGTTACAACAAGGATATTTGCTTTAGAATATCTGAGGCAACTGTTGAATGCATACGAAATTAATTTCATAGCTTCTAGGAAAAAGACTCAGTTCAAACTGAAAAATCAAATTGGGCCATTTATTGTGAATAACAGAGAAGCAGCCAATGAAATTAATGTCAAGTTGAAAGAGTATAAATTCCCATATAGTTTTATGTGGAATTATGATCCACAAGGTATTTTAAGCACAATGAGAGTGAAATGCAAGTTGTCTGTCTTCTTGCATGATCCCAAGCCCCAAATTGAAAAGTATGCCAATAAACTTGAATGGGAGCCAAACACTCTATTTGATGATGATTCACAGGAAATGTAGGTAAACAGTGGAAAATATAAGCAGGTTGATCAAACACAGGTAGTGACAGTGAACAAATAATCTGACATTCTTCATAAAAGAAGAATAAAGGAAGATAGTTTCACTGCTGAAAATATTCAAGATAAAAGATTCAGAATTCCCTACAATAAGAAAAGTAAATTGACTAACGAAGAAATAGATAAAGACATCAATATTGAAGATAACAATGGTCATGAAACTGATGATGAAGCTACAAGGATAGTAACTGAAACTCTTAAAGAGCTTTAAAATGTTCAAATTGGAGCCCAGCAGAAAGATACAGTCATGGTGGACAAACAATCCAAAGTTGATATGCCCTCTTCTTCTAAAGAACCTGACAATACAGAGTCAGACATTCAAATCAGGTTCAGACAAATAAAAGAAAAGAATGAAGAAATAAAAAATGAAGCATATTCCAAGTTCCTCAAAGAAAATCCTCAGAATAAGGATAGACTCCTTTCAGCTTTTGATTATTCTTCTAATAAATTGGTGATGTCATTTCTCAAGCCTACAGTGGCTGATCCAAAATCTATTGCAGATTCTTCAAAGACAGATCTTGAATTTGATGCAGATGCTATCCATGAATTGGACCAAATAGAATTTCATAAGAGCAACATAGAGATGCTATATTCCAAGATAGTCAATAAAACTATGACTTCTATCAGGCTTGAGAAAACATTGATAAACCTCCAAACTCAAATGAAATTGGATAAAGCCTCATTATATGCCAATAATTTGAAAATCAAAGCATTAGAAGACTTGGTGATTGAAGCAGGAGCTGATCCAGCTAACATTGAAGTTTCAAAGGCTTTAATCAAATAGAAAAATGAAGATATAGATGCCCTCATAAAACAGCTAAAATGGCCTCAAAGTGAAAATTCTCAAGCAAAAGAAATTCTTCAGTAGAAAACAGAGAATGATGAATTGAAACAACTTGTTCTTAAAATGACAGATCAGATAAAAGAAATGGAAAGCCAAATAGAAGCTTTCATGCAAGAGAATGAAAAACTGAAGAAAGCCCAACAGGTTTTCATTCCTACAGTGATTCCAACTGTAAGCATATTTGTTCCTTCTACATTAGCAGAACACTTGGCACCACAAGGAGTACTGGCAACTGCAGTGCCAATCACTTCTCATGAAATCTCTGCCTCTTCTTCATCAACCTCACAGGTAAACACAGTACAAGACGAAGCTTCCATAATCAGAGCCATGGAAGACATGTCAATTAAAGATAAAGAAATACTTAGTTTGAAAGGCACTATTAAAAATATGGAAACTTCCAAAAGAGATGCCTTGATTCCTTCCAAAGGGCATTAACAGAGGGCTGATAGATTACAATAACAAGTTAGAATTCTTCAAACACAGGTGAATCTTACAGATTAGGTTGCATATATAAAAAATCATTTATGGAAAAAAATCATTGAAGGCATTCACTCTCAATGGCCTTCCATTCAAATAATTTATGAGAAGAAAGAGTTGCTACAGGCTGCAAATGCAGAAATTGATAAAACCAAAAAATAAATTGAAAATAATCCACCACAAGCAGTTCAACTCATAGCATTTTTTAACAGCAAGAACATGGAAGAATTAGAAGAGTTGAAAATTGTTGACAGAACAGAGGCCATCCTTCAAATTAAGAAAGTCTTGAATAAGAGAAACATGATGAATAATTTGGAAGACAGATGTAAAGATATGAACTTGGCCATCTCAAGATTTTGGGCCAAATACAAAATATTATCAGAAGCAGGTTTACCAGACATTCATGCTTTAAATGACAAATTGATGCCACAGAAAGATTATGATCAGAAAATTAGAGCTCATGCTAAGGAGCAAGCTAAACAACCATTGCCACAAGGATCACCAAGTGGAAAAGTACTTCTTCAATATTTTGAAAATCTATTCTTTTTGGACAAGGAAATCAAGCATATGTTCATAGTAAAGCCAAACTTTGCCAAATATACAGAGGCTGATGAAAGTTATAGGAAATTGAAGAATATGAAAATCCTCACTGCTGAACAGTGGCAAGAATTCACAGATATGATGTGAAATTGACAAGTAAAGGACAGGAAAATCATATGAAAAATCATATTTTACTTTTACCTTATGGTGAAAAAATCAAGGTCAAAGTGTATCAGTAAAATCAAATTGTTAATGCTGGTCATTTTTTATTACAGTAGTGAAATAGTGAAAAGCAGAGATAAAGAGTATCAGAGCAGAAGATGAAAAGGAAGAGTATTCTACAAGCCACCATCCACGTGAAGATGTACCTATTGCCAGCAATGCTCACAGCACATCGTAAATCAGTTTAGATAAGATAAACTAGTTCTATTTTTCTTTGTAAAAGAGGACAGCTTGCAAACTATTTTGCTATTGTCGCTCTTCTTATGTTCTTTTTCCTATTTTTCCTTAAAACATTATCTCAATTTCCAAGATATTTTGTAAACAATTTTTGTTTATAAATACTTCATAATTCGAAGTATTCAGGGTGGAATAAAATTTCTCAAGACTACTATAGTCATTTTGTTGGACATATTGAAGTTGGTGTGAGTCAATTAGCGAAGTAGCAGTCTAGAAACAAGTTTAGAGACATCATAACTAAGGATTCTCGTGGTGACAAGATAAGTCTTGTTTTTTTTCCTATTTTTAGTGTTATTCTTTAAAGTTTACAAACATTAATTTGATGTGTTTCTATTCTGTAATGATCAACTAAGGGGAAATTAAACAGAATTAGTGATAATAAGCTCTCTGTTTTAAACTAGTTGGCATTTTTATGGTTTCTTCTTGATAATCGGACCACAGAATTATTAATTGCTCTAGGTCCCAGTTTGATCCCCTCCTTCAATCTTATTTTCTGTAACTTAAGGATTCTTAAGTGCCCTTTTGTTCAGATTTCACCCATTCCATCAACAAAGCCTATTCAAAGCCTTAGAAGGTCATCTATCCTGCCTTTAGTACATTTGCATCTTTAAGTTTTTTTTACTAGCTCTAATTTCCTAGAGAGTTGACTCCATTGCCCAATGTTCTGGTAGATCCCTCTGGTTTACCTTGAAATACTTTTCATTCCTACCAAACTTCTAAAATCATTCCTATTGCTCACTCATAGCTAGCCTAAAAACCTTTACCAAAACAAAGCTAAATCTTTAGGAGAGATCCCTCTTCAAAGCTCAGGAAGGCTAGATCCTGAATTCCCAAAGCAGTTCTTGGTTACCCCTGGTGTTCTTAACTACAAAAATCCCCATCCCACAACCTGAGAATTACTAGGGTGATAACATAAAGCACCGATGCTCTACAGAAATAAAACGCATCGAGCGTGTGTGTACGAAGCACACGGTGTCCTGTGTGCCAATTTTTGTAATGCACCTGTGCTTTGTCATATTGAATGCAATGGTGTGTTTTAGGTTGATAAGAGCACCGGAAGAAATACATCCGCAAAAACCTTTGCCCGCCAACCTCCTCTAGGATCCTTCGCTAGAAACGGATGTCTGGGGTATTTTTCTGTGGGGTTCCTCAAAAACATCTGCTAGAGGGTCTTTTACTTGTAGTGCTTCTTCCAAATTATATAGCCTCTAAATTGTTTCATCATTTTCTTCTTGTTATATTCTTCAAACCTATGTTTCTTCATTTGTAGTTGCAAGTCTTCTATTGTTCTAGGTTGTTCAAGCATGTCTTGGACTTCTTCAAGAAATGACTTGTATGTGAGCTGCTGCCACATATTATCTTCTATAGTGCACTTTTCATCATCAATATGTTGCAACATAAGATTAGAATAATATTTTATCTCTTCAAAACTCCAATACCTGAAAATTTCATTGACATGTTCATCATGCATGTTGTCTTCAATATTCATATCTACAGCTTCTGTGTAGACCTCAACTAGACATGGTTTTGCAAGCCATGTTTCAAGAAACTTTAACTCTTCTTCATAATCTGGCTGTTTACCTGCACATTGGAAATCAATGATAAGTGTAAAAAAAATTTCAAAACCACATTGGTTTTGTTCCTTCTACTCTGCAATGAAATCTTTCTCTTGTTGCACTTCCTTCTCTGCTTTTGTCTTTATCTATGTTTCTGCTTTCCCTTTGTAGACTTATTTCTTTGTTTCTCTCTCTCTTTATCTCTTTGTCTTTATCTTTTTCTTTTTCTATGTCTCTGTCTTTTCATCACTAACATGTGTTGCTGCAAATAGGTTGTCTCCCACTGACTCAAGTGGTATTATCTCACCAAATAGCATCATGTCGATATCATGTTTTTGTTGCATCATCTGCAACCATTCATCATTAGCCAAAAAATCTTGATCAAATTTTGCATCAAAAATATTAATCACTGGATTTACCATAGTAGGTTTACTCTCATCAGCAAGCTCAGTTGCTGGAATCACAAAATCTTCGTACGCAAGCTATATTTTTGGATTCACAAAGTCGTCATCAGCAAGCTCTGTTGCTGGAATCACCAAATCTTCATTAGCAAGCTTTGTTGTTGGATTCATAAAATTATCATTAGCAAGCTCTATTGCTGGATTCACCAAATTTTCATTAGCAAGCTTCATCGCTGGAATCACCAAACCTTCATCCACTTATGGTTGTGCATAGTCGGGTTCACGAGCATCTTCGTGCTGCTTCTCTATTTCTTCTGTAATTTCTTCACACTCATCATCCACTTGTGACTGAGTATTTTCATCTAGTTGTAGATCTGCTGCTATAGATCCACCTTCATCTTCAACTTCAATGCCCCCCTTGTACCAAAACACCTCTCAAGGGTATCCCAAGCCTCATTGGTTATCTTGGCACCTAAAATTAGAGGGAGAATGCTACCATCCACATATTGTTTTATGCATTTTAATGCATAGGCGTATTTTTGCCTCTTCACTTCCAAATCTAAAAATATCTCAAACATCCCCTGTTGTCGCTTTAGCCTCTTGGCTTTTCCCATGACCTCGTTGCTTGGCTTCCAAAAACATAAGAGTCTACATATGCTGATCAAATACCTTTCTTCTAAAAAAAATCCTTTTCTCAAAAAGTCTCTTTTTACACATTCGCTTTCACAAAGCTTTCACACTTTCACTTTCTCACAATGCCCCTTTTTATTTTTTTAAATATTGTCTTAAAAAAAATCTCCCTTTTAAAATAAACCTTACAAAAAATTCCATGGTTTTTTTTAACATAAACTTAAAAAAATTCCCTTTAAAAAGGATTACATAAGCCTTTTTTTTTTTTAAATTATACATGCACCATGACCAATTTAAAATTAACTCCAAATAAAACATGCGAAAATTTTTTCACTATGAAAGCCCCTTTCTAAAAATAACTCCTTCATGAATTTAACTTTTCTTTTTAAAAATCTGTTGAATGCCTTCATACCTTCATGCATCAACCATATTTTAGATTAACAAAAAATATCAACTTAACGCACATGATTCAGGCCGGAACTGCATGGGTTCAAAATCGGTGTAAGTCACTCCAACTAACACGACTCCTCCTTTGGACTGGTGCATTAGTAATGCAAATCCTCTCAATAGGACAACAACAAATTTTTTAAATCTTGACTTTCTTTTCGAACAACCTTTCTATTTCTCGAATTTCCTTTCTACAATTCGTTTTGCCGACGCCTTCACTGGCTTTTTCATTCTTCTTTTTCTTCTTAACAGGAGTCGTCTTCAAGTTTCTTCAAAATTCTGCTGCTCTCTCAAAGATTCTTATGCAGGCTCACGTCTTCTCTCTGCTGCTCCAACTTCGCTCTGGTTGTTGCTCTCTCTGGAGTCTTATGCAAACTAGCTCTGATACCATGACAAGAATTGAATACTGAAAATAAGTGGAGCAGAGGATTTCTCTTCTGATTATTACGAATTAGTTAAATAGGATTACATTGGAAACATTATTAATAAATAACTAGAGTGTAGCTCGACTAAATTGGACTAACTCAAACTTAACTAGGACACTTGGACTGACGGTTTCGACACCTAGCAGGTGGTTGGAATTAGATTCTCCAACAGAAAATCCGTGGATATCTTTGCATTGGAATTGAAGATTTAATTTGACAATATGATGCCTAGAAAAAGTGTTTATGAATGCTAAAGCTGATTACACAAAATATGAGAGCCAATTAATTAGAGCATCAACCTAATTTGATTAACTTAGTCGACTATTTGGATTGGTCAAATCCCATGCCTTTTAACTTACATGAGTGTTAAAGCTATATATTGAGCGTATTGGGACATGGAATTGCTATTATATATCTTCCTTTATTATTTTTTGATGGGGTAGCACAACAGATGTGTTGTGGTTGTGGAGCATGGTTAATGATCACTCTGTAATGCCATTATGAAATTCATTGGTATGGGGGCCAGGGAACTAATATGAGGGAAGTGGAGCATGGGTTAGCGTTGTGGTTGTGGAGCATGGTTAGTGATCACTCCTCAATGCCATCATAAGATTCATTGGTATGGGGCCAAGGAACCAATATGAGGTGCGAAATGATTGCGCTTTGGGGCCTACATTGGTTCATGAAACAACTATACATAGATAGGATGTGAGTGTTTTGGGACTTCAAAGTCCTCATTGAATATATGAACAACAGAACAAATATGGACCCTATCACCTTGGCTTGAAAGGATAAGTGAATTGAGAAGATCTTACACCTCCATATCATTCACACATATCTACCGGGAGAAGAAATGCAGTATAGGACAGGGAGCAAAAGGCAAATTTAAAATTTTCTGACAGTCACACACAACGAAGTCATGGAAGCTACGACAATGTTTTGACTGGAGGAAGCTGATATCGTTTTTGAGAACATGGAATACAAGTTCAAATTTGGTAAATTAAGTCTCTGAATATAATACATATTTGTGTTGACATGAGGTATAGAATGTTTATTTTTTTAAAGGAGATAGACCATCAGAGGTCTCTAATTGTAATCGTGAATATAAATCCTGTATACAGGGGCATAGTACATAAGTTAGCTTTGAAGATGGAAAATTTTTGGATGTAAACAATATTTGTGTTTTGTAGTGGTACCCGAGTTTTTTCTGCTGAAAAAAGAATATCCTCCTTTATTATATAATTCTTTGGTCTATTTTAGTCGACTATCATGGTTGGAGAATAAGAGAGCTTAAAGATGTTCGTTATTTTTCTTCTGCTTGATTAATTGCACACAAGTGAGTTTTTATTTGAAAGGTCCTCAATATGATTACATTGCAAATAAGGAATGCAAATTTTCATTTGACATTGCATAGAAGTCAACTTCATAAATAATCCACTTCTGTCATGATCGACGAGTTGCAAAAGTATGGGAAACTTTCTCCTCCACTCTCTTTCTTCATCAATGGAGACATCCGACCCAGACACATAACATACCAAACCTTCTATAGTTTACACGTAAGTGCCTCTTTATTTTATTCCTTCTAGCGTTGTGTAGTCGGATTGTTGTGATAATTGTTCGGTTTTCTTCTGAGCGTTCAACGATTTTCTATTAGTGAAAATGATAAAGGGAGAAGGCTTCACTATCAAAATTGACCTTAGAACCACATATTCCTTCATTCGAATATGGAATCATGACTGAGTGGAGATTATTGAAATTGTGTTTTCTAGACTATTGTGGGTAGCGTAAAATTATTTGAAATCCAGTGCACTTATTATGTTATTCAAAGACTAGATTTATATAATGGTCGACTACCCTTACTAGAATAAATTTTATTGTTCGACTTGTATTTTAAAAATCGACATAGTTTATCAATCATCTTATTATGTCCTTTATTTTTTCAGTGGAAAAAAAAAACTGGTTTATATTAACTACCAGCAGAAACATCTTTTAGAAATAGATACATCATTAGGAAAACAAATAGTAACCTATGTATTTTCCTTATAATCCTTCACTGAGTTACTCTTAACAACAAAAAAAAACATTCACCAGATTGTCCGAATATAGTTAGAACAACAAATCAAGAGTTGACTATGCATACTATACAAAAAATTTCACTACAAGGACAAGACCCTCTAGCGGAGGTTATAAAGGAGGTTTTTAGTGTTATAAAATTGGCCAAAATTGTCAAAAAAACATTTTCTACAACATCCGTTTATGGTTACAGAGGTTTTGGCAGAGATTTTAACGGAAATTCAACACAACTTAAAAAAATGGGCGGCCGGAGGTTATTACAGATGTTTTTTTCATCAGTTCACTACTCTGGCTTGAATGCACCAGTGCGTACATATAGAAGGCGCCCCAGGGTAGTCGAAGGAAAATGCACCTGGCCGTTAAGGTATAAAACAGTACCGGGCGTAGTGTTGGTGATACAATGCATGGGGCCGTTCTAATTGGTTTTGGGATTTTTGCAGTGCCCATAGGTCGTATCAACGCACCGGTGTGTAGACGTATAGAAACACACCAGTGCACAATATAATATAAAGGCACTGATATTTATAATTGGTATTGGTATTCGTGTGGTGCCCATAGGTCGTACAAATGCACCGGTGCTTATAGACACATAAATGCCCCAGTGCGCAGTATCACGCAAACACACAGAGATTTATAATCGGTATCGGTATTCGTGGGGTGCCCATAGATCATACAATGGCGCCGGTGCGTATACACACATAATTTCACCGGTGCATCGTACCGCGCAAACGCACCGATATTTTTAATTGGTTTTGGTGCTTTTTCAATGCTTATAGGTCGTAGAAATGCACCGATGTATAGTTACTGACACGCACCAGTTTTCATTTTGTATTTTTTAGAAACATCGACCTGTGACAGTGAAATTATTGTGATTGTTTTAAATTCATTATTCATCAAAAGTCAACACATATTATAAAAATATTCATATTAATTAAATTATTATTAATGCATTTGAATGTGATTTTTGGATTAATTTGTTATATCATATCATAATTATTGTGGTTTTTTAAAATTCAGTATTCATCAAAAGTCGACATTTATATATCTCATAACAATATTCATATGAATTAAACTTTTATTAGTGCATTTGAGAATGACAATGGAGAACGCAATAGCAACAATGAAGAACGTAATAGAATAAATTAAAACATATTTTATGATATATAATATAAATGAATAAGACAATCTTTATCTTACAAAATGGGACAGTTATTGGTATACCTTTGTCTTTCAATTGGGACACTATGTCCATTACATTAAACAAAATGTCTGATTTCATAGACATATTTCAAAAATACAATGCCTTGTTTGATATCCAAACATAGTGATCATCATTCTTCACTTGAACTGCTATCACTGCAACAGCTACTTCCATGACTTGGGCTATTTTCAGGAATGTTTGTTCATGGTGTTGATTGTTTTATTCTTCTTCACCTTCCATATACAAACATAAAAATAAACTGAAATGAGTGTATATACATTGGTGAGAATAATGAAAATTGCAATATTAAATAATATACATCAATGTAAACTTAAAATAAAAATGACATACCATAGCAACAATTGACTCATAAACTATACACATTCTTTCAAAACCATGTACCATGCCATCTTTCAAAATTTCATCTGTTGGTGCAGTTCCATACTTTGTTTTCTGCAAGTTTTATACCCCATAACAAATCATATTTTTAATATAAAAGATGTTTTTGTTCTATTAATTATAGACGGATCTAAGTAAAACAATCTATCGATAGATGCTTACAAATTCCACAATTAATTTATGATATGCCAACATATACTCACAACCCATATTTAACCCAATTTCAATCAATTCGTCTTATGGTTCTTCTTTGTATGTTAGCACCTGTGTTAAGACATTCAATTATGATTTTTGTAAAACAACTTAAAAAATAAAAAAATGAAATCTAATTAAGTTGTTATAAGAAAGTAACAATTACTCACAAACTTAGATATCAACCATTTTCTTCCTTGTCGTCCTGTTTTATGTATTGAATGGGTTCCATTTTCTTTTCTTTTCTGCAAGAAAATGATTGAGAATTAATATTTAATGCTAAATTGTTTATTTATTGTACCTAATGATCAAAAAATTCAATGATTACATATTACATTTGAAGCACGTTTTTGTTGAGATGGCTCCTCCTGCGATGCAATTTTTTCCATTTCTTTGACCATCTCCTTGTACACCTTTTTGCACATTCCTACTGGCATATTTCTGATATCAACTCTTTCATATTTTGAGATTTTCATAATCTTCCTAAAAATGTAACATGACAATAAAATATTTAATTTTTATATTGATATATGAAAAGTAAATATAACAAAAGTGATATTTATAAATAATTCTAGACAAACATTTAAAGGAATATTACTTTTTCATTCCTTCTTTTTTGTTGATGTACATTTTTGCTATTAAAAGTATAACATGTCTCATTGACTAATTCTCTGGAAACTCTTCCTGTAGTTTAGATAAAATTTGGTTCTTGGAATCATTGGATTTATTTTTGTATTGTAAGTGGAAAGAACGTCTATACATTCGTTCCACTAGATCACTCAAACTTTTGTAAAAGTTTTTCCTCTTTTTGTTAACTTCCAGCACCACTCTAGATGAGCTAAGGAGCAATTCATTTTCATTTGCATGTTCTATATTTTTTCTTTTCTTAGAACAAAATTCCTTTTCTGAGTTGTTGGTCCATGTATAACATTAAACATATGTGAATTAATAGACTGTTTGACACATGTTATCTAAAAATTTTAAGTATATTATTAATGATAATTAAAAAAATAAACTCATATTGGATCGATTGTATTTTTTCATTCACCTGATTCATCCTTTTGCAATTTTTCCATCAAGATTTTACGCTCTTCTGGTCCTAGATCAAAAATAATCTTATCGAGTTTCGTCATTTTGTGGCTCTGCATGATACACAGTAAGAAATACATATTAGTTAAACTTACATATAGTTCAAAAATAATATTTTTTATAAAGGATTTACAAAGAACTTGCCTTTTTTTATTTTCTTGATGTGTTATCAATATTTTTGTTACTTGATCTCTTGTCAGTAATTTCTTTATCAATATGAAACCTGTACCATATCATTCATTAATATATTTATAAATAAATTGTCAACTTTTTAGGTAAAAAATAAATCTCAAGACACCGGTGCGCCTTTCTTGATGTACGCACCACCGCTGGTGCATGGGGTATTACCAATGCACTGCAAAAAAATATAATAAACCGTACGGTGCATGGGGTATTATAAACACACCGCAAAAACAGTGTAATAGACCGTACGGTGCTATCCTCGTAACATGGAGCACTAGTGCCCTATTTCAGATATGGCGCACTGATTTAAAAAAATTGTTTTCAATTTTTTTATTACATAGTACTTGCACGGTGCGCTAGGTTACGTAGGGTGCACCGATAAAAAAAATCCATTTTTTCCAAAAATTCACACAATGGCCAAATGGATTGGGATTCGAATATGAAATTCGTCCCGTGGGTTGGATGTCATTCTAAAATAAAAAGCCCTAATTCTGAAATCACAGAAACGGAGAGAAGAAAGGGAAAAAACAAAAAAATGAAGGGTTTAGGGTAAAAATGGATAAAACTGCAGAAAAAGTTAAAAAAATAATCAAATTTAATCATGAGATGGTTTGAAATTCTATGATACAGGGTTTGAATCACCAGAGGTTTGATTTCTGATTGTCTGAATACTTCTGTTCGAACGTATTTCGCCGCTCCACAGTGCCCTCATGCTCTCTTGATCCAGGTATGTCTCCTGCAAATATCTGGCTGAAAATTTTAGCAAAAATAGTGAAATAATGAAAATTGTTTAGTATTTAAAGAGTTATTTTATGAAATTAGATTTTCGAAAATATTTTTCCGCCCATTTTTCAATTTGCCGCTTTTTTTTCACTTAAATAAAATAGAGTTGCGCTTTTTTTATTTGTGTTTATTCATCACTGTCGGTGCATCACTTAATAGCATCACACTGGTGCATCTTTTCGTAACACTGGCACCAATGTGGTTATATGTACAGTAGCACCGATTTGTGGTTAAAGCACCGAAATTACTTTTAGGTGTGTACATCAAAATTTAGTGAACTCCAACCATAGAAAATGAGAATTATAATTTTGTTTATTCTTGAGAATTAGAATTAAAATTAAAATTGAGAATTGGAATTGGATAAATTCTTGATGGAAATAACTATTCTTCCAATGCATTTTGTTTATTGCAGGAGGTCCCCACTGATTATGTGGAGAGAATGCAATGTGAGGCGTGTGAAGATGCAATACTACAGGGCTCAAGTGGGCAATTGTGGCATGTGAACCTGTTATAATTGGCACTTAACTATTTGCAACCAATATTTTTTATAATATAATCTGCAGATAGATAGATTTCCTACCAACAATTAGTACATATAATCTGCAGAAGTGTAATGTTCTGGGAGAAATGACAATGAGTCCTTCATTTTGCATTTGTTAGTAGAAGAAGATCGATTTTCCACTAGACGATGTAGTTATTATATTTGGAGGCAATGGTTTTCCATAGAAAATGAGTATAGGGTTGAGCAGAGTAAAGACATTTCAAAATAGGCTATTACATTAGTTTTTCCAATGGGAAACCGATTTGCAGGTGGAAATATGGTCGCTGCAGGTATATATGCTTTTCTTCCCACAGAAATGGTCACTGGATTTCCATTTATAATACAAGCAGACTTTTTACTGGTTTCATCCACTGGACCACAACTCAGACAAGTTAAAGATGCCATTCAGGTTCAATTGAAAGCCGAAGATGTGATTTTATGCAATGTCGGATTTGCCGGTAAAAGTTTATGTAAGCCATTCGAAGCTTGAACAATACTCCCAACTGCGTTTAAATGCATTCTGGAGAATCTTTCCCTTGATGGGACCTACCACCCCAATCAACAACATTAATTGATCTTTCTCTGTTGTCCTTAAGGGAATGAGAATCATTCCCTTCATGGTGCCTCTTGGCTTTATTAACTGCCTCGATTGATCTTTCTCTACCATCAACTCTTCTCTCCATTTCTCCATCATGAGACATCTTAACCCTATCACCGACCTCAACCGAATGCTCTCTGCCAATCTCAACCTGTACTCCTTTTGTACTCTTTCGAGATCTGTAGCCGTCTTCATCCCTGTAAGCGTCTTTGTCCATCTTTCTATTTGAATCACTCATTTTCTCTGCTATAAAATTCTCAGCCAAAATTCAAACTCTCGTCTTTTCAAATCCTCATCTCCTCAGAAAAATTCTTTCCCGTGATTTGAACCCTCCGCTGCTCCAATACTACACTTTACAAAATAACCTTGTTCTGGTGCGCATTGTTTTATAGGCGCACCGGGGTGGTTTGTAAGATCAAGGTTTTTTTTTTGGTGCAGTGTTTTATGACGCATCGGTGCGAAAGTGTTCTGAAGCACTGGTGGGTCGGAGTAATAAGACGCACTGGTGCATGTTATGATGATAAGTGCACCAAACTATATAAAGTTTTTTTTTTTGTATGTAAGATCATAATAAAATAATGATAATTCTAAAGTACATGAATTTATTTGTATTATTTTCTAAAGTTTATTATGTTACAAAAATTCATATTATTCTAGATTTATTATTTTACAATTATTTACAAATTTACAAATTTAAATATTTTAATAAAATCATTTCACATTAATACAATTAAAATTTTCATATTAATCAAATTAAAATTTTACAAATATTTTACATATAATTATAATTAGAATTACACTTACAATTACAATTACAACTTTACAATTTCACATACAATTACGATTAGAATTACAATTACAACTTTAATTTTACATAGAATTACATTTAGATTCTTACATACAATTAAAATTTTACAATTTGTCATATATAAAATTACAATTACAATCATTTCACAATAAATTAAATATTACAATTACAATTACAATTTTACATTAAATATTTTACATACAATTACAGTTAAAATTACAATTACAATTACAATTATAATTACAATTACAATTTTACAATTTCACATACAATTACGATTAGAATTACAATTACAATTTTAAAAAAAAAAAATCTCGATAAAACTAATTCTATTTATGAAACAATATAGTACAAAACTGCACCAGTCTCAGCTATGTAAGCCTGAGAACTGGGCTTGATGTTCATGTTTTTACAGTGACAACTAAACTTCCCTGAGTGGGAAACCAGTTCTTAAGAGACAAAAATTACCGCCCTTAACGGGGAAACCGGTAGACAATGCAAACATATGAAATTACACAAAGACTGAAAACTAGTGGAGCCTACAGCTGGGTCAGCTGTTAATAGCAACAAAAACCAAAAATTTCTAACTGAGATGTGAACCTGGACCATGATGGGCTGAAGAAGAGAAAAATTACTGTTCCGAAGTTGAGGATTCTGGTTCTTCCACAATTCTGCAACCGAACTCATCAGCTTCCTCCTTCTTCGCATTGCTAGGGGCGCTGTCTTCGCCAAGGAAGCCCTCCTACGTTAAATCGACATCACGGTTGGAGAGCCCAATATCAATAGGAATAGTAGGACTAGGCACATCAGTTTGAGGCTGAGTCTGGTGAGGACGCAGGGTGGTAGCGGAGCCGGGGGTAGGAACATAACTAGGGCGAGCTAAGATTTCAAAGACAGAGATGGTAACAAACGCCGTGAGGACCGGCTTGTCAAACGTACAGTTGAAGCAAAATTCCGCATGCTGAGAGGACTGGCGATGAGTCGAGCTGGTAGGAGCATGGAGAACAAGGGACGAGGATGGAGGAGGAATAGGCGGAGGGCAATGCTCAGGCAGAATAGATTGAGAGCATCCGATATGCAGAGGGCGATCTCTCTGTTCTCTAGAGCCCAAACGAAGAACCCAATCGTCGTCCTCCGCAGAAGAGCTAGAGGTAGGATTGGGGGAAGGGGGAGGGTGGGAAGGGTGGCCTCTGTTAGTTCCTCTCCGACATCTCATCCGATGCCTAAGACGAGGCATTTTCCCAGGACAATGCGCGTGATGCTTGAGGCAAGGAGCGCTGGTAGACCACTGCAAATCAGTAGACTGAGTAAACTGACGAGAGGAAAGACTACAATGGCTGCTCTGAGTGAAATGGTACCCAGGCAAAGTTTCAAGGCAGCCTAATATATTGCAGCGTCGATCTGTATGGGTGCGTGCACATGGCACAACACAGTCGACTGGGCAGGCACCTCAAATAGGTGACAGAGGGCGGAAATGAACACAAGAACCGATCGAATTTTCTGGAATGAAATCCATATCAACATAAACCACCATAACAGAGTAATGAACCAGGGTGGCGGGCCGAGTTAATGCATTGCAGGCAGGCAAATTAACTGCTTGAATAATGGCTGTGCAGAGGGCCATATGGCCGCTGCGTGCGAGCTCCCTCGGGACTCACTGGGGGACTAAAGTCCCATCAGATCGAGCTGTCAACTGCATCCGGTGAATTACAATTTTAATTTTACATACAATTACAATTACAATTAAAATTTTACAAATATTTTACAATATACAATTAGAATTAGAATTACATTTATATTTACAATTACAATTACAATTTTACAAATATTTTACGTAGAATTACAATTACAAATACAATTACAATTTTATAATTTTATGTACAATTAGAATTACAATTACAATTTTACAATTTGTCATATATACAATTACAATTACAATCATTTCACAATAAATTAAATATTAAAATTACAATTAAAATTTTACATTAAATATTTTACATACAATTACAGTTAAAATTACAATTACATATACAAATACAATTTTACAATTTTACATACAATTACAGTTAAAATTACAATTACATATACAAATACAATTTTACATACAATTAAAATTTAAATTTCAATTACAATCATAGCATAATATTTAATAAATATCATGGTCATTTAATATTAAATTAATTAATAAACATCACAATCATGATAACTATCGTACAAACATCATATTCGACTAAAAAACACATTCAAACATCAAATTAACATTATCACAACACAAACATCAAATATGCATTTCATGTCAAATAACTCATGATATCACATGCACATCTATCTGCAAGCTAAACATTAAATGAACATATCTAACATGACCTAACAATATACACATCATGATGATCACCAACATGTAAATTAAGTACAATTGCAACATGAACATAAAATACATGGGCCATATATATAACTGAATAATGTTAAAAATATACAACTGTAATATAAATGTCATGGATCAGCTGGTGGTAGTACAACATCAATAGCAATACTAGTGGAGGCCTCCTCAGTCAATGGTGCAGCCTCAACGGTCGATGGTCGAGCCTGCTCATGATCATGACTAGTACTAATGTATGGATCAGCTGGTGGTAGTACAATATCAATATAAGCAGTAGTAGTGGAGGCATGCTTAGTTAATGGTGCAGCCTCGACGCTCGATGGTCCAACATGCTCATGATCATGACTAGTACTGATGGATGCTGCAAGTTGCTGATGACTGGACGTGGCTGATGGTCCAGCCTCATCTCCATGATGACTGATAGATGCTAGTGGATCCTCATGCTCATCAGGTGTGGCACGAGGTGAACGATCATGAGATGAGTCGCTGCTCGCGGACTGTCCATCATGTGTTGCGACTCGACCACGCCTATAATGTGCAACAGTCCTCCTCAGTCGCGTAACAACTGTCGTAGCTCCTACGACATTTCGCATCAGGCTATACATGTCACATGGCATGCCTCTCCACATATGTATTAGCCTATCATCAACCTATATGTCTTTGTAATGAGCGGGCCTGATGCCCGCCTCAACAATCAATGCACTTAGTTGGTCACCCAACTCCATCCTGTATCGAGTATCAGGTCGACTACACTTAGCAAAAGGCGGTACCGACGCACCAACATGAGGAACATGTCTCTCTCCACCGGCCTCTTGATCATGATCCTCGACATCTGCCATGTCTTGATCGTCATCAGGATCCACACCTAGATCATATGGTGGTTCCGGCATCTCCTCGCCATCAAAAGAGCCAATGTCTACAAAATATATACAAGTACACAACAATAATTAGACAATTTCATTACACAATTTAATAAAAACAAGTTAAAGAACATGTTAGAATAAATATAAATAAAATAGTAATATTACCTTTATCATCTGGTGGCTCATCATCTGTGAAGAGGATGTTGACACACCCTCGCCAATCCAATCCAACATAAGGATAGGGGACCATAATGAAGGGATGCAGCTCATCAACACTGGCTAGTAAGTCCAGTGCATCATGCGATATCCTGGCTGGAAACATAGTCTCTCCCCTCTTGGGCATCATCTACCCCCACATGTGCATCCGGGCCTCCAACATTGGCCTATGAGGCTGTCGAACAAAAGAAGGCCTCATCTTTGGAAACCTCTCAAAAAATAAACAAAAAATATCTGAAGCAAAAGGGAAGTTGACCCTCCCTTGTGCATGAGCATGACATCTATCTAAGGCCATACAAAACTGTGGGAAAAAAAATGGCAGACCACTTAACAAGTCATGGCTCCTATACTAAAGAATCAACATAATATAGAAGCTGGAAACTAATGCATTTCCCGTCACTGGTGTTGTGTGAAATGGTCGAAATGAGAAGTGAGAGGCACTGCATGTCCTGTCTACCAAATGCACCAATACGTAGCTGACCTCTAGGGACCCGAAACTCTGAAGGAGACAGTACTTCTTCTCTAATGTATCTTTGGGAGTAAACTAACTAACTCCATGCTACACAACCAGCTGGAACCTCTGGGAAAGAGGGAAAATCCACCCCTCTCCTCGATAGCCCTGTAAAGAAATAAATATCCTCCTCAGTGGGTGTGTACCACTGGTCAGGACCAACCTGGAAAGCCTATTGGTGGGCATTCCACCTGCGAATAAGATGTCTCAAAAAGACACTATGGGCCTTTAGGGAAGTAGCCTCCTCATAGAACTTGAGGAGGCCTACCTGCCTTAGGAGCCCCTAGGTATCTACTGTAATAAGGTGAGGGTATGCATCTCTCTCCCTCTCTCGTGCCTCCCACTGGTGAAGCATGTCATACTACTATGCTTGTTGTTATTGTTGTTCCTCCTCTTCTCTCTGAATCATTTACATATTAAATATATATATATTTTTTTAAATCAGACATGTATTTAGGAATATACATATATAATTTTTTTTGGAAAAAAAAATACAAACTAGTCGGTCCGCCACAAAAACAGTCATGCACCGGTTGCGGTGCATATTTTTTTTGTAGAGCACCGGAGTTGATGCCCCAGATGACATAAAACGCACCGTATGCGGTGCACTTGAAATTTTTTCAAGCCTCGTTGACTATATATGGTGTTAGAAGAGAGGTGCACTGACTAAAATATACGCCCCGGTGCGAGTCGAACAGCTCATGCGCACCGTGCGACAAATTTTTTTTTTCTTTTTTAATGGTTAATTTTAAGGTTATTTCAAATTATAATCTGCTAGAAAGCTTAATTATGGAAAAACAAGAAAAATACCTGTACATTTCGCAGCCGAGGAGGCATATTGGCTATAGAATTTGCAAAAGGAAATTTGCCCACCATTTTGCAAAATGCAAGCTGGAGATTGGTGGCCAATGCACAACAACATTGCATGCAATTGGGGCAATGGGAGCACCGATGTCAAGGCGGCTCAGAGAAGGAGAAATTGCACCGGTGCTTGAGAGCTCTCGAGTACTGAGAAAAGTGAAACATGTGGTTTTTTGGCTGTAATTTTTTTTTTATTTAACCCTGTTTCGATGCATGGGGTTTTATAGGCGCATCGGTACAGTTTCTTAAGAACGCACTAGGTGGTTTCAAATTTGTCGCATTGTTTTATGATGCACCGAGGCAGTTACTTAACACCGCACCGAGTTGTTTTAGTTTTAGTGCAGTTTTTTATGACGCACCGGGGCGGAATAGTCGTGAAGCACTGGTGTTTTACAGTAATAGGACGCACTGGGCATGTGTGTATGGAGTGCACGGTGTCTGGTGCACCAATGTTTTGTGCAATCGGTGCTTTCTCTTGTAGAGCGCACCGGTGATTGAGAGCAGAAAAGTGAAAAATGTGGTTTTTTGGCAGAAATTTTTTTTATATAACCCTTTTTCGGTGCACGTGTTTTATAGGCGCACTGGTTTTGTTTCATATGAACGCACCGACCTGATTTTGTTTTGGCACGGTGTTTTATGATGCATTGGTGTGGAAGAGTTTGTGCACACCAATGCCTTCTCTTGTAGAGTGCACCAGTAATTGAGAGCTTTAGAGCACTGAAAAAAGTGAAAAATCCAGTTTTTTTGCCGTAATTTTTTTTTTAACCCTTTTCCGATGCGCGTGATTTATAGGTGCACCGGTGCTATTTTCTACAAACACACCGGTCATTTTTTGCTTTGGCGTGTTTTTTTATGATGCCCCGGTGCTGGTTCTTAATACCGCACCAGGCGTTTTCATTTTTGGCGTGATGTTTTATGATGCACCAACACAAAAAATTTGTGAAGCACCAGTGCTCTATAGTAATATGACGCACCAGGCAGGTGTGTACGGAGTGCACAGTGTCTGATGTGCCAATTTTTTGTGCGCACCGGTGCGATGTTGAATGATAAGTGCACCAACCATAAAACATCTGCAAAACCCTCTGCCTGCTAACCTCCTCTAGTAACCTCCGCTAGAAACAGATGTATGCGGTTTATAAGGGGTTGCTCAAAAACATCCGCTAGAGGGTCTTTTCCTTGTAGTGTGTGAGGCTGTTATGCCAAAGTATGAGGATATTCCTCAATATACAATTTCCTGGTTAATAGATCTAAAAGAAAACTTGTGAAATGGCCAAAAGGTGGCCCAAAATGCAAACATAGTCCCAAAATCAAGATTTGTGCTATCCTTGGATGTCTTTTTTACCTGTAGAAAATAGAAAAGTTAGAAAAATATAACTGTGCCTTTTGCTCCTTCTGCTGCTTCATCTTGCAGCTAATAGTGCATTTCACCATATCTTCCATTTAGGTCGTTCTTAGACAGCCTGTCGGCCTCTGTATTTTTTTCTCTAAATATGTGGGTGAAATTAATGGATGTAAAATTCTTGTGCATGATCTCTATGCGACCCATCCAGGTTGTTAGTAGTTCTAGATCCAATTCTGAACCCTTGTTCATATGATTAATCAATACTTGTGAGTCCCCATAAATTGACAATCTCTCGATGCATAGATGTAGTGCAAACCACATCAGTCCCCACAGTGCCAAAGAATCTGCCCTCATGTTGGTACCTCTTCCTCCATACCAGCGGATCTTGTAGTGGCAGTTGGGAGAGATCATCAGCCACACTCCACAACCACACCTTTGGTTTTGTGTAGCCCCATCAAAAAACCCCGCCGGGAAGCTGATTTCATGTGGTATTTTTCTAATAGATAATTCCACTGGAGGTTTTTCAACAAATTGAATGTTGTCCCAAGCAAGAGATGCTTGTTCACTTACTCTCTCCGGCATACTGGGCAGATCTTCAAAAATCCATTTGTTTCTACAGCACCACAAATACTAGTGATGTAATATGTTCATATTCTTAAAGTGTTTCCCTTTTCCAACCCACCATAAGAAACAACTCTCGGCATTATCATATGTAGGTGTTTCGAATTTAAATTTGTTGCATAGAATTTGAAGGACCCTTTTAGAAAATGGACATTCATAAAATATATATTTGTTGTCTTCAGCTGCCTGCTAGCATAACCTGCAAATACCAGGACCATTTACCCCTCTCATTTATAAATTCTTCCACGTAATATTTTTTTCCTGCCATACCAGCTAATAGAAGATGATTTGTTTTTTATGTACCTTACATTTCCACATATTTTGGATCCAGTTTGGGTGCTCTGAAAGCTCCTTTTATTTCATCATAATTTTGTATAAACCACTAATGGAAATCTAACCATTTTTTATTTTCCCTCCCTATTTTATGCAGTCCCCTTCTCTGCTCCTATCTAAACATAAAATTTGTAGTAAATCACAGAAACTATTCCAGCCATCTTCCAGTGCTACTGGAATGCCTAGTTTGTTAACCGAAAACTAGTGAGGGATTTCACCATGCCAATCCACAATTTGGCTATAAAGAAAAATACCTTTGTTGTGGAGGTAAGTTAACATTTGCCAGCTAATATAGGATCCATTGGCTGCTCCACCCAGCCCAGAATGACCAATTTTTATTTGGCCTCCATTGCCCAGTTGCCACCTAAGTTTCCCTCTTAGTTGTGGCCATATTTTTTTGAAGCCTATCCAAATAGGAGAGCCACACCGCTGCTGTAAATATTCTCCCTTGAATAATTCTTCCACCGATTTGTGTTTATAATACTTAAAATCCATAATGTCCTTCCAAATTCCGGTGGAGTTTAAACTCCTCCAAAAGGATTTCATCCTTAGAGCCTTTCCAAAATTTTCCTGATAAATTATACCCCAGCCCCCCAAAGCCTTGGGTTTTGCAATCTTCTCCCATTTTTCCAGATGGTAGGATCCCTTCCCTAAGCCTCCATTCCAATTAAACTCCGCCATGAAACCTTGATTTTTTTTTTTTTATCTGTCGAGGGGTATTAAATAAGTGTGCTTAATAAATCAACAATTGTTGTAGTACTGCTTGTGTAAGGACTAGGCGGCCTCCCTTAGTTAACCACTTGCTAGACTAGGTGTTAATTTTGTGCTGGAATCTATCCAAAATCCACAACCAATCTTTTGCAAGATATTTTTTTGCACTCAGTTGAAACCCAAGGTAAGTTACCCCTTATTCTAGTTTAGCCACCTGGAAATGAAAAAGGTATTGTATTTTCCCAATAAACTCCAAGGATCCTTCACTGTGATAGAAGCATGATTTCCCTTTATTCGCCTCCATACCCAACACCACACAAAAATTCTTAAATATCTTACCAAGGATCCTCCAACTATTTATGATCAGAATTCCAAAAATAAGGACATCATCCACAAAAAAATTATGAGTTATGTCCCCCTTGTAAGAAAGTTTTATACATTTAAAGTCTCCGGTGGATATTGCGCTCTTAATGTTGAGACTCAAGGCGTCCATCACAAGGATAAATAGCAAGGGGGGAAGATAAAAACCATGCCTCATCCCTCTGCCTGGTTTGAAGAAGTTTGACGCGGTCCTGTTGACATAATAGACATGGAAGAGGAAGTTATGCAGCCCATAATCCATTCTGTCGATTCACAGGACAACCCAATCTTATGGAGGATCAATTTCAGGAAACCCTAGTCTACTCTATCGTATGCTTTTCTCAGGTTGACTTGCATAATCCCCGCTTTTAACTTCTTTGAATGGATTTAGTGCATGGTTTCTTGAGTGACTGCAACCGCATCATGAATGCTTCTCCTTGGTAAAAAATTTGATTGTTCGAGGGAGATGAACCTAGAAAATACTCCTTTTAATCTTTCTGCCAATAGCTTAAAGTAAATATCATAGAGGGTGTTACATAAACAAATTGGTCTAAAATCCTCAAAACATCTAGGGTCCTTCTTCTTTGGAATCAAAGCAAGAAACGTTGAGTTTATCCCTCCTTTGAATTTGTCGGTGACTTTTACCTCCTCAATCATTTCCACCATGTCAGAGATCAAGATGTTAGAGAAATGGATAAAGAAATATGGGGTCCAACCATCAGGACCTGGACTCTTATCCCCTGGGAATGATTTCAGGACCCTTACCACTTCTTCTCTTGTAAGCCGCTTCATCAAGAGATCATTTTTAGACGCACCAAACATCCTTTGAAAAGGGTCCAGAAACTTCAACTGCTCTGCTAGCAGCTCTTCATCTCTTCCCTTATAAATATTTTCGAAAAATTTGACAACTTCTTCTTGAATACCAATAGTGGTATTGACTATCTCCCCATTTATCTCCATTTTCCAAATCGCGTTTGATTTTTTCCGACCATTGGAAAACTGATGGAATAACTTAGTGTTGTTGTCACGCTCTTGAAGCCAAGTTGTCTGGCTCTTGAGATGCCACGACTAAACATGGACAAGGAGGATCTTCCTTCATTCTGCTTCTAAATGTTTTAAACAGGTCCATCGGAGTGGAGTTGAGATCCCCTCTTCTATTTCCTTGAGGATTATGGTGATCTCCCCCATAATGTGCTTAAGTTCTCGAAGCATGTTAGATTTCTCAGACTTCTCCCAAGTCTTTACCCAATCCTTCAAACTTCGTAAATTTTAGGATAGTCTTGCCATCCCCAATAGTCCCTTATCACCCCAACAATCTTCAAAATGTTTACTAACTAGCCAATTGAAGCTATCGTTTTTAAACCAAACTCGATTAAATTTAAAAGGAATCCCCTTCTTTGGATTATCAAAAGTTAATTCTACAGATATAGGCTGGTGATCTGAGATTAAAAAATCTTCTGCTTGCACCTTTAAGCCCCCCAACAGAGGTAGAAGTGATGCTTGTACCAATATTTTGTCTAGCCTTTTACCTATGAAGTCCTCCCCCTCACGCCCATTGAACTAGGTCAGGCCCTCCCTTTCCATTGATAAATTAATCAGGTTAGATGACATAAAAATTAATTTGAAGAAATATTCCAGGGGATCCCTGCAGCCCCGGGTTCCCCAGGTCTCCCCAATCCTTAGTGTACAATTAAAATCACCTGCTAAAATGGTGTAATCCAGTGCTAACAACCCACAAGCCTCCATTCTTCTCCAAAAATTCCTTCTGTCCTTGTATGGTGCATATATGTTAATAAGATTAATTCGGTGGAGTAGACCACAGAAATGACCAGTCAATAGGATTCCCCCAAAGAAGCTAAAAGCCTGTAGAGTGACACGACTGGGATCCCAAATGATCGCCAGCCCACCCGAATGGCCCTCGGCATCCAAGGCCACCAAATTCCAATCTAGATACAAAGTCCGACAAAAAGACCTAGTGCTATTAGCAGAATTCATGGTTTCTTGCAAAAAATGATAGAAGGTTTCAACGAAGAAAATAAATCCTACACAGAGGCAAGCTTATCGCGGCCCCCCACCCCCCTAATGTTGAGAGAGAAATGTTTCATGATGAACCAGCATTGGTGGGGGTCAGAGCTCTAAGGACCTGGTCAAGTGCAAGAGTGATAGGAACGTCTCGGAAGTTACCCTACGGAAAATCCAAATTGGATTCCACCCGAACAGACTTAATTTTTCCCCATGGTCGGCCCTTCCCTTTGTGAATAGTGACATTAGAGCGAGAAGGGTGACTCAGGACCGGGAAGGGGGACGAGGGGTGGCCAATGTCCACAGGAAGGGGAACTATTCAGGCATCTAGGTTCTGGATAATGAAGTCCAGGTCGCTCCCTACCGAGTTAATGGGATAATGGATAGCATCCAAAGACAGGTCTGCTGCGGGGCCCGAGAAGGTGATGAGGGCGACGCCGACAAAGAAAGGATAAGTGAATAAGAAAGGGAATTTACAAGAGGTGTCAGACTGATAAAAGGAGAGGCAAAGTGATCTGAGGGCTAAGACTCGACTCCCACATTAGATAAAACCCCTTGAATAAATAAATCAACCGACACAGGCCGAACAGGGGATGTGCCAAAAGCCACATTCAAATTCCTATATTCTATAAAATTACTTGAAACAGGGAAAAGTTATTGATAGGGTGAAAGAGGGGCCTGTGAATACTTACCCAAGAAGGAGGGATGCTTCGATGAAATATGCTTATGATCTGTAGGGTATGTGGTCACTGCATCACCCGAGTGCTTCGAAACACCATACAAGTTAGAGACCTAGTGACGCAAGCAATGGCGCATGAGATGTCTTGTCGCGTGGCACGAGTAGCATCGAAACAGAGTGTGCCAGTAATAGAGAATTTGACGGTGGACAAAGCCTTCCCACTCCAGATCCACTTTTGCAAGTAAGCCGCTAGAGAAAGACACTTCGACCAGAATCCAGGCTACATGTTTGTGAAATTCACCTAAGCATTTAGGATCAACAAACTTGCAAGTTCCAATGCTATCCCCAATAACCTTAAGTGCCTGGATAGTCCAATACTCCAATGGGAGTCCAGGAAATTTAACTCAAACTAGGTGGTTTCTCGGTGCATTGCGAACAAGGTGAAAATCGACGTTCCAGTGATGTAAAGCTAAAAAGCACCTACCATTTACCCAAACCCTTCGGAAAACTTCAACTAGGTATTCGGATTTTATGAAATGAAATCCGAACCATCCACCCTCGAGCTTGCTCACCAATGGCTTGTAACCCAAGATTGTGTGCCAAGCCTCCATCAACCACGGGTAGAATTTAGTCTTACTAAATTTCTCAAAATTCCATCTCCCAACAAGCGAATGCTCCTGTAAACTCGCAGTTCTCTCCCACATAATATCCCACCCGAAACTGAGCAGCTGACATCCCTGCTTGGGCTTGAAAGGTTTATGAGCGGCTTGCACTCTGGAGCCTTTAGCGATAAAGTTGTGGAGATTTGAGGTAGTCCCTCCAGGAATATCCACAGACAAAAGCAGTTCCTTCACAGTGGCATAAACTTCAAAACAACTAGAAAGCAGGCGAGTAGAGGAAATCAAACAATCCCTGGTTGATTTAACACCCTCTGCCACATCGAGAGCCTGCATGAGTGCCAACTCAACGTCCTCCCCCTCGAGATCAGCAAGGAAGGAGTTAAGGTCTGACATGTGAGAGTGGATCGGACAGCCAGCTACAGAGAAGAAAAAACGAAGAAGGACCGATAGGTAGCTGGTGGAGTTATTTCCCAGTTTTAATCCCAATACAAATGTACTACCGATCAGGCCTGGAATTTGACTTCCTGTGCAATGATTTTCCATTTCAGAACGTATTTGAATTCCGACAAAAATTTCACCACATCAAGTTTTACTATCCTATACATCACTAACTCATCATTTTGAAATTTAATTTGTGATTGGAACCGTCAAAATATATAATACCTAGCAGTAGCAAAATAAACACAGGGTATATTAATAATATTTAATATGTATGCAGCATCCCTTTTTTGTTAGTTGATTTCCCATAGAAAGTGAATCCATTAACATGTTGACCGTAGCAATTGACAAAATTACAGGTACAATGGTTGCGACGTGCGTTAACTTCGGATTAAATGGTTACTCTCGAGTCATTACTGTTGATTTACGGTTACAATGGCTGCAACATGCATTAACTGCGGATTAAATGGCTACTCTCGAGTCATAACTGTTGATTAGATGGTTAATTCTGTTGATGACTGAATGCAAGTTGGAAGAGGTTTAAACTAATAGGTTATAAGTTAAGACTCTACAATGCCTTTCCATGTAAACCTTGCCTCCAAAATGAAAATTTTCCAGCTTTTTCCATATAAACCTGGCCTCCAAAATGAAAATTTTCCAGCTTTTCCATATAAACCTGGCCTCCAAAATGACAATTTTCGGGCTTTGTCAAGGTAGCAGGCGTAGAAAGGAAATAAAACAAAAATGAAAAGTGCCAAGGATGCAATGGAGGCTGAAGACCCTGGAAATAGGCACAAATTGATTAGCTCTTAGCAAAGTTCATGCCTACTCCTGTAGAGGCACCCGTCAATTCTCTGGATCAGGGCGACAATTCTTCCAGGTTAGTTAATGGCAACGCATCTATTGAAAGTCACAGTATTTCTTCTATATTATTTGTATCGTTCTCATCATTGCGTCTCTATTTCAGAGGATCCTTTTGAGCCTCGGTCATAAATATACTCGTTTGTAGGTTTCTTGAATAAACAGTAAACATGCTTGAAATGCCGAATGGAAATCACCTGAAATCCCTTTTTCTTCAAAACCCTCCGAAGTAGGGAATATATTAGAAATTCCTTTAGTCTAAGATATATTTAATATGATATAAAACACATAATTCAAATTTTTGTTTATCTTATTGGAATTGAAACCTTTTAAATTCCTGATGTTGGTTACTACCAATAGTGGACTAAATTATATATTAGTGTGGAGTAAAGCACATTGCAGAAATTGATGCAATGCAGGGGGAAATTTATCGAACCAAGAAACATGGAAAATAATCAAGCGTAGGATTCGTTGGAATAGAAAATAATTCAAGCGAAAGAAGAGTGTTTGATCAATTGGCATCTAATCCCAATTGGCATGGAGGAAACCTCAAAATATAATCCCTTTCCTTGAATAATTATATTGGAATAATTGTAATAAAATGAAGAGTTGTGTAGCATGGACACTTAAAAATAAGCTGTGCATCACAATATATGGTCAGAAAATATGATGGTTTCATTGAGGATATTAGAAGTATTTAATTCTCATGTTACATGTGGATTCAATGTGGATCTCATGAAACTTATAAGTTAATTTGGAGTAAGGATGTAATTTTGGTTGTAGTTAGTCATTTTTTGGTGAAAATGGTTTTTTTTTTTGTTCTCCTATCAAATTGATTATTAGGCTTTAAAATTTTTGATTAGCATACTTTATGTATTTTTTATAATATGATCCTCTTGGTAGAGTTATTACCCAAATTTGAGTGTAGCTCATTTTTTATGTGGTGTCCCATTATTTTTCTTCTAGTAGTGTTTGAGAAAAGATCACATGTTTGTTGGCATGCTCATAGTGGATTTTTCTTATATTTTGTGTCATGGATGTTGAGCATCAAGAGAACAAGGTTGCTTTTATTACATCTTGGTAATTATGGAAGAATGAGTATGCAAAAAATTGGAAAGACGTTGAGCATGTAAAATATTTTTGTCGAAGTAGTTGAATTAAGGCTATAGAGAAAAAAATATAGTTTTTATTAGGCTTTTGGAATTTTGGTTATATTGTCAATATGATTGTTTAGTATGAAGTTATTTTATAGAAATATTTGGGTTTATCTTGAAGGTATTTCATCTAAACACTGAGATTATCATGCTAATGGACTAATTTCATTATAGACACAATAGTAAAAAAAATTGATAAAGATTTTGAGAGATGATTTCTTGTCTAAAGTATAAAGTATAAAATTCATTGGTGTATAAGAGAAGTCCCCTCCATACATCTTACTAGAAACAAAATCAAAATATCTATTAATTATTGCAACGCCAATTATTTTTCTCTGAAAAAAAATCATTATATTTTATATCAAAATATATGTTGTGTTGACTCATAGGTCCTAAAAACAAAACCAGTCCATTGGACCATATAATTTGGAAATCAAAACATCCTCGGCTACCATTAGAGAAGTTTAATTGTAACAAATAAACCTCATAATGTGTTGATCAAAAGTATGGTTGTATGTTATATCAGAACACATACTAGCTTGGGAAAAAACAAGGCACTTTCATGGAGAGATTAATGAAAGTTGAAATCCAAGAGTAGTTGAAAGAGAATTTTGACACCTACAAATTTGAGTAGAGCGTAAAATGAAAGGCATGAAAAATGCAAAAACGTCATCAAATTTTCATTTGACGGGCAGAGCGAATTTGAAATTTCAGGCCTGCTGCTGATGTGACGTAATAGGGTAAGATCAGCCGACATAAATAAGTAGTGGAGTAAAGGAGTGGGCTAATCATTCGACAGAATGGCCTTGGGTTTTGTGCGCCCGGCGACTGGCGAATACATCTGGCGAACGTGGGCCCCACACCCCTCACCATCTCCGTCTGTCTCCATCCCGCGATGTTACCGTTACCATTCCTCGTCAACTGTCCCATAATGGGATAACTCTCCTATTTGGAGCCATCCTTGCGTACGCTCACACGAGCTTTCACGCGGGCTCGCGTAGCCGGTTCAGGGCCGAATTGACATTTTCTCAATTTTGAACGAAATTACTCGCTCGGCCATTATGGCTGCTAGCTACCAACTACAGAGTTGCCACACAAACCCATTTCAAATTTATGCATCCTCCCACACCTTCTACTTATTCATTCCGTCGACCACCATTTCGTCGATTCATTCAGTCGAGTGCGTTTCTCCATTCGGTTGAGAGCAGAGCAGATCAGAGTAGTAACAGTAGAATAGAGTAGAACAGAGCAGAGAAAAACAGAACAGAGCCCCTGGTTCTTCCTTATCAATAGATCAGAATAGAGTAGAGAAGTAGCAAGGTCAGTAAATTTTCCTCCCTTTTATTCGACGGAATGGCCTTCTTTTTATAGCTCACTTTTGCCTGCAAATTTTGTTTTTGAGCAATGGGGGCATCTTGCTGTTACAGTAGCGGAAAATTGTTGTTGCAGTAGCGGAAACAACGAGTTACCGCGATTGTAAATTTAAATTTTGAGCAGTGGTGGAAACATCGAGTTGCCGCCACTGTAACAATGTGTTGTCGCTGCTGTAAATTTTAATTTTGCGCAGTGGCGGCAACTTGTTGTTTCCGCCATTACACAAAATTAAAATTTACAGCCGCGGCAACACACTGTTACAGTGGCGGAAACAGCGAGTTACCACCACTGTAACAGCGAGCTGCCGCCACTGCACAAAATTAAAATTTACAGCGGCGACAACTTCGACGGAATGGCCTTCTTTTTATAACTCACTGTTGCTTGCAAATTTTGTTTCTAAGAAATGGGGGCATATCGTCGTTGCAATAGCGGAAACTTGCTGTTGCAGTAGCGGCAACAGTGAATTTCCACCACTGTAACAGTGTATTGCCGCAAGCAACTGCTGTAAATTCCAGTGTTTATTTATATGAACAAAATTGCAAACTGCATTCCTTTTTTATTTATTTCGTAGAGAGCAGCAACTCGCTGTTGCAGTAGCGGAAACAACGAGTTTCCGCGACTGTAAATTTAAATTTTGAGCAGTGGCGAAAACAACAAGTTTCTGCCACTGTAACAGTGTGTTTCCGCCACTGTAAATTTTAATTTTGCGTAGTGGCGGAAACTCGTTGTTGCCACAATTGCGCAAAATTAAAATTTACAGCAGTGGCAACACATTGTTACAATGGCGGCAATAGCGAGTTTCTGCCACTGTAACAATGAGTTTCTGCCACTGCACAAAATTAAAATTTACAACTGCGGCAACACACTCTTACAGTGGCGGCAACTCGTTGTTGCCGCCACTGTGAGTGTGTTGCCTACATTGTAATATTTTTGTTGCCATTGTAAGTGTGTTGCCACAAATGAAATTAATTAAATTTTTATTTATATTGCAAACTTCATTTTGTATTTATTTTGTAGAGAGAGCGGTATTTATTTTGTATTTTCTTGTTTTGCAGATGGTTGCAAAATGGGTCCTGGCTATCTAGATATGGTGCCATCTAAACCCAGGGAATGCACGGATAAGGTTCGTGCTTCACAATGAATCCCTTAGCCAATTATATCAAAATAGTAGACAAATACCTGGGATTACAACGAACAATGAGACATACTATCATGCATTGATAGAGGGCCTCACGACTGCACGGAGTTATGGTGCAAATTACATTGTCACTTACACTAACTCCGAGCTAATCATCAACGAGATGAATGGCATCTACCAAGTTAGAAGACCTAACCTAAAGCCCCTTCACTAGCAAGCAAAATCCATTGCTGCACAATTCCACGGGTTTGATATTATGTACCAATCTGATGTCCAAAGGGTCTGTGATTCAATACTTTCTGAAACAGCATCCAAAGGACGTGGATGTGGTAGATTTGTGGAGCCAACATGTGCTCCAATTGTTATTGATAGGCATCGTTATAGATTTCCTATTGAATGGATTGTTGCTTTGATTGGGATTGGGGTTATTATGGGGGGAGTAATATTATTGTGTTCATATTTTTTGAGATAGATTGGAGCATGATCTCCATCATTTTTGTATGAGCTAATTTTTTATAGATGGACTCACTATTTTTTGGTTTTATATGTGATGGATGTTTTTATTTTCTGTATTTATGAAAATCATTGTTTAATTTCTTTTCATTTTATATATAGTAAAAATAATTTGGGATTGTATGTCATTTAATAAGTTTTATGTGGTGCTCATAATTATATAACTCTAAATGCAAGATTTATGAAGTGCAACAAATTCTTATCAAATTAATATGTTAACATTATACTTCTCAATGATTATGTAAATAGAATCATATTTGAAATTTATCTTTTGAAAAATAAATTTCATATTGATTTCCATACAAGTAGAAGTGAGTTACTATTTTTAATTAAAACTATATCTCATACCAAGGATGACTATTTTTAGTTTAAACTATATCTCATACCAAGGATGACTATTTTTAGTTAAAACTATATCTCATACCAAGGATGACTATTTTTAGTTAAAACTATATCTCATACCAAGGATGAATATATCTCATAAGAAGCTGCCTTGAGGCTATAACAAACCTCATCAACAATTCTAAAATCAAATTTTTTAAAAATAAAAATAAACATAGATATAAATTTATCTTTTGAAAAGTAAATGTCATATTGATTTCCATACAAGTAGAAGTGAGTTACTATTTTTAATTAAAACTATATCTCATACCAAGGATGACTATTTTTAGTTTAAACTATATCTCATACCAAGGATGACTATTTTTACTTAAAACTATATCTCATACCAAGGATGAATATATCTCATAAGAAGCTGCCTTGAGGCTATAACAAACCTCATCAACAATTTTAAAATCATATATCGATACTACCCAAAAGTCTTTTTGTAGGGTGTCATTGAGGAAAAAAAATCCTATAGTTTCATAACTTAAAAACATTGTTTTGCCAACCTGGTAGAATTGATATACTTTGAATGACATTATTTGGCATAGTTCACCATTTAACATGGTCATGTTATAACATGTTTATGTAATTTTTATAGGACCAAAGCATGGCAATTTGTTGAAAGAAATAAACTTGTGAATGATAGTTTCACATTTGAAGGATAGGTTTACTTTGACACTGCTCGATGTCATTAGAAAGGATATTGTGCATCCTTTTTCAATTGTTTTAAAACCTTTTATATGTCATTAGATTATGTGATGGATGCTTTTATTATGCCTTTTATTCTGGAAGTCAAATTCCAATACACCTTCATAATTCCAACTTCTATGAACATTGAAAAATTCATTATCCATGAGCAGCACATGGTCCCATAATTTATACAAGCCTCTTTTTTTACTATAATGAGCTCTAATTCTTATGTGAAATTATGAACTTCATTAAGAAATTATGTGAGATACCCTTGGTTACAAGGCAACCAAGATAGCTTATATATCAATCATTATTTGTCCTTTATACATACATGGTTAAATGCAAGAAAATGTGACATCTTGGACTTTTGCAATCCATAGATCCAACCTCATTTAAGGGGCAAAAATGTATAAATACCCAAACCAATAATCCAATTGTTGTGAATTTCTCCATCATCAACATCTATAGCCACAAGGCCAGGTGTTTTGAACTGGAGCACGTTTTGACATCCATGATAGCAACAACAGCTTAGCCTGCAAATTAATGAAGTCTTGACAACCCGACTCTTTAACATTGTTATGTACTGAGAATAGAACCCACACAGATACCAATGCAAGTGAATAATGCCAAGGGATATGCTTTGAAAAGCATTAAGGTATATATGATTTTATGATTTGAATGAATTGAAAAGTTAGCTTCACATGGACTTGTAAAGGGGAACATTCATCCCCATCATAACATGTTTATATGAAATTGAGCCATACATAGACTATTGATCTCAAGATTGAAGGTCTGTTGTCTTCAGAATCTCATATAAAATTTGTCTAAAGTTTTAATAAAAATCTAATATTTTGATTATGAAAAAATGCACATGTGGTGTTAGTAGATAGGTCAACAATTTCATAATGGAATGCATTGTTACAACATGAACTCTTTATTTTCACATCTTACCAAGCATATTGATACATATTTATATATTGTAATTTTAATCTTTTTAAAATAAAGTAGCTTCAATCTCCTATTTCCAAGATATGTTTTAAAAAGCTTGAATATCTATTTCCCGACCCCTTGCGGCAACACGTTTCTGCATACAGGCACTGCCCTAAATAACCCATCCCCATTATTTATTTATTACTGTACCCATTACCCTAACTCTTCCATTGCGCCACATTCGAATTCTTTCAAACAGCTAACACAACCAGAGCCGCTCTGAACTCTGGCTAGAGATGGGAGGTCCAAGAATACGCCATGAAAGTTTCAAAGAATTGTTAGACGCATTTCCACCCGTTAAACAATTATTTGAACAAGCCGGCTGGATAGATTATATTCGCAGGTTTCAGGGGCATGACAATTTCATAGCCCTAGAATTTGCCATGCATTACTGGGAGGGTAGATCAGAGGTAGCAGGGACAGTGGTGCCTGCGACAGAAGAGGCGATTGCTGAAGTGTCAGGGTTACTCCAGATGGGAGAAAAGTGGTTTGCACCCCAAAAACCCCAACCTAATATTGTGAGGAATTTCCTTGACGTAGGTGAACGAATGATCAAGAGTGGCTCAGGATATGAGAGGAGTTCATTACCATAACCCTGGTCGGATGTTGCATACCTTGTCCAAATATTTTTCACTTGTGAAGGAAGGTATGTGGTTATTTATTATGAGCACATTCGCTTGTTAGACCAGCTGTGTCATGGCAGGTTGCTTAACATGCCTTTCTTTCTTGCAAAAACCCTAGACCAAATGGCCCGAGGTGTGCAGAAATCAAAGAGGCCACTAGAAATCCTTTCCCACCAATGCCTTGTTAAAATTTTGGTGGTTGTTACGCTGCAAAGGGAGGGGAGAAATTGGGATGAACTATTTATAAGGCCATTGCATGTTGAAGCTGCGACTCCACCCTGTGACCTCCAAACTGCAACTTTGTGCCATGCCCTCTCAACGGCAACTCCACCCCATGCCCTCTCAGCGGAAACTCCACCCCATAACCTCTCAGCAACAACTCCACCCCATGCCCTCTCAACAGCAACTCCACCCCATAACCTCTCAGTGGAAACTCCACCCCATGAACCCTCAGTGGCAACTCCACCCCATGAACCCTCAGTGGCAACTCCACCCGATGACCCCTTAGTGGCAACTTCTGCTGCTAAAGCTGCACATAAAGGATATGGCCAAGATGATGATGATGAAGTACAAATATTGGTGAGTAAACCTGCGACCAGAAGATTGAGAGGATACAGGAAATGCCCAGCAGTAGTGCCAAAAGCCCAGAAGAACAAGGGAAAGAGAGTTCATTATGCTCCAGTTCCTCAAAACCACCCCGTTGTTACAGAAAAACTCCTAGAAGATATAGGAGTAGAAGAAGAGCAAGAGCAAGAGAAAGAGTATCCACATGATGTATTAATTGAAGGGGTCATGGACGAAGGATGCATGGAAGAACGACTAGGCCAGCTTGCTGACACAAAAGAACAAGTTGATAAGCTTCCCTCTCCTGATTTTGACTATGAATACATAGCGGAACTAAGCGAATGGTACCCCTCAGACGGCCTTATCTCAATCCAAATGTTGTATGTAGATGAAGAGGAGTACCAGCAATTGAGTAGGGAAAAAGTGCTGGGCCAAACAACTGCACAACCCAAATTGTTTGGGGATGATCAGGAGGACCAATCAAATGCACAACCAGAATTGAGAAACAAGCACATTGCAAAAGTAAGTACCTGTAAACATCTTCCTCTGTATATTTCATTGTTAAGGAAGAATAGGACTCTCCAGATGAAAAACAGACAACTACAGACCAAAGTTAAAACCCTAACAAATGAGCTCAGACAAAAAGAAACTTTTGATAGATTAGATTTCTTGGCCCAAGTTGCAGAGTCCATACCCACTGATGACATACGTATTCCTTCTCCAGGGGTCCAATAAGATATACCCCTTGGAAAAAAACAGACTGATGACATTGATTCCTTCTCCCAGGGTCCAACAAGATATACCCCTTGGAAAAAAACAGACTGATGACATTGAAGTTACAGAGTCCCATACCAAAATCACAGTTGTCCATACAGAGGAATAGGAATTACATATCAAAGATACAAAAGAAATGGGTATAGACACAGAGGAACAACAACCAGAACTGAAACTAACAGAGGATGAGGAACCAGAGATCAAACTGACCAAAGATATTGGTGAGAAAAAAGATGATGAGGAACCTTACAGTGTGCACAACAAATCACTTCCTGACCTTGCCAAGATATTTGAAGAATATCAAAACAAAGTTTTACAAAGACATAAAAAAAGTAGTGGCTAAGCTGGAAAGCAGAGTGACCAAGTTGGAGAAGGATAAGCAATAAATCAGATATCTAATGGATGGTGTGCTCGCTTGTAGGGCTCCTTCAACCAATTACAACGTGTAATTGACTGAAAAATTCATGATATTTAAAAAGAATTCTATCATCCAAAATATCCCTCTCCCTGTTGAAAGCAATTATTGTTTCGAGGAGGCATATATGTCAATTTGTAATCAAGAGAAAGACTTGCTCTATGAACTGTACCAACATAATTTTTTGGTACCTTATAATACAAAATGGAATCCCAACTATGTTACAGGGGATGTGCAATTGAGGGCATTTGTATCGTATTTGAGAAATCAGGCCAGTTGGTTGGATGATCTGAACATTTATTTGAAAATTTCCAAGAGCCTTCTGTGGGTTAGACGAGAAAATCCCGAACCTGTGGAGGTGATAAAAGAACATCAAAAATACATCAACTTTCCAAAAGTAGTAGAGGTTATCTCCAAGAACAGGGAGATGACCATTGCATATTGTGCAGACCAGATTCAATTATTGGAAACTAAGGCACAGGGAGGATGTAAGGCAAGGTGGGATAGCATGGGAAAACAAACCCGAAATAAAGATCCATTTAACTACCTCAACTTAAATACAACCTTAACAAGGGTTTCTCAGTATATTATTGCTATGGGATAGTGTGGGAATCACTGGATAGGTCTTAGATTTAGGTCTCCAATGGTCTGGCTTCCAACAAGGTATATAAAAAGAAATATATGCTAACAAAAAAAGAATAATTTGATTGCTGGAATGTAATTATGGAGACAAGAGGGTATCTTTGTCCCGATGAACCAGGAAATAGTGATTATTATATCAGCAATCTTCATGAATGTCCCCCTTCATTCACAGATTTAGATTGGCAAACTGGGTCACCTTTGTTGACACACTGGATCACAGTTGCTGACACACTGCGTCACCGTTGCTGCAACACTGGCTCACTGTTGCTGCAACACTGGGTCACCGTTGCTGCAACATTGGGTCACCGTTGCAGCAAATCATAGACAGTAAAGGCATTATATTTGATGTTGTAATATATAACTGTCCAGTTTGTTTTGTTAGTTATAAAAAACTGGTAAAATTGTGTTTCACATGTTTAGTTACAATTTCATTGTAGTTCCTTTAATAATTTTGTTACATTTTCATTTTTTTTTAATTCGAATTTATATATCAGATTGTTGTTTACACACCAATATATGCAACTATGCAAACTGGCTCACAGTTGCTGCAACACTGGGTCACCGTTGCTGCAACACCGGGTCACCGTTGCTGCAACACTGGCTCACCGTTGCAACAACTCATAGACAGTAAAGGCATTATATTTGATGTTGTAATATATAACTCTCCAGTTTGTTTTGTTAGTTATAAAAAACTGGTAAAATTGTGTTTCACATGTTTAGTTACAATTTCATTGTAGTTCCTCTAATAATTATGTTACATTTTCATATTTTTTTATTCGAATTTATATATCAGATTATTTTTTGCACACCAATATACGCAACTATGCAAACTGGCTCACAGTTGCTGCAACACTGGCTCACCGTTATTGCAACACTGGGTCACCGTTGTTGCAACACTAGGTCACCGTTGCTGCAACACTGGCTCACCGTTGCAACAACTCATAGACAGTAAAGGCATTATATTTGATGTTGTAATATATAACTCTCCAGTTTTTTTTGTTAGTTATAAAAAACTGGTAAAATTGTGTTTGACAAGTTTAGTTACAATTTCATTGCAATTCCTCTAATAATTTTGTTACATTTTCATTGTTTTTATTTGAATTTATATATCAGATTATTGTTTGCACACCAATTTATGCAACTATGCAAACTGGCTCACAGTTGCTGACACACTGGCTCACAGTTGCTGACACACTGGGTCAGAGTTGCTGCAACACTGGCTCACCGTTGCTGCAACTCATAGATAATAAAGGTATTATATTTGATGTTGTAATATATAACTCTCTAGTTTGTTTTTTTAGTTATAAAAAAATGGTAAAATTGTGTTTGAAATGTTTAGTTAAAATTTCATTGCAGTTCCTCTAATAATTTTGTTACATTTCCATTGTTTTTATTCGAATTTATATATCAAATTATTGTTTGCACACTAATATATGAAAGTATGCAAAACCAATTGAAATCTATCTTCCATGACTTACAAAACAATCAATGAATTAAAAGAATGAGTGTAAATGCATGGAGTTATTTAATCACCTTAAATGAAAATTCCATCAAATTAGAGAAATCTCCAACCATATCCTCACCACCTATCAAACATACATGGACATAGTCAACAACACATTAATACATCAAATACAGCTAATACAGGAATAAATATTAATATCAAATTGAAAACAAAATCGTGTACAAGAAACCTGGAAAAACATTCATTGTTGGCACGGGGGCGTCCTCGCTTGTTGAGTTCTTCAAACTGAAACGATTCATCTTCACCTGTCGGGATATTCAAGTCAATTTCGAATCTTGCACTGTGTTGCCTTGTTTTTCTTCTCTTTTTGGGGCTTAGGAAACTCTTCTTCCTCTTCAAAGACAACTCAAAAGCACCCAATCCACACTTGAATTCATAATCCATAATATGAAGATTGTTGGCGTCATCCAACAATTTTTTAACTAAAGCAATCAACTATTCAATCTTGGTCAAAGTAGCAGGAGGACTGTTTCGAACCAGGTATAAGTAGCCAAATAACTCCTCCTTGGCCATCTCAATTTCTTCAACATTTACATCAACATTGCGACTATCCATGGCATCTTCAAGAAGATCAGATACTGCCTCTATACTTATCTCACGAGGGTCATTGTATGACTCAGTTGTGCTTTGATGATTTTGTAATTGGTTTGAAGCCATTGAACCGGAACACAACCAACCCACATTTATGGCATGCTTGCATATGTTGCCACAAATAGACCATGGGCAATCACAAGTTATGAAATTTGTACGATGACAAGTGACAAGATATTGCTTATTAACTTTAGATTGAATCCTCACCCAAAAAGCATGAGACATTTGCGAATGAGGGCTGCAATCACTATCTTGTATCCTTTTTGTTTTTTCCATCAATGATTCCAGTTGTTTCTCTTTCTTGTAATTATTTAAAAATCCTTCCTTTTTTAGAATTTCCTTAAACCGATAACAGGGTTCAACATTTTTTAGAAGAACATATATCAACTAGTCCATCCTACGAGAACATTTCTTTCTTCTATTAGATAGAAAGTTTGTCTTTAGGTAACAATGATATGATTCCACAGCATTGTTTGTCTCCTGATTTGCATGGGGAAAATCCCGACAACCTTTGACCCACATCCCTAATTGCATAAAATTTGGGTTAATGAAGATATTTCATCCATATTTCAAACCAAAAAGAGAAATGTAACTTCAGAGTTTTTCAACTTACAAATCTTGTCACTCGCAACCCAATTCTTCTTGAAATAGTCTAGGAACTTTTCCTGATCGGCAAATTTGTTGAAGAAAGCATTAATTGCAGTGTTGACTTCAACATTGGAACAATAATTCATAATTAAACCCAAATCACTAAACATTTCTTTTGCTATTTCTGGATTACTGGCCAATCAATTCACATTTTTTAGCCATGCTCGACGTACGTGCCAAACACACAAGATAACATTGCACCTTGTGATTCTCCTGCCACATTCAATTCATTTCAAGCATGTTATTTTTGTAATAAATACAAGTTGTACTGTAAAATAAGAATATTGAAGTTACCTTAAAGCACCAATTTCAACCAATGCATCATCAACCATGAAAGCATTAACTTTCCAACTATGATCAACTTGGTGACACCTATGCATGAGCTGCTCCAACCATAGCGAAATGTCCTGTGATGTATTACGTGATGACACCACCCATGCAACGGGCACCCCACTCTGTTGGTGATCAAACACGACGAGTGTGTACAATTGATACTATCACATTCAAAATACATAGATCATCAACTTCAGATCATCAATCATTATTAATCAAGTTATTGTACTAGATCAATCATTCTTAATACACTCACCCCATACTTATTCGTGCTGAATGTCGAATCCATGGCTATTAGGCTATTATTCGATAGCTTCACCATGGTCTCCAACATCCACTTCGTCTGAATTCCAATTATAAAAGGGACATCTCCACCATTGGGCTTTTGATAAAAGAAAAAATCATTTTGGTGTTTCCTATACCAAAGGTTCACACTCATTTCATCCTTCTTATGCAACTGATAATTTCCTTTCATTAGACGATTATATATGTTAACAACATCTTTTCTACACAAAAAGAAATCCCTATCTTGAGTTGCAGCATCCATGTCAATATAATTTTTAACATGCATTTTGCAAATAGAGTCAACTGGCACATCAAAAAAGAAACAACTCTCTACATAGGAAAACATGTCCCTTGATAACTTTGGTTGATGCAACACCCTAGCATGACCCGAAGTGTCATGTTGGCCATGACAAGGCATTCCTTGGCTATCTACATGCTCATACATGTTATATGTTATTATTGCAACCTCAGGGATTTGACCCATAATTTTTACAATGAAATGGCATTGGCATCCCTTCTTTTTCACAAATGAGTATTTTCGCTTCACTTCATCTTGTCCCCTTCTGTTATCGGGGCCATATGAACAAGCATAGCTGCATAAAAAAGTTTGGAAACTCAATACATATGATACCGACATATTGAAAACAGTATGAGCACTATTCACACCAACATATTCAAAACTGTATGAGCACTATTCATACCAACATATTGAAAACTGTTTGAGCACTATTCATACCAACATATATAGATAGGATTTATAAAAAAACTCATACTTCATATACCAAGGAAGCAGTAGGCCTTGAGCCTGGGCATTTGCTTTGTACCCGGGTGAAAGAACATGGAGCATTTGGGTTCATTTCCTCTCTAATAAAGTCTTCAATTCTAGCTGAAGGAATTTTTGCAATCCGATCTAAGGAGTCCATGTGTTTTCCTTGTACAAGAGACCAATCTAAATCCGACCTAGAGAAGATGAACTTTTCTTTAGGGTTTTGCACCGGAAGTGCAATTATTGATTCCCATTTCACTTGCTTCACCATTTTTAAGCGAGTATCTGTTTAAGCGAGTTGTCGCAACGATGGAGTGGGCGTAAAGGGGATTTTCACTTAAAAATACTTAGACATCGAATTAAAAAATAGTGTTTCACTAAACAAAACAAAAACAGACTGGTTTTCAGAAGACCGGTTTTCAGTAGTGGTCCCACGAGTCAGACCGGTTTTCAGTAGTGGTCCCGCGAGTTGCCGCAACGAAGGAGTGGGCGCAACGGGGAATCTCCCTTAAAAATACACAGACATCGAATTAAAAAACAGACCCCGGTTTTCAGTAGTCGTTTTGTTCAATTCAACAACTCTCCATTTCGTTCAATCCAACGACTCTCCCTCTCGATTTTTCAGTAACATTCAGGCGACTCTACCTCTCGATTTTTCGTTCATTCCACGCCTCTCCCCCGTCTTCCCTCGACTAGTTTGCACCGACCTGTTCACAGGGGGCGCGGGAAATTTGCATTCATGGGCACCCCCGTGCGTAGGTGGGTAGGAGGAAAACGATACGTTTCGTGGGACAGAGATGGAGACGGAGCTCCTAAACGGGAGGTCTCATGGGACGGAGACGAAGACGGAGATGGGGAGAGGCGTGGGGCCGTGTTTTCCAGAGGGATTCGGCGGTCTGCCGTGGGCGCAAAACCCGAAAGTCGTTTCGTCGAATGGTTAGCTTATGCCTTTTCTAACACTTTGGGTTTGCACATCATCCCACCATAAAGCCGCATGTCCCTTCATGATAACTAACTTGACTTTCTTCTCCTCATCCATTTCTTCATACTCAAAGAATTTATACATCGAGTCGACGAGGTCTTCTGGATTCATGCTTCCGGTGTAATTTGAAATCTCTAGTTTAAGCTTTGTGACAGATCGCAAAACCATCCTCAACATCCTTGCTTCTACCGGTTCAACTGTTGGCTCTGCGCCTAGGGCTTATTCATCATCATCATCACTTACATCATCAACATCTTTGCTTCTACTGGTTCAACTGTTGGCTCTGCTCCTAGGGCTTCTTCTTCTTCATCATCATCACTTACATCACCAAATTAGGATCCCTTTTAACTCCAGCTTCCATGGCTGCCATTCTAGGTTCAAGCCCCTGCATATTCTGTCTTAACTTTGCATATTCTTGCATTAATTCAACATTTGATACGACCCTTCAGCCTCTCCCATGCCCAATCTGATGAGCCATCTTCGTTCCTGGAGCAGATATCGTATCTGCTCTGATACCACTTGATGTAAAGCAGACCTTTTCTCTCTTCTCAAAATTTGAAACCGCTAGGCAAATTGCTCTTCAATCTTCGATCACTATTCACATCGCACTTGATTTGCTGTAGGTGCACTTTTTCCCCAGTGCAAACCCCCCTTCTTACACTCTGAGTTTTGCTCTCAATTTATTCATAGCCATCACACTTTTCCCTTGCTAGCTACATTACTTTGATTTATTCCTTAATTCGAAGGGTTTAAGTAAAATATCCTCCATTCCTACAACCAAATCATTCACTTAATATCATGCGGATTAATTCCTTCTCTGGAGAATGTGTGCCACCATCTCCCTTTTTTTGGGTTTTCACCTTATGTTCATTCTTTCCTCTCTCGCTGCAAATGTCCTCCTTTGTCTTTGCAAGTGTTTCCTGTACCATCGCAATTTCCCTCGTACTATTGTGATGGTGTAAGCACAATCAATTGTGGGTAAGTGCAATCTTGCTCAAACGCTTGAGCAATTCATCCATGATCCCAATCGCATTCAGAGTGGATCTTGTAACTGACTGTAAATTCCCCTACAGACCATATAATGCTTCCAAGACCATGATTGAAGCTATCACTCAACGTTCCGGGAAACAAGACTGTAGGCAATTCTTAAATTTCAGTCACTACCTTTCATTCCTTTCCTCAATAATTATCAGGCTAGTATCTATGGATATTGGGAGGCCGTTTGTCAGTCCTCTGCAAATTACAAATCATGTACATCTACAATACACATAAATCAGGACCGATTCAATGGTGAACAAAATTTGCAAATAAGACACTGTTCTCCGATAGATGCCCCTCTCTCGGATACAAATTTTATTTCGTATATATTTTTTTTGAAAAAATAAGTAGTTACAACAAAAGTATGTTCAAAGGTCATCTAGATCCACCAATCCCATTTTTGGTTAGACCTCAACGCATCACAGTATAACAACAAGCTAAAATTTGACAAATTACTTAAAAATAAACAATATACTCTAATTAACTAATTACATGGCAACTATTTTGAAGTCCTGTATCTTAAAAAATTCGTGCATTGAGGAACCAAATCCTCACAATAAACATTTTAACCTCTCGTCATTCCAAATTTACAATTCCCTCGCATCAACAACTATTTAAAGTTTACCATTAGGCTGATTTCATTTCCCAAAAGTGGAGGTTTATGGACTTGACTCCACAACCTTCAAGCCACGAGAATTACGACTATGGACTTGACTCCACAACCTTCAAGCCACGAGAATTACGACTTAACAAACGGGCCAACCAACAAGGTTACATGGTGAATCAGGGATGTTATATTTAAAGTTGTTTGTAACTATAGAACTCAAATATAGAGATCCCATGGGTTTGAAACTGAGACTTCCTCATTATAGATTAGTGTTTTAACCAACACATCATTGCTCAAACTTATTTGGTGCAACCAATTTCTTATATTTAAATTTGATTATAACCAAAACTCTGAAAAATCTTAACAATCTACAAGTTTGAAACAAGAAACACTATATTTAAACTCAAGTGCATTCACCATTGGGCTAATGGTGTTTTTGGTGGAGTCTGTCAAACAAAGTTGTAGTTAAGCTATATAAATTTTGTATAAGCTTGAGGATTAGTGGTTCAACCATCTCTATAGTATACCACTTGACGAGAATTGTTGCAAGTGTTGAAGAATGTAACTAGGTTCGGTCTTCATAATTGTATTTGAAATGAATTTATCAAAAAAAAGAAAAATAATAATAATTATTATTATTAAAATTACTTATTAAAGCGTGAGTTTCATAAAGAAATTTATTATTATTGTTAAAATGACTTATTAAAGCATGGGTTTCATGCTTGGGTCATCATTTTATAGGTCAAAGTCCCTATTGAGGACTTCTAGGTTTTATCTGGAGACAATAGAGTCATTTTCCATTTTATGAGACCCTTTTTTGCTTTTAAATCATGTAAGAAAAATTATTATTGAGTAAAATAAGTCATTTGTCACCTCCACACCAAGTCGGCCCTTGCGTAATGAAGTCGGATTACGTTAGGGCAATTTGACTCACAAAAGAGGCTATATATAAAAGTGGAGTTCGATTCATTTGGAGCATCACTCACACAAGTTCGATTCACAAGAAGAAGAAGCAGAAAAACTGCGAAGTTGTAGAAGAAGGAGAAGGATTGCAGAAAAGGACAAGGTCGAAGTTTTGGGATATCTCTCTCTCTCACCTGTGTGAATTTATTGGGCTACTGCTAGGGTTGAAGTCTTGATGCTGGGGAGGTCGAAGTTCTGCTACTGGGGAGGTCAAAATTCTACTGCTGCAAGGTCGAAGTTGCTGCTGCAAGGTTATTATCTGAAAATGGTTTGACGTGGTGATTGGAGGAAGTATGTGTCTAGGTCAAAGAGTCCTGGATTACCTCATCTTGTCTTGTGAAACTAATGAAGGAATAGGTTTGATTGGGGTTTCCCCGAGATAGGGATTTTTCCCTGGCTAAGTGCCTATATCTTGTGTCTCTTGTTCTTGTGATATTCATGCACACATGATTTGGTAATTGCCTGATCAAAGATAATCTAATAAAGAAGTAAAATAAGCCAACATAATTCACAAGTAATTACCAAGAAAAAGGAATCAAACCCTAATTCTAGTAACATTGATTCCTCAACATGGTTTGAGAGCTAAGGTCAAGGAAGATTTGAGATCACTTTGTTGGCTTGAAAGAAAATGTTACTCCCTCTGTGATAAGATACTTGAAAATGGGATTCAATATTGCAGGAAGTTGGATTAGAAGAATCATCTACAACTTATCCAATAAGGTCAAAAGAAAAGGGTTCTTGGCTGCACCCACAGGTTCACTTAATGATGGAAACACATGGATCATTGATAGTGGAGCTTCAAGGCATATGACAGGGGAAAGTAAACAACTTCACACTCTATCAAAGGAACACTCTTCACATGCAGTGGATTTGGGAGACAACATAAATTATGTAGTTAAGGGCCTAGGATCAACTTAATTAAAGCTCGAAAATGGAGCAAAACTGCATCTCAACAATATACTCTATGTTCTAGGTTTGAAAAATAATTTACTTTCAATTTCTTGTCTATAAGATAAAGGAGATAGAATTGCTTTTGTAGATGGAAAAGTTCTAGTATGGGGAAAATATTCAAGCATTGATAAAGCAAGGGTTATTGGAGTACGTGAAGGAAACATATATAAATTCATAACACCATCTCCTCAAGCCGTAGTTCACATGGATACCAATCCCATCGAACTATGGCATAAAAGATATGGAAATTTACGTTAGAAAGTCATTCCCTCTCTGAACCAAATGGTAAATGACATCCCCAATATCAAAGAAGACCGTGAAGGAATATGTAAGGGATGTGCTTTGGGAAATAGTACAATGAAACCATTTACAAATAGTGAAACAAGATCTAAATTAATATTGGATCTTACTAATTCAGATGTGTGTGGGCCTATGTTTGATAAATCTCTTGGAGGTCATCTTTATTATGTGACCTTCATTGATGATCACTCTAGAAAGACATGGCTCTACCTTCTCAAGAAAAAGGATGAAGTCTTTGGAAAGTTCAAGGAATTTAGATCGGAAGTGGAGACCCTAACCAAAAGAAGAATAAAGACTTTAATATTCGACAATGGTGGGGAATACACTTCCAAAGAAATGATTCCATATTGCAAAGAATAAGAAATTAAGAGGGAGCTCATTATTCCCTATTATCCCAAGCAGAATGGAGTGGTTGAAAGGAAAAATAGGAAAATTGAAGAAAATATACGAACAATGATTTTTGATCAAGAGTTACCAAAATTTCATATAATTCTTGAGAATATGACACACTAAGAAGCATTCACATGAAAGAATCCATGTGTGGACCATCTCCAAATCTTTGGGTGTCCCGCATATATCCATGTTCCATAGGAAAAATGAAACAAGTTAGAATCTATAAGCATAAAATGGATCTTTGTTGGCTACAACCTTTCTTCAAAAGCATATTGAATCTACATCAAGGAAGGGAGACAAATCGAAGTAAGCATGGACGTTGTATTTGATGAAAATCATGCCTACAAAAGATCCAAGGATATTCCTATTGATTTCAATGACGAAGACATATTGCTATTTGAAGAAGAAGAGCACCATGACAAATCTACTACAATACAAGAAGAAGAAGAAGGACCAAGTGAGCCTATTCAACCTGTGATCATATACTACACAAGGAAGAGGCAAAATTGGTGAAAATATACTCTTGAAGATGGCGAAGGACATGGAGCTGCGAAAGGAACATTTAGAGAAAGCAAAAGACCAAAAATATATTCAGGATATGCTGCATACATGACAAACCTAATAGAAACTGAACCAACTACATTTTGAAGAAGCTACTCATCAAGAAGAATGGAAGAAGACAATGCAGGAAGAACACCAATCCATCATGAAGAATGGGGTTTGGGAAATCGTTGCTAGACCAAGTGACAAATCGATTGTCCCTTCGAAATGGATCTACAAAATAAAACATGTTGTTGATGGAAGCATAGATAATTAAAAAGCTATATTCGTTTCAAGGGGTTTCTCTCAAAAGGAAGGCATAAACTATGAATAAATCTTTGCACCTACTGCAAGATATACTACTATAAGATCCTTGGTTTTGTTGGCTACAACAATGGGATGGAATATCCATCAAAGGGACGTAAAAAGAACATTTATGAACGAAACCAACGACGGAGAAATATACATTGAACAACATGAAGGATTTGAAATATATAACATGGACACTCATGTTTGCAGAGTTAAGAAGGCCCTATATGGCTTGAAGCAAGCTCCTAGGGCATGATATGCGAGAATTGATGCATATCTTCTAATAATTGGGTTCATCAAAAGTACCACTGATCCAAATCTCTACATCAAAGTTATGGATAATGAGCTAGTCATTATTCTACTATATATGGATGATCTATTTATTACAGGTGTGGAGCGAAGGATACAAGAATGCAAGAAGATGCTGGAAGCCGAGTTTAGGATGAAGGATCTGGGACTTATACATTATTACCTAGGTTTGGAGGTATGGAAAAAACCTGGGGAAATATATCTGGGGCAAGGAAAATATGTTGAAAATGGCACCCATAAATGGAACCCAAGGGGGCTTCTGATTTAATTTTCCCTTAATTAAATTGGAAGAAAAATTGTAATTCAAACACATGACAACTTGTTTTATTTAATTGAGTTAGGAAGACTTAGTTAGCTTAGTAAATTCGAGTTGAGGGTCAAATTGGAGGCATGCAAAGTTCTTCCTAGATTTTAGGGGGTCCAATTATTATCTGTGAGTTGTATTTATTTAACTCAATTAATTGAGTTAAAATCAGTTTAACTGGTTCTAACTGAGAGATGAGCTAGTGATAGGTCCACCGAATTAAATCTGCTTTAATTCACAAGTAGTGATCAATAAGTTAATTGATAATTCACTATAAATAGTTGTTGCATGTCAGTTCTAAGGAAGGCCTAGTTGACATTGGGATGAAATGGAAGATAAATATCAGTTGTATAATTAGAAAATTGTACATGTCATGCATGAGGTCATCGAGAAGCCTTGGAGGTATTGCACCATAATCAATTGGAAATTTCCTAATTAATAGGGTCTCAAATAGTCCAAGAATGCGTAAGCAAGGCTAGCCAGGCAGAGGCAATCAAGAGGTTAAATATTGGACCAAACTTGCTTAGATCTGTGCTAGATTCAAGTAGGATAAAAGTGAGACGGTCAACAGAGTGCAAAGGTTTCTCAGGAAAGGAAATATCATTGTATTGTTTCATGATCTTGACTTTTTGCAATATATAGATAGTGGGGATTTGAGCAGTTGCTTTCCCAGATACATCTTGTGTTGTGAAATTGATAATTTCTCTCTTACTTGTAATGTCACTGTGCGATGGAATTTGGTTTCTGAAAATTTGTAGAAGGATTCAGTATTTTGTTTTAGTACATTACAAGGTCAGTTGAAATCCCTTTGGATAATTTCTAAATGGTATCAGAGCGCCAGGAATCACAATAGAAGAGAAGAACCAAAGTTTGTTTTGAATAGGTACATCGAATTTGAAGATTTATTCTTCAGGACCAGCAACAAATCAAGATGTATTTCAATGGCTTGAGACTCAAATATGCCCTTGAGAGAAATTCAAATTACATAGCATGGAAGGATAGGATGGAGGCAGTGCTATAGGACAACGGACTGAAGGAATTCATAAACAATGATATTCCCTAGCCCACAACAGCAAATGCTCAACTTCTTGAGGCATGGAAGAAGAAGGTAGCAAAGGCGAGAATGATCTTGTTAGAAGGAGTTCGAGATCATATTGTCTCGAACCTCCATGGAAAGACAACTCCATATGCTATTTGGAATTCCTTAACATATCTGTTTCAAAATAACAACGACCACAGGAAGCTGGCGCTGAAAGAAAAACTCATAATGATCAAGATGGAGGAGGGAGAAACGATAACAAAGTACTTGATGAAGTTCACTCAATGTTGAGATGAGCTTGGAAGTGTTGGTGTGACAATATCCCAAGATGATTTGGTGAGCCTAGCACTTCTAGGCCTTCCCAAGAGCTGGCATAGCTACTACAACTCAGTGAATGGGAGGGTGTTACACAGTAATTTGTCACCATCCCTACCATTTCTCGTCCCGCACATTGGAGGGCCCATTATGTGACCTGTGAGCAATGTCATGCCTTGCAAACACTATCATTGCATTCCTCTAAACATGAGCTTCAATTTCCCTAAAGACATATCCTTGCAGAAAACCATAAAAACATCCCTTTTTGCACTGGCGCGGGTATCCAGTTCAGAACTCGCGCCAATGAGGAAAATCCTACAAAGAGGCCGCGCCAACTAACGCTCTGTCCCAGAGTCGCAATCGCGCCAACCAATTTAAGGAGTGTTTTTTAAATAAGAATGGCGGAAGTTTCGTTTTAACAGACTCAGAAACTGCTATCTATCTTGAGTTGGGAGGTTTGGCTCCGGGAGTTCCATGAAAGGGAAGTGGTTTGCCACCTCTCATGGAAGCTTCCTTGAAGATAGGGCCAATCCCACAATTATAAGGATCCCAACTCCCCTTCCTCCATCTATAAAAGCTAGCTCATTGCCATTGCAAGCTAGTCTTGAAGTGCCTAAGCCTTGAATCTCCAAGCTCTCAAATTCCCAAGAGCCTTCATGTTGCAAGAGCCCTCATTTTTCCCTTAAGGCCAAACTCGAGCAAGGAGACTATCGTCGAGAGACTCTAAGAGAGGCTTGTCCCATCCCTGGCAGGCTTTGCGAGACGTGCACGACTGGAGACCCCTCCGAAGGAGACCTCAGCGTCAGAACATTGGTTGTACTCTCTTTCGATTGCTTATTAATGAATGACTACTGGTTATGGTTCCACTTTGTTTTTCACTTATGATAATGATGAGTTATATCCTTTCTGACTGATATATAGTTGCGTATTCTAGATTTTATGCTTGTATTCGTGTTGTTTCTTGCATGTGCAGGTGTCCATTCACGGAGATCGTGGGGATCGTGATCTGCCGAAGCTGAGGAACGGGAACGTTGTCTCTTCTACGAATCATAGCACTGGACTCCAGGTAGGCCTCCATCGTTGGTCTGTTTATTCGCAATTAGGAACTTGCTCTGTAGCATTTGATGATTGTTGCTAGACCCGTTCTGGGCTAGTAGGGATCGCCTCTGTCTGCAGAGGGGATTTACCTCTTCAACAATTTGGCGACTCCGCTGGGGATCGTCTAGTTTTGATTGTCTCGTTTTGATTGTTTCGTGGTTTTCCTTGCTTGGTTGGCCTTCTGGGCTGGGTTCTTTTGTTGTTTTTTGCTTCTTGGTTTGCTTGGATATCATTGATCTGCTTCTGGAGTAGTTCTTTTTATTTTTGGCTGAGGAACTCGGCTGGCGCGCTTTTTAGCTCGACAGTCGCGCCAATTGGCGCATGTTGCTTTTGTATTACCCGTGCCAATTGCTTTCTGGCGCCAGTTACAACCTCACAGTCGCGCCACTCTTGTGAGGCATTAGGGTTTGCTCAATTTTGAGCTCTCTGGGTCTGATCAGTGTATTTCTTTTTGGTTTTTCAGCTACCTGAGTGTGTTGGAGTCCTATTTGGCTGGGAATTTGCCTTCGTCCTTTGGTTGTTTGCTTTTCTCCATCGATTTCACGTTTTAAGCCCTAGGGCATCTAGTGGCTTTGTGTGTCGAGCCCTCCTTAGGAGTTTTGGTGTTTTGTTAGTCCAGTCAATCCTCTGATTGCTCCTCCGCATCCTCTTAGTGGTTGTTCACCGTTTCGTTACGATTTTTGGGTGATTGTTCTTCTCTTCATTCAAACTTCGTTTGGTCTTGCTTTGGACCTAGATTACACGGTCCATTGGAACCTTTGAGACTTTTTCTTGGTTTTGAGAGACTTTGGTCGATTTGAGATCTGATTTTTTGTGTCATTGAGTGAAATTTGTTTTTTTTTTCTCTCTTAATATCGTTTCTCAAATTGCTTCTCTTTTGTTTTCAATTTGTTTAGTGCATCTAGCTATCAAACATTGAAAATACAAAAAATCTCTTTTGCTTTTGGTTGATTAGTGCAAATCGAAATCTTTTCGATTTTACTGGTAATTAGTGATTTGAATGAAAAGTTTTCGATTTCATTAGTTGCATTAGAGATATCATTGATTGTCTTCCGATCATTTTGTTTGTGTAAAAACTTTCAACTCTTCTGTAGCTAGTTTTCATCGAACGAAATGATGTACTGTGGCATGTAGCTTTGCATTTAGGAGTTTTTGAGACCACACATTTGTTAGGGCCTGAAAACTGAAACGTAATTGAAGATCAACTTTAAAATCTACTCAATTTACACTAAGGAAGCATTTAAATCTAACGAAACACATTTAGAGGTCTAGGCTAGAGACGTGTTCCGGCGTCTTTAAACCTAGTAGCTGTCGTTCGCCTTTTGGCTTTAGACAACGCTAGTACGGACTTGTGTTCCCCGTACCGTCGCGTATATAAAGGGAGACCCCTCTAGGTTTCAATCCTTTATCCATAGGAAGCCGAGTCTGCCGCCCTATACCCGTGATACACTGGACACAACATTCGGGGAGATTTCCTGCACGTACGGAAAGTCCTTGGTCGATTTCTCTTTCATTATTGAAACCAAGGTGTATATTGCAGTTCACGGTTATTTGGTACACCCTTTTTGCGTAGTATTCCCGAGCAGTCATTTGATCTTTTCTGACTCCCTAAATTTGAAAAGATCGCCAAGCGCTTGTCCTTTCACGCTTGTGTCAAATCTGAAAGAGATAGAGTCACCTTTTTATCGTTTCTCGACTCTTAAAACATGAAACGGTGAAGTTTCTTATTTTTCAATGTGGTAAAAATTAATCACCCATGATTACACGCCTTGTTAGACTTTGCTTGTTGACCGTTTGATCGTGTGTCTTGACTCTTTTCGGCCCGTGTATGGTTTTGAGTCTTGATGGCAACTTTTTCAGAGTTTACCAACCAAGGAATCCCCTTAGAAGAAAATCCTGGTCATTTTCCTCCTTTTGGGAATGTTGGTGCTCCTTACATGGCAACGTTGTCCCTTCCTGGGTTAACTGTTGGGTTGCCTGTTTGGTTGTTTTCAACCTCTGTGGTCCCAAATATCTCCGCTATTGTTCAATCAGTTCCTCCACCTGAACAACATCATGTTGATTCCAAGGTGGACCTCTCCCCTTCTTCGCCTGTTTCTGCGTCCTCCTCTTCTACTTCGCCTGGTGAAAGCCTGGATTAGAGTAACCAGGTGGTTAAGAAGAAGAAGAAGAAGACAAAGAAGAAGAAGTCTGATAAGCGAGAGGCTAAAAGTGCAGCCACTGTTTCTGAAATATCTCCTCTTGATAAACCTTCCAACCCTCCACGGAAAGTCAAGTTCCCTTGCATGTTGTGCACGGGAGACCATCTTCTTCGAGACTGCCCTGGCATCCCCAAGGTGCTCGATGCATGGTCCGACGGCCGTCCACCGTTGCCTTTGACTTCCGGGAGCCAGGTTGGGGGCACGTCTTCAACTGGTGTTGATAAGGCTACTAAGAAGCAGGGTAAGATCACCAATCCCTGTAAGCTGTGTGAAGGGAACCATGCCATTCACCTTTTTCCTTATATGGATGAAGCCAAGCGAGTTTTTTACAACCCAATCGGTTCTACACCACGCCTTCCACCTGGTTAGAATCGGCTTTCTTTGAGTCCTCCGCCAGCTGATCCTACGATTGGTCAAGAGTCATCTGTGGTCCTTCCCACTCCCTCAGAAATTCGAATTCACGAATCCGTCCCTAACCAACCATTGGTCGTAGGATCGGTTGAACTGGCCCCGTCCGTGGTGCACCAGGTATTTTCTGTCGAGAGTGGATCTCACACCCCCCATGTACTTCTGATTTCTTCAGATTCTTCAGACTTGGAGAAAGATTCTCCTGTCCTTGTACTTCAAGAAGCTCCTCCTCCGCCTCCCATGATGGAGGCTCCGGAGGATATCCCTCCCGCCTTCGAGATGGAGGTTATGGAGGATGCTCCTTCTTCCGTAACACCAGGGGAAGACCTTCTCGGTTCGATGGTATCCCCTCTGAGTAGTCTGGTCGCCTCCTTTGATTGGAGTCGATTTGCAGGATTCTGCCTTCCGTCTTACGTGCCTTTCGAGATCACAGTACAGGCTCTTGGTCTGGTCTTACCCAGCACCATTATAGACGAAGGTGCCTCTGTTAGTATTCTATCCTCAAATACCTGGCAAGCTTTCGGTTCGCTGCCGCTTGCGCCTGTTACACAGAATCTGTTGACTTTTAACAGAAGGACGAGTCAACCATTGGGGATCCTTCCAAGGTTACCGGTTACTTTGGGAGGTAAAACCGTCCATATGGACGTGATGGTCGTTCCAGGCCCCTTGGATTTCAATCTGCTCCTAGGGTGCGATTACACCTATGCCATGGGAGCACTCGTCTCCTCCCTTTTTTGTGTGGCCTGTTTTCCGCATGAAGGACGGATCGTGACCATTGATCAGCTTTCATTATTTGGTCCTAATGTGGCAACTGGTCCGCCATCACCCCCTCCTGGTTTTTATTCACCCGTTGTATCTGCTCCACCGCAGGTCAACTATGTGGCTACCTACCCCATGCCTGTGCTCAGTGATGATGCCGTTGTACATAATGTGCTGGGGGCATTGGGTCCTGACTTCCAGGATGTTTTCCTTCCACCGGGAGTGGAACTCTTGGAAGCACCGCCTTCTTGTTCATTTTGATGAAAGTTGGTTAGAGCATGGTTTCCTCCCTGTGTCAAGCTCTTTAAAAAATGAAACCAGGTTCTCGGAGCATAGTTCCTCCACTTGTGTCGAGCTCCTAAAAACAATGAAACAAGTTGTTTGAGGATAGTTCTTTTAAGTGTGTCAACCTCGTTAAAATAATGAAACACGAGCATGTTCAATTTGCCTTTTTGTTTTGAACCTTCACTCCATTTTCAATGGACTGAAGCTTGGGGGGCATGCACCTCGAATTGAGACACCATGCTAGGGGGCATGCCCGTCTTCCTCATTTCAAGCATAGTTTGCATATGTGTGTGTTCATGTGTGCTTTTGAGCTTGCGTAAAAATGAAATGTGTGAGTAGATACATTGTGTGAATACATTTCGCATTGGGTCGTGTCATGTAACTGATACATTAGATTACATTTGTATTAGACATTTGCATTACATATAGAAAACATCATCACATGTAAAAGATCCATCCAAAATAGTCATATGTATATATATATATATGTGTGTGTGTGTGTCAAAATGTTTGCACAGTGTGCATCACATAAGATCAAAAAATATACATGTTTGTCTTATTACATCCGGAGACGACACGTCTCTCAAAAATATGCATGAAATAAAACCCTAAGAGGCTAGTCTGCGTGGTGCTCATGATAACAAGTCAGTGCACACACTAGGCGTCTCAGTAGACGGTGGAGGCAACTAGGCACTCCCACTGTATGTCTCTGATATGCTAACGGTACATCCGCCAGCCGGGCATAGTTCGGAATCCCTCGGGCAATCCCCTCAAGGTTCTGAACCAACTCTTCTCCTTCCGCGCCCTCCTCATGAGGATCAAATGTGAGTTGAGTTCTTCGTGCGATAGGAGACATCCCGACTGGTCTCTCTGGGCCAACATCTGCATACACATGTAACTGCTGTCAGAACGAACATGTATTAAAAAAAAAAATCATAAAACATAAAAAATAAAAACAGATCATACCCAGCTCTTTGTCCCAATCCTCTCCCTCCGGCAGTGGGAGATCTGGGTCTCCAGTAAAGTCTGTCCCGGCATAGGGCCAGTCCTCCACTACAATCAACTGGCGCCACAACCACCCAAAAAACTCTGGCCTCTAGGACATCTGCTGGCCTCCTCCTGCTCTGGAATTAGTGCTGCCCAGTGAGCCATTCTCGGCTCTCGTGGTATCGGCTCCGCTACAACGGCCCCTTGGCCCTGGAATATTGGAAATCGTTCCAGAATGAACGATACCAGGATGGACCCATAGCCAAACTGCTTCAGCTTGGCTTGTTTGCATCTCGTCAGCTGTCTCTTGATGTTGATCGTTACTGCTGTGGCCCAGTCAAACAATATGGGACTCATGCACTCTGAAGCCAGTAAGAGTTGGGCTTTCGTCGCTTCATGCGGTGCCTGTAATCCTGCAGCCCGCGTGATGGTATGCAGCACTACTCGTAGTGCCAGATCGGGGATAGTGTGGATATCCACTTTTTTACTCCCTGGGGCACACTCGTGCCATCACTTCCTCCATTTTCTCACCTGACGGTTTGCTCCCTGTCAGTATGGGTACCGGACCTCTGCACGACAGTCGGTTATGAAGTACACATCAGAAACGTCCAGTTCTAACACCTGGTCTCGTAGCTTGAATACTTGTTCTTGTTCATCCCAAATGCTCACCAGGTACTGAAGTAGCTCAGGTTGAGCACGCAAACAAGGTGTCAGGAAGAATTTCTTGAGCCCGCAGTTTCTGAGGGCATTCATGCAAGCCTCATTTTCCATGGCCATTTCGTCCTCTTCCCCATGTTCTCTTTCTTTCCACTCAATCACCCTTTTTCTTGGTTTCCTACATCAACATGGTCACAAACCTTCAATTAGATCTCTGTTGAGCTTCAAATTTCATTCAAATTGATCAAAATGTTGATTTTTTAGGCGGAAAATTGGGTTCGGCCGCTGGTGCGGCTGTTTTGGGAAAAGTTGCGCCAGTTTGCGCGATCCCTTTGCATATAAATGCCCATTGGCGTGGGTCGTAAGAATATACCGCGATCGGAGCCCATAAAAATTCAAGGGTTCAACAGTCATGGGTGGAAAAAACTGTAAAAAATGGTGAAATGAAGGATGAGGAACGCCTTTTACACAGGTAATAAAATTGAATACATTGGCCGGATGCGAGTCGTAATCGCGCGAGAAGTTTGCCTTGTGCAAATGGACCAATATTGCTCTTCACTCATGTTGCTCTTCACTCGGGTAAAAAGTAAAAGTAATTTCATTTTTTACCATTTAGACCTATTTATAACACCGACTCTGTTGCAGTTTTAAAATTATTTACTTTAATTACAAAACTACGTGTGTTTTTTGTCGAAAATGGATTTTACACTTTACCTTCATCTTATTAGGGTTTTATCGCGTGGCAGCGAAAACGAGTTTATTTTATACTTTTTCGGATTCGGTAAAAACACGAAAAAGTCACTTTGGAGAGTCATGAAGTCACCAATTAGCTGAAGCTTGTGAAAAAATTAAAAGGGCCTTGTCGTTTCGATCTCGTTAAAGTGGTGAAAGCAGCATCTACTTAGTGGCATTTACACTTTTGAGTGGGATGGATTATTTGCGAAGAATACTTCCTAACCTATCGCGACTAGGAGGTTTTCCGGATGACTGTTTTCTACCTTTGTGGATACGGGAACTATTGATGAAAAAGGACCTTTGGAGGTTACTTTTCTATTGTCTTTCAAACTCTCTATTTGTAGAAAACATAAGTTCTTCTTGATTCGTTTAAATACTGATGACATCGGACAGTGCAATAGCGATTCTGGAAGGTTCCTCCCTTCCTAGGGCTCGTTAAATGTACTAGGATGGATTGGCAGGAAAGTAGAATTATATTACAAGCATATGCTATCCCCTTCAAGCTTGTTATCAAAAATAATTGGGGTACTTTCCAGAAATGGTGGGGGAAAATGGAACCATCATCATTGTCGTGTTGGCAGTATGTCGCTCTTGAACATGGCACTTGTCTGCATTCGTGTCGGGTTGGGGACATCTCATCTCGTTTTTCACTTGCTTCCGTGGGTTTGGGTAATCCTTTTTGACCTCTCCTCTACTCATTGCCTCGTCACCATGACTTCTAATCTGTTGATGTCAAATACTGCCAAAACCACTATTTGTGCCGTTATATGTTCAAGAGAAGTTGACCTCTGCAAATATCAACCTTCCTCTGATTCTCATATGGTCTTGATTCACAACAAAAAAATCATGTTCCTCTGTCTCGTGTCGATGATGTGGGAAACATTATGGCCCACCTTCGATCAAGGTCACTTCCTGTCGACTTCAGCTCATTATCCAGGAAGCTGATCTAGAGACTCCTTTTTGGTACCTTGGAGCCTGCATGCCTCAATGGCAGGTTCGTCGCATTCGACGTGAGGTTCTCATCATTGGCGTCCGATCGAGTGATTCTATGGGTGTTCGACGTCAGCTCATTTATTCACGTGCCGTAGATTGTACCCGTAGTACCTTGAGGGCCATCATCATTATTGGTGGTTCCTCTCGCATCTGATAACAACTCTCATCATTGGATGGTAATCAGGCGATGTTCTTGCATGTTCGACTTTAGCTCACATATTCGCATGCTTGAACTTGTACTTTATTTGGGTCGAGATGGAGCGCAGGACCCTGGATTGTGTCTGTTGTAATCCAGGCTACGATATTGTGGATTATTATTTACAGCTTATTACTGGACATTTTGACCATGCAATTCTGTTATCGATCCTCATGGATATTTAACGACCATACCTTGGATCTAGATTATTGTATACTCTGTTTTGGATGGTTGCGTCCATACCACATATACATCATGTACTTGAGATATCAGTTGTATTTCTCCACGCAGGTTTTCCGACGGCGGAGTTTCAGTTGGACACGTTCTTGTAAAGCATTTCACCCCTCTCTCTCTCTCGGGCCTCATGCTTTATGGGACATCTGTTACACAGTAATTTGTCACCGTCCCTACCATTTCCCGTCCTGCACATTGGAGGGCCCATTCTGTGACCTGTGAGCAATGTCATGCCTTGAAACCACTATCATTGCATTCCTCTAAACATGAGCTTCAATTTCCCTGAAGACATATCCTTGCAAAAAACCATAAAAACATCCCTTTTTTCATTGGCGCGGGTAGACAGTTCATCACTCGCGCCACTGGGGAAGATCCTACAAAGAGGCCGCGCCAACTGGCGCTCTGTCCCAGAGTCGCAGTCGCGCCAGCCAATTTAAGGAGTGTTTTTTAAAATAAGATGGCGGAAGTTTCGTTTTAACAGACTCAGAAACCATTGTCTATCTTGAGTTGGGAGGTTTGGCTCCGGGAGTTCCATGAAAGGGAAGTGGTTTGCCACCTCTCATGGAAGCTTCCTTGAAGATAGGGCCAATCCCACAATTATAGGGATCCCAACTCCCCTTCCTCCATCTATAAAAGCTAGCTCATTTCCATTACAAGCTAGTCTTGAAGTGCCTAAGCCTTGAATCTCCAAGTTCTCAAATTCCCAAGAGCCTTCATGCTGCAAGAGCCCTCATTTTCCCCTTAAGGCCAAACTCGAGCAAGGAGACTATCGTCGAGAGACTCTAAGAGAGGCTTGTCCCATCCCTGGCAGGATTTGCGAGATGTGCACGACTGGAGACCCCTCCGAAGGAGACCTCAGCGTCAGAACATTGGTTGTACTGTCTTTTGATTGCTTATTAATGAATGACTATTGGTTATGGTTCCACTCTGTTTTTCACTTATGATAATGATGAGTTATATCCTTTCTGACTGATATATAGTTGCGTATTCTGGATTTTATGCTTGTATTCATGTTGTTTCTTGCATGTGCAGGTGTCCATTCACGGAGATCATGGGGATCGTGATCTGCCGAAGCTGAGGAACGAGAACGCTGTCTCTTCTACGAATCATAGCACTGGACTCCAGGTAGGCCTCCATCGTTGGTCTGTTTATTCGCAATTAGGAACTTGCGCTGTAGCATTTGATGATTGTTGCTAGACCCGTTATGGGCTAGTAGGGATCGCCTCTGTCCGTAGAGGGGATTTACCTCTTCAACAGAGGGAGAAGCTACCAGAGTGGGAATGATTGTGGTTCGACTTGGTACAAGAAAATATAAGGCAAAGCACCAGAGACGAGACCTCTTGCAATGAAAAAGAAGAAGATTTTGCATTAGTTGGAAAAGGAAAGAAAGCCAAGGGAAATAAGTCCCAAGGCGAAGAGGGAAAGAGAGACTTGTCCAAGGTCAAGTGTTTTCATTGTCATGAGTATGGGAACTATGCCACGGGATGTCCATAGATGGCAAGAAACAAGGAGTCTGCAATTGTAGCAGTAGGTGAAACTTTAGCTTCACAGTTCGAGCTTGATTTTACTCTCATTGCATGCATGACCAACACTATAATGGGATGCATGTGGTATCTCGAAAATGGTGCCTCGTTCCATATGATGAGGAATAAATATTTTTTCAGTGACTTGGAGGAGAAGAGCCTCCAACAGAACATAGAGTTTGGAGATGACGGGTTGTATAACATGACCGACATAGGTACAATTACCTTTCAGAGGGAGTTTGGCTCCATTCTCAAAATGACAGATGTTTTGTATGTTCCAGGACTAGAGAAGGATCTTGTTTCCGTAGCGGAATTGGAAGACCATGGTTATGATGTGATATTTAGAAAAGGAAAGGTTTTCCTTAGACACATCACCACAGGACAGGTCAAACAGATTGATGTGCGAGTGAAGAACCTGTATGCACTTGAGGTACAAGATGCATGCAAAGCTTTGAGGAGCAAAGCATAGGTTAGAGACTTGGTGGTTGAGAGGGAGCATAAATTACCACTCAACATGCAACCTCAGAAGCAATCTCAGAAGGTTGTGGAGCAGTCACAATTGGAGAAGCAGAGAGGAGATCGAGTGGAGGCATCCACTTAAGTAGAAACCTCCATTAGGGGCGAATTTCGAGCCAGCTGGGAAGAGGGAGCACATGCAACCATACCTCTAGGCGAGAGGTGGGGTGATGTGAAGTCATAATCCCAAGAGAAGAAATTTGGGTAGGGTCCATTGAGATGTCTTGTCCCATGGATCAACACTTGGCTACGGAGGGCCCACAATACATAGTTGCAGGATGGATCAATAGCGATTGATACAGTTAGATATGAGAGAGACATATGTTGGATACTGGAGCACAGATTAGAGTTGGAAGCATTGCATATGGCACAAATGAAGATTCAACAACAACGCAGAGTTTTCAGTAGACAATGCAGTAACTAGTAGTAGTCAAAGACTCTAATGACAAATGCATCATACTGGTTCAGTTTGGATGCTTTTCATTTTCAGAAGTTGCAAGAGCAACAACACTAAAGAGAAGTGTTGAATGCAAAACATTCCAAAGGTACCAGATTGAGATAGATTGAATTCCTTTCTTGTTGAGAGGGAGTGTTGAAAATGACAATAAGAAATATTGAAAATGGCACCCAAGGGGGCTTCTGATTTAATTTTCCCTTAATTAAATTGGAAGAAAAATTGTAATTCCATCACATGACAACTTGTATTAGTTCACTGAGTCAGGAAGACTTAGTTAGCTTAGTAAATTCGAGTTGAGAGCCAAACTGGAGGCGTGTAGAGTTTTTCCTAGATTTTAGGAGTTCCATTTACAATTGTTTGTGAGTTGTAATTAGTTAACTCAATTAATTGAATTAAAATCAGTTTAACTAGTTCTAAATGAGAGATGAGCTAGTGATATGTCCAGTGAATTAATCTGGTTTAATTTACAAGTAGCGATCAATCATTTAACTGATAATGCACTATAAATAGTTGTTGCATGTCAGTTCTGAGGAAGGCCCAGTTGATATTGGGTTTAAAGGGAAGATAACTATCAATTGTATAATTAGAAAATTTTACAGGTCATGCATGAAGTCATCAGGAAGCCTTGAAGGTATTGCACAATCATTAATTGGGATTTTCCTAATTAATAGGGGCTCAATTAGCCCAGGAACGCGTAAGAAAGGTTATCCAAGCAGAGGCAAGGAAGAGCTTAAATATTGGACCAAACTTGCATAGATCCGTGCCAGATTCGAGCAGGATCAGAATGAGAGAGTCACCAGAGTGGAGATGTTTCCCAGGAAGGGAAATATCATTGTATTGTTTCATGATCTTGACTTTATGCAATATACATATAGCAGGGTTTTGAGCAGTTTCTTTCCCATATACATCTTGTGTTGTGTGATTGATAATTTCTCTCTTGTTATGTGATTGTGCGATCAAATTTGGTTTCTGCAAATTTGTGAAAGGATTCAATATTTTTTTTTAGTACATTACAAGGTCAGTTGAAATCCCTATGGATAATTTCTACAAAATAAATAATCAAGTTACTTCAGAAATTCTGTATGATGGATTCCAAGCCCATGACTACTCCCATGATCACCAATCTCAATAAGTTGAGAAGCAATGACTCCAGTCTCATAGATCCTACTAGCTATCGTAAGTTGGTGGGTTCTCTAATGTATCTGGTAAATACTAGACCAAATATATGTTTTTCTGTAAACATTCTCAGTCAAATTTAGTTGGATCCTTTTCATGATCATTTGATAACTGAAAACCACATATTAAGATATCTATGTGGCACTATACATCACTGCCTAAAGTATGACAGCAATCAGAAGTCAAATTAATAGGTTTTTCAGATTCTGATTGGGGTGGCAGTGAGACTGATGGAAGAAGCACTACAGTTGGGTGTTTTAGTTTGGAATATGCTATGATTTTATGGATGAGAAGAAACAAGACCATGTTTCTTTAACTAGTGTTGAAGAAGAGTACGTCGCTGCATGTGAAGTTGGAAAGGAAGCTGTATGGTTGAGGAAACTTCTGTTAGATTTGTTTGGGAAGCCTCTAAGTCCTATTGAGATAAATTGTTATAATCAAAGCAACAACAAGATGTCTAAAGATCCCGTGTTCCATGCAAGGACGAAACATATAAACAAGTACCACTACATTAAAAGCTTGGTACAAGATGGGATCATGAAGCTACAATATGTTTCAACCAACGAACAAGTACCTAATGTGTTAACAAAGTCTCTTCCTAATAAAAAGTTTGAATATTTTAGAAGCATGCTTGGTTTGGTTGATATTACTGATTTTTTTGATGATAAGTGTTGAAGCATCTAGTGCTTAGAAGAGATTTGATGAGGCGTCGTGTGTAATATAAAATTCCTGGGAGGATATCTGGTCGACCGGTATGTTGATTTCTAGTTACCAAAGTAGGGAGGGAGACGTTGGTCATAGAGGTTTGACCTTGCATTACACACCTAGTTCCCTGGGTTGATGGTTAGTAAGTAAGCCCGATGGTACCTATAGAGGCTAAAAAATTTAGTCCATCTTAGTCCCACTTGGATAGATTTCCCTAGTCAGGAATCTAGTCCATGGCGCTAAGTGTGCCTAAAATCTTCGTAGTTCATATGTTTTGAAATCTTCCATGTACTTGTATACATATGTGTAATTATGAATACCTCCCTAGTTAAGAGAGAGTGTTGAAGAATGTAACTAGGTTCGTGTGAAAATTTATGAATCCTTATAACAAAAAATCCTAGTACAGAAATCTGGTTTACTTCTCCTACTTGTGTTTTAATTTAACAAGTTATTTTCAGAAATATTCAGAAAAAATTGAAGTAAACACACTGCAACCTACACATACATACAGATCAAGTGTTGAATAATTAAGCACATTCGACAAAGGACACACAATATTTTTTAGACAAATTTCCCTGGAAAAACCCAATGCGAGAAAATCGGTGCAATAGATCTTGCGGGTTTTATTATTGTGCAGAATTTTGAATACAATCTAGGGTACCAGTAGTGGTTTACCCAATAGAGAAAATCATGGTAGATGTACCTCTATCTACGGAGACAGAGAATATGGATGATTGAGCTGAGGATGAAGAACCCCACAGGTGCCTACGCAGTCACTGCATCACCCTTCAGTGTCGCTACATCACCCCTTCTGGATCTGCTGAATATAAGCCCTATCTGGCACATTGAAACCCCAACGCAAATCTCTGAGTGACTGCGTCAGCCTCTTCCAGCTCTGCATGAGCCTTTTTGGATCTGCGTCACCCCTACTGGGCTTACGCTGCCTCTACATCACCCTTCCTTGGCATGTGCTGCTACTTTGGTACAGATCTGCCTCTTTTCCAATGTATTCTCAGCCTCGGATCCGAAATCCCTCTGCTGATCTTCCCCTTGTTGCACTGCAAGCTCACTCGAAAATTCTCAACAAACTGCGCCTCAAAATTTCGACTTAGCTCAATTGCTACCACTATGTGTGTGTTCTCTAATTGACCCCAAGCCTTCTTTTAATACTTTTCTTGTTGAACAATCAACGACCGTGATATAATCTCTAATCAATGACTAATATTAGAAAATAATTGATCCTCATCACTCAGAACATTCTCACCCACATGTTTAAATTAATTCCCTTTAATTATGTAATTTCCCTAAGTTAGACTTAGGGTCTCCATTAAAATAATTAATTATTAGGATAACTTAAGTTCCGGGTGGAATTTCTCCAAACGATTTTTGGGTCTTGGAGATCTAATTTGTTCTAGTCCCTCCACAAAGTTTCGGAGCTAGACCACATCCGATGCTACTCCAAAAATAAACACTCCCTCTTAGCGAGGAATGTGCTCTAGCAACACTTCAACCTAATGCATCACCCTGATCCATGACATCGGTCCCCTGGACCGCTGATGCTTGGCCTGGTGCCACTTATCCTCTGCGCTGCTGCCTTCTGTACTGCTGCCCATGTCACTGCCACTAACACTACCTCATCTGTACTGCAACTCCCTCTCAAATGCTGCATCCTGCTGCCCATAGCACTGCCACTGCTAACTGCTACACTGCAACTTAGTTGCTGAGAGTTAAGCAAATGAAGGACATCACCCAGAATCCCGACAGACAAGTCAGTCTGGCTACATCTCGATACTGAAAACATCCTCTGCTGCTAATTTGCGCTGACCTTCTAGAGCTTTGTGTTGCTATTGCTCTACTTTGTGTAAGCATTGCCTCCGCGCTGCTAAAATCCCATCAGCTTCTGCACTGCTGCTTCTACGTTGTTGTTGCCTCTGCTCTGCGCTGCTCAAGTCTTCAATGTCCTAGCTCTGCCAATGTGCCTCCATAATCCTCTGCACCAATTGACTCCAGTCATCCTGCTATTGTCATTAAGGGCTCCCGTAGCTCATATGTGATCCAAGAGTTTGGGCACCTCAAGAATCCTGCCCCTCATCTGAAGTTCAAGAGAAATACAGATCTATGTCACTCCACCTTTTCTCTCGAGGCACATGAGTACTCATAGCCACATCATCATCACTTCCATCATCACCCTTGGCTACTATAGCCTTAGAATCCGAATCTTCCTTTCCCTTCTTTTGAGGACAAGTAGTAGTGAAATGTCACAATTCACAACATCTGAAGCACCAGACCTTAGAAAGGTCCTTCTTCTTCTTCTCTCGTGACTGCTGCTGTCCCTTAGATGCGAGAGTCGCATCTTCCTCCTCCTCCTTGATCTTGGCTCCTCCGTTGCTGCTGCCCATCTTGGTCAATCTGCTGATCTCTTCTTGACGAAGAGCTACCCACAGGCCTTCCCAATTTGGAAGTGTTTCTCTGCCCAAGATGCCTTGGACAAAGGTATCCCACTCTTTAGACACTGCATTCAGGGTAGACCTCGCCATAAGAGAGTGGCCCACATAGCAACTAACTGATCTCGAATCACCTTCAATCTAATGAGGAAGGGGTCAATTTCCTCTCCCTTTTACATCTAAAATAGTCACAACTGATTCTCCAGAAGCATATTCCTTTGGACAAAGGTACTTTGATATAATGTGGTCAATTTCGTCTACATCTCATTTGTTGTATTCTTGTCGGTAATGTGTGGGACCACATGATCCTTCACCTCATCCATAATCAAGCGCTTGACTCTAGCTTGATTTTCCTCATACTTATTCAACGGATCAACATCAACAGGAACATCTACAACCTTCTCGACATGATCTTTGATACGATATTTGTCAAGGACTGACATGATTCTGGCTTTCGAGATGACGAAGTTAGATGCTCCATCTAACTTGTCCTGATCCCTCAATCCATGAGAGGCCATCTCTGCTAAAAAAATATCGAAATAGATACTCTTCTCCTCTCTTATGTTGCTAGCTTCATCAAAAGACTCAGATCTGGGTTTCTTGGCACTAGAAACCCTCCTGACAAGTGATTTCCCTCTCGGAAATTCTCCACCAATTTTGTTGAATCAACTCTCTCCAATCACTCCTCTAATTGGATCTCATACTTCTTTACTATAAATTTTGCTGAGGAATTGTTTCCCCTTACTTTTTCAACCCTGCTAGACATGGTTCTACACCAGCAGAAATAATACCCCACCCGCAACTTCTGAAGAACCAAACTGCTCTTCCAATCATGACCACTGGCTTTACGTCACCTCCTCATGGACTGCGTCACCCTCCAGGGCTTGCATGAGCCTTCACGTCAGCTCTGCGTGAGCTAGACAGGCTCTGCGTCACCCTTCTTGGACTACATGAGCCTCTGTGTCAGCTAGGCTGGCTCTACGTCACCTCTCTAGGGCCTGCGCTATCCCTCTGGGACACTGCGTCTTCTAGATCTGCGTTGTCTCTTGGGACAACCTTCTTCCTGTAAAAGAAACTTAGTCACTTTGCTGATGGCTTCAACCCTACCTGATATGAAATCGCTTTGATACCATGTGAAAATTTCTGAATCCTTATTACATAAATCCTACTACAGAAATCTGGTTTACTTCTCCTACTTGTGTTTTAATTTAACAAGTTATTTTTAGAAATATTCAGAAAACATTGAAGTAAACACACTACAACCTACACTTACATACATATCAAGTACTGAAGAATTAAGCACATTCAACATAGGACACACAAGATTTTTTGGACAAATGTCCTAAAAAAATGAAAGTCAATGCAATAACTCTTGAGGGTTTTATTATCATGCAAAATTTTGAATACAATCTAGGGTACCAGTAATGATTTACCCAACCGAGAAAATCTCGACAGATGTACCTCTATCTCCGAAGACAGATAATATGACTGATTTAGCTGAGGATGAAGAACCCTGCAAGTGCCTACGTAGTCACTACGTCACCCTTCAGTGTGGTCGTGTCACCCCTTCTAGATATGCTGAATACGAGCCCTATTTGACCCACTAAAACCCCAACACAGATATTTGAGTGACTGCATCAGTCTCTTCCGGCTATGTGTCTCTCTGTGTGAGCCTTTTTGGCTCTGCGTCACCCTTGCTAGGCTTACCTGCCTCTGCATCACCCTTCCTTGGCTTGTGCTGATCCTTTGGTACATATCTGCCTCTCTGCTAATATATTCTCGGTCTCAAATCTAAAATTCCTCAACTGATCTGCCCCTCATTGCACTGCAAGCTCACGCGAATTTTTTTAGCAAATTGCGCCCTAGAATTTCGACTTAGCTCAAGTGCTACCGCTATGTGTGTGTTCTCCAACTGACCCCAAGCCTTCCTTTAATACTTTTCTCATTGAAAAATCAACGACCATGATCTAATCTCTAATCAACGACTAAGATTAGAAAAAACTTGATCCTCGTCACTTGGAACATTCTCACCCACATGTTTAAATTAATTCCCTTTAATTATTTATTTTCCCTAAGTTAGACTTAGGGTCTCCATTAAAATAACTAATTATTGGAATAACTTAAGTTCTGGGTGGAATTTCTGGGTCTCAGAGATCTCATGTGTTCTAGCCCCTCCACAAAGTTTCAGAGCTAGAGCACATTCGATGCTACCAAAAAAAAAAACAGTTCGATCTTCATAATTGTATTTGAGTCATAATGTATTATCAAAAGAAAGAAAAATAAATTTTCTATTATTATTAAATGAATTATTAAAGAATGGATTTCATGCTTGGATAATCATTTTATAGGTCAAAGTTCCCATTGAGGACTTCTAGGTTTCATGTGGAGTAATTACAACCATTGTTGATTTTATGAGACCCTTCTTAGGATTTTAAATCATGTAAAACGAATTATTATTGAGTAAAATAAGTTATTTGTCACCTCCACGCCAATTCAGCCCTTGCCTGATGAAGTCGGCCTACATTAGGGAAATTCGACCCACATAATAGGCTATATATAAAAGTGCAGTTTGATTCATTTGTAACATCAGTCTCACAAGTTCAATTCAAAATAAGAAGCAGAAAAAGTCCAAAGTTGCAGAAGAAGGATAAGGATTGTAGAAAAGGACAAGGTCGAAGTTTTGGGCTCTCTCTCTCTCACTCGAGCGAAGTTACTGGGCTACCGCTAGGGTCGAAGTTCTGCTGCTAGGGAGATCGAAGTTCTACTACTGGGGAGGTCGAAATTCTGCTGCTGCAAGGTTGAATATCTAGGTCATAGTTGATACTGGAAGGTTATTATCTGAAGAGGAAGGAAGGGCTGACTTGGTGATTCGAGGAAGTGTGTGTCTAGGTCAAAGAGTCTTAGATTATCTTGTCTTGTTTTGCAAAACTACTGAAGGAAGAGGTTTGATTGGGTTTTCCCCTAGATAGGGGGTTTCTCCTGGATAAATGCGTATATCTTGTGTTTGATGTTCTTGTGATCTTCATGCACACATAATTTGGTAATTGCTTGATGAAATATAATCTAATAAAGTAAAAGAAGCTAACATAATTCACAAGTAATTATCAAAGAAGAGAAATCAAACCCTAATTCTACTAGCATTGATTTCTCAACAACAAGATGAATATTTGGTGATTGTAAACTTCATTCTTTGCATCATGTAATAAAGTGGTCACTCATTAGAAGCTGGCTGAGAGACGCAATCCACATTGGGTGAACTCTATTAACAACCTGACTTCTTCTTATTTATTTATTTTTTTGCATTTAATTTCTTTAAGTACAATCTGTAATTCACTTATTAAGCTAACCACACTTAATAACCACAAATCAAGTCGTAGATTTTTGGATCACATGAACATTACTCTATTTATGGAATATCAATAGAAGGGTTTATATTTTACAAGTTGAATATCAATTTCTCTCATATTTTACTTTTTACAATTCATATTTGTTCACATTCACAGTTTCTATTGATTAATTATGTAGGAAAAACTCCAAAATGATTAGCTTTATTGAGGAAGGGAGAAAGATCGCAACTTGAATATAATATCTTAATAAATATCATTAATTCATTAATGTAATATCGAAATGTGATGAACATGGCCATGAAATAGAACAATTAATTAATTACTCATGCCAACTTTTAAATTATATATATATATATATATATATATATATATGCTTCGTATTCTTCTTCCAAATTTTTATATCTATATTGATTAACGTATGTATAGTTCATGCATAAAAGGGAAGGGTTAGTAAAGTTATACTGCACATTTAGGGTTATTTTTTTTTTAATTAATTTTATAATAGTTGATTAAAGTTACTAAGAGCACGACACAATATTGCATCATAGGTGCTCCAATATTGATTATGTGGGTACTAGGCTTGCTTTTGTTTATTTTCATAAATTTTAATGAATAGCAAAACAACTGACATTGTCAATGCTTTTAATTATTTTTAGGTCCCTCAAGAATAGCAAGTATGCTTATTATGTCTTTATTGATTCTTTTATTGGTTTGGTTCAATGAAATAAATGTTTGTTTTTAGCTTCGATTATAAAATAAATGTTTGGTGAATAGTAAAATTTAACTCCTATTTTATGCAATTTTTCAAGAGCGATATAGTGTACCATGAGATTGCCCATATGATAGAGATAATTGGAATTGCCATGAGGATATTGAAAGCACATGCAACGTTTCAACGATTTGAAAAATCTAATTAGATGAATCATAAGATTTATAATTTATCTACACAATTTGCAGTGATATATTTATCATAATTAACTAATTTACATATTAACTTTGGCACTATAGGTGGAATTTTGTGTTGATTTTTTAGGAGAAGTAGACTAGAACACATTTTCTCACATGATAATTACTTCTAATAATTAATTAGCATTAGTTCCATATTTCTTCATCAAGTAGTTATACAAGAACATGAAAGCAGTAGGAACAACAATGAGATAATAAACAAGAGACACAAATATTTAGGCCTATGGCCAAGGCAAAACCTAACAAAATATTTCCTTATGAGAGAGAGAGTTCAATTCATTAATACAACAACTAAACAAGACATCAAAGATAATATCCGACCAGAAATATGCCAAGCCTCCTGAGATTTTCGGTCCCCTCCATCCTTTCTTCGACTGGAATAGAGCTCATTATGAGATAGGTCGATGCCCAAATGAGGAGGAGGGCTCTTCAATATATAGAATTATCAAGGGGGTTGAATGGGTGCCTCTAAAGGGGCCCATCCAATTTGAACAAAAGGAGGTTCACTTGAGAGTAATTTTGGGAGGCATAAAACAAATTTTCCAATTTCATCATGATGAAAACACTGACCATGACTACTCAAATTCCAACATTTTGTCAAATATTTGCTTGTGTATTTTTCTGCCATCTAGCTTTTAGTGTTGTTTTCTAATTTAATTATTTTTCTTTTCATTAATTTGATAATGATTGTGCTAATTATGTTCCAAAGAAAAATTTTATTGGCATGTCTCCATGGCTACTTGCAAGATACCAAGCTTCTATTTTACCATGTTTTGCTTTGTTATTTCTTATGCATGCATATTCTTGCTTATTCAAAGTATGACACACGTTAATTACTAATTAATAAATCAAGTTCATTAAATGAAACCACGAAGTATCTATTTGTGGTTTCACAGAAATTTTCTTATGTTTAAAAAATAGTTGTGCATTAATAAAAAACAATATATGATTTAAACTAACATGCACCACTGGTTGGTTAGTAGTGGTTGACAAATGATCTATTAATTATGCGGATTTTCCATAACTAAAAGGGATGGATCATTCCATTCTGTGGATATCTAACAATTTCAAGGAATGGACGAGCATGAATCTAGGTGGTGTTGGTAACCTTCATTTTTCATTTTTTGTGCTATTCAATATATTGTAATTTTCTCATGTCCTCCAATGATTCACAACAATGTGCTAACAAGGACTTACAAGGACTTATGAGTAGAGATAATATGGTCATTATGTTATAAATATAATGACTAGATAATATGATATCACATTACGCATTTATTGGTTGTGATGGGAGAAATTATAACTTCATCCATTTTGTATATGTTAAAATGGTGATCAATTTTTTTTAAAATGTATTAACCAAGTTATTTCTACCATATATGATGCACATCTAAGCCCCTGTATAGATTAAATAGTAGAATGGTTACCAAAAGAAACAACCATCCATACTGCATTGTAAAACAAAGAAACAAAATTGTGTTATTGAATTACTAATAACTTTATAGAGGAATTGCAAGATTAAGAAATGGAACACCTAGTCACACTATATGGCTACATTTCACACTCAACATGACTTGTCAACTATGATGTCTGTAAAGCATTGTAAAACCAAGAAAAAATGTTACTGCAAGATTAAGAAATAGGACAACTTTTAATGTATGGATAAATGTCAATCTTACATAACTTATGTCCTATGATGAATCCATGAACTCATCAGGCTAGGCCAAATGGTGGATATCTCACACCAGAAAGCATTTTCCAACCAATATAGGGGTCCAACCGAGGCTTGAAACTTGGTTTACTTGTCTAACAAGGCTTGTGGGCAGTGGTATTTGGTTTACCTGTCTAACAAGACTTGTGGGCAGTTGTGTTAGGCTTAGGAGTATAGTGGTAGTCACACTACTCTTTATTTATCAATAATTTCAAGTCCTAGCATAGACTCATTTGGTAGCTTGTGTATTCAACATAAAAGCTTTTGATTCTTCTGCAATATAATGTCAACACTATAACACAAGGCTTTTAGTACGAAGGGCCCACACTGATTTCTTCTTTAAGTCTAAACTTAGATGCCCTCAGAAATACGAGTTTTGGCACCTCATGATCTGTAATGCTTGAGCGCAAATATTTTGATTAGGGCTGGTGAAATCGACGAGTTTCAAATAGACCTCAGATAAGTCTCAAGTATTCTCATGAATTCCAGTGAAAGACCGTAACAAAGGATATAAAAGTCAACCTAGAATTCTTTTAAAATTCGGCGTGTTGTTTTAGAGGGTCGATACTACCTAAAGGCCATAGAGATCTCAGATTGTTCCTTCACGAGAGATTGAGTGTCCTTACTTACCCAACAAGCAACCACTGTGTAATAGATAACATTTAAAGTACCAAACAAAAAACCCTCTAGACATGATCCTGCACCAGATATTCGTGTCTATTAATTGGACCACATAAATCACAAAAAGCAAGACATTGAATACTTGTAATTTGAGGTGAATCAAGTCACTTTATATATGAAGAGGAGGGGCCATAGTTGAGGGCGACATATGACAATGGGAGGGAAAATTTGAATTTGAATTTTTGTTTTGGAGGGATTTTAAAATTTGAAATAAATAATTGAGGCAAAACCCTTTTTTTGGCCATTTTTTTTAATTGACTTTGAAAATTAAAACCCAATCATAAATTATTTGATTTAATCTTTTTAATGAAGATCCTTTCTATCCTCGTGATATGAGCCGTAAAGAATTTTGATTCAATTCTTTAATGAAAGCCCTTGTTATCCTTAACCAATGATAGGTTTCCATATCATCTAGCTTATGGGGACATTGGCCACATGAAGAGGGGCATTAACTTTAACACGACATAACTCTCAAATGGTGCAAAGTCTCAAGGTGTGCCTTATACTGTTGGGATTGGCTTGATGAGGAGCATCTATTGGTAAGGGCCATGGAAGCAAATTCACAGACTTTCATTCTCAAAATCTTCAACAAGTGTGGGGATTCTAGGGTTTTCCAAGGCTTCTAGAGATTTGGAGCTTCAATCATTGCAAAGTAAACAAATATACAACACACTCTTCTCTAGGGCAAGAACAATTTTAAGGACGAAAATTTATCTTAAAGTTTAGAAACCCTGGTAAATCTTACTAATCCCTAAAGTGAAACCTATAAACTGTTTTGTGATACTTTTGTAAAAATATTCACATTTCTAATAATTCTATATAGCATTTATAAAATTTTGGCGATTTCCAAGGTAAAATACTTTTATCCTATGGAATTTAAGCGAATCATTTTAAGGAAAAATGAAAATTATCAATTTAAAAAAGAAAAGAAAAGGAACATACAAAATTAGACCATATGGGAACACTGACCCTAAAAATTTTCCATTTTCTAAGGAGAAATTAAATTAAATACCAACAAATCTTCTTGAACAATTAATCCAGCAGTTGCTAATGATCACTTTTATGAATGAGCAACATTTCGGGTTACAGCAGACCCGAAATGATGAATTTGACGAGAGAAACATCAAATATCTCTTAGAAACCTACCGTATGTGTCCATTATTGACCATTGGGCTACGAAATTTGGAGAGAAAAGGCCAAGGGCCATAAAATCTGAGCAATGACATTAATCCTTGTGCACAAATTAACAAGTATTGGGAGTGCTGATGTCCAGTTACCCGATGGTTTGCATTTCAATGAATTCGCTGGGTACTCTATATTCGACAAATCAACAGAAAACATAGGTGGAAAGTCTCAATGAGCAAATAGGTCAAGAATAAAAAATGCTAGATTAAGATAATTCCTTAAGAACAGCATTTGTATGTGTGGACTTCTCTAGTTGAAACTGACAATGGCTGTAACTGGCAATCACCTTATATGACTGGTGATCATCGTATAACTGGTGATCAGCAAGTTTTGGCTTCCGGAGAATGGTTGAAAAAAATGAGAAACAGATTAAATAACATTGCAGAAACAGATCAGAATACATTGGTGAACCAAATTTTCATGTAAGTCACAAAAGCAGCACTCTCTCAAAATCAAGAGTTCATGGGAATGGGCAAATCAAGAGGAATTTTTCAACGAGTGAGCGTAGCACAAGATACAAATCTGTTGTTTCTAATTAGTTGTAACAAGTTTTCTAACCACTTGATGGCTTCCAAGCATGAAAACTGTAATATCTTCAGCTCCTACCCCTGAATTACCTTTTAGTCAAGGTGAAATCGAATCTAAGAAATAGTCCAATAGGCAAAGTGGCATAAACTCACATAGCGACGTACAAAGAAACCCTGCATTTCTTACAATCATCCACTGCGTAGATGATTGCAAAGATGGTGAATGAGATGATATGCAAACAAAAATTGCCTGCTCCCATACTTCACATATGTTTCAAAACAGCCACTCCAAACACAATTGCAAGCAATGTTGCAATTGATATTCCATATATTCCAGCAAGAATCCCAGGGACAATTAATGTCTTCCAACCTTTTGCTGTAGCCATTCCGCAAGCTGTTGTAGGGCCTCCAACATTTGCATTTGAGGCCAACAACAATTCCTTTTGCTCCAACCTTAGAACTCTCCCGACTCCCAAAATTACAGCGAGATGAACTGCAACCTGTATTAAAGAAAACAGAAAAATGGCTGGTGCAGTCTTCAACACATTAACAATACTTCCATTTGCCCCAACAACTGCAAAAAAGACCTAGAGCAATACAATAAATTATAAATAAAGGATCAGCAAATCTTTTACAATCTCTTCATTCTTATTTGCAAAACAGAGAAACTAGAAAATTTACATGTTAGACTTCATTGGAAAGAAAAGTGATTCTAATAGTAACAAGCAGATAAAAATGTTGGAACTGAGGACAAATTGATAAATGCTGTTTCCAAGAGAGCGTGATAACCAAATCTAAAAAAGAAGGAAAAAACAGGAATCTTACTTGTTCAGGTTTTGGAAAATTGTTAAGGCCCTTGGGCCCCTATATTAAAGCCTAATAAACATTGATCATTAGTTTACTTGTTATATTATTAGGTAGGCTAGAAGCTTTTATTGTACCCTTTCATTATAATTGTACCCCTTGTCTCCTATATATATCCAAAGGAGACCTAATCTTAGGATCATCACATCTTATCTTTTGTATTATATTCATTGTAAAAGTAGATTTCCCCCTTGAAGTGAATTGCATTCATTGACTTCATACCATTTTTAAGGTATATGGTTTGTAACATCTGGTATTAGAGCTTTGATCCTAGTGTTTTTCTCCTTCAATCAAGACTTCGCACCATTTTTGCTATACCTTTTTTCCTAGGATGTTTCAGACAACGAAATTTTCAGGCAACTGGATGAAATAACGAAGCACATGTAAAAATTTCAAGTTTTGGTTCACTATAATTTCAAAGATATAGCCTTTGAAAGTTAGGGTTTGTGACCTATGTTGCAGGAAACACCTAAATAGTGGCGTACCAGTACCAGGGATAGACCAAAACGCCGAAGTAGCCTTGAAATGAGGCCGAAATGCCGCTGGCCATACAGTACGGCATTTCATGATTTCGAAATACCGTCCGGAACAGCCAGCAATGTTTTGGCCCCGTTTCTATCGCTACAGGCCAGTTACGGGCGACAAAAATGCGACTTTCATTTTTATTTACTTATATTATTTGGCCAGCTCAAGGTGTGATGAAGGGCATGAGCCCCATCTAACATCCAAATACACTAATACAACAATTTTTATGTGGCTGTTAGCTGAATTTAATTAAAAAATTTACAAATAGAATTCTCTAGAAGATTAAAAAAATAGAATTCTATGGAAACCCTATGAACCTCTTCTTTTCGTTAAAAAACCACTTCATTCACTCATTTCTCATACATTGTTCTGCAAGAGGAGCTTCCTATAGCAGCAACAAGGAGTTTGTTTGTGTTTTGGAGCGTGGGCAACAATAGGAAGGGCGAGGGTAGCAGCTAGTTTGACGAGTTTTTCATTTTCTAATTTTGCAACATTCATGGCTTCTCAAAGTTGGTGTTTCGAGTACCCCTAAATTGGGTGAGTTTTTCATTTTCTAATTTTGCAACATCCATAGCTTCTCAAAGTTGTGTTTCAAGTGCCCTTAAATCCACTCAAGCAACCAAGCAACAAGAATATTATCCTCTATGGAAGTATGTTACCAAAGTGACGCAGATGGGTATCGGTGATACATGGGAATGGAGGCGCAATTTATGTAAAAATGAAAAGACCCTCAAGGGCTCGTACACAAGAGTGAAGGCTCACATTTTGCATGAAGAAATAAAGGGTATTGATGTGTGTGAACATACCAAAAATCTAGAGGTGAGGGCTAAATTCAATAAAGAGTGAAGGCTCACATTTTGCATGAAGAGATAAAGGGTATTGATGTGTGTGAAAATACCAAAAATCTAGAGGTGAGGGCTAAATTCAATAAAGAGAACAATGATGCTCAAAGGATGAAGGAGAAAAATCGACACAGACACTACCAATCCTTGCATGTCTGATAGCATTGAGCCAAGGATTGTTCAAGAAGCAAGAAAGAGGAAGGCATTAGAAGTAGAAGAAGAGTTATCAAAGCCATCATCTGCAACTCAAGACAACAAATTGTTGAAAATACTTGATAGTCAGGGGAGAGAAGAAGCTGACTCAAGAGTGGCAAGGGCAATGTTTTCTTGTGGCATCCCTTTTAATGTGGTTTGATCCCCATATTGGCAGGATTTGGTGAGAGCAATTAACAAAGCCCCTCAAGGTTATAGGGGGCCAAACTATGAAAAAGTCAGAACAATTTTGTTGAAGAAAGAGAGGCAACTTCTTGATGATGTTCTAAAACCAATTCGCAACTCATAGGGTAGTACAGGGCTTTCTATTATCTTAGATGGCTGGACTAATACAAGATGCTGGTCTTTGATTAATGTGATTGCATCTTCACCAAAAGGAGCCATGTTCATTGCTGATATTTTAATTTATGCTATTGAACAAGTAGGACCAGAAAATGTGGTGCCAGTTATCATAGATAATGCACCTATTTGCAAAGATGCATGCTTAATTGTTGAGAGTAGATACAATCACATATTTTGGACTCCTTGCATTGTCCACAATTTGAATCTGATTTTAGAAGAGATCGAGGCAAAAACATAATGGATTAAGGAGGTCACAGGGCAGGCTAGGGAGATTATAAAATTCATCACCAACCACCACAATTCTCAAGCAATATATCGAGAATACTCCAAATTGGAGTTGTTGAGACAAGGTAAGCCTCAAACTTCATCATGTTGCGTTGCCTTATTGAAGTTAAAAATGAGTATGGTGGTGGGTCCAACTTGGGCTGAGTGGAGACAAGCAGATACATAGAAGGGAAGTATGGCGAGGAGGGTGTTGGTTGATGAAGATTGGTGGAACAAGATTGATTTCTTCCTCAAGTTCACATCCCCTACATTTGATCTTATCTGAGATGCAGACATAAAGAAACCTTTCCTAGGAGAGATTTATGATGGCATGGATACCATCATTGAAAAAACTGTGGAAATTATTACACAAGAGGCTCCCACTCTTCTTTTTGTGGATTTTGATTTTGTTGAACAAGTGAGGTTTATTGTTACCAGGTGAAATAGCTTCAACATTCCATTGCACACTTTGGCACATGCTTTTAATCCAAAATTTTATGATAAAGAATTCATTGCTGAAAGCAATGGGAAGAGGAAGGCTACACATAAGGACAAGGACGTGGCCAATGGAGTGAAGAGAGACTTTTAGAGGTTGTTTCTGTTGATGTTTGGGTAGCATCAGATGTGCTCTAGCTCCAAAACTTTGTGCAGGTGCTAGAACACATGAGATCTCCAAGACCCAGAAATCGTTTGGAGAAATTCCACCCGGAACTTAAGTTATTCAAATAATTAATTATTTTAATGGAGACCCTAAGTCTAACTTAGGGAAATTAAATAATTAAAGTGAATTAAATTAACATGTGGGTGAGAATGTTCTAAGTGACGAGGATCAAGTCTTTTCTAATCTTAGTTGTTGATTAGAGATTGGATCACGACCATTGAATGTTCAACAGGAAAAGTATTAAAGGAAGACTTGGGGTCAGTTGGAGAACACACACAGAGTGGCAGCACTTGAGCTAAGTCGAAATTTTGGGGCGCGGTTTGCTGAGAATTTTCGAGTGAGCATGCAGTGCAGCGAGGGGCAGTTCGACATTGGGATTTCTAAGTCCAAGGCCGATAATACAATAGAAGAGAGGTAGATTCGTACCACAGAGAAGCGCAGGCCCAGGAGGGGTGACACAGAGGCAGCGTACTCCCAGGAGGGGTGACGTAGGGCTAGGAGGGCTGACACAGAGGGACACAGAGCTGGAAAAAGCTGACGCAGTCACTCAGAGAGTTGCGCTGGGGTTTCAATGGGCTAGATAGGGCTTGTATTTAGCAGATCCAGAAAGGGTGACACAGCTACATTGAAGGGTGATGCAGTGACTACATAGGCACCTGTGGGGTTTTTCATCCTCAGCTGAATCAACCATATTATCTGTCTTCGGAGATAGAGGTACTTCTGCCAAGATTTTCTCTGTTGCGTAAACCACTACTGGTACACTAGTTTGTATTCAGAAACTGGATAATAATAAAACCCTCAAGAGATGCTGCACCGATTTTCTCGCATTGGGTTTTTCCGAGGACATTCGTCCAAAAAATCTTGTGTCCTTTGTCAAATGTGCTTAATTCTTTAGTACTTGATCTGTATATTTGTGTAGGCTGCAGTGTGTTTACTTCAATGTTTTCTGAATATTTCTGAAAATAACTTGTTAATTTAAATACAAAAGTAGAAGTAAACCATATTTCTGCAGTAGAATTTTTGTTAAGAGAATTCATAAATTTTCACATGGTATCAGAGCTATTGCAGATCAGGGAGAGTTGAAGCCATCAACGAAGAGGTGAAGTTTTTGCCGCAAGAAGGCAACTGTGACAACACAGATCCAGGAAGAGACAACGCAGCACCAGAGGGACCAGAGGGATAACACAGGCCCAGGAGGGGTGACACAGAGCATGTCTAGCTCACGCAGAGCTGATGCAGAGGCTCACGCAGACCCAGAGGGGTGACATAGAGCCAGTCTAGCTCACGCAGAGCTGATGCAGAGGCTCATGCAGGTCTAGAAGGGTGACACAGTCTGAGAGGAGGTAACATTGTGGCAGTTGCCGTGGCTAGAAGTGCAGTTTGGTTCTTCGAAAGTTGTTGGTGAGGCATTGTTTCTACCGGTGTAGAACAATGTCTAGCAGGGTTGACAAAGTAGGGGAAGTAGTTCCTCAAAGGGAGAGTTGCAGGGAAAAGTTGCAAAGCAGAGGAAGGAGAGGGAGTCAGCAATGGAAAAGGTCGAGTAGAGAGGGACGCAAAAGGCCAGAGAAGGCAGTGCAGAGTGCCCACGCAAAGTGACATAGTCACAATCAGGCATTGCGCAGAGAGACATGCAGAGGGACGCAAAGGGAGCTGGGAGTCTCCCAGGTGTTCGAAATTTCTCCGGAAGGATCGTGAGAATTTATCTCAGGTGTTTTCTAAGAAGTCTGCCAGTCATTTCCTTGTAAAGAATTTCATTGCTGAAGAATAATATATAAACCCTCATCTTCTGCACCAGTTTTCCTGCATTCGATTTTTCCGGGGACAATTGTCCAAAAATAACTGTGTTTATGTGATTGATTCTTATGCTTGTATTTCTTACTGTTCTATTCTCTGCAAATACTTAAGTGAATGATTGCAGTAGTATTTATTTCGAAATTTACTGAAGAACTTTGTAAATAACTTATCAGAAACAATAAGTAGGAGAAAGAAATCTATCACTGCAGAAGTAATCTCCGGATTGAAATTTTCACATGGTATCAAAGCAAAGATGAGTAACAGGAGCAGAGAACCGACGATCGAACGTGATTCAGATGCTGCTGCAACAACAACACAAAAGGGTTCATGTAGTTAAAGGAAGGGAAGCATGAAAGAACAGATGGATCACGACGTTTCAGTTTTGGCATCCAAATTGGAAGAAGAATTTTCTTTTGTGTCAAGCTCTGCTTCTCCTGAGATCTGGTATATCGACAGTGGAGCTTCTGCTCACATGACGAGAGTGCGAGAATGTTTCTCAAGCTACCAAGAAGAGCAGATGAATTTTAAGATCACCATGGGAAATAAAGCGAAATGTACCCCTGTTGGAAGAGGTACCATAGTATTTCAAACAGAAGCCGATAACAAGCTTTGGGCCACCAATGTGCTGCATGTGCCTGGGTTGGGGATGAATTTACTCTCTGCGTCACAACTTCAAAACAAAGGCTATGACGTTTACTTCATCGGCAATAGAGTATATGTCAAACACCCGAGTTGGAAGAAGAAGGCACAAATTAGAGTCAGGAGCAACAAACTCTACAAGTTACAGCGCGAATCTCCAATGGCGCTGATAGGCAACATTGATGAGAAGGATTTGAATGAGCTATGGCATAGGAGAATGGGGCACTTGCACCATGGGGCATCAAGGATTCTCAAGAAGGCTGTCACGGGAGTTCCAGAACTGAGCACCAAGCGAGGCGATGTTTGCAGAGGGTGCGTATTGGGAAAACATGCCAAGGCAACGTATCATAGAAGCAACAATAGGGCTAAGAGTGTGTTGGGCTTAATACACTCGGATATCTGCTGACCAATGTCCACTAGAGCTCTTAGTTGTGCCCAGTATTTCATCACCTTTATTGATGATCATTCTAGGAAGACCTGGATCTAATTTCGAAGACCAAGGATGAAGGCTTCAGTTGATTCAAAGAGTTTAAAAATATGGTAGAAAATATGACAGGAAAGCGGATCAAGGTATTGCGATCAGACAATGGTGGAGAGTACATTGATAAAGACTTCACAGGGTTCTGCGCAAGAGAAGGCATCAGAAGAGAGTGGACCACTCCATATAATTCGGAGCAGAATGGCGTGGCAGAGAGAAAGAATAGAACTATTGTCGAGGCTGAAAGGGAAATGTTGTATGATCAAGACATGCCCAAATTCCTATGGGCTGAAGCTTGTAATAGATTTGTCTACGTTCAAAACAAGATTCCTCACAATGCATTGGGTAAGATCACTCCAGAAAGTGTCTTCACTGGCAGCAAGCCTAAGGTAAGCCACTTTAGGATCTTTGGCAGTGCGACATATTGTCATGTACCCGAAGAGAAGAGGAAGAAGCTGTATATGACTGCGGAAAAAGGATATCTGGTGGGATATAGCAAGAATGCAAAGGATTACCGCATTTACATTCCTAAGAGCACGAAAGTTGTAGTGCGGCAGGATGTGAAGTTCATGAAGGAAAGGGCCTTCAGGAAATCCCGAGAGATGCCTTCAGCTACACAGTCTGAGGAGGATCCGCTGGTCCAACCACAATGACATGCGGAGGGTAATACGAGTGCCTCTCCAAGGCACGGGGATCCAAGGGATAAATCCCCCGAGGACTTGCAGGAAGGAGAGCAGGTAAATCCACCCAATACCAATGGTAGAACGAGCAGGGAATTGTGACAGATTCTAGGGGACGCAGAAGCCTTTGTCGGAGCCCCTAGAAATGAGAAGAGGCAGCGCAAGCAGCCTGAAAGGTACCAAGCTTTGGTAGCATAGGTTGGGGAACCTCTAGTTTTCAGGAGGCAACTTAGCACCAGGTATGGGTATATGCGATGGTGGAAGAATACAGTTCCATCATGACGAATGATGTTTGGGAAGTGGTTCCCAGACCTTAGGACATATCAGTTGTAGGTTCGAGATTGATCTACAAGATCAAATATGCTGCAGATGGCAGCATCGAGAAATTTAAAGCCAGGTTTGTGGCTAAGGGGTACGGTCAGAAGGAAGGGATAGGTTATGAAGAGATCTTTGCCCTAGTAGCCTGATATATTTCCATTAGATCTGTGATATCCCTAGTTGCACAAATGGGATGGGAGATTCATCAGATGGACGTCAAGACTGCGTTCCTGAATGGGGTGATAGAAGAGGAAGTATACATTGAACAATCAGAGGGCTTCGAGATGCATGAACATAAGAATCATGTGTGCAGGCTTAAGAAAGCCTTGTATGGACTAAAGCAAGACCCTAGAGCTTGGTATGGTCGAATCGACAGCTACTTGTAGAAGACGAGGTTAGCCAAGAGTGACGCAAATCCCAATCTCTACTATCTAAGAGTAGGGAGTGAGCCTCTAATACTAGTACTGTATGTAGATGATCTATTTTTGAGAGGATCATCTAGGCTCATCAGGGATTGCAAGGAGAATTTAGCTGGAGAATTCGACATGAAGGAGCTAGGGCTGATGCATTATTTCATGGGGTTGGAAGTTTGGCAGCTGAAGGGTGAGATATTCCTTGGTCAAGGTGTGAAAGTTTCAAAATAGAAACACTACTGCAGTATCTAGACTACTTCACCTACTTGTTTCATTAACATTAACAAGTTCTTTAAGTGAAATATTCAGAAAACACTAAAATAGACACTAACTGTAGCCTACACATCTACAGATCATTTACTGAAAAGTGCACACATGTGACAATATTACACGTGATTTTTCGGACAAATGTCCCCGGAAAAACCTAATGCGGGAAAACCAATGCAACAACTCTATACGGTTTATATTATTATGCAGAATCTGAATACAACAATCTGGGCACCAGACATGGTTATCCCTACAAAGAAATTACATGGCAATAAGTACCTTTCACTCGGAGACAAAATATATGGCTGTATCACACCCTCAAACAGGATTTACAGATCACGATCCCCTTTTGGCCCACTGGAACCCTCAGCGTTACCTCTGCATCCTCTGTGTCAGCCCTTAACTGGCTAGCGTCCCCATTGTGTCACCCTGACTGATGTTGTGCTGCCTCTGCACTGCCCTAGCTTGGACTGCGTCACCCTGGTTGGTGTTGTGTTGTCCCTGCGCTGCGCTACGGTGCGCTATGTCTGTGTCACCCTGGCTGGGCCTACACAGCCTCTGCGCAGTCTCTGCGTGGAGCTGGCTGAACTGCGTCTTCTTGGTTGTCTCTGCGCTGACTGGTACTCACTTCCCCTCCGTCTTGCTGTATTCTTGGCCTTGGATCAACTCATCCCTTCCCGATCTCTGCCCCTCACTGCATTGCAACTCATTTTGAATTTCTTAGCAAAACCCTGCCTCAGAAATTCGACTTAGCTTCACTACTCTGCCAATGTGTGTGTGTCTCCAACTGACCCCAAACCTTTCTCTTATAATTTTCTCGTTGACACATCAACCACCATGATCTAATCTCTAATCGACGGCTCAGAATAAAATACTGCTTGATCCGCGTCACTTAGAACATTTCATCACATGTGTTTAATTAATTCACTTCAATTTTTATAATTCCCTAAGTTAGACTTAGGGTCCTCACTAAAAAAATTATTTATTTGAATATCTCATACAACAGATGAAATTTCTCTTAACACTTTCTGGGTTTTGGAGGTCTCGTGTGTCTTAGCCCTTCCACAAAATCTCAGAGCTAGAGTGCACCATATGTTACTTCAAAATCTCAACACTCCCTCTTAGCGAGGAGTGTGCTCTAGCAATACATCCACACCAAGTATTGCCAGATCTTGGCATCGGTCTCAGTGCTGTTGATGCTTGCCCTGCTGCCCTCCATCCATTGCGCTGCTGCTTCCTGTACTATTGCCCATGTCACTACCACTGACACTGCTACATCCGTACTGCAACTCCCTCTCAGATTGTTGCATCGTGCTGCCAACTACCGCACTGCAACTCAGTTGTTGAGAAGTAAGCAACTGAAGGACCCCCGCCCAACCATTGACAGACAAGTCAGTCGGGTCTGCATCTCATCACTGAAGCTCCCTTGGCTGCTGCTCTGCGCTGTCCTCCTGAAGCCACTGTGTTGCTACAACTCTGCACTGCATAAGCAATGCCTCCTTTGTGTTGCTTAAGTATCATTGGCCCCTCTGCACTGCTGCTTTTACGCTGTTGCTGCCTTTGCACTGCGCTGCTCTCATCTACAACGTCCCAACACTGCCCTCCGCTTCACTGTGATCTCCTGCACCCACTGCTCCACTTGTCCCGCTATCGTCTTAAGGCTCTCGTAGCTCATATGTGATCCAAGAGTTGGGCACCTCAAGGATCCAGCGATCCCGTCTGTAGCTGCTCTACAGATCAATGTCGCCCCACATCTGTGGCTCATGATCACTCATGGCTACATCATCATCACTCCCATCGTCTCCCTTAGTTGCTGCTACCTTGGATTCAGAAGATCCCTTGTCCTTCTTCTTAGGACAATCGCTGGCAAAGTGTCCAAGTTCGCCAAAATTAAAGTACCAAACCTTGGATAGGTCCCTCTTCTTCTTCCCTTGCTGCCTCCTTTCCTTTGATGCAAGGGTTGCATCCTCCTCCTCTTCCTTCTTTATTTTGACAGTCCTGTTGCTGCTGCTTTGCCTCTTGGTAATCCTCATGATTTTCTCCTGTAGGAGGATTGCCCACATATCCGCCCAGGATGGTAATGCTGCCCTGCACAAGATGCTTTGGACAAACGTTTCCCATTCCTCGGTGACTGCATTCAGGGCAGTCCTCACCAAGATCCCCTCACCCAGATTTGTACCCATGGCAATCAGTTGATCCTAGATAGTTTGATGTCTAAAGAGGAAGGAATCTATCTCCTCGCCCTTCTGCATCTGGAACAACCACATCTGATTCTCAAGAAGCATCTTTCTTTGGATGGAGCCTCCCTGATACATTGTGTCCAAGGTTGTCCACATTTCATTTGCTGTGTTCTTCCCGACAATATGTGGCACGACATGGTCTTTGACTCTGTCCATGATCAAGTGCTTTGCTCGTGTTAAAATTCTATTGCAGTATCATGGTTTACTTCTCCTACTTGATTAAATAATACATGTTATCTTCAGAACTAAGATTCAGAAAATATCGAAGTAAACACAACTAACAACCTATACATGCAGATCATCTACTGAATATTACGCTCATTCAATCAAAGTGACACACTGATTTTTGGACATGTTGAAAAGTGTAACTAGGTCGGTCTTCATGTTGACTATGTAATTATGTATTTATGTAAAGAAGAAGACAAAGATAATAAAATGTATTTTGTTGCACTTGCTTCATGGGTTTCATGAGCAAGATTTTATTATATAGGTTAATAGATTTCTTCTTGATGTCTATTAGGTTTGCGTCTTCTAGGTATAAAATGTAATTAAGTGTCAGGTTCATGAAGGATCTAGTCTAGCAAATATATGCTCCAAGACCTTGTGGAAGAAGGACACCTAACAACCCTCAAACTATGTTGCAAAACTAGCTCTACACACAAGAGGAAGACAACTACATCAACGCTGGAATTAACTCACACATGTCGGCCTAAATCACAGCAAGGAAGTCGGCTCCATAGTTGAATGTGTGGTCGGCTTAGGGGCTGGAACAATGCCCTATATTTACACTTGTTCTGCGTGCGGATTGTTCTGAGGTGTAATGCGGATAAAAGAACAAAAGTAAGTGCGAAGTCTTCAGTGCGGATCTCAGGCAGGAGCAAGCTTTGAGATCAAGGGGAAATTAGTGTGGATAACAAGATAAGAGAACAACGCGTACTTCTCTGTGGTTACAATACGAATTTCAGGAGTCTATCACAGAAGGTCAATTGCGGTTTTGTCCAAGCTATCTCAACCAAGGTGAGGATATATTACAGCGGTAATATATATTGCTTTGTGATGCCAGAAATAAGCTAAGATCCTGGAAGATACAGTTAAGGACAATCCTATTGAAGGAAGAATTTGCTGAGGTTGGAATAGTGATCATCAGAATAAAAGCAATCTTAAAGTGAAAGAAAGTAAGGAAGGTAAATATAAGATTTACCTTCCTAACTACAGCTCAAGGAATCCAGTTAAAAGAGAAGATAATTCTGTCCCTATATTTGGCTGAGCTATAAGAAGTGAAAATTGGAGACCGAGTTCTCTAGTACCAGTGCAAAAGAGTATAGATTGGTGAAGAAGAAAAGAATCAAGTTTGAAGACGCTGTATCAAGGTCTTGGAAGCAAATCTAGGTCAAGGGTCCGAGTCTTGGTCATGATACTTGTCATTTGAATATCTATAAGAAGAATTCTTTGCGGTTTTTCCTCTCAAAGAGGGAGAGGTTTTTCCCTGGCTCTAGGAGCCTAAGTTTGTGTCTTGTTTATTTTGATAATTGACTTGATGAAAGACTAAATAAGATAACGAAGAAAAGACATAAGTAAGCTCACAAGTAATTATCAAGAAGAGAATTTGAATTAATCATCAGTCCTACAAATTCTCAACATGGTTTCAGAGCTAAGTTGCTGAACTCAAGGGATGCATGACAATGAGACACTTCAGGAAGAAAAAATGAAAGTTTGGGTGAAGAGTCAAATCAGTTTGCAAGGAAGACTCTCAAAATCTTCAAAGGATCATTTCTTCAAGAAAATAATCTTTGCCATCAAAGATTCTACATTCAAGACAGTGGCAGAACAGGACACCATCTTTTGAAGACATTGTTTACCATCAACGATCCAAGATCTCTTAGATTGAAGAATTCTATCTTGTAAGAAGTTCCTAACCTCTTCGTCATCATCAAGGAAGCTGCTGAAGGAGAAAGTCACTCTCTCAAGTAAGTATCTATGACTTTATCTAAATCTGTCAAAATGACTTATTGTATAGAGAGCAACAAATTGGTTGGGTCATCAAACTTCAATGCATGGAAGAAAATGACAGATTTGAAGCTAATTGAAAATGAAGTTATGGGCTTCATAGAAGGATCTACAATTCAACCTCCAAAAGAAGACACTCTAGCATATATCAAATACATGCAGGAAGACATAAGAGCCCGAAGGATTCTTATAGAATCCATAAAAGAATCTCTCATTCCCTATGTATCAAAGCTAGAATCCTCAAAATAAATATATGATAAATTGGTGAAACTTTTCTTGAAAGGTTCTACAAAGGAAATAATATCCCTGAGACAAAAACTATACAAATTGTGAATGTCAAAGGAAGGAATAATTCCATATTTGATGAAGATTTTCTCAATATGAGAACAACCACTGAAGTTGGGAGAAGTAATGTCTGATAGAGAAATACTCACTATGATTCAAAATGTCTTACCAAAAGAATGGAGAGGTTCCAATTCCAGCATAGATGGGAGAGAAGAAGCCATGCCATTTCAAAGCAGTGTTGCACGATCCTCCCCCCCCCCAAGGATCCAAGCTCGGAACCGCATCCCGTATCGATCCTTGGGCGATCCTTCGATGGAACCACAGATCCGAAAATCAGATACACGGTTCCGCTGTTTTGAGGCGATTCCTGGAAATCTGGAACCACCCAAGCCCAATTTGCAGTTCCGAATTCCCAATGTTCGGGCACGGATCTGTGTGGATCGCTAGTGGATCCAGAGGGAGATGGACGGTTCCGCGGGGTTCTAAATTTAAAAAAAAAAATACTTTGACTTAAGTTGGGTTGGGGCTTCCCAGACACTCCCAAGGTGCTCCCTTTATGCTCCTTAGATGCTTCCTAGATGCTCCCTCCTGGTAATGTTAAATTTTTGAAGTAAAAGAGACACTCTCCTTTCTTTCATTTTGATCCTTTTACTTAAATTTTTAACATTACCATGAAATGACTCAGTATGTTTGAGAGTGGTTCAAGCCTCATTGGGCTTCATAGGGAGAAAATATAATTTTCATGTCCTAATCAAAATTCAACAGACTTAACAGTTTTCAGGAATTCAGGATCAATGAGATTGTGGCTTTTCATTAGATTATATCATGTATGAGGGTATGTGATTGGCATTTAATCAAGAGCACCAAGCCCTCTATGTGCTCATGTACCCTAGTGTTCGTGGTGTTAATTGTTGAACTCCTTTGTCATGGCCTTAGCAAAAAATTACCTTATAATCAAGTCAAAATCATTGATTGAGCATGTTAAGCATTTTCCACCATATTTAAGACTTGGATTAGGTAGTCTGATTAAAATTGGGAAATGTTGACTAATATCCCTGGACAATTGAGGTAGAGGCAAAGGCAAGACAAGAGGAGAAGAATCTACATTCTAGATGGTTGATGCTCGAATAATTAACCATTGATGTACAATGGATGCCATATCTATCTTGATTTGTATACAAATATGCATGTTTTCATATCTTCTACAACTAGTTTGGTATTTTGGATGTTTTTTCTAATATAGATGCAAATATATATATATATATATATATAGTAGACGGTTCCGAGATGCTTCGCTTCCTAGATTTTTGGGAAATGACGCTTCTTCGTATCCACTTCCAAAAAACATCCTCGCTTCGTGCAACATTGTTCCAAAGCCTAGGTAAGATAGAAGAATCAAGATTGAAAGAAGGATCAAAAGAAGAGAATCAAGCCTTTGCCGCCATGTCTGGGAAGAAAGGAAGATTCGGTAAATTTTCTCTCAAAAAAAGAAGAGTGTTGATTTATGGTAGCGTCGGATGTGCTCTAGCCTTCTGATCTTGTATATAGGCTAAGACACATGCATTCCATAATACCCAGAAAGGATTTTGGAAAATTCCACTTAGAGATGGTTTAATTAAATTAATTAATCATTTTTTAATAATTTCCTCAGTCTAAACTTAGGGAAACTGATTAATTAAAGGGTATTAATTAAACTACGTGTGAATCTTCTAGAGAAAGTCATGGATAAACTCTCAGTTAATCTTAGCCCTTGATTATGATTTAATCTTGGCCATTGATGAGTCAGTGAAAGATTATAAAGGAGAGCTCGATGGGCATTTTGAAAACACATCAGACAGAGAAAGAAACTAGAGATCGATTTCTTCAGTCGAAGAAAGAATCGAAGTGATTCTCGATTGCAAAGAGGGAAAGGTGAAATCTCCAGGAGGGAGAATTTCTGAAGCATAGGGAGTACAGGAAGAGAAGAGAGAAGGCAGCCACAGCAACAGTGCAGAGATAGCCAAGCAGCAGTTACGCTGGGCTAGCACAGAGTAGCAGAGGGAGTTTTGGTTTCGGTTGGAGAGGCAGTTGAGGGTTCATCCAGTATCCGGAGGACATTTCTGGAAGGGGAGAAAACTCTAGTCTCACCCAGCAGTGAGCACTGAAGTAGTCACAAGCAGCAGCAGCAGCAGTGACGTAGTGACATTGTGGGGGATGCAGTCACTGCACATAGATCACGCAGAGCCACTCAGTGTGGGTGCAGGTCAGTGCCGGTACTTCGTGGTAAAGTGAGAATTGTCTCGCTAGTCTATTCTCATCAGATTTCTTTAGGTGATTGATTGATGATTACAATCACACATTTGTACTCAGAATTTCTGCATAATAAAGAAACCCTCAGATTTGCTACACCGGTTTTTCCGAGTTGGGTTTTTCCGAGGACAATTTTCCAAAAATAATGGTGTCTATGTGTGAATACTTGTGCTATTTCTTTCATGTTGTTTACATATCGTGAAGTCTGCAGCATATTTTATTTTGATATTTAATATAGTGAAATGTTAAATAATTGTGTTGAGAATGCAATAGAAGAAATATAATCAGTAGCTGCAGTGGAATTCTACATTATAGAATTTTCACAAAGAGAAATGTGGACAAAGCATGGTGCTTTGGATGTAATGATCTTGGGCATTATAAATGAGATTGTCCTAAATTTAGAAAGGACAAGAGGAAAAAGGAAGAAGCCCATGTCTCAGATATAAGAGAAGAAATTGATGCAAAGAAATCTAAGAAAGAAGAAGCAAGGGATCTCAAATATGATTAGGATCTTCTTCTCCTTTGAGTGATTTCTGTTGGTTGTAAAATAGTATGATATGAAGCAATGTATATTATAGCATTATGATAAAATCATGATAGGAGTTCCTGGTGTAGCAGCTCCGGGGAAAACCTCTCTGATAAAAATTCTAATGGAAGGCAGTCATCAAGATCAAGGGTCATCATGGAACAAAGTTCTGGGATGTGATGATATATGAAAAACGCAGGTCAAGGGAATGAAGCTCCTCATTCTAGTAAATCTACTACAGGATGACTTAAATGAAAAAGGTATGAGGTATGTATATATTTATATGCTAACACTGGATGCTGTTAAGTCATGTCATATGGTTGCAAGTAATAGAATTCCATATTTAGAAGTATGATCTATGAAGGAGGATCTCTCGGTGTACTATGAAATCAACATAAGCCATTGGAAGAGAATGGATAGACACAGCATTCTGGTCTTCACCTGGAAGACAGAATGGAGGATTGGGTAATCATCTGGCATTCGATACTCTTTGAGAATGAGATAGGGCATTCAAGATAAGAGTAGTCGTGGACCAATATTCTTTGAGAGCTGACTACCCAAGAGAAGAATAGTCCAAGAAGGTCATACTCTGGGAACACCTAGGTGGGGTATGTACCTTGGAGAGACAATGACTATGGTGTCTATTAGTCATGTGTCTCGCCAGCATTGTAGCCCATTGTCTCGTAGAGAGATGGGGTTGTTAGTCAAGGCCTTGCACTAGGACAATGCTAGTTGATATGATGCTAAACATATGCGATTACCAATCCGATTCTTCTTATGAGATTCTTCAGTTTGAAAGTGACCATGTACTAGTATGAATACCCCCCTAGTTAAGAGGGAGTGTTGAAAAGTGTAACTAGGTCGGTCTTCATGTTGACTATGTAATTATGTATTTGTGTAAAGAAGAAGATAAAGATAATGTATTTTGTTGCACTTGCTTCATGGGTTTCATGAGAAAGATTTTGTTATATAGGTTAATAGACTTCTTCTTGATGTATATTAGGTTTGCGTCTTCTAGGTATAAAATGTAATTAAGTGTCATGTTCATGAAGGATCTAGTCTAGCAAATATATGCTCCAAGACCTTGTGGAAGAAGGACACCTAACAACCCTCAAACTATGTTGGAAGACTAGCTCTACACACAAGAGGAAGACAACTACATCAACGCTCGAATTAACTCACACATGTCGCCCTAAATCACAGTAAGGAAATCAGCTCCATAGCTGAATGTGTGGTCGGCTTAGGGGCTGGAACAATGCCCTATAAATACACTTGTTTTGCGGCCATTTGGAGGATAGAAATGCGGATTGTTCTGAGGTGTAATGCGGATAAAAGAATAGAAGTGCGTGCGAAGTTTTCAGTGCGGATCTCAGGCAGGAGCAAGCTCGAAGATCAAGGGGAAATTAGTGTGGATAACAAGATAAGAGAACAATGTGTACTTCTCTGCGGTTACAGTACGAATTTCAGGAGTCTATCACAGAAGGTCAATTGCAGTTTTGTCCAAGCTATCTCAGCCAAGGTGAGGATATATCACAGCGGTAATATATATTGATTTGTGATGCTAGAAATAAGCTAAGATCCTGGAAGATACAATTAAGGGAAATCATATTAAAGGAAGAATTCGCTGAGGTTTGGAACAATGATCATAAGAATAAAAGCAGTCTTAAAGAGCTATGTTTGACTGAGTTATAGGAAGTGAAAATTGAAGACCAAGTTCTCTAGTACCAGTGTAAAACAATGCAGATTGGTGAAGAAGAAAAGAATCAAGTTTGAAGAAGTTGTATCAAGGTCTTGGAAGAAAATCTAGGTCAAGGGTCTGAGTCTTGGTCATGGTACTTGTCATTTGAAGATCTATAAGAAGAATTCTTTGCGGGTTTTCCTCTCCAAGAGGGAGAGGTTTTTCCCTGGCTATAGGAGCCTAAGTTTGTGTCTTGTTTATTTTTATAATTGACTTGATGAAAGACTAAACAAGATAACGAAGAAAAGACATAAGTAAGCTCACAAGTAATTATCAAGAAGAGAATTTGAATTAATCATCATCCCTACAAATTCTCAACAGGACATAAGTCCCCGGAAAAACCCAAAGCAGGAAAACCGGTGCAGCAGATATGAGGGTTTATTATTATTAAGTAGATTCTGAGTACAGTAAATTTGGTCACCATATTTGGTTCACCCGACAGAGAAAAACATAGATCTACAGCTAACCAACTGTTCTGTGGCCAAAATTCTGACTGATCCGCACCCTCAAACGGGATTTACAAGACTCAGCCTAGATATTGCCTTAGAAACCCCAGCGCAGCCCCTGAAGCCCCAGCGTCAGCCCTGCTAGGCTCTATGTGCCTCTGTGCTGCCCCTGAAGCCCCAATGTCAACCCTGCTAGGCTCTGCGTGCCTCTACGATGCTCAGAGAGGGACTGCGTAACCCCAGAGTGGGTGACGTAGTCCTTACGTTGCCTCTAGAGGCCTTTGCATAACTCTGAAGCCCTTTGAAGTTGCAGCGTTACCCCTTCCTGGGCTTGAGTAACACCTACGTAGCGGCTGATGCCTTTGCGCTACACAACTGCTGCGTAGATGCCCTTGCTCCTCTGCGCTGTCCCTGAAAGCTGCTTCTCTGCCTCTTACTGTCTCTTGGCTCTGGGATCAGATCATCCCCTCAGCCAATACTACCCCTCGCTGCAGAAAACTGTTCTGGAAATTCTTAGCAAACCCTTCCCTAGAATTCCAGATTAGTCTCTCAGCTCTGGATTTGTGTGTATCTCTTTGACTAACCCTCAAGCCTTTTTCTTATACTTTTTTGATGATCTCATCAATGACTGAGATTAAAACACTCATCAACGACTGAGATTAAAACACTGTTTGATCCGCGTCATTTAGAACATTTCATCACATGTGTTAATTAATTCACTTTAATTATTTGATTTTCTTAAGTTTAGACTTAGGAAATACATTAAAATAATTAATTATTTGAATAACTTGAGCACCAGATGAAATTTATCCAAACGCTTTCTGGGTTTTGGAGATCAAGTGTGTCTTAGCCCGTCCACAAAATTTCAGGGCTAGAGCACACCCGATTCTACCCCAACTACACAATATCTCAACACTCCCTCTTAGCACAGAGTGTGCTCTAGCAATACATCCATCCATGTACTGCAAGATCTTGATGTTGGTGTCTGTGCTGCTGATGCTTGGCCTGCTGCCCTCCATCCAATGCACTGCTGCTCTCTGTACTGCTGCCCATGTCACTGCCACTGAAACTGCCACATCTGTACTGTAGCTCCCTCTCAAATTGCTGCATCATGCTGCCCATAGCACTGGCACTGCTTACTGCTGCACTGCAACTCATTTGCCGAGTAGTAAGCAACTCACGGATTCCTGCCCAACCATTGACAGATAAGTCAGGCTGCCTCCCATCACTGAATATCCCTTGGCTGCTGATTTACGCTGTCCTCCTGAAGCCACTGCGCTGCTATAACTCTCCTCTGCGTGAGCACTGCCTCTTTGCACTGCGGAAGTCCCATCAGCCTCTGCGCTGCTGCCTCCACGCTGCTGCTGCCTCTGCATTATGCTGCTTCCTCTTCAGCTCTCAGCTCTGCCCTTTGCTTCACTGTGACCTTCTGCAACCATCTCCTAACTCATCCCGCTACTGTCTTAAGGCTCCCGTAGCTCGTATGTGATCCAAGAGTAGGGTTGACTCAAGGATCCCACCACTCCTGTCTGTAGATGCTCTACAGATCCATGTCACCCCACCTCTTCTCTTGAGGCACATGAGCACTCATTGCTACATCATCATCAGAGCCATCATCCTTTGCTGATGCAGCCTTGGAATCAAAAGATCCTTTGTCCTTTTTCTTAGGACAAGTGTTGGCGAAGTGTCCAAGTTCGCCACAGTTAAAGCACCGGACCTTGGAAAGGTCCCTCTTCTTCTTCCCTTGCTGCTTCCTTTCCTTTGATGCAAGGGCTGCATCATCCTCCTCTTCTTTCTTCACTCTGGCTGATCCACTTCCGCTGCTTTGCCTCTTTGTGATTCTCCTAATTTCCTCCTGACGGAGGATTGCCCACATGTCTACCCATGATGGTAATGCTGCCCTTCCCAGAATGATCTAGACAAACGTTTCCCATTCTTCCGACACTGCATTTAGGGCCGTCCTCACTAGGAGCCCCTCATTCGGATTTGCACCCATGACAATCAGTTGATCCCAGATAGTTTGAAGCCTGAAGAGGAATGGATCTATCTCTTCACCCTTCATCATTTGGAACAACCACATCTGGTTCTCCAGAAGCATCCTTCGTTGAACAAAGCCTCCTTGATACATCATATCCAAGGCTACCCACATCTCATTTTCCGTATTTTTTCCGACAATATGAGGTATGACGTGGTCTTTGTCTCTGTCCATGATCAAATGCTTAGTCCGCGCTTGATTTTCTTCGTACTCATTTAGAGGATCTGCATCGGTTGGTACAACTAGAACTTTCTTTGCATGATCTTTGAGACCATACTCATCTAGAACTAACAAGATTCTGGCCTTCTAGATAACAAATTTGGACATCCCGTCATGTGAAAATTCTACTGCAGTGTATTGGTTTATTTTCTCCTACTTGATTTAATTAATACAAGTTATTTCTAGAAATTAGATTAAGAAAATACCGAAAATAAACACAACTACAACCTACACATGTAGATCATTTACTGAATAATACACTCATGCAACAAAGTGACACGTGGATTTTTGGACATAAGTCCCTGAAAAAACCCAAAGCGGGAAAACTGGTGTAGCAGATATGAGGGTTATTTTATTAAGTAGATTATGAGTACAACAAATCTGGGTTCCAAGTCCGGAAAATCGGACAGAGAATAGAAGAAATCAAATTTGCAGCTAACCTGATGTTCTAGTGCCAAATATCAAACCGATCAACACTCTTGAATGGGATTTACAAGACTCAGCCTGATCTGACCCTAGAAACCCTCAGCGCTGCTCCTTAAGCCCCAACGTCATCTCTGAAGGCCTGCATCAGCGTCTGCGTGGCTTTGGGAGGGCCCGCGTCACCCTTGGAGGGTCTATGCTGCCCCTGTGCTGCCTTTGCTAGGCCTGCGTCAGCCCTGCGTGGCCCCAATTGCTTTTGCGCTGCCCCTGCTGGATTGCATGGCTCTGAAGTCCCTTTGCGTTGCCTTTGCTAGGCCTGCGTCAGCCCTGCGTGGCCCCAACTGCCTTTGCGCTGCCTCTGCGATGCCCCTGCTGGACTGCGTGGCTTTGAAGTCCCTCTGCGCTGCCCTCGTTACTGCTCCTCTACCTCTTGCTGTCTCTTGGCTCTTGGGATCAGATCATCCCCAGACTGGGTGATGCAGTTCTTACGTTTGCCTAGGAAGGCTCTACGTAAGCCTAATGGCCTTCTGTAGCTACAACGCTACCCTTTCTTGGGTCTGTGTCCTCCTACTGTCAAGCTACCCCTTTCGGATTTGCTGCTTGTCCTGTAGAAAAAATATTCTTCAGCTGATTTGCTGGAGATTCAACTTGATTTGCTATCGCTCTGATACCATGTGAAAATTCTACGGTAGTATCATGGTTTACTTCTCCTACTTGTTTAAATTATACAAGTTATCTTCAGATCTAAGATTCAGAAAATATAGAAGTAAACACAAATAACAACCTACACATGTAGATCATTTACTGAATATTATGCTCATTCAATCAAAGTGACACACTGATTTTTGGACATAAGCCCCCGGAAAAACCCAAAGTGGGAAAACCGGTGCAGTAAATATGAGGGTTTATTATTATTAAGTAGATTCTCAGTATAGTAAATCTGGGTAACAAATCTGGTTCACTCGACAGAGAAAAACATAGATTTGCATATAACCTGCTGTTTTGTGGCCAAAATTCTGACTGATCCACACCCTCAAACGAGATTTACAAGACTCAGCCCGGATCTAGCCCTAGAAACCCCAACGCTGCCCTTGAAGCCCCATCGTCAGCCCTACTAGGCTCTGCATGCCTTTGTGTTGCTCAAAGAGGGAGTGCATAACCCCATAGTGGGCGACGCAGTCCTTATGTTGCCTCTGCATAACTCTGAAGCCCTCTGAAGCTGCAGCACTGCCCCTTCCTGGGCTTGCGCAGCGGATGAAGTCTTTGCATTGTGCAGCTGCTGTGTAGCTGCAACTGCTCCCCTTACTCCTCTGCGCTGTCCCTGAAAGCTGCTTCTCTGCCTCTTACTACCTCTTGGCTCTAGGATCAAATCATACCCTTAGCCAATACTACCCCTTGCTACAGAAAACTCTTCCAGAAATTCTTAGCAAACCTCGCCCTAGAATTCCAAATCAGCCTCTCAACTTTACATCTACGTGGTTCTCTCCAATTGATCCTCAAGCATTTCTCTTATACTTTTTCGATGATCTCATCAACGACCAAGATTAAAACACTCATCAACGGCTGAGATTAAAAAATTGCTTGATCCGTGTCATTTAGAACATTTCAGCACATGTGTTAATTAATTCACTTTAATTATTTAATTTTTCTCAGTTTAGACTTAGGAAATACATTAAAATAATTAATTATTTGAATAACTTGAACACCAGCTGAAATTTCTCCAAACGCTTTCTGGGTTTTGGAGCTCAAATGTGTCTTAGCCCCTCCACAAAATTTCAGGGCTAGAGCACACCCAATGCCACCCCAACTACACAAAACCTCAACAGCTCGCGCTTGATTCTCCCTGTACTTTTTCAGAGGATCGACATCGGTTGGCACAACTAGGACTCTCTGAGCATGGTCCTTGATGCCATACTCATCCAGGACTGTCAGGATCCTGGCCCTCCAGATAATGAAGTTGGACATGTCATCCAACCTGTCCTAATCTCTCAGTGCATGAGACACCATCTTTGCTCAAATCTGTCAAAACATATACTCCTCTCCCTCTTTCTGCTGCAACACTCAACAAAAATACTGGATCTGGGTTTCTTGGCGATTATAAACCTTCTCTACTAGTTGCTCTCTCTGACAACTGATTTCCTTACCGGAAATCCTTAGCCAAAAACCACTGAACAGTTCTCTACAATCACCCTCCTGATCGAATGTTAGATCTATTTGGTGCAGATCCGCTGAGCAATTGCTCTCCTCCCACTGTCGTCACCTTTGTTAGGCACAATTCTGCACTGACAGAATCTCTGCCACCAACAACCTCTGAAGATCCGAAGCTCTGCTTCCGGACTATGGAAAATCTGCACAACAGCCTCAAAACTGGATTGCGTCCCCTTGGCTGGCCTCTGCGTGAGAATACTAGCTCAGCGTAGCCTTTGCGCAACACAGGTTGGTCCCGCGTCACTTTGGAAGAGTTTGTGTTGCCTCTACGTAAGTTAGTAGGCTCTGCGTCAGCCTCTGCATGGCCTCTGCTGGGATTGCGTCCCCCTGGTGTTGTCTTGCCCTCTCAGGAACTCTGCTGCTTCAGCTGCCTTCTTTGCAACAATCTTCTTCAGCCGCTCTGCTGGTGGATCAACTTGATCTGCAATGCTCTGATACCATGTGAAAGTTTCAAAACAGAAACCCTACTGCAGTATCTTTTCTACTTCACCTACTTGTTTCATTAACATTAACAAGTTACTTAATTGAAATATTCAGAAAAACAATAAAGTAGACACTAACTGCAGCCTACACATCTACAAATCATTTACTGAACAATGCACACATGTGACAAGATTACACGATTTTTCGGACAAATGTCCTCGGAAAAACCCAATGTGGGAAAACCGGTGCAACAGCTCTAGAGGGTTTATATTATTATGCAGAATCTGAATACAACATCTGGGCACCAGACATGGTTGGTCCTACAGAGAAATGACACGGCAATAAGTACCTTTCACTCGGAGACAATATATATGGTTGTATCACACCCTCAAACGGGATTTACAGATCACGAGCCCCTTCTGGCCCATTGGAACCCTGAGCACTGCCTCTACAACCTCTGTGTCAGCCCTTAACTAGCCAGCGTCCCCATTGTGTCACCCTGACTGGTGTTGCGCTGCCCCAGCTGGGACTGGTCACCCTGGCTTCTGCTGCGCTGGCTGGGTCTGCGTCACCTTGGCTGGGCTTACGCAGCCTCTGCACACTCTCTGCGTGGAGCTGGTTGAACTGCGTCCTCCTAGCTGGCTCTTGTTGATTTATGGTAGCATCAGATGTGCTCTAGCCTTGTAACTTTGTATATAGGTTAGGACACATTTCGTCCATAAAACCCAGAAATGGTTTTGGAAAATTCCACTTAGAGATGGTTTAATTAAAATAATTAATCACTTTTTTAATGTTTTCCTAAGTCTAAACTTAGGGAAACGAATTAATTAAAGGGTATTTATTAAACCAAGTGTGAATCTTCTAGATAAAGTCGTGGATCACCTCCAAGTTAATCTTGGCCCTTGATTATGATTTAATCTTGGCTGTTGAAGGTTCAATAGAAGAATATAAGGAGGAGGGTGAGGGGCCTATGGAAAACACATTAGACGGAGAAAGAATCAAGGGTTCAATTTCTTCAGGGAGAGGAAAATCGAAGTGATTCTCATTTTGTAAAGAGGGGAAGGTGAAATCTCCAAGAGGGAGAATTCTGAAGCATAGAGAGTACAAGAAGAGAAGTGAGACAGGAGCTAGAGCTTCAGCGCAGAATTACCCTAGCAGCAGTCACGTTGGGCCAGTGCAGAGAAGCAGAGGGAGTTCCCGTTTTCTGTTAAAGGAGCAGCTGAGGGTTCATCCGGTATCAGGAGGACATTTTGGGAAGGAAGGAGCACTCGAGACTCATACAACAGCAAGCATGGAAGTAGCCACGACATGCAACAGAAGCAGTGACGCAGTGACAGTGTGAGTGATGCAGTCACTGCATAGAAATCACGCAAAGCCTATCAGAGTGGGTGCAGGTTAGTGTCGGAACTCAAAAGGTGATGTGAGAATTGTCTCACTTAGCCTTTTCTCATCTGGATTCTTTAGGTGATTGATTGACATTTACAATCACACATTTGTACTTAGAATTTCTGCATAATAAAGAAACCCTCAGATTTGCTGCACCGGTTTTCCCAAGTTGGGTTTTTCCGTGGACAATTGTCCAAAAATAACGGTGTCTATGTGTGAATACTTGCGCTATTTTTATATGTAATTTGTTAATCGTGAAGTTTGCAGCATATTTTATTTTGTTATTTAACACGAGAAATGTTAAATAATTGTGTTTGGCAATGCAATAGAAGAAATTTAATAAGTAGCTGTAGTAGGGTTCTTCATTATAGAATTTTCACAGCTTGCGTAGACTGAAACTGATTGCCCCTCCATCTTGTTGTATTCTCGGCCTTGGATCAACTCATCCCTCACCGATCTTTGCCCCTCACTGCACTGCAACTCGTTTCGAATTTCTCAGCAAAACCCCACCCCAGAAATTCGACTTAGCTTCAATTCTCTGCCAATGTGTGTGTGTCTCCAACTGACACATCAATGTGTGTGTGTCTCCAAGCCTTTCTCTTATACTTTTCTCATTGACACATCAACGACCGTGATCTAATCTCTATTCGACGACTCATATTAAAAGATTGTTTGATCCGCGTCATTTAGAACATTTCATCACATGTGTTTAATTAATTCACTTTAATTTTTCTAATTCCCTAAGTTAGACTTAGGGTCCTCATTAAAAAAATTAATTATTTATCTCATACACTAGATGAATTTCTCCAAATGCTTTCTAGGTTTTGGAGGTCTCGTGTGTCTTAGCCCTTCCACAAAATCTCAGAGCTAGAGCACACCCTATGCTACCTCAAAATCTCAACACAAGGAAGGTATACTACATAAATTCTGAAGGGGTTTTAGAGGGAGGACTGTAGACCCATGGCTACTCCAATGATCACCAACTAGAAGAAAATCGACACGTTCGAAGATGATGAGGCTGATCCTACCTTTTATAGGCAACTCATAGGATCTCTGATGTGTCTGGTCAACACGAGGCCAGACATTTGTTATTTTGTCAATACCCTCAGTCAGTTCGTGGTAGAACCAAGGATGGCTCATTGGGCAGTGGCCAAACATGTTCTCAAATATCTACAAGGAATAGTTGAGCTTGGATTGAAATACACCCATGGCAATGACATCAGGTTGAGTGGATTCACCGACGTAGATTGGGCTGGCAGACTAGTAGATCAGAAAAGTACCAGTGGGTACTGTTTTAGTATTGGATAATGACCTCTTGGTGCAGCAGTAAACAAAAATCCGTGGCTCTGAGCTCAGCAGAGGCAGAATATATGGTAGCAAGCATGACTTCGTGTGATGCCATATGGCTTCAGAAACTGCTTGTGAAATTACTCGAGGAAAAGATGGAGGCAACTAGCATTCTATGTGATAATCAGAGTTGCATCAAACTCTTTGAAAATCCCGTGTTTCATGATCGGTCGAAGCACATTGACGTCAGGTGTCACTTCATCAGAGACTATGTCCAATGGGGAGTGTTGACCACTCTTTGTCAACGAATCCATAGCAGTACACACCTTTTTTCGCAAAAGGGATCTATCATGTTCGAGTGTTTGTGCCATTCAGATTTCATCATTCAGTCGATAGTTTTATAAAAGATGTAAACCCATTCTGCATATCTATAATGTAAATGATCTTAGTAAGACCATCATGTATGTAACAAGCTAGGTAAGCCTAGTATTTTGATGACGATTTCTATCCTAGGAGGTTTTTCGTCTCACTGATTCATCTGTCTCTAGACACAAATGATCGGTAGAGTTTTTCCCCTCCAACCTCACCCCAAAGCTAGGGTGGATTTTGTTGTCAAGATATTAAGTGAGTCATTGTGTTTTTTATCGAGTCTTTGTAAAAGTAATATGTGAATGATCTGATCCGGATTTTATGCAGGAACGCAACAGAATAAACACATAACCATAAATACAGAGATGCAGCGGAAATAACACTTCATTTCATTAATATCAAATAACAGAAAGATGCTTACAGACATAATGGAAATAAAATAGCTAGGGTGCTGGTAGCGAATCTCTGAGAAGAGATGTGGTGGCTACAGACCTCTGAACCGTGTTACAATGAGGCTCGAGGGCCTATTTATTGTTGAGAAACAATGTAGAATCTGAAACGTCCAAAAACCTAACCGTAGGAGATGAGGCGCCAAAACTGTGGGCGCCCGTTTGGGTAAATTGGTGGTTCAACTTCCCGGGGGCATAACTTTGGCACCGGATCTCCGTTTGACGCGTTCAATAGCTCGTTAGAAAGATCTATCCGAGGACTACAGCCATCGGGACAAATTTTAGGGCCTCAAAACGGCTCCGGAAGTTCAGGACCCGAAAAACTGCTAAAAATAGTAAGTTATGCCGAAACTGAAAAACTGAAAGAGACAATGGTGGGGGGCCAAGTGGAATAGGTGGGTGGCCACCAATATCCACCTGGGTCATTAAGCCCCCAAAACGGCTCCGAGAGTGGAGGACCCGAAAACCTGCTAAAAATAGTAAGTTGTGCTGAATGTGAAAATCTGCAAGAATTGATGGTGCTGGTCCAAATGGAATAGGTGGGTGGCCACCGATATCCACCTGGATCATGATCCTAGCTAATTGGCTAGATCATTTTATTACAGATTGCTATGTTTACTAATCATATTTTTGAGTCATAGAATTGGGTAGATTATTGAGGGTCTATTATGAACGGGTGTCCCCTCAACGGTTTAATGTATTAATCTTATGTAAAGAGGGTTGGAAAAAATAATTAATCCCCTCGTAAGTCAATTAATTAAATTTTCTCACCAAATTAAATTAAAAATCCTTAGTCCGAAATTTAATTAATTTTATGTCTTAGGTAAAATTAAAATTTTCAAAGGAAAAATTCATGGTTCCCTGAAAAATAAATTTTTAAAGGTCCCGAGCCAAGGAAATATTGAAAATTTTGAGAAATTTTGGACCCTTAGGCCTTGGTAGTTAAGTCAAAGTCAATTTTTTGAGGTAATTAACTCAAAGTTATTGTTTTTGAGTTAATTAAAAAGGAGTTAAATAAATATTTTGAAATTCCTCAAAAAATAATAATTTCGACGGACAAAATTAAAAGATAATCAAATCCTTTTCGATGGTCGAGATTACTTTAACGGGGATGAAGCAAACTAGTTGTTGGAGATTTTACCTATAAATTAGAGGTCAGTGTCAGTCTGATTTTCATCTGATCTCTTAATCGTGTAGTAGTTCTTGAAGCTCTCCTATAATACTTTCTGGAATAATATAAACGAAGTCTTTGGGGTTTTACTTGATGGTCGTGTTCCTCTTCGACATTTTAAGGTAAACTTGTTTTTTATATTCTGCTAGTAATTATTTCAATGAATTGTTGATTAATTGCTCTTATAGAGTAATCTATTGCATATGTATCTTGCTTAGGTTACTGGATTTAGGGTAAGAATTTTAATTGGATTGAGTTAACAAGTCTCTCTAACTCTTAAAAATTCCATTTTTATCTTATTTCTCTATTGATTTAACAATTTAATTTTAAGTGTGCATAAATCTCTTGGATTTATAATTGGGCGTTTGGGGAAGTCCTCGGCTGGACCAACTGACTCCCAAGGAAATAAGATTTGAAGAGCCCTTCAGATCTAATTCCCAAAGCTTATCTTAAGTTCTCTTTTTTGCAGGGTTTTTCTAGGGCTTGTGCCTAAATAAAAAAATTATCTTAACTTTTATTGAATTTAAAGTTATATCTGGCTAGTAAGAGCCTTAGATTTTCAGATCCGGGAGCGAAGTCGGATTTACGCTCCTCGGATCTGACAGATCTGCAACTCTTGTTCATAGATCTGTAAATACATTGTATAGATCTGTATTTTTAATATTGTAAATATTTAGACTTTTTTTTTTTGTTTTTCTAATTTCTAACTCGGGGTTTCAATTTTAGATTTTTGTATATCTGTTGGGTTTCTAGGTGTTGGTTTCTGGTTTTGTGCAGGTGATATTCGAGAGTTTTCAGAGATTTTTTTTTGGATTTGAGACAAATCTAGGCCCTGGAGGGTAAGCTTTGATCTCAAGATTAGAATTTTGTAGGAATATTTTGCCAAGGGCATCAAATCAGAGAAGTTGCAGATTTGGTTTTTCCCATAAAATTTATGGTTTTAATAGAGATAAAATTTTGAAAAAATTGAAGTGAAAATTTCTTCAGATTCTCAGAAAATAATTTTCAATTTTTTCGATTTTTCTCCTACCTACATATTTACATCCTCAGAAAATCTGCGTGTTTGCTGCCAGCATCCTCCCTATCCTCTTTGCGCGAACCCTCGATCTCTGCCTCATTCCTTGCGTTCTTTCTTCTCAGCGGCGCTAGCTTTCTCCCTTCCCCTGCCTCCTGTTGCGTTCTCTCCTTGATGCTCCATTTCCGCACCTGTAAGATCCTTCCTCGACCTTCATTCACAGCCCTTCTTCCTCCCAGCTCGACTTGCGAGAAGCCGCTGCCCCCGTCTGCTTCCTTCACGCCCCCACATGAAGTTTCTCCGTGCTCGTCACAACTCTTATCACCTCTGTGTGCTGCCTCCCTTCTAGATCTGCGTGCCCTCTTTACTTCACGCAGTAGCTACCATTCACTTGCCCTTGCTGACCTTCTCCTTGTCGGCTCCCTCCGTTGCCTCCTCCTCGCTGCCCTTGTTGACTCGCATCTTTTCTTCCTCCCCGCTCCCGCTCTTCTTTTTCGACTTGCATACGCTACCTAACTCATAACATCAACATTTCATTCTTTTAATTTTTATATGGTTTGAGTTTGGTTCTTTGTAAAGCTTTTCAATTTTGGAATGAGATTCGATTTGGAATTTTTTTTAGTTTTCCTTTTGTAAAAAAAATAAAAAATTTTATTTACTTTTAAATTTTCACATTCAAAAAAAAAAAACTTTAACTTTTAATAAAAGAGAAATAAAAAATTCATTAAATTTTTTTCAACTTTTAACATTATAATTTTTTTTTTGAATTCTTTTTGTATGATAATAAAAAATATTTTTTGGGAAAAATCAATTTTTGACATTGGGGTTTTTGAGCCATTTAAATTTTAGGCTTGGCAAAATATTTAACTGTGGTGAAATTCTTATAGTTGACATGATTTAATTTTTAAGTATCCTAAGTTTGACTATAGGGGAAAAAATAAATTCTTGGATTTGTATTATTTTAGAAAATCATTTAATCCGCAAATTGTTGGAGGAAATGTTTATTTAGCATTGAAATTTCATGGTATTTCTTGATGATTAATTATTGAGATTCAAGTGCTAAGTTACTTTCATTTGCTTCAGTTGAGTTTAATGATTAATGTCATGAGATTTTTTAAGTTTGATATCGATTAAAATCGCTTAATGTTTAATTAGCTCTTGTTTCATTTACTTGAAATATTGGATATTCTTTGAATATTTTTGGGAAACTTTCAAGTAATTGCGATCGATATGTTTTCAGAGCTTTATTGTCGATCTGTTGTATATCTTTCAATTGTGTAATTTTTGGCATCTTCATAATGGGCAATCTCGCTTAAGTACTTAATGGTTAGATCAAATTATTTGTAATTTAAGTGCTTTAGGCTTTTAACATCACCTCACATCTTCGAAGCTTGCTTCATCTCGCTCTGTCTTCTAATAATTCTCCTTGCAATCTGCATTCTAAGTTATCATTGCTTATAGGATAGTTATTCATCCAAGAAACAGTTTCTCATCAATTACTCGGTTGTAATTTCCTTAGCAAGATAGTTGACTTTATAAGGCACTGGTATCAATCATTCAAATTCAATCAAATCATTTAATATTGCTAGATCTTTTACAAGTATTTGGTTGTTTAATTGTGTCTCCTGAACTGGTTGGTTCCCAATTAGTTTTCCTTCATTCCATTTCCAAAGGGTCTACCCCCCTTAGTCTGCTATAAGGAGACAGCGTAAACAGAGAGATTCGAGATCAGGCTGACAACCCTCGATTTGAGCCGTTTCTGCAGTGCCTAGACATTTTGTGCGACAACAGGGAGTTGTACAGTTGCAATATATTCCAACAGGAGAACAAGTGGCAGATATCTTCACAAAGGCTTCGGGGAAGATAAAGTTTGTCTACTTCAGAGAAAATATGGAGATGATCAAGAATCCATTTCAGTAGCAGGAATGGATAGGATCAGGATTCAGAGAGAGCTACAACACAGGTGAGGCAGTAACAGAGACAATGTCATGGGTAGCAGTACAGAGGGCAGTAGCGCAGCAGATGAGGGGCAGCAGCGAAGGATCAACATCGTGGAGGATGCTTCAAAGCAGAGCAGCATGCAACAAACATTTTTCTAGAACACTTTCCTTGCTAAGAGGGAGCGTTGATTTTTGTAGCATCGGAAACTGTTCCCAGTCTGAAAATTTGCGGGGAGGCTTGGACATCAGTATTCCAAAGAACCCAAAACCATTTGCGGAAATTCCACTCGGTTCATGTTTTATTAAAATAATTAATTATTTTAATGGAGACCCATGGTCTAAATTTAGGGAAATTAAATAATTAATGGGTATTAATAAGATACAGTGTGAATCTTCTAGAGAACGAAGATCAAGTCAAGTTTTAATATTAGCCATTGATTAGACTTCTAATCCAGGTTGTTGATTCATCAATGAGAAGATTATAAAACAAGGCTTGAGGGTCATTTAGAAAGCAAGCCAGGCAAACACTTAGTAACCCGAAGGAAGTCGATTCTAAAGGAATAGAATTCGATTTCAGAGGGAAGAGTTGTAGAGCAGAGAAAGCAAAGGGAGTCAGTAGTGACAGAGGTCAAGGAGAGAGGGCTGCAAAAGGGCAAAGAAGGCAACACAGAGTGCCCACGAGAGTGACGTAGTCACACGCAGGCAATGCGCAGAGAGACACGAATATGGAAATATAAAGCAATAAATAAAGTGTATCCAAGTGGAAAATCACCCAAATAAATAGCTAACAACTACTGATTATTTATGCAAGAAGCTTTGGGAAAGTTAAGAAGGCATTAAGACTTAATGATGATGACCCTCCTATTATGCTGCAAAACCTTCACTTTAATAAGACTAACTCTGGTCATGAGACATTTATGTTGGCCTTAGCCATTTGTAGGATACTCCATAATTGTACGCTTGATTCTAGGGCTTCTACTAATATGATGCCATTAAAGTGTTGGAAATATGGTAGCCATGGTTGGTATTTTCATCATGTGGAAAAATATAAAATTTTTGAATTTAAATTTTTGCCTCCAATAATTCAAGTCAGTCTCCTAATATTTTAGGTTGCTTGGGCACCCAAGAGGAACCCATTCGACCCCCCTTTGAATCCTATATAAAGGAGAGCCTTCCTCCTCATTTAGCACATTGAATTTGTCTTGTCTATCTCCAATCCACCAAATTTCAAAAGGAGAAAAGAAGGGCCGAATTTTAGGAGGGTTTGGGATTTCTTTTTTTTTCTTGGGTATTGGTTTGGCTATTATCTTGATGGTGTTTCTGATGTATTGATGAATCTTGAACTCTCCCTCTCTCTCATAAGGAAGAATTTCGCCTAATTTTTGTGTCTCTTGTCTCATGGTTTAAAAATTATTTTCTACTGCTCTTTCATGATTTACTAGTTGATATTCTCTTCTGTATAACTGCTTAATGATTTTTGTTGAATGAATGCTATGTGGAATTTATCATTGGAAGTAGTTATCATGTAGAATAATTCTAGCTGTTTTCCCTAAAAAATCGACATGGTATCAGAGCTGAAGAGTTGGAGAGCAGTCATGAAAAAGGGCATCTGAATGTACTCTTGTTCCTGGGCCGAATTCTTGTGGTTCATTTCTGTTTCTGGACTGAGATTCTAAAGAGGTCGAAGGTCTTTGTTATTTGGCAAGGTTATCTGATTCATGCAAGCTTATATTTAGCATTTGTCTCTGTAACATGTGAGCTTACTGTGGCTAGTAGTCCTTGATCTTTGCGAGTCTCTTGTGTCATGTATTTCGTTGTGAAATTCATGCAGTTTTGAGGCACCTTAACACTGTTTGATCTCTGTATATGCGATCTTATTCTCTGTAGTGTGAGCATCTCTGAGGCATCTATCTCTGTGGTATGCGAGGTTACATCTGTGGTATGCAAGCGAGATCTTGTGGTATACAATTCTTATTCTCGATAAGATTCTTCTCTTCTGTGGTCTTGTAGAATGATTCAAAGGCAGTAAGCTTTGTGATAATCCTCCTTTTTAACTCTCTGGTGTGATCCAAGTTTTGTGATGATTTAAATTCCTCTGTAATAACAATCGAAATCCTTGTTTGAAGTAGTTGGCTGAGTCAAGGCTGAGCTCCCCTTCAAAAGCAACAAAAGTTTTTTTTTATACCTAAGTCATGTCTAAAGGTCCTCTCTATAAGATCCAAGCTCTTTCTGGAGATCTGAGTACTGTGATCCATCTTATTGCAATGTCAATTGTGATATGGACCTAGGCCAAGTTCTATAATTGGTTCATACAGACTTTTGATGCGAGATCCTCTATTCTATGCATCTAAGGTAAGTATGATGCAAAGTTGATTACCCTATTCTTGTTGACAAATATAACATTCTTTTGCGGTTCCTACTCATGCAAAGGTTTGTTCATGTGAATGTTTTGTATCTCCTCTTCTGTGGCTTATGCGAAAGTCCTTTTGGCTCCTCTGTGGCATTTTTATTCGAGTTCTGTGATGAAATTTGTTGAATTTCCACAACACTCGAGACTCAGGTTTGGGTCTTAGAATCTCAAACACGAACACACTCAAATGCCACAACATTTCAACTTTGCACAGCAGAATAAACACAACAACGAATCAACCAGTACACAATACACAAATTTTCAACCCAACTTTTTTATATTACAGATCTTTACTACAACATTCTAGGGATCCTGTACAAAGGATCACGGCCCTTACAATTAGCGCTGATACAAGAAAACTAGGGTGTGGTATCAACAACAACTATGATAACCAATCTACCCTGAAGAAAGTACAACTGACCTACTTCTGTTAGTGCGAATCAATGGTCCTTTTGGTCCACGTACCTTGAAAACTTATGGCAGTCCTTTACCTTCTCTTTTGCTGCTCCTCAATCTAGCATTATCAGTGAACACTGCTCCTTTAGGTCACTGAAAATTGGCCAAACTCCATCTGCCCTCTAGCTGCTCCTTAGTCCATCAAAGAGTCCACAACATAGGGTCTTACAATTGCTGCCCAGTTCTACTTATTTGCTGCTCCAATGAAGACAAACCTTAGGGCTTTGGAGGTTTCCCTCTTTCCACTGAATATGACCTCTGCAACACAGTGAACTAGGGCTCAACTACTAGCTCTCTTGGCTGCCCTTTCTTCCCTTCAAAGACCAACCCTTAGGATCCAAAACTTCTGCCCTCCTAATAACCTTGTAGTCCTTCACAAGGATTGTACTTTAGGGCTCTTCTAGCAGCTAACTAACAACCCTCCACCTGTACACAAACAATCCAACCAAATTGTCCTAAACTAGACCTCCACCAACCAAGAAAATGATAGGGTTTTGTAGCATTGGAAGTATTATAGACACAAAATTTCGTGGAGAGCCTAGAATACATGAGATCTCCAAACCCAGGAATCGTTTCTAGAAATTCCACCTAGAAATGTCTCAATTAATTTATTAACCGATTTTTAAATATTTCTTAAGTCCAAACTTAGGTAATATGGTTAATTAATCAATATTAATTGAGAGAATGTGACAATAGTCTAGAAACTCACATGGATCGATCCAGAGATGATCCTAGCCATCGATTATGTTTTAATCTTGGCCGTAGGTGCTCCAACATTGGATTATAATAGGAGATCGATGTGGTGATGGAGATAGCACCAAAGTCACTTGGAGAATTCGATTTTCTAGAGTAGCAGTAGTCAGTTGCCGGAGAGTTCGAGCTTCACTGAAGTAACAAAGATAGTAATTGGTAGGGACAATGATCCAGAGGAAGTTTTCCAGGTCCAGAGAGGCAACAACAAGAGGGCCGAGTTATTCCCAGTGAGGCAACATGGAGGACTACTTAGTTGCTTTAGAGAGGGCAGTTCAATTTACTGGAAAGAAATTTGTTCTTAGTTCTAGACGCTGGGAAGAGGGTCAAGAGTGTCGGAGAGACGATTTCCTCAGCAGTGGTAGGCATAACAACTTCATCAGAGACTAGTTGGAGGCTTGATTTCATAGTGACTGCGCAGTGCAATGCAGAGGGTCTAGGAGGCTGAGTTTTCTGAAGTGTCGAGATTTCTTGTTGAGGAAGGGTAATTCCCTTCAATAATTTTGCAGAAATTTTTTTCGCTGTGGATTTCCAGTTTCGGGGATCTAGATTGTACTCATAATTTCACTGCTACATAATAATAAAAACCCTCACTACTGCACCGGTTTTCCCAAGTTGGATTTTTCCGGGGACATTTGTCCAAAAATAACAGTGTCAATTTTTATGTGTGTGTGTGCTAGTATTTTCTCAGTTTAACACTATTTTATTTTTGCAGTTTTATTTGTGAAGGTTGCAGTGTGTTTATTTCAATATTTGTCATAGCAGATAAATTGTTAAAATAATTAACAATTAGAAAAAATAATACTAGTTGCTACAATAGGATTTCAGTGGTGAATTTTTCACATGGTATCAGAGCGTGACTGATCAACCGGGGAGCTCAAAAGTGAAAGAAGGAATTTTGATGTTCAGTAAGAGAAACATGCTGAAATTCTCAGGAGCAACGTAGTCCATTGCCAAGTAGGCAAAGTTTCTTGAGGAAGTTCGATTTTTCAGAGCAGAGAGGTAGAAAAATTTGACTTTTCAGATTTGTGATTCCAGCAGTCAGAGGGAGCAACTGCAACTCAATTTTTCGTTGAGCAGATGCCTTGGTTGGACGCAGAGAGTTTTGCAGTAGTTTTCCAGAGCAGAACCAATGTCGCGTGGAAGAGAAAACCACACACAACAAAGGGAAAATTTTTCTCAGGGAACTTCGAGTCTCGGAATTTCGAATTTCTAGTTGCAGATTGGCAATAGAAGCTAGCAGAGTCACGCATTCTAGAAGGGAGTGCGAATAGTAGAGCAACAACCAAGCACAGGGAAAGAGGGAGTTTTTGACAATTTCAGAGATGGCCACTGTAGGTCTTAGAGATCAAGAGAGGTTGGCTGGAGCTTCCAACTATGTCATATGGAAGGCTAGGATGTCCTTCCTTCTAGATGAATATGGCTTGAAAGCCTACATTGATAACGAGGTGGAAATTCCCAAGGATGCAGATCAGTTGAAGTAATATAGGAAGGAGATGGCACGAGCGAAGCGGTTGACCCTGGATGGAGTCCGGGACAATATAGTCTCACATATAGAGGCCAAGGGAACGACCAAAGCGATGTGGGATGCTCTCTCCACATTATACAAGGGTACTTCCGAGCAACGAAAGATTTTCTAGGAGGAGAAGCTGAGATGCATCAGGATGCAGAAGGGGGAAGGCATAGATCCCTTCCTTACCAGGATTAAGGAGGTCTGAGACCAACTGTCTGTTGTTGGGGCAGCGCCTCAACCATCAGAGCTAGTCTGATTGGCACTCAATTGCGTCTTAGAGGATTGGTAGGTTTTTGTCCAAAGCACATTCGATAGAGATTGGCTACCAGACTGGGATAGAATGTGGGCCAATATGCAGCAGGAGGAATTGAGGCGAGCTCTGTTAAAGAGCTCCATCAATGGTAGCAACAACAACGGATCAAATATGGTGAAGGAGGAGGAGAATGTGGCCCTCACATCAAAGGATCCCAGTTAGGGGTAGGGGGATTAGAGAAAGAAGAAGAAGGACCAATGTAAGGTTAAGTTCTTTAGGTTTGGCGAGTTTGGCCACTACAATACCCAGTGTCCTCTCAGAAAGAAGGACAAGCAGGAGAAGCGGGATCAAGCAGAAACTCATGCCTGTCCTCCAGGTTGGAGGAAGACTTCGCTATGATTTACCACATACCTCTAGGAGTGAGGTAGGGTGACTTGGAGTTGTAGCCCCAGAGAGCTACAGATTGGGCAGGGTCCATTGAGGAGTCCACGTCATGGATCATTACTTGGCTATGGGGGCCCATAGTATTCAGTAGTAGTATAGATCAGTGTCAGGGGATGCTCAGAACTAGGGTGACAATCACAAACTTGTTGCAGTCAGATGATGGGGAGCGAAGTGCAGAGTTAGGAGTTGTGCATATGGCACAGTGCAGAGTCAGCAACAACACAGATTCTTCAAAGACAATGCAGAGGCTAGTAGCAGTCAGAGACTCCGCTGACAAATGCATCATATTGAACACAGTTGATTCATTAATTTGGATGTTTTTCAGTTGTAGATGTTGCAATTGCAGCAACAACAGAGTTGTAGTGCAGATGTAGTGTTGGAAGCAATTCAGCAGGGTCAGTAACAACACAAATGAAGCATCAGAGTAGCGCGTTGGCAGGAAGTTACAATAGCTAGACATTAGCAACATGATAGGAGGTGATACAGAGACATAGTGTTGTGGCAGGATGTGCAGTGTTGAGATTTTGGGGTAGCATCGGATGTGCTCTAGCTCCGAAATTTTGTGGAGGAGCTGGAGTACATGAGATCTCCAAGACCCAAAAAGAGTTTGGAGAAATTCCATCTGGTTTAAGAGATATTCAAATAATTAATCTTTTTAATTAAGGACCCTAAGTCTAACTTAGGAAAATTAAAAGATTAAAGTGAATTAAATTAAACATGTGATGAAAATGTTCTAAGGGATGTGGACGAAGCAGCTTCTAATCTTAGCCGTTGATTAGAGATTAGATCATGCCCGTTGGTTTTCCAACGAGAAAAGTATAAGAGAAGGGCTTGGAGTTTGTTGGAGAACACACACATTGGCAGAGCACTGAAGCTAAACTAAAATTCTAGTGCGTGGTTTGCTAAGAATTTCATAGAGAATTTGCAGTGCAGCAAGGGGCAATATTGGCGAGGGATTTTGATCCAAGGCCAAGAATACAACAACGACAGAGAGGCAGCATATCCAGCAACACAGAGGGCAGCTAGTGCTACGCAGTCTAGCTAGAGCCCAGTCAGGGGTAACACAGAGGCAATAGGAGTCCTTCAGGGTTGACGCAGACCCAGTCATGGCAGCATAAGCCCAGAGAGGGTGACGCAGGCCCTTCCAGAGCAACGCAGAGGTTGACGCAGGCCAGTAAGGCTGACGCAGTGCACTGAGGAGTAGTGCTGGGGTTTCCTGTGTGCTAGAAAGGGCTCGAGTTCTGTAAATCCCGTGCGAATCAGCCGTATTTTTTGTCTCCGAGTGAAGGAGGTATTGTTGCCGTGATTTTCTCTATAGGGCCAGCCATGTTTGGTGCCCATAAATTGTTGTATTCAGATTTTGCATAACAATAAAACCCTCTAGAGATAGCTGCACCGGTTTTTCCGCATTGGGTTTTTTTCCTGGACATTTGTTCGAAAACTATGTGTGCCACTTTGTCATATGTGTGTTATATTCAGTAAATGATCTGTATGTGTAGGCTGCTATTTGTGTTTACTTTGTTGTTTTTTCTGAATATTCATATTAATAACTTGTATAAATCATCAAGTAGGAGAAGCAAATCAATGGTTAGCACTAGGGTTTCTTAGATCAAGAAATTTTCACATGGTATTAGAGGATTGCAGATCAAGCTAAATCTCTAGCAAAATGACTGAATAATTTTTGTTGCATAGTGGCAACAGGAGTAGCAGAGATCCGGAGAGGGCACCGCAGCACCAGGAGGACGCAGTCCCAGCTGGGTGGCGCAGAGGCAACGCAGAGCTTGCTAGAGTGATGCAGGAGCAGCTTGCGCTATGCAGTCGCTACGCTGAGCCAGTCTGCTCACATAGAGGCCAACCAGAGGGACGCAGTCTAGTTTCGAGTTGCCGTAGTCCAGAAGCAGAGCTTCAGATCTTGTAAATTTTTGAAGATGTTCTATGCTTGATGCAAATTTACTTCAAAATTCGATACCAAATAGCAATCACATAAACATGAAAGTAAAATGCTGATAGAACATACCAATAGATCGACGGAAGACAAGCCAAAAATAGATCAGATTTACATATCTTCTTGTCCAACAAAGATGTAGAACAGTCTGTGTTACGACAATCAACAGGATGCTTCAACCAGCAAAGTCTTTCTCAGGTTAGCCAACAGTCCAAGTGTCACACACACAGCCTTCAAAAACAACTCATCAAAAGTCAACATAATTCAACAAAAGAATCCTTCATCCAGATTTACGGCATCCATTTCCGGCATTATCCAGATTTATGACATCCATTTCCGACATCATCCAGATTTACGACATTCATTTCTGGCATCATCCAGATTTAGGACATCCGGATTTACAACATCCATTTCTGGCATCATCTAGATTTACGGCATCCATTTCCGGCATCATCCAGATTTACGGTATCCAGAATTACACGTGGGAGAAAGAAAAGCATCTTCTGGGCTGAACGAACCAATCAAATCATGAGGAATGTGTGTGATGAGATGATGATGAAATCACCTCCAAGTCTCTCCAATTTATATCCATCTGTGAGGGTGTGTGACACATTTGTTGGGCTCTCAAGCCTACATTACAAATCTGGCCGACCTTGCACATAAGTGGAATAAATTCAAAATAAATGTTCTTCTCATCCGATCAAGATGATCTTTAGATCAATATTGCACCTCCCCGAAAGAGGAATCCAATAAAAATATTGGCATCATCATCTGAGCAGTACAACATGGAGTTTGGACCTAGTTGCCCAAAATTAACACTCCCTCTTAACTAGGGAGAACTCCATCCACCAGTGCCATCCAAACATTGCACGTCATCTCGTCGTAACTTGCTTTGCTGGCTTCTTTATTTCAAACGGTGAGTCACAAAGACATCACTCCTGGCTAACCTGAAGTAAGCTCAGAGGTCCAAAACCTCTATAGGATTCAAAGGAGTCTCATACTAACCCGAAGTTAGTTGGAGGTTCAAAACCTCTCTTGGATTCAAAAGAGTCATATACTAACCCGAAGTTAGTTTAATTGACTCGAAGTCAGTTGGAGGCCCGAAACATCACTTGCACTCAAAAGAGTCATATACTAACTCGAAGTTAGTTTAACTGACCCGAAGTCAGTTGGAGGTCCGAAGCCTCACTTGGACTCAAAAGAGTCATATACTAACCCGAAGTTAGTTTAACCGACCCAAAATCAGTTGCAGGTCCGAAACCTCACTAGACTTGATCCCAGATCAAGTGGTTGGACACTTGCCATCTTAGACATAGAGATTACGACAATCTCAGATGCGTCCATCGGTATTGCTATCGGTCTCTATCCACATTTCTCACCTCATTGGCCAAGGTGAGAGGTACTTCCCATGAGTCCGAAACTCCATGGGTAGGATGCATACGGGGCATAGATCAAAGAGATGTGAACCAACTCAATATCATCACGGTGGGGCGGAAGCACACCAACAAGGTTCGGAAAGCCTAGCCCTGTGGTTGCTTATAGCTCTAAGAAGCTATCCCCAAACCTCCCTGGAGCTCCTAGAGCTCATCTTCCAACAGGACCCTCAGAATAGGGTCGTTCTACGATTCTAAGATTCTCACGGAAGGTTAGAAACTTGACCTTCCCCAAGGGCTTAGTGAGAATATCCATGACCTGCTCATCAGTTACTATATGATCGAGCCTTATGGCACCTCGCTGTACCATATCCCGAATAAAATGGTACCTGATATGAATATGCTTGGATCGATCGTGGAACACGGGATTCTCTGACAAACAAATCCCACTCTGGTTATTACAAAGGATAACAGTGGTATCTACGACATAACCGAACAACTCACTAAAGAGCTTTCGCAACCAAATAGCTTCACAACAGGCCATACTCGCTGCAATGTATTGAGTCTCAGCGGTGCTCAAAGCCACCGAATTTTGCTTCCTACTCATCCAAGATATCGAAGCAGAACCAAGTGTGAAGCAACATCCATATGTGCTCTTGCAATCCACCACACTGCCAGCCCTATCGACATCAGTATATCCATGGAGCCTCAAACTACAAGTAGTGTATCTCAGCCCATGGTTTATCGTGCCCCGAAGATATCTCAAGAGATTCTTGGCACCAACCTAGTGAATGTGATGAGGATCAACCATGCGTTGACTCAAAGTGTTCACTGCAAAACGTATGTCCAGACGGGAGTTCACTAAGAACATCAATGCTCCTACGAGTTGACGATACTTGGTAGGATTTCCCAATGCGGGCCCAACAACATTTCCACACAACTTCTTGAAGTTGAGTTCCATTAGTGTTGACATGGACTTACAGTCCACCATACTAGATTTCTCCAGCAGCTTCACAATATATTTTTCTTGAGAGAGGAAAATCTCGCTAGGTCTCTGCCAGACCTCCAAGCCTAGGAAGTAATGCATCAATCCTAGGTCTTTCATCTCGAACTCGGAAACGAGCTCTCTCTTACACTGATGAATGAGAGGGTCAACACCTGTCAGGAAGACGTCGTCCAAATAGAGAACCAACATGAGAGGCTTTTCTCTATCAACCTTGAAGTAAAGGTTCGGATCAACATTACTTCGAGTGAAACCCAAGTTCATCAAGTAGCTATATATCCTCTCTTACCAAGGCCCGGGGGCTTGCTTCAACTCATAGAGGGATTTCTTCAACCTGCATACATGAGAGTCTCTATCCTGGACTTCGAACGCCAAAGGTTGCTCCACATACACCTCTTCCTTTATCGAACCATGCAGAAAAGTGGTCTTCACATCCATTTGATGGAGACTCCATCCTTGCGTTGCAACAAGGGCAATAATAGATCGGATGGTGGTATATCGGGCCACAGGTGCAAATATATCATCATAATCTATGCATTCCTTTTGAGAGAAGCCTCGGGAAACAAATCTTTCCTTGTACTTTTCAACACTACAATCAGATTCATGCTTGATATTATAGAGCCATTTTGAGGTGACAACAGCTTTGTCCTCTGGTCTCGGGACCACATCCCAGACATCATTCTTCATAATGGACTTGTACTCTTCATGCATAGCATCCTTCCAAACTTGATGCTTTACGACTTCTTCAAATGATCCAGGCCCAGATTGTACAATAGTACTCATGGCTACTAGATACCCTTGGTATCTATTCGGCTTCTTGCTTTCACGGAATGTCCCCCTTGGGGCCATATGTCTCTTAGCATCCTCGAGAGTATCCCTGAGCCATGAGGGTCTTCTCTTCACTTAAGGAGGTGGATCAATAGGGTCCATCGGTCCTTCAACATCAGGCATCATCTCATCTTTCGGCTCTTCCTGCTTCCTTGTTCTTTCATCATTGTCTTCCTTGGAGCTAGGAAGGTTTATCACTTTCCTGAGGGAAGCATCTTCATCGAAGGTGACATCGTGGCATATCTCCACTTCTCTTTGACCAGGCACATAGATTCTATATGCCTTCGAAGTTTCATTGTAGCCCACAAACATTCCCTTCTTTCCAGAAGCATCCAGCTTGCTTCTCTTCTCTTTCGGCACATGAAAGTAAACAGGACAACCAAAAACTCTAAAATGAGAAACATCAGGTTTCTTACCAGAGAAGACTTCTTCGGGAGTTTTGGAGTCCAAAGTGGAATGCGAGCATCGATTTTGTACGTACACAACAGTGTTCGCAGCTTCTCCCCATAGAAACTTCGGAAGACCTTGGTCACATAGCATGGCACGGCAGCTTCCACAATGGTCCTATTCTTTCTTTCAACAACACCATTTTGCTTAGGAGTATACATGGTTGTGGTCTCCCTCTTAATGCCAACTCCTCTGCAAAAGTCATTGAACTCATTTGACTCATATTCGGTGCCATTATCGGTCCTCAAAATCTTGATCTTCTTTCATGTTTGATTTTCCACCAAGGCCTTGAAGGTACAAAACCATTTGAATGCTTCGTCCTTCTTCTTCAAGAAATATATCTAGGTCTTGCGAGAGAAGTCATCTATAAAAGTCATGTAATAAGAACATCCTCCCAAGGATTTCATGGGTAGCATACCATATAAATCAGAATGTATCAATTGCAAGATATCGGATGTCTTTGTGACACTTGAGGGGAAAGGTCCCCTTGTATGCTTTCCTTCGGCACAGCCCTGACATACGCCTTCATGATCATTCTTGGATTAGGGCATCCTAGACACCACCTTTCTTGCTTCGGGAAGGGCTTCGTAATGAAGGTGTCCAAACCTCCAGTGCCGTTTGATGAGTTGTATCACATGACATAGTCCTTAATGGACTTCCTCCAACTTGGTAGAGTGTATCAACTCTAAAACCAATAATGAGAGCTTCCTTGAAGTTCTTCTTCCACTCTCAGGGAAGTCCTCCAAGAGAAATGAGGACGAGCTCTTGATCAACTACTTCTTCTCCTATGGCAATGAGATCATTTCTGATTTATATGAGCCTCATAAAATATGATGGAGGCTCATGAATCTTCCCCTGCACATAGTCCATGACATCTTGATCTTCTAATGCCAAATCCAAGAACATCTTCCATGCATGATAATCAGACTTGTCAGTCAACTTATCATCAGACCATTGGTCCTTGACAAGACTTTTTCTTTGGTGATTGCTTTTCACACTATCTTGGGCTTTGTCTTCACCTCAGCTCTGATACCATGTAAATTTTTGAAGATGTTCTATGCTTGATGAAAATTTACTTCAAAATTCTAGAGCCCGATACCAAATAGAAATCACATAAACATGAAAGTAAAATGCTGATATAACATACCAATAGATCGACAGAAGACAAGCCAAAAATAGATCAGATTTACATATCTTCTTGTCCAGCAAAGATGTAGAATAGTGTGCGTTATGACAGTCAACAAGATGCTTCAACCAACAAAGTCTTTCTCAGGTCAGCCAACCCTCCAAGTGTCACACACACAACCCTCAAAGACAACTCATCAAAAGTCAACATAATTCAACAAAAGAATCCTTCATCCAAATTTACGGCATCCAGATTTACAGCATCCATTTCTGGCATCATCCAGATTTACGACATCCATTTCCGGCATCATCCAGATTTATGGCATCCATTTCCAGCATCATCCAGATTTACGACATCCATTTTTGGCATCATCCAGATTTACGTCATCCATTTCCGGCATCATCCACATTTATGGCATCCATTTCCGGCATCATCCAAATTTATGACATCCAGATTTACAGTATCCATTTCTGGCATCATCTAGATTTACGGCATCTAGAATTACACGTGGGAGAGAGAGAAGCATCTTCTAGGCTGAACGAACCAATCAGATCATGAGGAATGTATGTGATGAGATGATGGTGAAATGACCTCCAAGTCTCTCCAATTTGTATCCATCTGTGAGGGTGTGTGACACATCTGTTGGGCTCTCAAGCCTACATTACAAATCTGGCCGACCTTGCACATAAGTGGAATAAATTCAAAATAAATGTTCTGCTCATCCATTCAAGATGATCTTTAGATCAATCTTGCACCTCTCTCAAAGAGGAATCCAATAAAAATATTGGCATCATCATCTGAGCAGTACAACATGAAGTTTGGACCTAGTTGCCCAAAATTAATAGATCTTCAGCAATTACTGGTGTGGTGGAGATTCTGTCGGTTCAAAATCGCGCCTAGCTAAGTTGACAAAGAGCGGGAGGAGAACAACCGCTCAACAGATTTTTGCCAAAGAAATCTGAGGATCGATCAAGAGGGTGATCGAAGAGGGATGATTCAGAAGATTTGGCAGATTTCCAAAGGAGGAAATCAATTTTCAGAGGGAGCAGTTACTATAGAGGGTGCCTCTTTGCCAAGGACCCTAGATCCAGGACATTGTTGAGGAAGCAACGACAACAGGGAGAGGAGTATCTGTTTCGACAGATTATTTTTGAGCTAGATGGTGCCATACGAACTGCGTGATCAAGATAGTTTGGACGACTTGTCCAACTTTTCTATCTGGAAGGCTAGAATCTTGACAGTCCTGGAGGCATACGCATTACGGGAGCATGCAGAAAGCGTCTTAGCTACAACAACCGATGTTGCTCTTCTTGCAAAGCATAATGAAACAGAGGGATTGCTAAGTGCTTCATCATGGACGGGGCCAAGGATCATGTGGTCCCACACAACCGAGAATAATATGGCTAATGATATGTGGAAAGCATTAACCACAATGTATCAAGGGAAATCCGTCCAGAAGAAGATGCTTCTGGAGAACTAGATGAGGTTGTTTATGATGAGTAAGGGGGAGGAAATTGATCCTTTCCTCTTTAGGTTGCAGACGATCCGAGATCAGCTGATTTCCATGGGGATTAAAGTGGATGATGATGTCATGGTGAGGACTGCTCTAAATGCAGTCACAGATGAATGGGAAACGTTTGTCCAAAGCATCTTCGGCAGATAGGACCTTCCAAGCTGGGACAACATGTGGGCTATCCTCCGACAAGAGGAAATCCGCCGGCTGATCAAGAGACAAACCAACACTGGATCAAGCAAAGTGAAGAAGGAGAAAGTGGAAGATGCAACCCTGGCATCCAAGAAGCAACAAACGAAAAAGAAGCAGGATCTATCAAAGATCAAATGTTTTAGATGTGGTGAACTTGGACACTTCACCACCAATTGTACTCTAAGGAAGAAGGACAAGGAAGCTTCTGATTCCAAGGCTGCGACAACTAAAGAAGACGATGGCTCTGATGATGATGTGGCCATGAGTGCCCATGTACCTCGAGAGAAGAGGTGGGGCGATATTGATCTATAGAGCAACTACAGAGTGGAGGCAAGATCCTTGAGTAGCCCGACTCTTGGATCATATATGTGCTATGGGAGCCTTAAGACAGTAGCAGGGATGACTGGAGCAGTGGGTGCAAAGGATCACAGTGAAGCGGAGGGCAGAGCTGGGACGCTGTAGAGGGAGAAGAGCAGTGCAGAGGTAGCAACAACGTAGAAGCAACAACGCAGAGGGGCTGATGGGACTTCAACATCGCAGAGGATGCAGTGCTTACGTAGTGCAGTGTTGCAACAGCGCAGTGGCTTCAGGGGGATAGCGCAGCGCAGTAGCCAAGGGAGCTTTAGTGATGAGATGTAGCCTGACTGACTTGTCTGTCAGTGTTTGGGCGGGGGTTCTTCAGTTGCTTACTTCTCAGCAACTGAGTTGCAGTGTAGAAGTTGGCAGCATGATGCAGCAATTTGAGAGGGCGCTGCAATACAGATGTAGTAGTGACTGTGGCAGAGTCATGGGCAGCAGTCCAAAGAGCAGCAACAACGCAGTGATGGACGGCAACAAGCCAAGCATCAACGCGAGGACCGATGCCAGAGATTAGGGCATTACTTCGGTGTGGATGTATTGCTGGAGCATGCTCCTCGCTAAAAGGGAATGTTGAGATTTTGGGGTAGCATTGAATGTGCTCTAGCTCCAAAATTTTGTGGAGGAGCTAGAGTACATGAGATCTCCAAGACCTAGAAAGCGTTTGGAGAAATCCATCTGGTTTAAGAGATATTCCAATAATTAATCTTTTTAATTAACGACCCTAAGTCTAACTTCGAAAAATTAAAAGATTAAAGTGAATTAAATTAAACATGTGTTGAGAATGCTCTAAGTGACGTGGATCAAGTAGCTTCTAATCTTCGCTGTTGATTAGAGATTAGATCACGACTGTTGGTTTTCCAACGAGAAAAGTATAAAAGAAGGGCTTGTGGTCAGTTGCAGAACACACACATTGGCAGAGCACTAAAGCTAAGCTGAAATTCTAGGGCGTGGTTTGCTACGAATTTCAGAGAGAGTTTGCAGTGTAGCGAGGGGCAGTATTGGCGAGGGATTTTGATCCAAGGCCAAGAATACAACAGCGGCAGAGAGGCAACATATCCAACAGCGCGAAGGGTAGCCAGTGCTACGCATTCCAGCCAGAGCCCAGTCAGGGGTAGTGTAAAGGCAGCAGGAGCCATTCAGGGCTAACACAAACCCAGTCAGGGCAGTGTAGGGGTAGCGCAAGCCCAAAGAGGGTGATGTAGGCCCTTCCAGAGAAATGCAAAGGCTGCTGCAGGCCAGTAAGGCCGCCGCAGTGCACTGACGAGCAACGTTGGAGTTTCCAGTGGGCCAGAAAGGGCTTGAGTTCTATAAATCCCATTTGAGGGTGTGAATCAATCATATTTTCTGTCTCCGAGTGAAAGAGGTATTGTTGTCGTGATTTTCTCTGTAGGGCCAACCATGTATAGTGCCCAGAAATTGTTGTATTCAGATTCTGCAAAATAATAAAACCCTCTAGAGCTAGTTGCACTTGTTTTCCCGCATTGGGTTTTTCCGGGGACATTTGTCTAAAAAATTTGTGTGTCACTTTGTCATATGTGCGTTATATTCAGTAAATCATCTGTACGTGTAGGCTGCTATTTGTGTTTACTTCGCTGTTTTTTTCTAAATATTCAGATTAATAACTTGTATAAACCATCAAGTAGGAGAAGTAAATCAATGGTTAGCATTAGAGTTACTTAGATCAAGAAATTTTCACATGCAGCACTAGCACACATTCCTCGCTAAGAGGGAGTGTTAATTTTTGTAGCATCGGATGTGTTCTAGACACAAAATTTGGTGGAGAGGCAAGAATACACGAGATCTCTAAAACCCAAAAATTGTTTCTGGAAATTCTACATAGAAGTGTCTCAATTAGATTATTAACCGATTTTTAAATATTTCCTAAGTCTAAACTTAGGTAATATGGTTAATTAATCAATATTAATTGTGATAAGGTGAGATTAGTCTAGAAACTCACATGGATTGATCCAGAGATGATCCTAGCCATTGATTATGTTTTAATCTTGGCCATTGGTGCTCCAATAATGGATTATAAGAGAAGATCGATGTGGTGATGGAGATTGCACCAGAGTCACTTGGAGAATTCGATTTTCCAGAGTAGCAATAGTTAGTTGCTAGAGAGTTCGAGCTTCAGTGAGGAAACAAAGATAGTGAGGTGCAGGGACAGTGATCCGGAGGAAGTTTTCTAGATCCGGAGAGGCAACAACAAGAGGGCTAAGTGTGAAAATTTCTGAATGTTAATTATGCAGAAATCTACTGTTAGATCTAGTTATGCTCCTCCTACTTAATTAAGGTATTAACTGAAAAATTCAAATTAATATCGAAGCAAAACATGTTAGCCCCCTAATTTGCTCTCTTTTCGCCATTTTCCCCTTCCTAAATCATAATCTTTTACCTCTGTTTTACCTCTTTTATGCACCCTCATCTTGCACCAGTCCAAGCACGGTGACATATTTCGTATAAACTTTATCTTTCATATTTTTAATTCAAATTAGCATTTATTACATGATTTCTTACTTTTAATCACTATTTGTAACTTATCGATATCTCCTATGTTTATTTGGTAGTTAGAGCACTTACTGTGACCACTGATCCTAGTGCAGTATCGGATCTTGCACCGTTGCCAGCACAACAAATCCTTGTAGCAGATCCGAACCTCCTTGATCACCGCCTCGTCTTGAGCCGCTTCAGCCATGACAACAGAGTGATCCAAAGGCAGCGGAGACCAATCCGTGAAGGGCGGAAGCTGGTTAGCTACGACCAGTTCTGCTAACCGCCTAATTTGAAGAAGGAAAAGCTAAACTCTGCTTTTTGTTATGTAATCAGTTAAAGGATCTATTTTGGCCTTTGTCCAAAGGGATATATAATGTAAAATGTAAATAGGACTAGGGAGCGAAGGTTTTTGATCGTAAAGGAGAACAGAAACACAGCCGAGAGGCGGTAGCAGGTCGTTGTATTTTGTTATCGCCCAAATCTGAGCTAGACGATGCCTTAATGTATGTACTTGCATCAGTGAATTAATAAAAGGAGCTCCGCCTCATGTTTCAAAAATTATGTTTCTGTATTGAGTTGATGAATTAGTTAAGGTACTAAGCAGCGTTTCTATTTAAGGGAAAACGTGCTGGTTGGCTAGGGCCCAACCAACCCAACACGTTTACCCCATTTCGTGTTTTCTTGTAATTTGTGTTTACATTTTCAAGTGTGATTTAATCTTAATGCACATGTATTCCTATCTGAGTGCAAGCGGATCCATTGAGTGAAGTAGATAACACCATCACTCGATTTAGTGCATTTGATTGGTTTTCGGCTTTTGGTCATAGTGACCACTGTGCGTTGGTGTGATATCTCTTTTTCTGCAACTCTGCTTGATTGGTTTTCCCGCCTGGTCTAAGCAAGAGAAATGAACCTGCACCAGTGCACGTTGGTGTGATGCAGCAAACTTTCTTAGTTTAACTTCCCGCAACCCTCTTTCTTTCATTAAATGCTTATGACAGGATCAATATATATATTGATTGTTTCTTTATTTCTGCACTTAGTTAAGATTAGAAACGTTCACTTTTTATGTGTGCAATTTGATTTAACAATATAATAACACTTGCAATAATTAAGCACTCACTTTAAGAATTAAATGCTAAGTGCAGGAAGCTCTGATCCGGTGCAAGAACCAGTTTCTTGCCATAGGATCTGAGTGCTTCGAACCTGGAAAAGTTCAAGCCCTTGCATGAAGTAAAAAAGCCTTTAGTAAAGACACCATTTATACCTTCTGCATAAATCTCTGTTCCTGCACTAGTGCAAGCAGACTGTGAAAGTGCAGGATAGATTAGTGCAGAAGGAAATCATTAAAGGAGCAGATTTAAGGGCCCATTTGATGAGACTGCTAAGTGTCTATGCTAAAGAAAAACATCCACTCAGTAATTAAACAATAATCAACTGGAGTGATTGCCTTTTATCTTTAATTCTCTCTTGTAAATGCATTCTTTCTTGTTCCAGTCTTAGATTATTTTTAATGGTTCAAGTTGCCTTTCTTTTCTCTTTTTAATTTGATTCTGCAATCTTTCCTTTAAAGAAAGTAGGGATTTACATTAGGAAGATTCATACCATCTCTGGCATTTCCTGTGCTTCGTCTCTAAGTTTATGAATCCCCCGGGTTGACAAATTAAGTGTTGAGGAGTTTGCTTAATTGTAATTCCTGCACCCAACATTTTGGTGCCGTTGCCGGGGAGGCGATTTGATTTGGTAAGAATTTTCTGATTATACAATAGAGGTAATTTTTCCTTTATTTTATGCAGCATTGTTTGGAAAAAAGCTTCTTTGAAGGAATTTTACTGGTGTTAATTGATTTCTGACAGCATTTTTTCTAGAAGTTGTTGCTATTTTTCTTTTCTTGAAATGAATGCCTAGAAAGGGTAAGGGTTCGAAGCCCACTAAGGGCCAAAAGAATTTTGAAAACAATTCTCATATTGGGTCTCCTTCTGTAAGCAGGAAGCCCAATCCAATTCAAACCCATCATGTAAGAACAATCCACCTAGATTATGGTTTCAACAGCTCAGGTGTGGATCAGCCTGTTGAGAGCGGTACAAGTAAAAGGGAAACAATGGTAGACCATAAAGATCATTTGGAAGGGACTGGTGAAAACCAGATAAGTAGAGAACAATCCACTTTTGTGTTTCCAATTGTGGATCCTGATACTATGGCGCAAATGAAGAATATTCCACCATCAGCTCTCCCTCATTTCCATGGTAAAGTTCATGAAGATCCTGACTCTTTTCTATTCGAGTTTGATATTCTGTGTAGAAGTTATGATTATTCAACTGACGCCCAGAAGTTACGATTATTTCCTGTTACTCTCAAGGACTCAGCTCTACGCTGGTTTATGGTGTTAGGAGGAAACACTATAAATTCTTGGGATCAGATGAAGAGAGTGTTTTTGCCTAAATATCAAGAATATTCCAAAACTCGGGACATGCAGGATGATATTTTTACGATCATACAGGATGATGATGAAACTCTCGAAGATTACCTAGAAAGATTTCTGTATATTTTACAAAGGTCGAAACTTAAGTTTGATCCCAGTACTATTAGAACCTTGTTCTTAAGAGGACTTACTAATAATGCTAGAAATAATTTAAATCTGTTAGGACAAGGTGATATTTCTCAGCAAACTTTTGAACAAATTTGTGAATTATGCAGGAAATTTTCAAGAAATCAGTATAGATCTAGTAGAGGAACTTGAAATAGAAATAGAAAAACTGAATCTATTGATGCTATGATTATTGGACTAGAAAATAAAATGGAAAATATGAAAATTGATATAATGAATACTGTTACCAAACAATTAGACTCTTTAAAATTCCAGCAAAAACTTATGAAGGAACAAGAGTCATTATGTATTTTCTGTCCTAAATGTACAGACAAGCATCCTCCTAAAGAGTGTCCTCTTAATTTGAAAGAAACTAATAAGTGTGCTATTTGTGCAGAAGACCATGTCACAGAAAAATGTCCCTCTATACCTGGACTTGAAGCTATATTTACAAGGGGATAGCCTGAAGTTGAATACTTGTATGCTATGGGAACAAGAAGGAATTGGCCTCAGGTAGGTACAAGTATGGCTCCTGAATTTTCTCCACACTATTTTGGTTATAATTCACATGCATATTCTTATCCTAACACTAATCAGCAGTGGCAGTATGGGAATCAATATCAGCATGGGCAACCTTCCCAACCATGGCAACAAGGTTGGAAAGGGCCAACCCATTTTCCATATTCCCACCAGCCACCCATGCAATCATATCCATCTACACCTACACCTTATTCAATGCCTCAACTTTCGAGTCAGTCTACTCCACCGTTGCCTTTACCTCCACCCTTTCGACCTCCTCAGTTGCCTTCTCAACCTATTCCCAATCCTAACAATAATAAAGCAGTGCAAATGATCTATGTAACAAACCCACCTTTACCATTCGAATACCAGTCTATTCCAGTTGGGGTTCATGATATTCAATTAAGATCAGGAAGGACTGTAACATCAGAAAATCAGAAGCAACCTATGGTGATTGTTGAAGAGAAAGGAGAAGAGGAAACTCTTAACCATTCTCCGAAAGCTGTCACTAAGCAGCCTTTACCCTTTGAATCCTTGCCATCTAGCCTCCCTTCCCAGAGAGGCTAGTAATCGAAAGGAGTGAGCCTATTTCTGAGACTAGTTTGGCATCTGAGCTTCATAATCTTTTTATTAAGATACCTTTGCTCCAAGACATTAAAGAGATCCCCATTTGTACTAAGATTATTAAAGAACTCTGTCTCAAGAAACCCGGGAGGAAGAGATTGGAACCCCAAACCATTCAATTTGTTGGTAGGGCAGCAGAGTTGATGACGAGATGTGTGTCTATGGAAAAATATACTGATTCCGGAAACCCTGTTGTCTCAGTTCAGATTGGTAATGTCCTTGTCTCTAATGTTCTTATAGACCTGGGGGCTGCCATTAATGTCATGACTAAGCAAACCATGGATCAACTTCGGTTATCTCATCTTCGCCCTACGCCCACTGTGCTTGAATTAGCAGATAGATCTAAAATTAAGCCGGAAGGAGTATTGGACGATGTGATCATTTCATTAGATTCTTGGGAATACCCTGCCGATTTCATTGTGCTTCAGCCAAAGAACCCAGCAGGAGGACATCCCTTGATCTTGGGTCGACCATGGCTTGCTATAGCTAATGCATATATGTAATATTCCCAATTAGCGATAGCTAATTGGAAATATTAATTTTGACCAATTTTGCCTTATTATAGTTGGAGCATGAATAAAGTAAGTGAAATATTAAATAACTCACTTAGGATAAAGTATTTCCCTAAAGTCTACAACGTATTTGAGCGAGTGGGGCCTAGTGGCCAAGTGTACAGTGCAGGGAGAGGAGGACGTAGACCACGTGGGCAGCGTGGGGCCTACCTCACGCAATTGAGAGGGACAGCGTGGGCCAAGGGGCACGTAGGAGGTGGTGGGGCCTCGGGTTGAGAGAGGCCCATCATGATAAAAGGGAGGAGAGCCTCTTCATTTGATCATTCATGTTTATGCATCTTGGAGCTTGTCATTCGACTTGGAGCATGCTAGCTGTTTAGCTTGTCTGCAGTACTGTTTAGTACGCCAGGTGTCTCCGTGCGGAGATCCCACCCTCAACCCTAGGAGACTTCGAGTGCTTGCTCGAGTGAGGTATTCTATCAACATTTTTGCAGGAGGATTGGCGGTTGCATTCGTGGAGGAGCAGAGCTTAGAGGGACTGCGCAGTCTTGAGAGAGGGGGAAGCAGTTCATCTTGGGAGAGCTCTGGATTGGAGCCATTTTGGAGGATTCAGGTCAGAGGATTGAGCAAGGGGCTAGCCCTTGCCTATTGGAGACATTTGGGAGAGAGGGAGACCATATCTTGGAGGGTACCATTCAGCACTAGCGTGGCCCTTGGGAGGATAGCGTAGATCCTCAAGGGAGGCATTTTTGGGGGTCGACCATTTCAGAAACACTCTCTGGGCTTTTCTGGGTATTGTGAGTAGAGGTCGATTCCAGAGTATCGGAATTTTCCGAGTAGGGGAGCAGCCCCAAAGACTCATTTTGTTCCAGCAGTAGCAGCAGCACGGCAGTATTTCAGTAGCTTGGAGTTAGTGCATAGAGCAGCCATTTCCATTGATATTATGAGAGTATTCCTACACTTGCCTAGTGCAAGTCGAGGTGCCATCATTCTGATCACCTCTTGTACTTATTTCTATTTCTCAATATAATAAAATGGCTTAGCATTCTCTATTTTCTATGTATTCGTTTCATGGTTTATTTCTAGTACCATATGTCTTGTTTGTGTGCTTTATATTACTGCATATTTCCCTTCGGGATATTACAGTGGTATCAGAGCTCATAGACCTGGCTTAGCCTGTGGAGCAAGTTGTCTATGACACCAGAAGAGAAGCCGTATATTTGCTACAGGGGTAGGAAGTACTCTAACTGAGAGCGTAGGTTGCAAATCACCTACGGAGAGGGTGACTGCGCTCCAGTAGTGGACGCAGAGCAGGAGGAACCGATGGCAGATGATAGTGACGCAAAGAAGTTTGGGGAAATGCTCCTCAAGTTAGTACAGGATCTGTTAAGGCAGATTGAGGTGATGGGACAGAGATTCACTGTTGTAGAGGCTAGGCAGCGTGAAACCCCAAGGGGTTTCTAGATTGGTGAGGGATCAGGCACATCCCACCATTTGCATGAGCACGATGCCACTCAACACATGGCATCTCATGCACCCACACGTTCCACTATGCCCACTTTTCTGGCTGCAGACACAGGGGTAGGAGCACAGCAGGAGCAAGAACCTGGCCACATGGGTGATTACTTTGCTGAGTACCAGGCATACGGCCAGGAGTTCAGGGATGCCCTTTCATTTCGTGATTTTGTCCAGCTCCAGCGGGACAGCAGACCCCGCGACCATCATAGGGGACACCGACATTATCACGACGGAGACACTCAACGTACGATGAGCAGGTTCCATTTGCCTATGTTTGATGGTTCATTAAACAGTTCAGCAAAGGCTTGGGTGGAGAAGCTGGACATATACTTCCAGCTCAACCAGATGGCGGAGACAGAGGCCATCAAGGTGGCAGCGTTGCATCTAGATGGCGAGGCCCAATATTGGTGGTTCCACGAGATGGTTACACTCGGGCACTCGATAGTGACAGCTTATGCCGACTTCACCCGGAGGTTGATAGAGAGGTTTGATCGGAGGGATCCGGAGGAGCACTTTGTTGAGCTGACGAGGCTCAAGCAGACCGGGAGTTCGGATACATACATCTCAGATTTCCTGAGACTCTCGGTGATGGTACCAGATCTATCCGCGGCACGGATGATCTACATGTTCATTGATGGGCTAGCAGAGCCGCTTCGGGGATTGGTCAGATCCACTAGACCGACCACACTCCATGACGCAGTTGGCAAGACGCGGGACTTGAAGGATGCCTTACCCAGGACAAGGACGCCTTACCCCCAGAGACAGTCTTTCCAGCCTAAGGGGAAGGATGTGAGGATTCCGCCTCCAAGGGGGAATCAAGGTAGAGGACAGTTGGATGATGATGCTAGGAGGGAGTTGAAGAAGAGATTGTGTTTCAACTGTTAGGAGCCGTGGGCACCAGGACACATATGTGTTGTTGGCAAAGCACATTATATCGAGGTCTTCTCCGAGAGCAGCAGGGAAGAAGATGAGTATGATGTCGTGGGGGCAGGGGGCAGCCATGCAGCGCAGGATCATTTGCCACTTCCACCACCAGGAGCAGGAGGTGCAGCCTTTGCACCTATCGGAGGGACCCTTGCAGCATTGCGAGGAGTTCCCAAGTGATATCTCGTCTTTGTCTTGTCCGAGAGTCTACAGTGCGCGACGACGACTATGATCTTGGTGGGCAGTGGGAGCAACCCACAACTCGCCGATACATAAATGGTAGAGCGAGAGGGCATATAGACGGAGAGCTTTATGGGTTTCGGTGTTGGTCAGAATCACCCCTGTCTGATGTGCCGAGATATGTCCCTAGCAGCGATGACGATGGGCTCTAACGATGTTGACCACTTTAGTGGTGTGCTGTCTCCGGATACCAATGTGGTATTAGGAGTACAGTGGTTGATCACTCTGGGGAAGGTCACCACAAATTGGGAGGCCTTGGAGATGGAGTGGGATGACAAGAAGACCGGGGAGCACGAGAAGATACGGGGCATGCACACTTACCCACCTCAGACAGTTTCGGCTCACCGGATGGAGGCAGACTTCCGAAAGGGAGACATAGAGTGGGCAGTAGAGCTGCGTGCATCAGAGGCAAAGACTACTGCTCAAACAGTTCATCCAGAGGTACAGATCATCCTTGACAGGTATGCCACGGTGTTTGGGGAGACACCACCAGGACAGCCACTGGATCGGGTATTTGAGCATACGATTGAGCTAGAGCAGGGCATACAGGCCGTCATTACCACACCGTATAGGCACCCCAAGGCCTATCGGGACGAGATCGAGCGGGCTATCCACGAGCTGTTAGCTCTTGGACACATTCGGCCTAGCACCGTCCTTTCGCTTCTTCGATAGTGTTGGTGAAGAAGAAGGACGACACATTGAGGATGTGCATTGATTACAGGACCTTGAACAAAAAGACCATGAAGAACAGGTACCCTATTCCACGGATTGACGAGCTGATGGATGAGTTGAGAGGGGCACGGTTCTTCTCAAAGATTGATTTGAGATCCAAGTACCATCAGATTCGCGTGAGGGAACAGGACATTCCCAAGACCGCTTTCAGGTGCCACTATGGCCATTTTGAGTTTTTGGTGATGCCCTTCGGGCTAACCAATGCACCGGTCACCTTCCTGTCATGTATGAACCACATTTTCTGCAGCCACCTGAGGAAGTGTGTGTTGGTTTTCTTTAATGACATTTTGATATATAGCAGGACATGAGAGGAGCATCTCTAGCACATAGAGGCAGTGTTGTGTATTTTGGAGGAGCAACAGTTTTATGCTAAGCTCTCCAAGTGTGAGTTTGGGTTGACGGAGATGCTATACTTGGGACACATCATAGGGGTGGACGGAGTGAGGGTCCACGAGGAGAAGATCAGGGCCATCAAGGATTGGCCAGAGCCAAGAAACATGACGAAACTTTGGGGGTTTGTGGGTATCTGCACCTACTACAGGAAGTTCGTCAAGAGTTTCTCTCAGCTTGCTACACCCCTTACAGATATGACGAAGAAGGGGGCACTCAGTTGGACAGACACAGCGCAGCGAGCCGTTGACAGGCTCAAGGAGGTGATGAGCAGCTGTCCAGTGCTAGCATTACCAGATTTCACGCAGCCATTCGTTCTGGAGTGTGATGCATCAGGAGAGGGGATAGGCGCAGTTTTGATGCAGGGAGGCCACCCTATAGCTTTTGAGAGCCGGAAACTCCTACCACATGAGCGGTTGTATGCCATATATGACAAGGAGATGCTGGCCATCATGCATGCATTGGCCAAATTCCGACAGTACCTGGTAGGTAACAGTTTTAGGGTGAGGACTGACCACAACAGCCTCAGGTTTTTCTTAGAGCAGAAACAGCTACAGGAGAGGTAGCAGAAGTGGGTCAGCAAGATCTAAGCCTACGACTTTGACATCGAGTATGTCAAAGGGAAGAACAACGTGGTGGCTGATGCACTTTCACGCAGACCAGCCATGTTGTCTCTGATGAGTTTGGACGCAGACTGGAGGGCTCGACTATTGGTGGAGTACTCCAAGGATAGGTTTGCTTGTGAGATTTTGGATGGACAGGTGACAGATGACAGATATAGGGTGATGGATGGGATCATCTACTACAGGGATAGGATCTTTTTGACTGAGGGCTCTCAGCTCAAGAAGAAGATATTGCAGGCTTCTCACAATTCACCATTGTCTGGCCATCAGGGGTTTACCAAAACCTACAGGGCCATCAGGGAGAGGTTCTCATGGAAGGGCCTCAAGGAGGACGTACTCCAGCATGTCAGGGAGTGCGAGGTTTGTCAGCGCAACAAGGGAGAGATGAACCATCCGACAGGATTGTTGCAGCCTCTTCCCATTCCAGAGGGGAAATGGGAGAGTATCTCGATGGATTTCATCACAGGGTTGCCCATGGTGCAGGGCAAGGACTGTATATTCGTCGTCGTTGATCGACTGACGATATATGCGCATTTTTTCGCCATATCGACACATTATACATCAGCACAGGTGGCGGAGCTGTTCTTCAGGGACATCTTCAGGTTGCATGGTCTTCCCAAAACCATTTTCAGTGACAGGGACAATCGCTTCATGGGCGGGTTTTGGCAGGAGCTTTTTCGATTGGTGGGGACAGAGTTGACACCGAGCACTAGCTACCACCCACAGACAGATGAGCAGACAGAGATAGTTAACAAGTGGCTGGAGGGCTACTTGCGTAACTATGCAACAGAGAGCATGGCTGAAGTGGCTGCACCTAGGAGAGTACTGCTACAACAACACACACCACATGAGCATCGGTATGTCTCCGTTTTACGCATTATATGGTTATCATGCTTTATCTTTTGTTGATGTGATGTTTGGTGCCAGCAAGGCTCCGATAGCCAAGGACTGGATCCAAGAGAGTCGGGACATCCTCCAAGCTCTCAAGGATAACATGGCTACAGCGTAGAACCAGCAGAAGTTGTATGCCGACAGGGGTCGGGTGGAGAGACATTTTGAGGTAGAGGACTTGGTCTACCTACGTTTGCAGCCATACCAACAGTCTACTCTAAAGCAGAAGGAAGCTGAGAAGCTCAAGCCCCGTTGTTATGGTCCTTACAGGGTGATACGCAGAGTTGGGCAGGTTGCTTATGAGTTGGAGCTACCCCAGGGCAGCAAGATTTATAACATCTTTCACGTATCGTGCCTGAAGAAGGCACTGGGATAGCAGGTGATAGTAATAGAGGAGCTTCCACCTACGGATGATGAGGGGCACTTGGTGCTACAGCTGGAGGCCATTATTAATACCCGACAGAGACAGTTGCGGAGCAGGACAGTCCGGGAATTCTTAGTGAGGTGGAAGAATTTGCTAGATGAGGATGCCACTTGGGAGAGTGAGAAGATCTTGCAGCATCCATCACTATAGTTGCTTGAAGTCAAGCAACATTTTGCCGGGGGAGACTGTAATATTCCCAATTAGCAATAGATAATTGGAAATATTAATTTTGACCAATTTTGCCTTATTATAGTTGGAGCATGAACAAAGTGAGTGAAATATTAAATAACTCACTTAGGATAAAGTATTTCCCTAAAGTCCACAACGTATTTAAGGGAGTGGGGCCTAGTGGCCAAGTGGAAAACACAGGGAGAGGAGGACGTAGACCACGTGGGCAGTGTGGGGCCTAGTGGCCAAGTGGACAACGCAGGGAAAGGAGGACGTAGACCACGTGGGCAGCGTGGGGCCTACCTCACGCAGTTGAGAGGGACAACGTGGGCCAAGGGGCATGTAGGAGGTGGTGGGGCCTAGGGTTGAGAGAGGCCCATCGTGATAAAAGGGAGGAGAGCCTCTTCATTTGATCATTCATGTTTATGCATCTTGGAGCTTGTCATTCGACTTGGAGCACGCTAGCTGTTTAGCTTGTCTGCAACACTGTTTAGTACACCGGGTGTCTCCGTGCAGAGATCCCACCCTCAGCCCCGGGAAACTTCGAGTGCTTTCTCGAGTGAGGTATTCTATCAGCATTTTTGCAGGACAATTGGTGGTTGCATTCATGGAGGAGCAGAGCTTAGAGGGACTACGCAGTCTTGAGAGAGGGGGACGCAGTTCATCTTGGGACAGCTCCGGATTGGAGCCATTTTGGAGGATTCAGGCCAGAGGATTGAGCAAGGGGCCAGCCCTTGCCTATTGGAGACATTTGGGAGAGAGGGGACCATATCTTGGAGGGTAGCATTCAGCACCAGTGTGGCCCTTGGGAGGATAGCGTAGATCCTCAAGGGAGGCGTTTTCGGGGGTCGACCATTTTAGAAACGCTCTCTGGGCTTTTCTGAGAGGCCGATTCCAGAGTATCAGAATTTTCCGAGTAGGGGAGCAGCCCCTGTAATATCCCGGATAGGATATTTTAATTAAAAATGCAGAAAAATAACTAAACTCCACAATATGCCGTAAAATCACTATTTACTCAACAGAAGATTGCCATGTAAAATAAAACACATAAGCACTGCAATCTATCATCACATCAAATAGGAAGAATCTCAGCATTTTATTATAGATAATAACCGGGGTTACAAATACATCTAACCCAAAGAAAGCGCTGAGATGGAAAACTGGCCACCAAGATGAGTTGCTACACTATGCTGGCTTCAAAACTGAACTATTGCACCCTCCCTCCGGCAACAGCTATCACTGAACCCACTGAAGATAATGAAGCACAAGTTGAAGATCTGAATGATCCTCACACCAATCCCTGAAGCTCTACGAAACTTCTAAATGAAGTCTCCTCAAGAGAGTTGGGTTTTTGTCCAACGCTCACAAATCACTCGAGGGTTTCCGTCCTGGGGCTACGGCTGAAGTAGAGAACCACGTCTCAAACCTCTCACACTATAAAATGATATGATCCCAAAGATATCCCTCAATGGCCTCCTCCCTTTCTTTTATAGATCTCTTGGAGCCTTCTAGAGCATTATTTTATTATTATTTTATTCATGGAGCACTTTTCCTTCTTATTAAAATATTCATTAATCGGCTACCACGTCTCCTCTGGTCACTGAAACTCATGTCCAACTATCCCATCATGGAGGTATCCTCATGCCTCTTCCAATGAGCTATTACACTATGGTGTTCTGTCATGTATTCCTCCCGGAATGCCACCGTGAGCGTAATTAGCTGAGTTAAGCCCGTAAATAACTCAAATTTCTGAAAGTTGTCGGAATGCATCGGAACGAAAGCCAAACTGCTTGAATGATGGAATATATCAAGCGAATGCCACCGGAAACCATGAAAACTCCTCAAAACTCCTCCAAAGAGCTCCTGAGCCCACTGGTAGCACCAATCTGTACATGTGACCTGTCTGCTCCTAACTCTGGAAGTCCAACCTGACTCGGTAGTAGGTGACACCAAAAAAGGGAATATTACAGCCCCAAAGACGCATTTTGTTCCAGCAGTAGCAGCAGCATGGCAGTATTTCAGCAGCTTGGAGTTAGAGCAGAGAGCAGCCATTTCCATTGATATTCTGAGAGTATTCCTACACTTGGTTAGTGCAAGTCGAGGTACCATCATTCTGATCACCTCTTGTACTTATTTCTATTTCTCAGTATAATAAAATGGCCTAGCATTCTCTATTTTCTGTGTATCCCTTTCATGGTTTATTTCTAGTACCATATGTCTTGTTTGTGTGCTTTATATTACTGCATATTTCCCTTCGGGATATTACAATATATTGGATGTCGTTCCGGTGATATGTATATTTCGCATGGAGATTCTAGGAAGAAAGTTACCTTATACCCCCTTGCCAGATCCATTCAGGATCTTCGAGATACTTTATGGTTGGATCAAAGCAGTGATGAGGAGACTCAGCCTATTTCCCTTATCCATCATTATACTGGGTCTTCACAAGAAGATGAGATTAGAGATTTTCTGAATAATCTAGACACTATGCCTAATTTTGAGCGATTGAGCCGGATTTTCAACCTAGATTTTCAAGATAATCATGATTCTCATTCTTCTGTACCATTGCATTTGACCACTCCCTTGAGTACTCTTGAGCCTGATACCACTCTTGTTGAGATTAGCCCTGGTAAGTCCTTGCATATTAGTTCAGATTTGGACTCATCTCAGCAGGAGCAGCTTCTGAATTTGTTGCAAAACCATCTTAGTGCCTTTGCTTGGGGCAATGAAGATATGAAGGGTATCCCTCCTGAAACTTGTACACATCACATCTATATTCAGGAAGGAACCCGACCTGTCCGACAACCCCAAAGGCGAATGAATCCAGCTCTAAGAGATATTGTGAAGGAAGAAGTACAGAAACTCTTGGATGCTGGTTTTATCTATCCTATTTCTGATAGTCAGTGGATCTCTCCATTAGTGCTAGTACCTAAGAAAGATGGAAGGTGGCGTATTTGTATTGATTATCGAGAATTAAACAAAGCCACTCTCAAAGATTACTTCCCTCTCCCTTTCATTGACCAGGTGCTTGATACCCTTGCAGGAAAGAAATATTTTTCCTTTTTAGATGGCTTCAGTGGTTATAACCAGATACAGATTGCACCCAAAGATCAGGATAAAACTACTTTTACATGTCCATGGGGTACATTTGCTTATAAAGTGCTTCCCTTTGGTTTATGTAATGCCCCGGATACCTTTCAAAGGGCAGTCCTGGCTATTTTTGCTGATCTAGAATTTGTGGAAATTTATATGGATGACTTTTCTGTGTTTGGTGATTCTTTTCAGGAAGCTCTCAAAAATCTAGAGAAAGTACTTCTTCGTTGTCAGGAAGCCCATCTTGCTTTAAGTGACAAGAAATGTAGATTAATGTGCAAAGCAGGAGTGGTACTTGGCCATTTGATTTCTGATAAAGGTATCCAGGTTGATCCGACAAAGATTGAAATCATTCTGCATCTTCCTGCACCCAAAACTCAAAGGGAAGTAAGAGGCTTTTAGGACATGCTGGTTACTATAGAAGATTCATTGAAATTTTTTCTAAGATTGCTGCCCCTTTTTTCCGACTTCTATCTAAGGATAGTGAATTTTCTTGGTCCACAGCTTGCCAACAGTCTTTTGAAACATTGAGGGAAAAGTTGGTGCAGACACCAATTTTGAGAGGTCCTAACTGGTCCCTGCCTTTTCACATTTCCTCTGATGCTTCAGATTTGGCTATTGGCGCAGCTTTAGGACAAGAGGAAAATAAGAAATCCTATGCTATTTATTATATTAGTAAGAATTTGTCTTCCACTGAATTGAATTATACAGTTACAGAGAAAGAGTTTTTAGCTGTAATTTTTGCAATTAATAAGTTCATGCACTATATTACAGGATATGAAGTATTTGTACATACCGATCATTCCGCGATTAAATATTTGATGAATAAACCATTGACTAGCGGTAGAGTGACTAGGTGGTTGCTATTGTTGCAGGAGTTCAATGTTACTATTGTTGATAGACCAGGGAAATCTAATGTTGTAGCAAATTTTCTTTCTAGATTAGATAATTCTGGTGAAGCAACTCCTATTGATGATGATTTTTCAGATGAACATATTTTTTCTATGTCAATAGATTCTCCGTGGTTTGCTGACATCGCTAATTACTTGGTTACTGGGAAAACACCACCCCACTTATCCGCTCGTGAAAAGCGAAATATTATTCAGAAAAGTGTTGCATATTCCTGGATTCGAGGAGATCTCTTTTACACTGGTCTAGATCTGATTATCCGTAGATGTGTAAGAGAGGAGGAAGTGTTTGACATATTGAAATCTGCTCATGATGAACCTTGTGGAGGCCACTTTGCTGATAAGCGGACTGCATATAAAGTATTGTGTGCCAGTTACTTTTGGCCTTCCTTGTTTAAGGATGCCAAACAGTATGTCAGGCGATGTGATAGCCGTCAATGAATGGGCCAGCCTAATCAAACCAATGAAATGCCTTTATGCCCCCAAGTTATGATTGAACCATTTGAAAAATGGGCTATTGATTTTATAGGGCCAATAAATCCAACGTCATTAAGTAAAAAGCATATTCTGGTTTGTACAGATTTTGTTACAAAATGGGTAGAAGCTAAAGCTGTTTCCTTTGCTACAGAAAAAGTTATTATTGATTTTTTTTTTACTGAAATCTTTACTAGATTTGGTGTGCCTAGAGAAATTGTTTCTGACAATGGTCCGCAGTTTATTTCTAATCTGATACAGGGTGTGATGGAGCAATACAAGATCCGGCACAGGAAATCCACGCCGTATCACCCGCAAGCAAATGGCCAGGTGGAATCCACAAATAAAGTGATCGAGTCCATTCTTACAAAGATAGTAAACATGCATTGGAAAGACTGGGCCGAAAGATTACCAGAAGCATTGTGGGCATACAGAACCACTTGGAGAAATAGCACGGGACATACACCATATGAGCTGGTATATGGAAAACAGGTTCTGTTACCAATTGAATTCCAGATCAAAACTTTCAGAACTGCAGTTCAGTTAGGACTAAATCTCTCTGAGGCACAACAACAACATCTTCTCCAATTAAATGAGTTAGATGAATTTCGTAGGGATGTTGTTCAGCAGAACATACTAATTCGGCGGCAACGCAAAAGGTGGCATGACAAGTCTATTCAGAAAAAAGCAATTCCAACCAGGTGATTGGGCGCTCTTTTATGATTCTAGATTTAAAATTTTTAAAGGGAAATTCCATACACGTTGGATGGGACCGTATGAAGTGATCCGAGTATTCGAGAATGGAGCAGTAGAAGTTAAAACTATTGATGGACAAAATTCAGTATTCCTGGTAAATGGACACAGATTAAAGACGTATTTTCAACCACTTGCCAAGAAAGATTTTACACAGTAAGTCCAACAACAATTCGGGACGGTAGTGGTGAATGGTAATACCAACTTTTTGAAACTATGAGTTCTTCTTCTTGAAAGAATAATAAATAGAAAAAAGAGAAAAAAAATTGTAAATAAAAAAAAGTAAAGAAAAAATATTTTCCTGTAATTATGAAAATCAGTTCGCTGACATGATTGCGGAAGGATCAACTTGAAAACCAATTTGCTGGCAGGAAGATAAAAAAATTCTAATAAAAAAAGAATGTTGCGTGATTTTTCAGATATGCTAGCGACCACCAAGTAAAAGCAGGTTCAGAAGAACCAACCTTTATACCATTGGGGTAATTAGCATGGATATTTTTTATTCAAGTAATGCTTAATTCTCACTACAGTTATTTTTCTTGCACCAGTGCAGGCAGACCTTCCAGAAAATTTTCTTCCTTTCTTCATTTCCCATTTCGTAATATTCCCTCAGTTTCTTCTTCAATCCCAAATTATTAACCTTCCCATATTCTTCTAATTTACCTTGTCCGTTTCGTAAAATCCCATTTTACCCTTGAATTTTTTTTTCCCTAACCCACTTCTGTTTATTCCCTCTTGTGGTACTATTCTTGGAATCCCTGTAACAAAATTCCTTCCCATTCTTAAATTTCCCTTTTCCCACTTCTTTATTCCCTCATGAATTGCAGGATCTCGCATACAAAGAGCAAAGAAATATGCTCTGAAACATCAAGAAAGGGCGAAGAAAATTTCCAGTATAAATTGAGGAAGTCATGTTAGAAGTCCAGCCTATATTTTACTTAAATTCCCTGTTCTTTTTTTCAGATATTATGCTTGCACTAGTGCAAGCACGTCGTCCTATATAATAAGTGCAAGCAGAATGGTACCAGCAAGATGGCAGAATTTAAGCGGTGCAGGCAGAGCAGTGCAAGCATGCACCTTGTTAGAAACAGAGTACAATTTGTTCTTTTCATAGCATATGTCATAGGAAAGTGGTCATCATGAATGTTTATGAGAAATTCTTTCACTTAGTCGAGAAGTACTTGTGACTATCATATTAAATAGGAGAAAATTTAAAGTACAAGGTGTTTTTAAGTTAAGAGTCATGATCATTTTTTTAATGAATGATAAAGTTCTTTTTTTGAATTATGGAGTTTGGAAATGTTTTAACCGTTGCTTTGATATAATTACCCTTTCCGCCATAATCTCAGATGCCCTTCACTCGTAATGATTACCTCACCTAGCTGTTAAAAACGTCGCCGCAAGTACCAATCCGGCATAACTTCAAAGATGTCGCGTATTCACGGCTATTTCAGTAGAATGAATGGATGAAAAGATGGAAGGGATGGTGGATGGTTGGATCCCTATCTATAAGAATCAATTTTCCCAATGTTGCATGTAGATTGTTGACTGTTCACAACCGTTAAGCAACAATGCCGCCTGTTCGAAGCGAACCCTCTTCTCTTAGCATGGTAGACCGTAGAACAGACTGCTGAGTTTCGCAATAGTCTTGCACTATTGCGAGACTCGGGCTTCCTTCAATTTTTGCAAAAGTTTGACGGGCACGATCGTGAAGTGGCCCTATAGTTTGCCCGAAGTTTTAAAAATGGCCGAGTACAAATTGGGCCTCTAAAATTTAAGGTTACGGAGGAGTTTATAGCAGTAGCGACAGGTTTGGAGAATACTGGTGAGCAGTATTTTAAAAATCAGAAACTAGATAGGAATCGGTGGCAGTGTTTCGTCGTCGATCAGAACATGAAAGTAGACTAGAAGAAACGAATTCCGCGCAGTGCCCTATTGGGACAGTGGCGGGACCTCCTTTTCATCCTACAAAAATTCGTAACCTGTGAAGGAAGGTACTTCCTCACTTTTGTGTACCATTTCAGGATGTTGCAGCATTTCGAAGGCGGCCGGCACGTCCGGTGGCGGATTGATTTCCCCTATTTTTTGCTTAAGAGTTTGGAAAAAATGGCCAAAGGTATGCGGGACGCATGGGCAGACCAGGCCGACAAGAAATTATATCACCACGGTCTTATAAAAATTTTGGTCCAAAAACAATTAGAAATTAAAGGCATGACCTGGGAGGCGTTGTTAAAACAACTGCATAAAAAGAAAGCTGCTGGAAAGGAGACAGAGGACCCCGCCAGCACAAGCAAGGGTTCGAGGAAAAATGAAAAGGTGAGTCCTTGCACCAGTGCAAAAAGGAAACGACCCAGGAAATCAACAAAAGAAAAGGCCCCATCTCCAAAGAAAAAGAAGACAACTCATGTACCAGTTGAAGGGACTCCTTCTTCAACACCAGTACAGGCACAGACACCTGAAGAAGACAACCTGTTAGTCCTTGCGAAAGCAGCAAAATCTGTAGAAGTTGAAGATGACACTCTGTTGGCCGATTCTATTAAAAAGGCGCGGAAAAAGAATGAGGAATCTAGTGCAGGCGAAGAACCACAGTCCCCACAGGATGTTGAATCCCCTCCTGCACTAGTGCAAGAAGAAGAAGAAGAAGAAGAAGAGTTTGCTGAAGCCATGAGGGATACTGAGGTCCCTAAGGAAAACACGGTCCCTGTTGAGACAGAAAAAGAGGAAGATTTGGTAATTCCTGCTGCTCGGATAGTTGAACTGGAGCTTCAAGTGCAGAACCTAGAGCAACTCATAGCTAAAGCGTGGGAGGATAAAGAACAGAGTAGAGAAGAGTTAATTGCAGAGATCCAGAAAAAGAAAGGAGAAGTTAAAGTTTGGAAGTACCGTGTTGCGCAATGTTTTAGGCTACTTAAAAAGGTGACAAAGAAATTAAAGAACATTAAAAAGAAGAAGTCTGAAACATTGCAGGCTGATGTTAGTATGCCAGAGCAGGATTGAGCTGGAATGCTCAAAGTTTTGAAGGTTTTTTGCAAAGGTAAAGAGTTGTGTGAGGACATACAACAACTTAGGGATGGGAGGATGTTAGCCCCCTAATTTGCTCTCTTTTTGCCATTTTCCCCTTCCTAAATCATAATCTTTTACCTCTGTTTTACCTCTTTTATCCACCCTCATCTTGCACCAGTTCAAGCACGGTGACATATTTTGTATAAACTTTATCTTTCATATTTTTAATTCAACTTAGCATTTATTAATCATTTATTACATGATTTCTTACTTTTAATCACTATTTGTAACTTATCGATATCTCCTATGTTTATTTGGTAGTTAGAGCATTTACCATGACCGCTGATTCTAGTGCAAAAATTGGATCTTGCACCGTTGCCAGCACAACAAATCCTTGTAGCAGATCCGAACCTTCTTGATCACTGCCTCATCTTGAGCCGCTTCAGCCGCGACAGCAAAGTGATCCAAAGGCAGCCGAGACCAATCTGTGAAGGGCAGAAGCTGGTTAGCTATGCCCAGTTCTGCTAACTGCCTAATTTGAAGACGGAAAAGCTAAACTCTGTGTTTTGTTATGTAATCAGTTAAAGGATCTATTTTGGCCTTTGGCCAAAGGGCTATATAATGTAAAATGTAAATAGGACTAGGGAGCGAAGGTTTTTTATCGTAAAGGAGAACAGAAACACAGTCGAGAGGCGGTAGTAGGTCGTATTTTGTTATCGCCCAAATCTGGGCTGGACGATGCCTTAATGTATGTACTTGCCTCAGTGAATTAATAAAAGGAGCTCCGCCTCATGTTTCGAAAATTATGTTTCTGTATTGAGTTGATGAATTAGTTAAGGTACTGAGCAGCGTTTCTATTTAAAAGGAAACACGCTGGTTGGCTAGGGCCCAACCAACCCAACACGTTTACCCCATTTCGTGTTTTCTTGTAATTTGTGTTTACATTGTCAAGTGTGATTTAATCTTAAAGCACATGTATTCCTGTCTGAGTGCAAGCGGATCCATTGTATGAAGTAGATAACTTTCCTTTTCCTGCAATTTTTGTTCCTGTACATGATTTCAGATTGGTTTTTCTCAGCTTGGTCCAAGCAGGAGAAATGAACCTGCACCAATGCACGTTGGTGTGATATCTCTTTTCTGCAACTCTGCTTGATTGGTTTTCCCGCCTGGTCTAAGCAGGAGAAATGAACCTTCACCAGTGCACATTGGTGTGATGCAGCAAACTTTCTTAGTTTAACTTCCCGCAACCCTCTTTCTTTCGTTAAATGTTTATGACAAGATAAATATATACATTGATTGTTTCTTTATTTCTGCACTCAGTTAAGATCAGAAACATTCACTTTTTATGGGTGCAATTTGATTTAACAGTTGTAATAGCACTTGCAATAATTAAGCACTCATTTTAAGAATTAAATGTTTAGTGCAGGAAGCTCTAATCCGGTGCAAGAACTAGTTTCTTGCCACAGGATCTGAGTGCTTCGAACCTGGAAAAGTTCAAGCCCTTGCATGAAGTAAAAAAGTCTTTAGTAAAGACACCATTTATACCTTCTGCATAAATCTCTGTTCCTGCACTAGTGCAAGCAGACTGTGAAAGTGCAGGACAAATTAGTGCAGAAGGAAATCTTTAAAGGAGCAGATTTAAGGGCCCATTTGATGAGACTGCTTAGTTCTATGTTAAAGAAAAACATCCACTCAGTAATTAAACAATAATCAACTGGAGTGATTGCCTTTTATCTTTAATTCTCTCTTGCAAATGCATTCTTTATTGTTCCAGTCTTAGATTATTTTTGATGGTTCAAGTTGCCTTTCTTTTCTCTCTTTAATTTGATTCCGCAATCTTTCCTTTAAAGAAAGTAGGGATTTACATTAGGAAGATTCATACCATCTCTGGCATTACTTGTGCTTCATCTTTAAGTTTGCGAATCCCCCAGGTTGACAAATTAAGTGTTGAGGAGTTTTCTTAAGTGTAATTCCTGCACCCAATAAAACACATAACAAACTTTCACCAATTCAGATCTAGAAAAAGTACATGCACACATAGACAAAGTGACATAGTGATTTTCTGGGCAAATAGTCCTCGGGAAAACCCAGTGCTGGAAAACCGGTCTCTCGCTGCTGGAGGGTTTGTATTATTAAGAGTATTTCTGGATACAACAAATTTTGCGTTCCAGATCTGGCAAACCCAACAGAGAAAATATAGATATGCAACTCACTGGCTGTTTTGAAGCCAAAATATTGACTGATCCACACCTTCAAACGGGATTTACAAGACTCAGCCAAAATTAGGCCCTAGAAACCCCAACGCTACTCCTGAAGCCCTTGCGTCAGCCTCTGCGTCCCTCAGCGCTGGTGTGGAAAGGGCTGCGTAACCCCAGACTGGGTGACGCAGTCCCTACGCTACCCCAAAGGGTCTCTGCGTAACCTTTGAGGGATTCCAGCTACCTTACGATGCCCTGCGAGTGACTGCGCAGCACCTGCGTAGCTGAAGCTACCCCTGCGCTACGCAGCTGCTGCCCTCTTGCTCTTCATGCTCTTGCTTCTCTGCGCTGCCTTTCTGAAGCTGCTCTCTATCTCTTGTTGATTCTAGACACTTGGATGAGACCATCCCCTTTGTCTAAAATCCCCTCTCTGCAGCTGAAACACTTCTGAGAATTCTTAGAAAACTCTGCCCTAGAATCTCAGCTTAGCTTCAATTCTCTGCCTCTGTGTGTTTACAAATGACCCCAAGCCTTTCCTTTATACTTTTCTCGTTGGGAAACCAACAATCATGATCAAATCTTGAATCAATGGCTAAGATTAAAAGAAAACTTGATCCGTGTGACTAAAGACAATTTCATCACATGTTTAATTTAATTAACTTTAATAATTTAATTTTCCCAAGTTTAGACTTAGGAAATACATTAAAATTATTAATAATTAAATATCTCCCAAACCAGATGAAATTTCCCAAATCCCTTTCTGAGTCTTGTAGATCATGTATATTCTAGTCCCTCCACAAATTTTGGGAGCTAGAGCACATCCGATTCTACTCCTACTACACAAAATCTCAACACCAAGTTATTCCCAGTAAGGTAGTGTAGAGGACTGCATAGTTGCTTCAGATAGTGCAACTCGATTTACTAGAAAGAAATTCGTTTTCAACTCCAGAAGCTGGGTAGAGGGTCTAGAGTGCCGGAGAGACGATTTCCTCAGTAATGGTAGGCATAATGACTTCATCAGAGACTGGTTGGAGGCTTGATGTCATAGAGACATCGTAATGTAGTGCAGAGGCTGACACAGAGGGTATAGAAGGCCAAGTTTTCTGAATGCAGGTTGTGTCGGGAGTGGTTGTGGAGGTAGGGTAATTCCCTTCAATAATTTTTCCCAGGTTTTTCTTGTTGTGGATTGCCAGTTTCAGGCATCCTGATTGTACTCAGAATTTCACTTCTACATAATAATAAAAACCCTCACTGCTACACCAGTTTTCCCAAGTTGGGTTTTTCTAGGGAGTTTGTCCAAAAATAACAGTGTCTATTTTTATGTGTCTGTGCTAATATTTTCTCAGTTTCAAGCGTTATTTTATTTCCGCAATTTTATTTGTGAAGGTTGCAGCGTGTTTATTTCGATATTTGCTGCAGCAGATAAATTGTTAAAATAATTAACAATTAGAAGAAATAATACTAGTTGCTGCAATAGGATTTCATTGGTGAAATTTTCACAGAAAATACATCAACATGAAAGGCACATACCTCTGAAATTGGACGTCACCATCTACCACAAAACTCCACCCTGTGCATGCTACAACTCTAAGGTATTTCGGCAACCAAAATAGCCCCATCTTAGCCTCAAAACCTCTGCAATCTCTACACTAAACCCTTTCCACAAGCCCTTCTTTTTGCTCTATGCTGGACCCTTTCCCAGCTACTTTCCTGCCTATTTATGTAATATCCCTTTCAAAATATTTTACATATTTTCCCGCAAAACTAAGTTAACCAAAATTTCTTCATAAAATTTCCATTTAATTTACAGAAGATTGCCATGTAAAATCAAACAAGAGAATACATGCAATTCAAACATGCAATATGTAGAAATAATCTCAGTTTTATTAATATATATAAACTGGGGTTTACATGTTGAACTGAGAAAATAGCTGAGATAACTGAGATAGACATGGCCTCAAGGATCTGCTGCAATATTGCATGGCCCTTCACCAAAACTGAACTGAACTTCCACTGGTAAGCTCTCCTGTGAATTCTGGATGAATTCACCAAAGGGAGATGAGTTCTCACCCAATCTCTCTAAATCACCCGAGGGTTTCCGTTATGGGGCTACCAATGGAGTAGAGAACCGGGTTCTCAATCCTCAAATACAAGAAGCAATATCAAATCCAAGATGATCTCTAATAGCCCTTCCTCCTCTTTTTAGAGATCTGATGGAATCCTCTAGAAGCTCTTATTTTATGCGGATGGTGGAATATATCAAGAGAATGCCATCGGACCTCATACGAACTCCTCAAAACACCTCCAAAAGCCCCTAGGGCCTGCTGATGACACCAACCTGCACCTGTGACCTGTTTGCCCCCAACTCTGGAAGTCCATCCTAACCATGTCATAAGGAATACCAAAAAAAATAACAATACAAATCCTCCGCCCCAAGATTGATTGCCCTCAAGCAATCCAATTATGTGAACTAGTATGTTGGCATGATGCAACTGAGACCCAATGCCCGGATCCCATACAAACTGCTGGGTGATGCTATGCCTTTGTGTCAACCCGCCAGGAACAAATCCCTCAATGCCCGAATCCCAGACCAATCTCTGACTGAACATGTCATCAACAAATCCTCTTGGATCCCATGCCACCAAGAACAAGCATCAATGCTCCACGGCTCCTGTTGCACTATAAATCTGGCTAAGAATGCTGGCCCACTGACTGCATACCAACTCATCACCTTTCTCCAATCCAACCCCTGACTCAATCCAATGCTAACCCTTCTCTCCTGATGTCGGGACAGAATGCTGAAGAGCTACCAACCTGTATCCCACTGCCAACTGAAAATTGTAGTACCCATCATGTCTAAGGGTCCTCACTCCACTATGCTTCTAACTAAGATCGTACCATTAGTGGGATACCAATTCTTGATCTCACGCCAATCTAATGTATGGACACCTGTGCAAGGGATAAGTTTACTAAGTTGATACTGGTCCATTGTCAACTCCCAATGCTCTGCCCTGTCAACTAGCATGATCGGTCTAAGAAATCCTACCCCTCTCCCTATAATGGACAAAAGTGGGCAAGCTATGCTGCAAGCCCTGTCTATGCACTCCTGGAGAGGGCTACTGCCTGAAAAATGTTGCGTTTGTGCTGGCCGCCACTACCTCTGTTTGCACCTCATCAATGGTTAGATCCAAAGATGGATGCACTATTGTCTCCCTCACCGGATAGGAAACTCCACGCACATCCAGCCCACCATGTTGAAATTTGGTTACCGGAGGACAGGTGGTTCCCTAAGGCTTTGATCTTTGGCCTAGGGAAAAGTGTCCAAAAGAATTTAATTTTTCTCCTCAAGTGAGTTTATAAAATTATGAAGTCAAATCTAATTTAAAAGTGACTTTAATAAAGTCAATATGAAATTAGAAAGTGAAAAGTGACCTTGGAAATAAATGACTAAGTGGGTCTTTATTAAAGTGGGGTGAATTAAAAAATAGAAAGTGAGATTTAAATGAACATTTAATCTCAGCCCTAGATCTAAAGCTATCTCAGCCATTAGATTTAGGGATTCCCCAAAAGTCACTTAGGGTTAGGTTAAAGGAGGAAAATGAGTGAAAAGGTCATTCATTCTTTCATGAGTAGATTGAGAGAGGAGGAGAGAAAGCTGAAGAGAAATTTTTGAGCGAAGGGAGAGCAGCAAAAGACACACAACAAATCTGTACAGTAGGAGGGCACACTCCCAAGGTTGAAAATCCGTACGTCGTCATTTATTGGCATGGTTACCGAGGCATAAAATCTGTATAGCAGTTTGCACGCATTTCGAGGAAAGGACAGTGTTGTTTTTGAGGAGCAAAATCAACAGTAAAGGGCACGGTTTTCAAGGTAGACTTTTTGGGCACGGAAATCGAAGAAGGGACTGATGTCCTATCCGTATAGAATCCGTACAATCCGTACCGGTAGATTATGGCACATTTTTTCGAGGCTGCAAGTACATCATTTAATGCTGTAATTTTTCTGTAAATTTCTGTTTTGCTGTTTGGCACGATTTTCAAGGTGGAAGGTGGCACGAAAATCGAAATAAGTGGTTTTAGTGTTTGTTGTAATTTTTTACTGTGTATTGCTATTCACTGTAAAAGCATTTTCAGAAATAAGAGAAGCTTTCGAACTGGTTTTCCCCAAGAGTTGTAGGGGGTTTTTCTAGGGTCAAGTTGACCAAAAATCAGAGTGTCAAAATTCTGTGTGGCTGATTTATTTTTTTGAGTTTTTATTTCTGCATTTCAGCATTGTGAAATTTCCAGAATTAGTGTTTTCAGAAAATATTTATTTTTTCAGCTTGTTGAATGTATGGCTATGGAAATGGGCATTTAACTTTATGGGAGAAATAAGGAGAAACTGAAAACCGGGGTTGGGTATCAAATTTCTACATGGTATCGGAGCTATTTCGCTGAAAAGTGCAGTTTGGGACAGCAAGAAGAAAAATTATAGCAAGCTGATTTTTCACACAGAAATCATTACCTTTACTACAATAGTGTTAATTTCAGTTTATTAGGACAGCAGGCATGTCTTTGGGCTTGAGGGTGGAGGATAGGTTGGATGGGCATAGTAACTACAGTGTTTGGAATGAGAGAATGCAGAGCATCTTTGAGGAGGCAAAACTCTGGGCTATCATGGTGCATACTGCACAGAACCCTATTAATGTCCCTACAGATGCTGTTCAATTGGCAGCCTTTAATAAAAAGAATAACAAGTGTAAGAGACTGATTCTAGATGGAATCAAAGACCATTGCATTCCTCATGTGAGAGGAAAGAGATATGCTCATGAGATGTGAACAACATTGACCAATCTCTACCAGAGTACCAATGAGAACAGGAAAATGGTCCTAAGGGAGAAGCTGAAGACCATTAAGATGGGTAAGACTGATAGTGCAACTGGATATCTCACAAAGATTACTAATGTGAGAGATGCATTGGCTGCAGTTGGAGAGGTCATTCCACCCATTGAGTTGGTGCGGATTGCAGTGAATGGCCTCCCTAATTCATGACTGAACTTTGCTGATGGAGTTTGTGCACGTGAGACCCTTCCCTCTTGGGAGAGGTTCTGGGATGATTGCATACAGACAGAAATTAGAAAGAGCTAGCTTGGGGCAACCAAACCAGTTGTGCAAGATGAGGATGTAGCACTATTGGTAGGAGGCAAGAAAGGCAAGGGAAAGAAGCAAGCTTCCACAAGTGCTGGTGGTGGCAAAGGCAAAGGTAAAGGTAAACAGGGGAACACGCAGAAGGACTATTCCAAGGTGAAGTGTTGGAATTGTCAGAAGATGGGACACTATGTAGTTGTGTGTCCGGAGAAGAAGAAGAAAGGGAAGAACCAGAGCATGGCAACATCAACAGAGATAGAGGACTTTACGGATAGCTTTGACCGGGAGTTTGGGTTCATTGCTTGTAAGTCCACTAGTGCGGGATCACCTGCCACGAAGGTTGAGAGGGAGTGTGCATTTCCGTCCACTAGCAGAGCATCTTCAAGTATCTGGTATGTTGACAGTGGGGCTTCATGTCATATGACAGGAGTCCGTGAGTACTTCTCAGAGCTTTCAAAGAGTGGCACTGATATAGAGATAGTACTTGGAGATGACAGCGTTGTTAGAGCAGTCGGTGTGGGGACATTGACATTTGATAGGAAACCCAAACCTCCCTTGAAGGTGTCAGATGTTCTATGTGTGCCAGGGATGAAGAAGAACCTCATATCTGTCTCAGCATTGGAGGACAGAGGATATGAGATATTGTTTAGGAGAGGACAAGTGCTGATATATCCCAGGGGCGCTCCAGCTGATTCAGCTAGAGTGATTGGTGTACGCCATGCAAAGGTGTACAAGTTTGCATTTCAGCGCCTTTTGGCAATGAGCAGTAGTACCGGCAGCAGAGCTAGCAGTTCAGAGCTGTGTGAGATTTGACATCGCAGGATGGGGCACATGTATCACGGAGCCTTGAGGACATTGCGGGAGATCACTACAGGTGTGCCAGATTTCAGTACTGATCACTTTGATACATGCAGAGGATGTGCTATGGGCAAGTTTGCCAAATCCCCTTTTCCTAGCAGTGACAACAGATCGACTAGGATACTTGATTTGATTCATTCCGATGTGAGAAGTCGGATGTCTCATGTTTCCTTGAGTGGATACGAGTATTATGTTTTATTCATTGATGATCACTCCAGGAGTACCTGGATTTATTTCTTGAAGACCAAGAGTGAGGTCTTCAAGCGGTTTTAGGAGTTCAGAGCTCTTGTGGAGACTCAGATAGGTCGAAAGATCAAGTCCCTGAGGTCGGACAATGGAGGGGAGTACACCCTTGATGATTTTGTTGATTATTGTGCGGAGGCAGGCATTAGGAAGGAGTTCACAGTTCCTTACAACCCCCAGCAGAACATGGTTGCAGAGAGGAAGAGTAGATCCATCGGAGGGGTTGCCAAAGCCATGCTACATGATCAGGGGTTACCATTGTTTTTGTGGGCAGAGGCCTCCAACACTGCTGTATATTTGCAGAACAAGAGTCTGCATCGTGCCTTGGGGCATGTGACTCTGAAGGAGGCTTTTTCTGGGAAGAAACCTGATATTGGTCATCTTCGTATCTTTGGGTGTATCGCACACTCCTACGTACCCAAGGAGAAGAGGACCAAACTAGAGCCCACCGCAGAGAAAGGTGTCTTTGTGGGCTACAGTGAGACCTTGAAGGCCTTTCGGATTTATATTCTCGCACAGAGGAGAGTTGTTGTCAGGCGGGATGTGAAATTCGAAGAGGACGGGGCTTTTAGGAGGTCACGAGAGTTAAGAGTATCTGGATCAACCAGACCCTCAGGAGCAGCTGAGTCAGTGGCAGGGATCCAGTGGGCAGGGATCAGGAGGATCCAGAGGTACATCGATTACAGTGTCAGGTCCATCAGTGAGCAGTGGCTCACAGAGTCAGAGGGATGGTGCTTTGGGCAGCATGTAGAGCAGTCCGCAGAGCAGTTCACTAGGGATTCCATTGATGGACAGTTCACACAGTACTTCCGCGTATACAGTTTCAGGTTCAGGCAGGAGGACAGCAGATAGACAGTCAGGAGTTCAGGCTCCTGATGATGAGGAGGAGGAGTTTCATTCTCCAGTGGGAGAAGTGTGCTAAGGGAAGAGGAATCCCAATTGGTTTTAGGACACCTTGAGAGAGGCCACATCTGTTGCTGGGCCTAAGAGGCCAGTCAGAGAGAGCAGACCACCTGATAGGTTCTGTAGCTATATGGCAATGGTTGCCAACATCATTGACTCTGAGCCTTCTAGCTATGAGGAGGCAGCTAGCCAATAGGTCTGGAGAGAGGCCATGCAAGAGGAGTATTCTTCTATCATGAAGAATGATGTTTGGGAGGTGGTGCCGAGGCCTGAGGGCAAATCCGTGGTTACTTCCAGATGGCTTTACAAGGTAAAGCATGCTGCAGATGGCAGCATTGAGAAATTCAAAGAAAGGTTTGTGGCTAGAGGGTTCTCCCAGGTAGAGGGAGTTGATTATGAGGAGACCTTCGCTCCCGTGGGTCGATATACTTCGATCTGCTCCATTATATCGATAGCAGCAGAGATGGGTTGGAAGATCCACCAGATGGATGTGAAGACCGCATTTCTCAATGGCTTCATACAGGAGGAGGTGTACATTGAGCAACCATAGGGCTTTGAGGTGCATGGGAAGGAGTCCCATGTGTGCAGACTGAAGAAGGCCCTTTATGGCCTGAAGCAAGCTCCCAGAGCTTGGTACTCCAGGATAGATACATACTTGCCGGGGATGGGTTTCACAAAGAGTGAGGCAGATCCGAACCTTTACTATATTGTGATAGGTGAGGAGCCTCTCATTCTGGTGCTGTATGTGGATGACTTAGTCATTACAGGTGCAGAGAGACTCATAGAGCACCGCAAGAGAGATCTTGCGGCGGAGTTTGAGATGAAGGACATCGGCTTGATGCATTACTTTTTGGGTTTGGAGGTGTGGCAGGAGGAGGGGCATTTCTTCCTGGGGCAGGGGAAGTATATTGTGGACATCCTTAGCAGATTCCACATGGAGGATTGTAGACCCATGTCGACACCGATGATCACCAACTGGAAGAAGCTTCACGCTTCAGATTTCGAGTTGGTGGACCCCACACTGTATAGACAGCTGATTGGTTCCTTTATGTATTTGGTCAACACTAGACCAGATATATGTTTTGCAGTCAACATGATGAGCTAGTTCATGTGTGAGCCTAGGAGGGTGCACTGGGTTGCTGCAAAACACATTTTGCCATACTTGCAAGGGACAGTGGATTATGGTCCGGATTATAGGCAGGGGGATGGAGTGAGATTGGTAGGTTACACTAATTCTGATTGGGCAGGTTGTGCTTCTGATAGGAAGAGAACTTCAAGGTGCTGTTTTGGGTTGGGTTCGGCAGTGGTGTCGTGGTTCAGCTAGAAGCAGTAGCATTGAGTTCAGCGGAAGCAGAGTACATGTCAGCCAGTCTAGCTAGTTGTGAGGCCATCTGGCTTCGCAAGATGTTGTTTGGCTTATTTGGTCAGCCGTTGAGACCTTCAGTGATTTACTGTGACAATCAGAGTTGCATTAAACTCACGGAGAATCCGGTATTTCATGACAGGTCAAAGCATATTAGAATCAAATATCATTTCATCAGAGACTATGTTCAGAAGGGAGTTGTGAAGCTTGAGTATATTCCCACTAATGAGTAGGTTGTAGATATTCTTACCAAAGCCTTACCACGGGGCAAGCATGTCTACTTCAAAGACAAGATGGGTGTGGTGAGGAACACCTTCCTCGGTAAGAGGGAGTGTTGAAATTTGGTTACCGGAGGACAGGTGGTTCCCTAAGGCTTTGATCTTTGGCCTCGGGAAAAGTGTCCAAAAGAATTTAATTTTTCTCCTAAAGTGACTTTATAAAGTTATAGTCAATTCTAATTTAAAAGTGACTTTAAGTGATAAAGTTACTAAAGTCTAATTTTAAAGTGACTTTAAAAGTTTAATAAAGTCAATATGAAATTAGAAAGTGAAAAGTGACTTTGGAAATAAATGACTAAGTGGGTCTTTATTAAAATGGGTGAATTAAAAAATAGAAAGTGAGATTTAAATGAGCATTTAATCTCAGCCCTAGATCTAAAGCTATCTCAGCGATTAGATTTAGGGATTCCCCAAAAGTCACTTAGGGTTAGGTTAAAGGAGGAAAAGGAGTGAAAAGATCATTCATTCTTTCATGAGCAGATTGAGAGAGGAGGAGAGAAAGCTGAAAAGAAATTTTTGAGTGGAGGGAGAGCAGCAAAAGACACAACAAATCCGTACAGCAAAAGGGCACACTTCCTAAGGCTAAAAATCCATACAACAACATTTATTGGCATGGTTACCGAGACATAAAATCCGTACAGCAATTTGCATGCATTTCGAGGAAAGGACAACACTGTTTTCGAGGAGCAGAATCAACAGTAAAGGGCACGATTTTCGAGGTAGACTTTCTGGGCACAGAAATCAAGGAAGGGACTAATGTCCTATGCGTACAATATCTGTACAGTCCGTACTGGCAGATTTTGGCACTTTTTTCGAGGCTGCAAGTACAGCATTTAATGCTGTAATTTTTCTGTAAATTTCTATTTTGCTGTTTGGCATGATTTTCAAGGTGGAATGTGGCACGAAAATCAAGATAAGTGGTTTTAGTGTTTGCTGTAATTTTTTACTGTGTATTGCTGTTCACTGTAAAAGCATTTTCAGAAATAAGAGAAGCTTTCGAACTGGTTTTCCCTAGGAGTTGTAGGGGTTTTTCTAGTGTCAAGCTGACCAAAAACCAGCGTTTCAAAATTCTATGTGTGACTGATTTATTTTTCTCAGTTTTTATTTTTACATTTCAGCATTGTGAAATTTCCAGAATTAGTGTTTTCAGAAAATATTTATTTTTTAGCTTGTTGAATGTATGGCTATGGGAATGGGCATTTAACTTTATGGGAGAAATAAGGAGAAACTGAAAACCGAGGTTGGGTATCAAATTTCTACACACCAACCCTCTGCAAAATTGTCTTGCCAGACTCCTACACCTCCTGAGGACAAGTGACTGTATATACCGCCACCCTGTTATTTGTCTGTCCATCTTTCTGCCCCTCATCAATGGCCAACCCCAAGCGTGGCTACTCATCCTCCTCCATCACGAGCTCAATGTGATCCTCCGACTGGCCCTCCACAAAAGGCTCAACATGCATACTGTGCATATCATCCTCTTCAACTGACTCATGCTCCACTATATGCTGCTCACGATGAATCATCACATGTGACTCATCAACCTGAATGTAGCTCGTAGGGTCCATTGACTGCTCACCATACATATTGGAATATAAAATTGGCCTACTGTCCACAACTCTGCATCATTGCTCATGCTCCCTAGAGGTATCCTCGTATGATCCCTTGGACCCATCCAAAGAGGAGTCCTCATCCAGAAAGACAGAGGAAATATACTCCTGCTCTACTTCTTCCATCTCCTTTGCATCTCCCAAGCATGAGTGGTCAGGTCCCCAAGGGTTCTTGCAAATGAAGCAAAGACCCTTCCTCCTCGGCTCATTCCTCCTGCATGGTCCACCAATCCTCCACAACTCCTCCTGGGTCAATCATCTCCTAAACATCTCAATGTCCAACACTACTAACATTTTAGCTAGCCCATACACAGCAGGTGAAACAAACTGCTCTCTCCTCGAAATGGCCAATAATCTGGACTGCAACCTCCTGCAAATGGCATCATGGCCTCCCATACATGAGGACAAAATGGCGTGCATGTGTGCTAGGACTGTGTCAGGAAGATGTTTCCTAATGCTAAAGAAGCATTGGAACATCTGTAGGATCAAATCGTCACAGTCCAACTCAAACATGAGGTCATAAGATCTAACCAAGGCCATGCCTTCTAGAATCTCTAGCCTCTTCCCAAAGGTAGGGCCCTCACTATTATCCAAATCCTGAAAGGTCTCCACTATCAATCTGAAGACTGTCCTCATAATGTCATCACTGTAAGGAGGTACAGGTGCGGTTAGCATCATGATACTACCAAGACAAGAGCCAACTGGAAGTTTGACTCCTATACAAAGATTCTCCAAATACTTGGGTTGTACTAAAGCAAACATGGTTGGTTTTAGAGCCCAAATCAAGCTCTTCCAATCTGACTGATGCACCTTGGCGAGGAGTGAAGCAAGATCTTCTAATTTGAGAAGGGCCTTCATTGTAACTGCCATGCATCTCAAATCTGTCCCAATTGTAAATATTTTGAGTCCCAACTCATGTTATTTAAGTGGTTGTTTTTGCTGTAGCATATGAAGTTTCCCCTTGGAAAGGGTTCTATTGATTGTTGTTTCTGATTTATTAAGGGAGTTTATGAGTGTTTGATCCATGTTTAAGCTGAAGATTGTCAAGCACATCAAGGTTTGATATATTTAACTAGAACTGATAACTCCTCATGCCTAACAACAATAGAATTCTATCATAGGCAACAATTTTGCTCAACAACAACCTCTCTCTCCACTTTCAAATAAATACATCTCATCAAACTCTAGACACCAGTAAAATAGTTCAGCTCACCAATCAAGACTCTAATGGAAGCTTATATATAAGAACAAAAATGATAGAAAAGAAAGGCAACAATGATGTATGGAATGGACTAGAAGGATGGTATGACCTTTGAGCAAGTTTGTATCACTTTATTCTCCTAGCAAGGCAGATTCCATGTCTAGTTTCTTATGGTAGCTGTACCCCAGCTCTTGGTATTCCAGGCAGTCTTGAAATAATGTAGTTAATGGGCTACTATCTCCCTCTGAAAATACATCTCTTTCCTTTGCCTCATAAGCTATAGATGTCATGTGAAATCCTTCTTAAATTTGCTTGTAATTTCTCTATTTTTCCTAGGCTAATAGTTATTTTCTCCAGTCAAGAGTTTAGTCAAACAGGATATAGGCAAGTTGTTGTAAGAGTAGATGAAAAGAGTTCACTGATTGTAATGAACGGAAGAATAACAAAGCGAATTCAAATGGCTGAGCACAATTTTATTCAAACCCAGAAATGCACCTCTAACTGCTGATATAAATTAAATTTCAATAGTCTTGAGCAAGAACACAAAGAGATTCTAAAACAGTGATGTACCGGAGCAATGGAACCTGATTATACAATTTGTAGAGAGACCCAACTCAAGATTTGGCTCAGAGATTCACTTCCACAGTGCTGCCAGTGATGAATGCAAGCCTCCAGCTAATATTTATGACAATACAACCAACAATGACCTCAGACTCGGTCACAGTAGAGATGGCACCGTCCAGGGGAGTGTCTCTTCACGCATAGAAATGGTTCTCAGTCAAAGTGAGTACCCAACAACGTGAACCCCCTTTGTGTGCAGACCCCTTGCTTAAGATGTTATAAATACAAGTGGTGAGCCCTGGTACTGCACCAAGAGTGCTGCAACTCTTAGGGGCTGTCCTACTTTACTTTATCAACCCAGGGTTCGTACAAACTTGGAGGTGACAGTGCTATATACACAGCAGATGCACTCTATTCATGTTATCCTCTTCTGCTTTACGAAAGGGTGCTATTTCTGAAACTATGATAAAAACTGAAAAATAAATTGCTGAAAGGAAATGATAGAAAGGAAACTAAACTAATCGCTGAAAAGAAATGACAAGAACGAAACTAATCTAATTTGCAGAAAAGAAATGACAGAAAGGAAAATAAACTAATTGTTGAAAAGAAATGACAAGAACGAAACTAATCTAATTTGCAGAAAAGAAATGACAAAAATGAAACTAATTTAACTTGCTGGAAATAAATGGCAGAAAGGAAACTAATTGTAAACCATGCTTAACTTGGCAAATTAGCTAAATGCACTCTACTCATCCTATAGTCTATCCAACATGTTTTTATCCATGCAACGAAGCTATCCATGACTTAATTTTACTTGAAAAGGGGTTGATTTGCAGCTTGGAGGGAAGAAAAGGGCTAAAGTGGCGAATTGAGGGCTTAGCGCATGAAACAGGACTTAGAAGTGGAAAGCGGGGGTTAAAACCTTATAAAACCTTATAATATGGCAGAAATAGCTTTGGAGCGGAAATGAATGGAAATATGCGATGGCAAAGATGTGATGGAGGCGAAAGTTGTGATATACGATAACACAATCGCAACTTCGCAAAATTGGAGTAGTAAGCGTTAAGGAAACAGGCTAAATAATGCGATGTGCGAAGTGCGGCGGGGAAGAGAGGGGACGTGCGATAACAATATCGCAATCGGCGGAAACAAAAGGTAGTGTAACAAAGACCAACTAAACGGTGCGAAGTGCGATGTGCGATGGGTGACGTCGTGGTGGGACCGGCGACGGAGCGCGAGTGCAAGATCGCAATTGACAAAAACAAGCGGTAAGTGTAAAGTGAAAAGAGTAAAAGGTGTGATTTGCGAGATGCGATATCGGAAGATCGCAATCGGCAACGACAAGCGGTAAGTCTTAAAGAAACAGGAAAAGGGTGTGATGTGCGATATGCGATGTCGCAATATTACGATCGGCAAGAAGAGCGGTAAGTGTTAACGGGAATGACTTAAACAATGCGAAGTGCGAAATGCGAAGTGCGGTAGCGGGGATTTCAAGGAGGAAAGGCGGAAGATGGGTTTCGATAGTTTTTTCAAGCGTTTAGCGTTAAAAAGGTAAAGGCAACTGCGAATAAGAAAAACAAAGGAATAAGGCGGCTGAAAGATTTAAGTGTTGTTAGGGGAAAAGGTGGATGGAATAGTTGAGAATGGGCAGAAAACAAGAGGAAATGGAGGCGCAAAAGCAAGGTTTAGAAGCGTAACGCAGAGATGGAAATAGTGAACATGAATCAATGTTTTTGGCCTGTCAAAAGGTCTACCCTGCTCGAACTCTATTGACAGAGATGAGAGGGGGAGGCTTGACCACAACTTTCGGAGTTTTTCTCTATTCTACTACTCACAAACAAATTTAAAACTACAATAGCGTACTTGAAACATAAATGCAATTATCAGAATATGGAGCTAATGAAATAACAGAAAGCAAAGAATAGGTACAGCAGAGAGGTTGAGGCACATGGATTGGGCCCTAACCCACGAGCCTAGCTCTCTGAAACTTAAATCAATAAAATGAAATTAGTCTACTCATTTCATAAAAGAATAACTTCATACATCTCTGAAATTTTGATCACTGAAATAATAAAAAGCTCAATAACTTGCAACAGAGTTCCAACTGGAATCAACTGGTATTGGCTAACTCTTCCTAGCTCTAGCTCTGCTCTATTTATTCTACAGGGTAGCTACCAACGGCTCCTTAGAAAATGGTGATTGAGTCCTCTTGACTCCCAGTAAACAAAGATTGAGTACACTCCTCTTTGAGTTGATTGGCTGCCTCTGGAATTCGAATCGCTGGAGAGAATCCTTGGGATCCTTTGGCTACCTTTGGAGTTCGAATTGCTGGAGAGAATCTAGGGTGGACAATCCTCCTATAATTTCTCCTTGTTGTCTCATCCAATTCTTTATGATAAAATCTTTATCAAAATGCTTAATAAATCCTGATTTTCTGCACTCAACCTCATATTAGGTACTCAGAGTATGTTAGCCTTAATCATCACCTATACCAGCATCATAAAACCAAATAATAATAAAAATGCAAGAAAAGTAGATCTAAAAAGGCAAAAAGGTGACTATTCACCCCTCCAAATATGTCTAATGATGGGGCTCATCATCACCCCCCTACTGAATGGTTGCTCATCCTCTGAGAAACTAATCCTCCTCCTGCATTTCCTTTAAGGCTTTGACAGCCCCCCTGATTTCCTGAGGAAAAAGTGTGGGAGTTTCCCCAAGGGGGTAAAAACCATTATTCTTTTTTGCATTCTCCCATTCTCTATTTTGTGCATATGTGTCCTCTTCATCAGTTAGCCCCAACAACAAAGGTGGGCTGAGCTTTAGTCCCAACCATTGGATATTTTCGGCCTGCATGGCCCTCTTGTATAATGGTGCCCTTTCCAATGCACCCCTCAGCCAGTCTTTTTGAAGTATGGTACTCCTTGTTCTTAAGGCTGTGAGGGAGGTTGTTCCATCTCCTCTAGCTGGCCATAATACACTCATCTTCTATCCGCCTAGAGACATCATCAAAGTGGCCTATCACCTGGTTTTAAGTCTGAAGGTAGCTTTCAACCAGTGCAGGGTCCCTTTCAATCTCTTGATGGTTAAGGATGACTCCTCTTGGGCTGAACAATTCTGGTCTTATATATAAGGGTTCTCTATTTCTTCTTCCCATGACCTTCCATATCTCTTTTGCTCTAGTGTCTTCATTCACCATCCAAGATGCTAGAGCCATTATCTGCATATCCCCCATTGTAGGATTGGGGTCCCAAATATCCAGATTTTCAGCACGAAGTTATGCACATAAAACTCTGCCATCTTTGTCTGATCAACCATGTTAGCTTGCTTGTAGAAATTCATGAATTGCCTACAATCTTGGAAAGGTAGTGATCCATGGGAGGCTAGAGTTTTGATTTGAAATAGAAGCCATTGTTCTTTGAGGTGCACAACATATGATTCGGAGGGGAATCTGTGTTGAAGGGATTTTATGCATAAGTCTGCCATGGTGGCTACTTGCTCCTCTTTTTGCTGCAATTTCTCCTTCAGTGCTACATTCTTTGCCTGTGCCTTCTGCAGTTGCTCCTTCAGAATTATATCTTCGATTCTTTCCTCCCCCTTGGTGATTCTTCAATGATAATCGGGCTTGTGGGAGAAGTTTCTGGTTCTCTTTGATTCTTTTCAGCTCTGAAATATCTAGAGGTCTGCCTTTTTCTCTTTGCGCTCAGAGGAGCTATAGGGGCAACTACCTTTTTGTATTGAGGGGATGTGATGTTGTGTTGTGAGTTTGTTCCTCGCCCACTTTCTGCTATCTCTATGACTTCTATGGCCATCTCTTCTATTTTGCTTTGGCCCTTTTTCTCTTCCTCTTCTTCTTCTGGTTCTTCTTGTTTCTGCTGGTCCTTCCTCTTCTTCTTCTGGTCCTTCTTGTTTTTTTTGGTTCTTCCTCTTCTTCTTCTGGTCCTTCTTGTTTTTTTTGGTTCTTCCTCTTCTTCTTCTGGTTCTTCTTGTTTTTTCTGGTTCTTCCTCTTCTTCTTTAAGCACTGCGTGCTTCCGTCGGTCTCTCTCCCTTTAAAAATTTTCAATCTATTGGTTTGGATGAGATGGCATCTCCTTTTATTAGATATCGCAGCTAATTTTGGAGTGCTTATGTAACTCGGCTCAGCTCCAGTTCTGTTGTAGACAGTTGTTTCCTTCTCTTGTTAGTTCATGATGGACTACGTGTTTCCTCCCTTTGTTATCCTCTACTCCACTTGATTTAAATTCTTTTCTTTTGCATGCCCAGGTGGCGTGTACTTCCAGTTTTATTCCAGTCATACCTCATGGTAGTGGTCGAGTTAACTGACCACCTTTCTGCCCCTTAAACTCTAAGTCTGCAAATTAATTATTTCTAGCTATTATGAATGAGTAGAAAGGGGTGAGAAGCTATACTTGAGTTTACCTGTTGTTTCCAAGGCGGTTGCAGGAGCTGGAGGTTGGAGACAAGCCTTTTAGATGCTGCGTTCCTTACCATATTCCTGTACTCTGAACGAGTAACTTCTTGAGTGAGTTGCTAATCTTTGCTTGTTGTTTCTCTCTTTTGTGGATGTTGCGTGGGGTGCTTGAGATGCCATGGGTGGCATTCTCGTTCTCCTGGAGTTTGTTATGCAGCTTTCCTTCTTGTTCTTCTTAGCAGTCCAGGAACAACTTTGTTTTTTTTTAAGGAACTTCCTAAGGTTTGTAGCAGTTTGTTTGTGTGTTGCTTCTCTTGCTACATTGTGCTCAGGAATGGAGGAGTGTGGTGTATGGAGGTGATGGAGGAAGTTATGAAGATGAATGGAGTGAATGATGGGATGGATGGTAAGATAGAAGAAGGGAAAAGAAGATGAATGCTTCCCTGTGTTTCCAGAAACCATTAACAACCTGCAAAATAACAAACGCAGAAAACACAGAGATGCAAATGTATATTGGGCGGCTCAGAGAGGTTTTCACCCATGGATCTTTATTCTCTTTTTCTCTTATTTTTTTTAGCAAGTGAGCTGCCTCCATCGAGGTTTTCAACCCACAAGCATATTTTTTTTTTTAGGTGTGGGAAACAATAGAGTTTACCATCACATACACCTCTGCTTATTGAATTTATGAACTCTGCCTTTGACAAAGGCTTCATGTAAATTTTAAGCCTGTGGCCATTGACAAGCAAGGGGATTCCTTCCTCATCTATGGTTCTTATTTGAACTGCGCCATTATGAAAACATTTTTCCACTGTGTAAGGTCCTAACCATCTTTTCATCAACTTGCCTTTAAAATCTTTAAACCTTGAATCATACAACAACGCCCAATCTCCTTCTTGGAAGGTCTTTTATTTCATGTTCTTGTCATGCCATACCTTCCTTTACAGCTGAACTACCTTTGTGTGAAGAAGTGCTTGCATTCTGAACTCATCCAATCCATTTAGTTGCAACAACCTCTCTTTTTGAGCATTTCATAGATCTAGATTTAATTCAACTTCCATTCTTAAAGTATTGAATTCAAACTCAACTGAAAGTAGAGCTTTCTTACCTTAGACTAGTTCATAAGGAGTGAATCCTGTTGTTGTCTTCCAAGTAGTGTTGTAGGCCCAAGTAGCTTCTACCAATCTGTGTGCCCAATATTTTCTGCTGCTGCTCACAACCTTGGTGAGGATACTCTCTAAAGCTCTGTTAGTTACTTCTATTTGGCCATTCGCCTGAGGGTGATAGGCAGTAGAAGTTCTATGCATAACCTTGTGCTTCCTCAAAAGATTCTCAATGAGGTGAGAGGTGAATTGTGCTCCCTGATCAGTGACTATTTCTATGGGGTATCCAAATTTGTAGGACACATTCTCCCTTAGAAATTATGCTACTTTCTCCTCAGTTGCTACCTGCATTTCTTTTGCTTCAACCCACTTTGTCAGGTAATCAGTGCAGACTATGATATACTTCTTTTGTTCAGATGGTGGATCGATAGGTCCAACAAAGTCCATGCCCCACTCTTATCAAATGGCTCAAGAGCCACCTGAGGGTGTAAAGCCATTTCATCCCTTTGTGTGGGTTTCCCCATCCTCTGGCACTGGTTACACCTACTGGTGTATCTTCTGGAATCTTGATGAAGGTTAGGCCAATAGTATCCTGCCTACAAAAATTTGTAGGCAGTTCTCTTTGTAGCAAAGTGGCTTCCACATGGGCTGTTATAACATGCAGAGAGGATATCAAAAACTTCTTCCTCCCTCACACATCTCCTTAGGATTTGATCAGGGCCTAGCTTGAAAAGGTTTCCCCCAATCCATGTGAAAGGGGCGCTTTTTTTGATGATTCTACTCCTCTCCCTGAATGAAAGATTAGGAGGGAGTTTTCCAGCAACCAAGTAGTTGGCTATATCAGCAAACCATGGTGAGAGTGTTGATATGGCAAAGAGGTGTTCATCTGGCAGCTAGTCATCCACCATTCCTTCTTCACCTGCAGGGAGAACTAACCTAGACAAAAAAACTGCAACAACATTCTCCTTTCCAGGTTTATCAACAATAGTCAAATCAAATTGTTGCAAAAGTAACAACCATCTAGTTATCCTAGCATTTACATATGGTTTGTTCATTAAATACTTGATGGTTGCATGGTCAGTGTGGACAAAGGTCTGATATCCAGTGACATAATGCTTGAATTTGTTCAATGCATGGACAATGGCTAACATCTCCTTCTCAGTAACAGTATAATTCAGCTCGTCTTTTGACAAATTCTTGCTAATGAAATAAATGGCATAAGGTATTTTGTCCTCTAATTGTCCTAAGGCTGCCCCTATAGCTTTGTCGGATGCATCAGTGTGGATATGGAAAGGCAAAGTCCAATTTGGACCTCGGAGGATAGGGGCAGTAGTCAACTATTTATTAATGAGCTCAAAGGCCTCTTGACAAAGGCCGGACCAGATAAACTCAAAATCCTTGGCCAATAACCCAAATAATGGCGAAGCCATCTTGCTGAAATCTTTAATGAACCTTCTATAGTAACCAGTTAAGCCTAAGAAACTCCTGACATCTTTCTGCTTTTGAGGAGAAGGTACCCTTTTGATGATAGTGATTTTGTTCGAGTCTACCTGTAATATTCCCAATTAGCAAGAGCTAATTGGAAATATTAATTTTGACTATTTTTCCTTTATAAAGTTAAGTTATAAATAAAGTGGGTGAAGAGGGACACTTAACTCACACTTGGGATAAAAAGTATTTCCTAAAGTCACTTAAGAGACTTGGCTAGTTGGCAACGTGGGGCTTAGTGGTCAAGTGGAAGTGTGGGAAAAGGGGCAGCATAGGCAGCGTGGGACCAAGCCAGCACAGAGAGAGATGGACAGCGTGGCTCAAGGAGACAGCACAGTTGATGGTGGTGCCTAGGTGAGGGCAAGGTTCACCAAGCATAAAAGGAGGGAGGGTCTCCTCATTTGGATTCATTTTGATTATGCATCTTTGAGATTTGTCTTTTGACATTGAGCATGCTTGCTATTTAGCAAAGTCTGCACGTACTGTTCAGTACATCGGGTGTCTTCGTTCGGAGATCCGAACTGTCTTGAGAGGAGGTGGTTCCAGATTGAGGGTTTGTGGGTGGATTCAACCTGGGATAGTGGGAAAGGGGTCAACCCTTCCCTATTCCATCATTTTGGAGGAGTCAGGGGCCATTATTTGGAGTAGATCTTTCAGAGCCAGCGTCCATCCTTGAGGAATAGCGTAGTGCCTCAAGGGAGCCATTTTCAAGGGTTAGCCATTTCCGGAAATCTTTCTACGCTTTTCTAGGTATTGGGAGGAGAGGCCATTCCCAAAGTTTCAGAATTTTCACGAGTTGGGGATCAGCCCCAAAGATTCAGTCCATTCCAGTAGTAGCAGCAACACAGTAGCAGTACCAGCAGCTCTGGAGATAACGTAGTCCTGAGGGAGAAGCCATTCCGAGTCATTTCCTAAGAGTCTTTCTATGCTTTCCTAGTGCAAGCCGAGGTGCCATCATTCTGATCACCTATGTATTCATTTCCATTTCTCAGTATTAATAAAATGGCTCAGCGTTCTCCATATTGTCTGTTTTTCTTATGATTTGTCTCTAGTTGCCGTATGTCTTTGTTGATGTGCTTTATATCGCTGTTTATTTCCATTCGGGATATTACAGTGGTATCAGAGCTCATAGACTTGGCTCAGCCTGTGGAGCAGATTATCTATGACACTAGCAGGAAAACCATACATCACTTATCGGGGAAGAAAGTATAAAGACCAAGAACAGAGGTTAGAGCTCACTTTTGGGAAAGGTGACAGCGTTCCAGTGGTGGACGCAGAGGAAGAGGAACCAATGGCGGAGGAAAGAGATGTCGGGAAGGAGTTCGGGTAACTCCTCCTCAAATCAGTGCAGGATTTGTTGAGGCGGATAGAAGAGATGGGGCAAAGGTTTACGACAGAGTCTAGACAGTGTGAGACCCCAAGGGGTTTCCATGTTGGAGAGGGCTCGGGCACATCTCATCACTTACAGGAGCACCTCACAGCGCAGCAGATGGCATCACACACACCTCCCCGTTCCACGATGCCTACTTTTCTTGCCATAGAAACTGGGGTAGGAGCACAGCAGGAGCAAGAACCGGTACACATGGGAGATTACTTTGCTGAGTACCAGTCCTACGGTCAGGAGTTCAAAGATGCCCTCACATTCCATGATTTCGTTCAGCTCAAGTGGGACAACAGACCCTGCAACCATCACAGGGGGAACATGCACTCACATGACAGGGATGTACAACGCACTATAGGCAGGTTCCATTTACCGACATTTGACGGATCGTCCAAGTGTTCGGCAAAGGCTTGGGTGGAGAAGTTGGATATATATTTCCAGCTTAATCAATTGGCAGAGCTAGAGGCCATCAAGGTGGCATCACTGCACCTAGAGGGTGAGGCCCAAAATTGGTGGTTTCACGGGATGGCTACGCTGGGGCACTCGGGAGTGACAACATATGTTGAGTTTACACGGAGGTTGGTAGAGCATTTTGATCGGAGGGATCTAGAGGAGCATTTTGTTGAGCTAACAAAGCTCAAACAGACCGGGAGCCCGGACACATACATTTCAGAGTTTTTGAGACTCTCCGTGATGGTACCTGATTTATCCGTAACCCGGATGATCTATATGTTCATAGATGGATTGGCAGAGCCTCTACGAGGATTAGTCAGATCGATGAGGCTGATGATGGTCAATTTTAGGGGCTAATATTTGTAGGTGGGCTAATTTCCCATGATTTTTCCAAAAAAAACATTCGCCAATTTCCATTTTTTTAAAAACTGATTCGCCTAAATTTTACAATATAAAATTATTTTACCTTTAAAATTGCCCACATTATATAAAGAGTATATATTAAATCAATATAGTTTTGAATAATTTTACAAATACATCAATAAAAAATTTCTAGTTTGCATATTAGAGACTAGTGAGATTCACTAATGTTTTTAAACTTCAAGATAATTTTCCATCCTTAAAATTTTCCACACACTCCATGATTCAGTTGGGAGGAATCGGGATTTGCAGGACGCACTACCTCGGACTAGAGCTCCTTTTCCCCAGAAACTGGCATTCCAGCCAAAGGGGAAGGACGTGAGGGTTCCACTTCCAAGGGGGAACCAAGGCAGAGGGCTTGGAGATGATGAGGCCAAGAGAGATCTGAAGCGGAGGAGGCTGTGCTTCACATGCCAGGAGCCATGGGCGCCAGGACACCGTTGTGCAGCAGGGAAGGTACATTACATTGAGGTCTTCTCCGATAGTAGCAGGGAAGAAGAGGAGTATGAGGAGATAGACACTGGAGGCAGCAGTACAGTGCAGAGAGGGGATTATCTGCCACCTCCACCACCAGGAGTGGGAGGTGCAGCTTTCACACCTACCGAGGGAGCCCTTGCAGCCTTGCGGGGAGTTCCCAATGACACTGCATGCCCGAGGCACAGTACGAGGACAACGTGTTTCAGTGTTAGTGGACAGTTGGGCCACCCACAATTTCATTGATGCCCAGCTGGTAGAGTGGAGGGGCATACCAACAGAGAGCTTTGATGGGTTTTTGGTACTGGTTCTATGGGACCGGACCATGTAGTGTGCCAGGTATGTGCCAGCCTTGGCAGTGAGTATGGGGACATACACCCTAACAGATCACTTTTTCGTGGTGGGCATTTTGGACACTAACGTGATACTGGGGGTACAGTGGTTGATCACGCTGGGAAAGGTCACCACTGATTGGGAGACCTTGGAGATGGAGTGGACGGATAAGAAGACTGGGAGGCATGAGAAGATTCGGGGTATGCACACCTACCCACCACAGACATTTTTAGCACACCGGATGGAGGCAGATTTCGGGAAGGGGGACATAGAGTGGGCAGTGGAGTTGCGTGTGTCGGAGGTAGGATCTACAAGGCAGGGTGTACACCCAGATGTACAGTCCATTCTCGATAGATATGCTACAATATTTGGGGAGATACCACCAGGGCAGGTGCCAGAACGGGGGTTTGATCACATGATTGAGCTGGAGCAAGGCATCCATGCTGTCATTACTACACCCTATAGGCATCCTAAGGCCTATCGGGATGAGATTGAGAGGGCCATCCATGAGCTCTTAGCTCTTGGACACATCCGCCCCAACACTAGCCCTTTTGCTTCGATGTAGTACTGGTGAAGAAGAAGGACGGCACATTGAGGATGTGCATTGACTATCGGGCCCTAAACAAGAACACCATGAAGAACCGGTACCCCATCCCACAGATCGATGAGTTGATGGATGAGCTGAGAGGATCGAAGTTCTTCTCAAAGATTGATTTGAGATCCGGGTACCATCAGATTCACGTGAGGGAGCAGGACATTCCCAAGACCGCCTTCAGGTGTCACTACGCCCATTTTGAGTTCTTGGTGATGCCCTTTGGGCTGACCAATGCTCTTGCCACATTCCAGTCATGCATGAATCACATCTTCCGAAGTCACTTAAGGAAGTATGTATTAGTGTTTTTTGATGACATCTTGATTTATAGCAGGACATGGGAGGAACACCTCCAACATATAGAGATCGTACTGCGCATCTTGGAGGAGCAGCAATTTTATGCTAAGTCTCCAAATGTGAGTTTGGGTTGACAAAGATGCTCTATCTAGGGCACATCATCGGGGTAGACAGAGTGAGGGTCCACGAGGAGAAGATCAGGGCCATCAGGGATTGGCCAGAGCCAAAGAATGTGACGGAGCTTCGGGGATTTGTGGGTATCTGCACCTACTACCGGAAGTTCGTCAAGGGATTCTCCCAGCTTGTAGCACCCCTTACGGATCTCAACAAAAAGGGGGCATTCAGCTGGACTGATACAGCGTAGAGGGCTTTCGACAGGCTCAAGGAGGTGATGAGCAGCTGCCCAGGTTTGGCATTGCTAGATTTTACACAGCCTTTTGTCCTGGAGTGTGATGCATTAGGGGAGGAGATAGGCGCAGTTTTGAGGCAGGGAGGCCATCCCATAACTTTCGAGAGCTGGAAGTTGCTGCCACATGAGAGGTTTTATATGACAAGGATATGTTGGCCATAATGCATGTATTGGCCAAGTTTTGGCAGTACCTGATAGGGAACAGGTTCAGAGTGAGGACAGACCACAACAGCCTCTGATTCTTCCTAGAGCAGAAACAGTTGTAGGAGAGGCAACAGAAGTGGGTCAGCAAAATCCAGGCATATGATTTTGACATCGAGTATGTCAAGGGGAAGAACAACGTGGTGGCCGAAGCACTTTCACGCAGACTGGCAGCGTTGTCCTTGATGAGTTTGGACACGCACTGGAGGGCTCAACTTCTGGTGGACTACTCAAAGGACCGTTTTGCCTGTGAGATTTTGGATGGACAGGTGACAGATGATAGGTACAGAGTGATGGACGAGCTGATCTACTACAGGGACAGGATCTTCTTGACTGAGAGCTCCTAGCTCAAGAAGAAGATATTGCACGCCTCACATGACTCGTCATTATCAGGCCACCAGGGGTTCACCAAGACCTATAGGGCCATCAGGGACAGGTTCTCTTGGAAGGGCCTCAAGGAGGACGTACTCCAACATGTCAGGGAGTGCAAAGTTTGCTAGCGTAACAAGGGGGAGATGAACCATCCGGAAAGGTTATTGCAGCCTCTTCCCATACTTGAGGGGAAATGCGAGAGTATTTCGATGGATTTCATTACGGGGTTGCCCACTGTGTAGGGCAAGGATTGCATATTTGTAGTTGTTGATCGAATGACTAAATATGCTCACTTCTTCGCCATATCGGCACATTACATTGCAGCACAGGTAGAAAAGTTATTCTTCAGGGATGGTTTCAGATTGCATGGTCTCCCAAAGACCATTGTCAGTGACAAGGATAGCTGCTTCATGGGCAGGTTTTGGAAGGAGCTTTTCCGTTTGGTGGGCACTGAGTTGACAACGAGTACTAGTTACCACCCCCAGAAGGATGGGCAGACAGAGATAGTAAACAAGTGGCTGGAGGGCTACTTACGTAACTATGTCAGCAGCCAGCAGAAGGCATGGTTGAGATGGTTGCACTTGGGGGAGTACTGCTACAACAACTCTCATCATATGTCCATCGGTATGTCTCCATTTTATGCATTGTATGGGTATTATGCTTTATCTTCTGCTGACATGATGTTTGATGCTAGCAAGGCTCCTAGAGCCAAGGATTGGATCCAAGAGAGTCAGGATATACTCCGAGCTCTCAAGGATAACATGGCTATAGCGCAGAATTAGCAGAAGTTGTATTTCGACAGGGGACGTGCTGAGAGGCAGTTCGAGGTAGGGGATTTGGTCTACCTACGCTTGCAGCCATATCGACAATCCACGCTGAAGTAGAAGGGGGCTAAAAAGCTCAAGCCTCGCTTTTATGGACCATATAGGGTGACACGCAGAGTTGGAGAGGTTGCATATGAGTTGGAGTTGCCCATTAGTAGCAAGATTCATAACGTTTTTCACGTGTCATGCCTGAAGAAGGCACTAGGACAGCAGGTGACTGCAACAGAGGAGCTTCTGCCCACCGATGATGAGGGGCATCTGGTGCTACAGCCGGAGGCCATTATTGACACTAGGGAGAGGCAGCTGCGGAGCAGGACAGTCAGAGAGTATTTGGTGAGATGGAGGAATTTACCGGATGAGGATGCCACCTGGGAGAGCGACAAGATTTTGCAACATCCATCATTACAGTTGCTTGAGGGCAAGCAACGTTTTGCCGGGGAGGATTGTAATATTCCCAATTAGCAAGAGTTAATTGGAAATATTAATTTTTACTATTTTTCCTTTATAAAGTTAAGTTATAAATAAAGTGGGCGAAGAGGGACACTTAACTCACACTTAGGATAAAAAGTATTTCCTAAAGTCACTTAAGAGACATGGCTAGTTGGCAACGTGGGGCCTAGTGATCAAGTGATAGCGTGGGAAAAGGGGCAGCGTAGGCAGCGTGGGACCAAGCCAACGCAGAGAGAGATGGACAATGTGGCTCAAGTAGATAGCGCAGTTGATGGTGGGGCCTAGGTGAGGGCAAGGCTCACCAAGCATAAAAGGAGGGAGGGTCTCCTCATTTGGATTCATTCTGATTATGCATCTTTGAGATTTTTCTTTTGACATTGAGCACGCTTGCTGTTTAGCAAAGTTCGCACGTACTGTTTAGTACATCAGGTGTCTTCGTTCGGAGATCCCAACCTCAGCCCTGGGGGACTTCGAGTGCCTGCTCGGGTGAGGAGTTTCATCCGTGTTTTGCCGGAGAGAGTTGCAGCTACCATAGTCGGAGCATTCACTCAGAGAGACAACACGGTCAGTGAGAGGGAGGACGCAGTATTGAGAGGAGGTGGTTCCGGATTGAGGGTTTGTGGGTGGATTTAGCCCGGGATAGTGGGAAAGGGGTCAGCCCTTCCCTATTCCAGCATTTTGGAGGAGTTAGGGGCCATTATTTAGAGCAGATCTTTCAGAGCCAACGTCCCTCCTTGAGGAATAGCATAGTGCCTCAAGGGAGCCATTTTCGGGGGTCAGCCATTTCCGGAAAGCTTTCTGGGCTTTTCTGGGTATTGGGAGGAGAGGCCATTCTCGAAGTTTCAGAATTTTCCAAGGTGGGGAGCAGCCCCAAAGATTCAGTCCATTCTAGCAGTAGCAACAACACAATAACAGTACTAGCAGCTCTGGAGATAACGCAGTCTTGAGGGCGCAGCCATTCCGAGTCATTTCCTGAGAGTCTTTCTACGCTTGCCTAGCGCAAGCCGAGGTGCCATCATTCTAATCACCTCTGTACTCATTTCCATTTCCCAGTATTAATAAAATGGCTCAGCGTTCTCCATATTGTCTGTTTTTCTTATGATCTGTCTCTAGTTGTTGTATGTCTTCGTTTATGTGCTTTATATTGCTGTTTATTTCCATTTGGGATATTACAGTACCTGTATTACTGCTTGCGATATGGAGTGTCCTAAAACAACCCCTGCTTTCTTCAGGAATTCACACTTTTCTGGGCTCAAGGAGAGATGCATTTCAATGCACCTTCTTAGTACTTTACCCAAATTGGAGAGAGTTTCCTAGAAGTCATCCCCATATGGTGTGAAATCATCTATGTAGATTTCGACAGAGTCATGGGCTAACTCAAAAAAGATGCTCAGGACAACCCTTTGGAAGGTGGCTGGGGCATTGCATAACCCAAAGGGTAGGACTCTATAAGAAAAGGTACCCCAAGGGCAGCTGAAAGTAGTCTTATCCTGGTATTCAGAGCTGATTTGAATTGATTGTACCCACTGAACCCATCTAAAAAGGAAAAGAACTTCTTCCCTGCAAGGCCATCCAGGACTTGGTCTATAAAGGGCAAAGGGAAATGGTCTTTCTCAGTGGCTTTGTTAAGTTCTCGATAATCAACACAAATTCTCCACTTCCCATTCTTCTTTGGGACTAGGACAAGAGGAGATACCCACTCACTGTCGGATACAGGATATATGAAACCTGCATCCAATAGTTTCTGCAACTATTCTTTGACTATGTCCTTCAAAGCCGGGTTCATCCTTCTTTGGGGTTGTCTAATAGGCTTGCATCCTTCTTTGATGTAAATGTGATGCTTGCATACTGAAGGATGCACCCCTTTCATGTCCTTGTAATCCCAAGCAAATGCTTCAAGATTTTCTTTCAAAAGCTGGCATAGCTGCTTCTCTTCTTCATTCGAGAGGTTTGGGTTGATTTTCAGAGATCTAGATGGGCCAAACTCAATAGCCTTGGTGGTTTCAAAGGTTGTCTCAACTGAGTGCACTTCCATCCAAGGTTGGCTTTCAAACTCTTTGACTAAGGTTTCAAGAGGAGTGTTAGTGGAGCACTGGTTTTGAATGGCATGGTCAATGAGTTCATCTTCATCAAGTTGCCCCCCTCTAAGAATAGCATCTATGGTACACATAGGGGCAGTGTTATATAACTCATCTTCTCCATCCTCCAATCATTTAGGGAGATCATGATCAATGAATGCTGAGCTGGAGGATATAACACTAGCTGTTTAGACAAAGGCCCATTTTTTGTAGTCATGTTTCCGGCCTGACAACTAATATAAGAATCTGCAGTGGCTAACCAAGGTCTCCCTAAGATGAGAGGATAATCATTAAACTTGCTTTTTGGTTGCAAGACCAGGAAATCTGTAGGATACTCCCAAGAGTCAATGGTAACCATAACATCCTCAACAATTCCTTCCGGAGTTACTCTGAACCGATCTGTAAGTTGCAGAACTGTTATGGTTTTTCTCAAAGTCCCTTGGAGATTAAGTTTCAACATAGTTTCCTTGGTCATGATATTGATGGTAGCCCCTAGACCAATCAGAGTTTTGGGGACTATGACACCGTCTATATGCACATCAACAACTGGACTACTATGGTCCAGGTATTTTGGAAATATCACCTTCCCCAGCATCAGGTTAGATAGTTGTCCTACCGCATTGATGGTGGGGGTATCTCTCTTCCTTCTCCCAAGCTTCTTGAAGCACTTTTGTTGGATGAGCCTATTATAGATAGGGGCATCCTTAATGGTCTGGAGAAGTGGTATCTTTACACACAAATTTTCCAATTCTCCCAGGAGTTCAGTCTCCTCTGGGGTGTGTTGACTAGGGTGGATCAAGCGCTCGGGAAAAGGAGTTTGTTGGACCTGAGTGTTATCTTCTTCCTTTTCCTCCCCAACCTCTACAGGTGGAGATGGGGGATGGTCGTCTGGGAGTACTCTTCTCGACCTAAGATTAACCTCCTGTATCTCCACAACATAAGCTGGATGGGATGTTTCTCCACTGGGAGCTTGCTGTGTCGGTTTGTTGTTCGGGTTTGGATTGGGCTGTGTAGGTATAGGTAGCCTATGTGGAGCAGCATGAGTAAGCTGAGGTTGAGGTTGGGGTGGAGGTATTAGAGCAGGTAGTTGATTTTGTTGAGGCCTCCACCCTTGGGATGGATTGTTCCACTGAGATTTTTGTGGAACATACTATTGAAATGGTTGATTTACTGGTTGAGGATGATATGAAGGGTTGGAAGGAAAAGTAGGAGGTGTAGACCAGGATGGAGGAGTGGGGGTGTACCAAGGTTGCATGGGTGTACTCTGATTGTTGTAATATTAAGAGTAAGGTGCACCTTGCATACCTTGTTGATATGGCCGAGGGCCTTGAGGCTTTCTCCGGTTGATGAAACAGAGTTGCTCTGGCATTGTTTCCCCACCTTGATATACAACTTTAAGTCCAGGTAAGGAGGGACACTTGTCTGTGGCATGATTCTCTTCACAGACTAAGCAAACCTCTATGACATTCAGTGGACATTCATTTCTTGGGTGCTTCCTCGTACATCTAGGACAGAGTATGGACAGGGCTCTCTTTGCTTCCTCTTGCTTCCTTTTGACCTGCATTGTGTCCATTTGCAAAGAAAAGGTGTGCAACATGTCACTCTTGAAGTCTCCTAGAATGTTTCCAATCTCATGTTTTATGAAGGTGGAAGAGGAAAGGGTATTGGATGTACTTTGGCTAGCTTTGCCCTTCTTCCTAAATTCCCTAGAATGGTTTTGGAAGATAGTTTTGATTGTTTCATAGGGTTGTTGGTAGATATCTCCTCCTGATAACATATTCAAGGTTTCTATCATCTCTTCACTGATTCCTCGAAGTAGTACAAGTTTAAGTGAGTCGGGATCAAGAGTACAATTGGCTCTCTTATAGTTCAATTGAAACCTCTCTTCATAGTCCTCTAGGGATTCATCAGGCCCTAGAGTCATCCTAAATATCTCATCCTTAGTTTCCTTGGACCTACAGTAGTCTTTGTACTTGCTGCTGAAGGTCTCTTCCATCTGCGCCCAGGTAGTGATGTTATCCCTAGGCAGACCCATGAACCAGCACAAGGTTGCATCCTTAAGGGTGAATGGGAATAGCTTCAACTTCTGATCATCAGAGGTGTAGTCATAAGTCCTACAAACAACAACAAATTCAAACATGAATGTGTCAGGGTCCTCAGAGGTAAGTCCATGGAAGTGTGGAAGAGCTAAGGGGCTAGTGTTTTTCATCTTAGTTTCCCCATCTGCCTCTCTTATGAAAAAGGCTCTCTGGGTCCCAGCCATGGTTAAGATAGGTGAAGTAGGTCCCTTAGTTGAAACAAGGTCTTCTTCTTCTTCTTCCCCAATAGGATCCTCAAAATATTCAGAAGGCTCTCCTATAAGGGGTTCAATCTCACTACCACTGAAGAAGAGTGAAGGGTGGCTAGAAGTTGATGTGGGGGTTTTAGCTAAGATTTGTCTTTGGGTATTCCTAGTCCTACGAGGCATGAAAATCAGATCTTTTTGTATGTTTTCAATATTTCTGAAATGACATGAAAAGAAAGAAAAGCAGAAAATAATGCTAAAAACAAAATCAAAACATCTACTGGACACATCCCCGACAACAACGCCAAAAAGTGGTGAGCCCTGGTATTGCGCCAAGAGTGCTGCAACTCCCAGGGGCTGCCCTACTTTACTTTATCAACCCGGGATTCATACAAACTTGGAGGTGACAGTGCTATATACACAACAGATGCACTCTGGTCATGTCATCCTCTTCTGCTTTACGAAAGGGTGCTATTTCTGAAACTATGATAAAAATTGAAAAATAAATTGTTGAAAGGAAATGACAGAAAGGAAACTAAACTAATTGCTGAAAAGAAATGACAAGAACGAAACTAATCTAATTTGCAGAAAAGAAATGACAAAAAAGAAACTAAACTAATTCCTGAAAAGAAATGACAAGAACGAAACTAATCTAATTTGCAGAAAAGAAATGACAAAAAGGAAACTAATTTAACTTGTTGGAAATAAATGGCAGAAAAGAAACTAATTCTAAACCACGCTTAACTTGGAAAATTAGCTAAAAGCACTCTACTCATCCTATAGTCTATCTAACATGCTTCTATCCATGCAACGAAGCTATCCATGGCTTAATTTTACTTGAAAAGGGGTTGATTTGCAGCTTGGAGGGAAGGAAAGGGCTAAAGTGGCGAATTGAGGGCTTAGCGCATGAAACAACGCTTAGAAGTGGAAAGCGGGGGTTAAAACCTTATAATATGGCAGAAATGGCTTTGGAGCGGAAATGAATGGAAATATGCAATGGCGGACATATGATGGAGGTGAAAGTTGCGATATGCAATATCGCAATCGCAACTTAGCAAAATTGGAGCGGTAAGCATTAAGGAAACAGGCTAAATAATGCGATGTGTGAAGTGCGGCGGGGAAGAATGGCGAAGTGCAATAACAATATCGCAATCGGCGGAAACAAGCAGTAATGTAATGAAGACCAACTAAACGGTGCGAAGTGCGATGTGCGACGGGTGACGTGGCGGTGGGACTGGCGGCGGAGCGTGACCGCAAGATTGCAATTGACGAAAACAAGCTGTAAGTGTAAAGTAAAAAGGGTAAAAGGTGTGATTTGCGAGATGCGATATCGCAAGATCGCAATCGGCAATGATGCACCGTAAGTCTTAAAGAAACAGGAAAAGGTTGCGATGTGCGATATGCGATGTCGCAATATCGCGATCGGCGAGAAGAGAGGTAAGTGTTAACGGAAACGACTTAAACAATGCGAAGTACGGTAGCGGAGATTTCGAGGAGGAAAGGTGGAAGACGAGTTTCAATGGTTTTTTCAAGTGTTTAGCGTTAAAAAGGTAAAGGCAACCGCGAATAAGAAAAACAAAGGAATAAGGCGGCTGAAAAGTTTAAGTGATGTTAGGGGAAAAGGTGGATGCAACAGCTGAGAATGAGCGGAAAATAGGAGGAAATGGAGGCGCAGAAGCAAGGTTTAGAAGCGTAACGTAGAGATGGAAATAGTGAACATAAATCAATGTTTTTGGCCTGTGGGAAGGTCTACTCTGCTCGAACTCTATTGACAGAGATGAGAAGGGGAGGCTTGACCACAACTTTTGGAATTTTTCCTCTATTCTACTACTCACAAAAAAATGTAAAACTACAGCAGCTTACTGAAATCAATACTAAGCAACAACTTGAAACATAAATGAAATTATCAGAATACAGAGCTAATGAAATAATAGAAAGCAAAGAACAGGTAAAACAAAGAGGCTGAGGCACATGGATTGGGCCCTAACCCATGAGCCTAGCTCTCTAAAACTTAAATCAGTAAAATGAAATTAGTCTGCTCATTTTATAAAAGAATAACTTCATACATCTTTGAAAGTTTGATCACTGAAATAATAAAAAGCTCAATAACTTGCAACAGAATTCCGATTGGAATCGACTAGTATTGGCTAATTCTTCCTAGCTCTAGCTCTGCTCTATTTATTCTACAGGGTAGCAACCAATAGCTCCCTAGAAAATGGTGATTGAGTCCTCTTGACTTCTAGTAAACAAAAATTGAGTACACTCCTCTTTGAGTTGCTTGGCTGCCTCTGGAATTCGAATTACTGGAGAGAATCCTTGGGATCCTTTGGCTGCCTTTGGAGTTCGAATTGTTAGGGAGAATCTAGGGTGGACAATCCTCCTATAATTTCTCGTTGTTGTCTTCTCCAAGTCTTTATGATAAAATCTTTATAAAGTTGCTTAATAAATCATGATTTTTTGCACTCAACCTCATATTAGGTACTCAGAGTATGTTAGCCTTAATCACCACCTATACCAGCATCATAAAACCAAATAATAATAAAAATGCAAGAAAAAAAGATCTAAGAAGGCAAAAAGGTGACAATTAACCCCTCCAAATATGTCTAATGATGGAGCTCATCAACAAGCTTACAACTGATTGGTATTCTTCTACACTTAACCTTCACTACCGAAATTCTGAGTGCGATAGATATGGCTAATCGTTATACAATACCTTCAATTTCCGAATCCAAACAACCCTTAACAAGGCGTCGGCTTCCAGTGTATGGCCTCGCGATGCTTTGTTGAGCAATTCATATTGCGATGATTCGATCTGGATTTCAACTGCTTTCCCTTAGAGATCTGACAACTTGTGGCTATGAATTGATCATTGTCTTTGACTTTGTAGCTCACTCTTTGAATCGAGTGTTATGCACAACAGAATGGCAGCTCATCCTTCGAATTCTGGAAAGGGCGGCTCGACCACGTGACTTATAGATTTTAGATTGGTGGCTCCAGACAAAATCAGAAGTTGGCTTGAATTATTTCCATGGGCTTCCGCGTGGCTTCTCAGGTGGAGATCATGCTGTAATTGGATTGTTGCTCATGTCCAATAACACAGATCTTCCCAGGGCCTTGAATACGTATAACAACTCGTCCAAGATGCCACATCGTTCACCATTCGCTATCTCAGTGATTACCAAAGGGGCTGAGGGTCCCAGAAATGTTGACTAATTTTACTTGGTGCCAAAATCAGCTTCAAAAAATTTCAGGGACGCGTCTCTTGCAATAACCTTGTATTTGAACCTTATAATTTGTGGAATTTGAACTCAACAGAATGACGATTCTAGCTCCTTGACTATGCGACTCATATTGGCATGCAAATCGTGGTCCCCAGGAACACGGTCAACAAAATTGTGTTGGGTCAATCTCTCACTTAGATGTAAAATTTCCCATGCACCATATTGCCCATCGCATTGCATATGCAACTCGATCTCACCAAAAATTTCACGATCAATCTGCTACCCAAACACACAAGGTCGTGAAAACTCCATTGACTTGCTTGGGTCCCATTTGACGACGTGGCTATTCGGCTCCAAAATACTATTAGCGCGACTCCATAAATGATTTTGATGGTCCCCTTTCTGATTCATATGCCACGACTTCTAATGCTTTTTATTTTTGGGCTCAATTATATTTACCCTTTTTGAGAAATTTTCGATAGTCTCAGATTGTTGAATATTCATGCAAGAAAAGAGCACTTGTAATATTCTGAATAGGAAATAAGCAACATAAACAATAACTATAGAAAATAGAGACATCATGAAAATCACTACAAACATGGAGAAAAGTTGAGCCATTTTATTATAATTTGAAAGAGGAAAATGTGTACAAAGGTGATCAGAATGATGGCACCTTGGCTTTCTCAAGGCAAGCTGAAAATACTCTCAGAATCCCACTATGAATGGTTGCTCTCTCTATGAATGTATAACTCCCTGAGCCGCTGTTGCTGTTGCCAGAACTGTTGCCTCTGTCTGGAATGGAGTTGCTCTTTGGGGTTGTTCCCCTGCTCAGAAAAATATGAAACTTCGGATATGAGCTCTCCTCCAAAAACCCAGAAAAACCCAAGAAGGAATTCCAGAAAGGCTAAACCTGGAATTTGACCCCCTTGGGAAAATCACACACTCTAGGTGAGTACGCTGACCCTGATCTGTCAAACTAAAAATGGTGGCCTCCTCCTACTGCAAAAGATGATTTGTGAAGGGCTGATCCCTTCACACTTCTCCCGGGCTGAAATCCCTAATCTCCCTTCTCTTCCGGTGCTGCCTCCTCTCAAAATTGCATAATCCCTGAGTGTGACTGCGCTGCCTTAGTGACTGCGTGCTCTTGGATGAAAGGTATTGCATGCTCTGCTATGAAAATCAATGGTGGATCTCCTCACCTGAGTGAGCACTCGAAGTCCCTCGAGGCTGAGGTTGGGATCTCCGCTCGGAGACACCCGCGTGCTGAACAACACTTGCAGACTTCGCTAAACTGCGTAAGCATGCTCAATGTCTGATAGACAGAAAATCAGAAGATGCATAATATAATGAATGAATGGTCAGCCTCTCCCTCATTTTTATGCTTGAGAGTCTAGCTCTCCCTTGGGCCCCACTCAACTGCGCTGTCCCCTCATGGCCACGCTGTCCCCACTAGACTGCGTTGTCTTGGCCCACGCTGCCACTGCGCTGCCTGGCCCACGCTGCCTCCATGCTGCCCCTCTCCCTGCATTGTCACTCAACTCCCCTGGGCCCCATGCTGCAATCCGAATTTGTCTAAGTGACTTTAGGGAGTTATTTTATCCTATGTTTGGGTTATGGGTCCCATCACCACCTTTATTTCATGACTAAACATTAGAAAGGAAAAATTTGAGCAAAATTAATATTGTCAATTAGCTGCTGCTAATTGGGAATATTACAACACTGCTTTTGTAGTATTTTTAATGTCAGAAGCAATCTGCTGAACATTTATTTAAATATGACCATACCTTGGACAAAAATCAACCTGCAATAAACCCTCAGGCTGGCAGGAACACCAGCTTTGATACCACTGTAATATCCCTTTCAAAATATTTTACATATTTTGTCGAAAAACTAAGTCAACCATAATTTCTTCATAAAATTACCATTTAATTTACAAAATATTGCCATGTAAAATCAAACAAGAGAATACATGCAATTGAAACATACAATATATAGAAATAATCTCAATTTTATTAATATATATAGATTTGGGTTTACATGCTGAACTGAGAAAATAGCTGAGATAACTGAGATAGAATTGGCCTCAAGGATCTACTGCAATACTGCATGGGCTCTCCACCAAAACTGAACTGAATTGGCACTGCTAAGTTCTCCTATGAATTCTTGATGAATTCACCAAGGAGAGATGGGTGCTGTAACGACCCATTCCTAATTTATAAGAAAAATAACATTAGCGAGTATACGACATACGCATATGATAGCTACACATGCATATATCACATACCCCGCACTAGTATTAAGACTACCTAAGTTAAAGTAACGAATTGAATATTACAATATATTCTTATCTCGCCAAGATATAACGAAATATCAACAGGATACCTAACACGTATACCGCTCTACCTGCGTATGCATGGGAGAGCATTATTCAAGAAAATCAAAATATAATTTAGTAAAAATTATATGTGAGTGGACCAATAAAATAATAATATAATTTAATTAGTTATAAAGACAATTTAATTAAGTTAAAAACAAACATAATACAATTGATCTTAAAATAATCAAATCAAAGTTAATATCTCCTTAAATGCATAAAATATCCACTTAAATGCATAAATTATCTCCTTAAATGCACATGATATCTCCTTAAATGCATAAATATCCCCATAAATGCCATCACATCTACGTAAGTATGAGGAGGTGGAGAAAAGTTATAAAAGGAGGGGAACATGAAGGAGAAGGGGGGGCTTGTTTTGTGCAAAATTCTGGATGATTATGAAGAGGAAGGGTTGAAGGATATGAACTGTTTTGAAAGGGAGACTCATCGTTCTTGGAATTCTGGGCCCGGGGGCAAAAGAGGCATCTTCTGGGTCTAGGATTGTTTCCTAGATTGGCTGGGAGGATTCGATTGTTTCGGTAACCTGTCCGCTGCATTCACAAGGAGAACCACAGCTCAAGAAATCGTCAGTTTTGATCCAGGTATTATTCTATGTATAGAATAGTTTCTTATTTAAGATTAATTTTACTGCTGATCTCCATTTAATTGCATTCCTGCTGAAATATATGCGTAGATTAAAATTCATGAATAAAATTGATGATTAAGGGGCTCTACACATGGTATCAGAGCCAATTTTGATTAGTATAAAATGGAATTCTAACAATCAGGGTGTTCATAACTGTCAACACATAACTCCGCTTCTGCTCTACTGGCCTAGAGGATTGTTGCCCTATGCCTGTCAATGACTTCATGCCAACTGAAACTCTATTCCCTTTGCTCTTTGCTTGTGTAGTTTTACCTGTATTTGAACCGGTTAATCTATCCTTACTATGAAAGGTTTCACCAGCAAAGGCATGCTCATTATTTGAACCTGCAACTGAAAACTCTGAGATTGATATCGATGTCTTATTCTTCTTAAAATGTGTGGAGTTCACAACCGTATCTTGTGAACCGGACAGCCTCACTGTTTTGCAACGCCCTCGCCCACCTTTAGCAATGCAAGCAGCAGAAGGAACCTCCCTGCTTCCTTTAAGGTCTTCTTCCTGAGTTGCAGATATTGGCAACTCAGCCTTTCTTGTACAGTTTTTTTTTTAAACTGTGAATATCATTAACATCATTCCTAGTAATACAATATTTTCACATCTCCTAGAATCTGAACCATTTGAGTTGTGCCTCAAAAGCAGTCCAGAGAGAGTCTTGATAACCTTAATCAGAAGGGCAATAAAGGAGAGTTCTAGTCATTCACATTTTCAACTTTAAATTCATCTCCAACAAGTGTTTATGATTCTTCTCACTTAAGAAAGTATCATTTTCCATCACCTTCATACACTTCAGCAAAAGCCCTACACTCTCAGCCATTTTAATTGTTCTGGATGATTTGAGAACAACGTTTGAGCCTCGGTCTTCCAGAGCCTCTTTTAGAATAGCAAAACAATTCATAACAAACATCACAAACAGCATCAAGGCCCCCAAGCTCTCGCAGCCTTTCTTTGAAATGCCCCCCGACTCTTCTAACTGCACCAGAGGTATCTTCAAGTGCAACTATAGATAGGCAGGCTTTCTCCAACGTCAATAAGGCAAGCCATTTCAAGTTCAACTCCTCCCCAGAAAAACTATCCCCGTCTTTGTCTTCATCACTGCTTCTCATATGTATTTCCTTCATCGTTGAAAGTAGCTTCCGGACCTTAGATAGGATTGCAACACCACCACGATCAGAACCCGAAGAAGACACCTTCAACAGACTAGAATTTGTCGGTACTCCTAAAATCTTGCTGCCAAGTGATCCCCTTTTCTCACTTGCTGCTGGAAGAGATGGAAGCAGCAGCTTCAGCAGAAATTTAATGCAAACGGCTGAATCTAGCAAATGTTCATCTTAACCATCACTTGTAAGAACATAAAATAGAGTTGCCGCCGTTAGAGCTGTAGGAGGGTCATTTGTAGAAAGAGCCACAATAGCATCAATCACCGGTTTGTAAATCTATGAGGAGGGCATCCAATTCCATGAAGCATCAAAGTCGGACAGCTCAACACATGAATCCCAATGCCCAAGAGTCTAGCACCCAAACCGAAGGCATGAGCGTTTCACATTCATCCCTCGACAATTCCGGGAACAGTCTTCTGACTTCCTTATCACACGCGCTTTAGGCTCTCCAATTTTGCCTTGGACAGTTTAAAGTCGGGACAATCCCTGAGGATTCAGCGTGCAAGCCTCGTTTCCCTGCTTTCGATTTTCCATACTGCGCAGCAGAGGCACCTTCTCAGAACACAAGGGATGGCCAACTGTCTCTCCTTTCTAACGTCATAAATAACAGTGAATATCGATAGATTCTAAACGTTATTTGACCACCTATATTCACTGGTATATGTTCAAACCCCCTGAGTTAACCGTGATAACCGACTACACCACCACCCACCGCCCAGCTAATTCTTAATAGCTTCTCAACCATCCCTTCGTGAATCCTACCGCCAGTTGTAGCAAAATACTGAACCCACCAGGACGATAACCTCTGAGTTGAAACGCATTGACGGACAGTAGGATTTCATTATAGTTAACGATTGCTGTGTTAATTTAAATATATGCGGTGATATATTTCTGCTTGGAGGATATGAAATATATTTCGGCGGTGGCATATCTCACGGTTTGTAGACTTTAGATTAAGGTTTGACATAATTGCATAGTAATTTAATAGATGAACAAGCAGTTATGAATAGTGAAACAATTTTATAAATTTCTTTTAATCGTGAAACAATTGAGGAATTTATAATCCATTAACCGCATCATCTAAGTAACTCCTACAAAACTTCTCAGAATTTTACACCGAGAACTTATTTTACTTTAGGTCAATTTTTACAGTGGATTGAGACTTTTGAATATGTGTTTATGGTCGAGGTAATTATTTTAGATATAAATTTGGTGAAAAGGCTTAAAAGAAAATAAGAAATATATATATATATATATATATAAGAGTGCATAAGAAAATGAATTTTAAGATTGAAAGTTATTGTTATATTTATATATATATATATCATATAAATAATTTTAAATAATTTAATAAATTTAATTTAATATTCTTTTATTAAATTTTGAATATATACTTTAAAAATAAATAAATAAATGATGATAATAAATAATATTTATATATAGGTATAGTGTTAAAAGTTGTGGAAGGAATTAAAGTAGAGTAAGTGTACTTATATAAATACTTGAAGTTATTTACGAACAAAAACGGAAGATGTGCACCAAATTTTATTATGACACTTGAACATTTGTTATTCAGAGATGTCGTTCTAGGACAACATAATAACCATTCAATGAAACGAGAATTTAAAATTATTAAAATTCCAAGTATTAGTTATAGTCATAAGTAGCAAAAAGTCAATAATCCCTTCCATAACTGCATCTAGGACTGAACATTCTAGACAAATATTGCAAAACGACACTATAATCTATGAAAACCCTTGCATTTCACTCTAGAATTAGTAAGCATAGAATATCCTGCATAGGACAAGGAGGTCGCGTGGCCACCCTCCTTGACCTCGGTACCAGTAAGACCTGCCTGCAGGTAAAATAGCAAAAGAACTATACCCGTATGCAAGCTCAATTTTACGAAAATTATATGTAGTTAGTCTAAAAATTTACCCAATTCTCATAAATTTATTATGTATTCCAAGAAAAGTCACAATGGTAAGAACGTACCAAAGGCAGCAACGCCAGCGAGATGCATCGCCATCTCTAACACCTCCACCATCATTGTCGCCAACACTGTCACCATTGCCACCACCTAGATCGGCATCAGCACCAGTTGCTCCAGCACCCGATGTAACTACTGTAATGCGCTCATTAGAAGCCATTTTGGAAACATTAAAAGGGTCGCAGCCGACTAGTAGCAAAGAAGAATGACCTCATCTAGAGGAAATACATTCAAAAAAGCCTAAAGATTATGATTATAAGCCACAGAGAGAAGATATTTCCCGGGAACTGCAAAAGATTAAACTCCCGGAATTCTTAGGAGGAAAAGCTGGAGAACATGCCGAAGCATGGTTAGAAGGGATGATAAGATGTTTCGCTCTAAAAGAATATTCTTCTACCTCTAAAACAAAGATCGCTATATTCCAACTTGGGGGGAATGCTCTGATTTGGTGGGAAAATCTAGAAAAACAACTACATATCACATCAGACATCGTTCCTTGGGAGTTGTTTGTAGACCGATTTCGTGCAAAATACTTACCACCTTTCTTTCAAGAGCAGCAAGCAGGAAACTTCCATACGTTAATCTAAGGTAATAAGACCGTGGAAGAATACGAGATAAAGTTTATGGAACTTGTGAAATATGTTCCTTATCTAGACATGGATGAACGCCAAGCTGAGCGTTCCATATATGGGTTAAACCCTCAAATCAGGGCCATGGTAAGAATGTGGAAGCCATCAGCGGTAGCAGAGGTGGTTGAATGTGCACGTTATGCAAAAGAACATCTGGGGATTAAAAGGGATTTCAGGCCAGCTGAACCATCACAACAGGGATTTACAGGAAAGACTCCCAAAATTTCTTCCAAGGAAATAGCTCGAGGCCACCTCCTTATGGTAACAGGTTTACTCCAAGAGGAGTAGGAGCAGGAACTCTCATGACCATTAATACTATAGCTTCCGAATCCTCAAACATTAGTCCTTGGAAATATCGAGGGACTAGTAATCGGGGAAGGAATGGGAGAGGAAGTAGCACCAGGGGACAAAGATCCTGGTCTAAAAATTCACAGTGAGAATCAAAGGGGCCAACCCAGGTGGATTGTTGGGGGTGTGGAGGACCTCATTTTTAGCGTGACTGTCTGGAGAACTCACAGAGAGCAAGAAAAAGACCATCATCAGATACCCAAGGCAATCATAGAATCCATATCGTCGTCAACAACAACCAAGCAGCAGATCAATCGACTGCAGTGGAATCTTCAGGTACAATCAACGGAATAAAACTCAAAATCTTATTTGACATAGGTGCTACTGATAGTTTTATTTCCTCATATACCTTAAATAAATGTGGGTTGTCAGCTTGCAAGCAAAACGATTTTAGACAGGTAGAAATGGTTTTGGGAGAACTTCAACTAGTAGAATTAAGTGTTGAGGATTTCAAAGTTCTACCAAACTAAAAGTATATGTCACAGCCCTAGCAACTTACGACTTGGTGATAGGAATGGATTGGTTAGAGTCGCACCATGAAAGGGTAGACTGTTTCGGGAAAACAATACTTTGCACAAATGATGAGGGAGAGACAATACAAATCCAAAGTATTAAAAGGAAAGTATCCTTATGCTTCATCTCAGCTACGCAAATGAAACGGTGCTTAAGGAAAGGGTGCCAAGTGCATGCAGTTCAAGAAGTAAGCAAGGAGAAAGGACCATCCTTAGAACAATATCTGATTCTATCAGAATTTTCGGATGTTTTCCCAAAGGAATTACCAGGACTGCCTCCTAAAAGAGAGCTAGATCTCACGATAGAATTGAAACCTGGTATGGAACCAATATCTAAAATACCTTACAGAATGACTGTTCCTGAACTTCAAGAATTACAAATACAGCTGAAAGAACTGTTAGATAGAGGACACATTCGACCCAATGTTTCACCTTGGGGCGCTCCTATAATCTTTGTCAAGATGAAAGATGGTTCATTACGATTGTGTGTGGACTATCGAGATTTAAATTGGGCCACGGTAAAGAATAGGTATCCAATGCCTTGCATTGACGACCTTTTTTATCAAATGAAAGGAGCTGCAGTGTTTCCAAAGATCGATCTGCGATCAGGTTATCATCAGCTAAGGATTAACGAAAGTGATGTTTCTAAGACTGCATTCCGAACTCGTTTCGGGCATTATGAATTCATTGTGGTACCATTTGGGTTGACCAATGCACCTGCGGTATTTATGAACCTTATGAATAGCGTTCTCCGTAAATATCTCGATCAATTTATGCAAGTCTTCTTGGACGACATTCTCATTTACTCTAAGAATGAGGAGGAGCACGAAGAGCATCTTCGGATAATATTATCTTGCTTCGGAGAACACAAGTTATATGGAAAATTATCCAAATGCACTTTCTTCCAAAAGGAAATCTGTTACTTAGGTCATATCATATCTGGTGAAAGGATCTCTGTAGATCCTGAAAAGGTAAACACAATCAGGGAGTGGCCGATACCTAAGAATGCACATGAAGTGCGTAGTTTTATGGGTTTAGCAGGTTACTATCGAAGGTTTGTGGAGGGATTCTTCGAAATTGCAAAAGCCAATCACCACCCTCCAGCGCAAAGGTGTTAGGTATGAATGGACTGAGAAATGTGATAAAGCATTTTCCGAATTTAAAATATTATTGACTAGTGCACCCATTTTGCGAGTACCTGATATGGATAAAGATTTTACTGTGTGTACTGACGCATCTAAACAGGGGTTAGGTGCAGTATTAATGCAAGGAGGCGTAATAGCATACGCTTCAAGAAAATTAAAGCTCCATGAAGAACTTTATTCTACGCATGATTTAGAATTAGCCGCAATGGTTTTAGCTTTAAAGATATGGAGACACTACTTGGTTGGAAGAAACTTTATGCTTAAAAGTGACCACCAAAGTTTACAGTATTTGCTCACCCAGAGAAACTTAAATGCTAGAAAAAGACGATGGAGTGAATTCTTAAGTGAATATGATTTTGTGATTTCATATATAAAAGGGAAGGAGAATGTAGTAGCAGATGCCTTAAGTAGAAGACCTCGAATATTTTCCCTCATACCTATCAAGGTGGACTTAAGAGATCAAGTACTTGAACATCTCGTAAGAGATAGTTGGTACTTAAAATTAAGTTCGGGGCTTGATAGCAACCATTCAAAGGAATCTAAGTTCAAAGGATATGATCTGGAAGAAGAAGGAATTTTACGATTTCATGGAAGGATGTATATTCCAGATAGTGGAGATCTCCGAAACACCATCCTGAAGGAAGCCCATAGAGCAGTTTATTGTGCACATCCGGGTGTAAAGAAGATGTATGCTGACACTAAGAGACTCTTCGTCTGGTCAGGCATGAAAAACGACATTGTCTAATTTGTCACTAAGTGTCTTGAATGTCAGCAGGTAAAAGCAAATCATTGTCACCCAGCGGGTCTCCTGCAACCCCATGACATCCCTATGACCAAGTGGGAAATAATTTCTATGGATTTTATCGTTGCGCTGCCCCTTACACAACAAAAGCATAATGCCATTTTGGTTGTGGTAGATAAATTAACAAAAAGAACCCATTTTATCCTAGTAAGAGATACTTATGAAGTTGTTGATTAGCCCGGGTATTCATAAATGAAATTATTAGATTTCATGGAGTACCTAAGAAAATCATATCAGATAGAGATCCTCGATTCACATCAAGATTTTGGACTTGTATGCAATCAGCCTTAGAGACTCAGTTAAATTTGAGTACAGCTTATCATCCTGAGACTGACAGACAAACAGAGAAGGTAAATCAAGTACTAGAAGATATGCTAAGGATGTATGTTATGGACCAACAATCACGCTGGGAAAAGTACCTACCCTTAGTAGAATTTACATACAACAATAGCTATCACAGTTCAATCGGGATGCCTCCATTTGAAGCACTATATGGGAGACCCTGCAGGACGCCGTTGAGTTGGGACAGGTTAGAAGACCGAGTAATAGTCGGGTCAGAATTGATCCAAGAGATGGAGGAACAAGTACATTTGATTAGGCAACGATTGAAAGAGGCACAGGATAGACAGAAAAGTTATGCAGATGCTCACAGGACAAATAGAAATTATGTAGTGGGAGGTCAGGTTTTCATCCGCATTAGGCCAAATAAGAGCACCATTCGGTTTGGGAAGGGGACAAAATTATCACCCCGATTTATAGGGCCATTCGAAATCTTGAAAAAAGTTGGACCTGTCGCCTATCGTCTTGCACTGCCACCCCACTTGCACAAAATTCATAATGTATTTCATGTATCTACCCTACGACACTATATTGTTGACAAATATCATGATCTTCATTAGAAGGAACTGCAGGTATTGGACGAGGGAATCATTACGTATTCTGGAACGTAGGGTTCGACAGCTTAGGAATTGTCTGATAGACCAAGTTAAAGTCCAGTGGGACAAATATAGTCCTGGATCGGAAGATGCTGAGACCTTATGCCAAAATTATCCCAACTTATGCTAAATTTTGAGAAACTAGAAACTTTTTATGTACATGACTGCTCTATTTTGACACTTGAAACTTTATTTTGAAATATCACGTCAGGATGAGTTTTACTTTGCTGGTACATGGATACCCATAAAGATAGAATGTTACTTCACTCTACTGATACAGGATATATGTTGTTTATTTAACTTCACTAGTGCAAGGATACTGATATGCAATATGTCATTTAAATTAACATTGCAAGAATATGAAATCGTAGATTACGTTATAAATAAAATTATATATCGATTCATTTCATTTTGCATCTCAATATGATTGAAGGAAAAGAAATAGAAGAGTAACTACATTTTAAATATGAAAGTGAAACATATTAACATGTAGGTTGGGAATGACTAAATACAATGTATCATAGATGGAACATGTATGAACTATATAGGAGTGTATCTAGCGAGAAATTGTATTAAATATATAGATGCATATGTTGTAATGTGTGTACGAGTGTTTACATTGCAGAGTGCGTGCAAAATGATTACTTTGCAGAACACATCGTTACCGAAACAATCTACGTGATGACAAAATTTCAAGAATAGTTGAGACTCCATGAGATTCCATGATAGGGTGTTGACCTTGGTCCTACTAGGAGGGATGGAGGTGTTGCCCACCGTTTATCCTCCAAAACCTGGAGTCATGAGAGGACTGTGCGAGTCACGCTCCCCTAGACGTGTGATGATGACTGTCAAATGCCTACAAATATGTAATATCCCCAACGGGAAATAGACAGTAATACACAGAAATACAAACATGCAAATATATAGGAAAAATGCCGGAACTAGAATATAGAGCAAATGCACATTAAAATACCAGAACGCTAAGCCATTTTATTAATTCTGAGAATACATGTATGGGTACAATAGATAATCAGAATAAGTGCACCTATCCTTGCACAAGGCAAGTGAAGAACCCTCTCAGAATAGGAAATGGCTGCAATAGAGGCTGCGTCCTAGCTGCTGGAGAAATCTGCCGTAGAATGCTGCTGCTGCAATGAACTGGAACTAGGGGCTGATCCCCTCCCCGGAATGAGCTGAAAATCGGTAGACTGCCTGTACTCACTGCTCCGGACAAAACCCAGAAACCATGAAGCAAATGCACCACCTCCGAAAAACCACCACTGAAGCCCTCCTCAAGGAAAACGTTGTCTCTCCCAAGCACAGCGCAGAGGCCCAAGAAGAATGTTGGAAAAGGGCCACAAATCCCTCTGCAAAACTCTCCAACTGAATAGACAATCCCTCCAAGCTGAAATACTCTGAGGACTCCACGAAAATCCCCCACAACAGAGCTGCACTAACACCAACTGCGTCCTCCCTCCTGGACTGCGCAGTCACTCTATGAGACCCAACTCCTCTGTAAAACGTCCACCAAAATCTCCTGCAAATCAACTGCTGAAACTGAAGGAATACCTTGCCCGAGCAGGCACTCGAAGTCCCCCGGGGCCAAGGGCGAGATCTCCGACCGGAGACACTCAGTCGCACTAAACAGTGCTGCAGACCGACTAAACAACCGGCGTGCTCAAGTAGACAGAAGTCTAGCTCTCAATATCATCAACATATCAATAATGCCAAATGGAGTGAAACCCCCACCTTTTATAGTGCTAGCTCCCTCTCAAACCCTAACTGCGTCCTTGAGCTCCTCCTATGCCTGCGCAGTTGCCTCTAGTGCCTACGTGAGGCCTCTCTCATGTAACGTGTGGACCCCCAAGGCTTCTCCTTTAAGTTACAACGTTACTCTACTAGGAAGCACTTTATTTTATTAAAGTGAGTTGACCCCCTCTTTCTCACTTTTATTTATTAATTTAACTATAGGCGGCAAAACTATACAAAAATGAAATATTCCAATTAGCGGTGCTAATTAGGAATATTACAAAATAAATCAGGTCGACGTAATCGACACTGCTACCCTTAAGGTCTATGGATGGATCAGTAAAACTGATGCCATGGCATATGCCTGTAGAGGATGAATAGGATGGGAGCGGAAGAGATTAGGAATGATAGGATGATTCTAGAATAGCTTGGAGCCTCAGTTAAGATGGAAAGTAACAATTAAATTACTAATACATACTTATTCAAACAGAAAGTCAATCTTAAATTACAAGTCTTATACAATCGCCCTAATCTCTAAAAACGCAATTATTAATATGATTATATGAAACCCTAACTTCGGGACGAAGTTTTCTGAAGGGAGGAAATATGTAACGACCCATTCCTAATTTATAAGTAAAATAACATTAGCAAGTATACGACATACGCATATAATAGCTACACATGCATATATCACATACCCTGCACTAGTATTAAGACTACCTAAGTTAGAGTAACGAATTGAATATTACAATATATTTTTATCTCGCCAATATATAACAAAATATCAACAGGATACCTAACACGTATACCAATCTATCTGCGTATGCATAGGAGAGCATTATTCAAGAAAATCAAAATATAATTTAGTAAAAATTATATGTGAGTGGACCAATAAAATAATAATATAATTTAATTAGTTATAAAGACAATTTAATTAAGTTAAAAACAAACATAATACAATTGATCATAATATAATCAAATCAAAGTTAATATCTCCTTAAATGCATAAAATATCCACTTAAATGCATAAGATATCTCCTTAAATGCATAAATATCCTCATAAATGCCATCACATCTACGTAAGTATGAGGAGGTGGAGAAAAGTTATAAAAGGAGGGGAACATGAAGGAGAAGGGGAGGCTTGTTTCGTGCAAAATTCTGGATGATTGTGAAGAGGAAGGGTTGAAGGATATGAACTGTTTTGAAAGGGAGACTCATCGTTCTTGGAATTCTGGGCACGGGGGCAGAAGAGGCATCTTCTGGGTCTAGGATTGTTTCCTAGATTGGCTGGGAGGATTCGATTGTTTCGGTAATCTGTCTGTTGCATTCACAAGGAGAACCACAGCTCAAGAAATCATCAATTTTGATCTAGGTATTATTCTATGTATAGAATAGTTTCTTATGTAAGATTAAATTTTACTGTTGATCTCCATTTAATTGCATTACTGCTGAAATATATGCTTAGATTAAAATTCATGAATAAAATTGATGATTAAGGGGCTCTACAGGTGCTCGCCCAATCTCTCTAAATCACCCAAGGGTTTCCGTCCTGGGGGTACCAATGGAGTAGAGAACCGGGTTCTCAATCCTCACATACAAGAAGCAATATCAAATCCAAGATGATCTCTAATTTTCTTCCTCCTCTTTTTATAGATATGATGGACTCCTCTAGAAGCTCTTATTTTATTATTATTTTAATCATTGAGCACATTTTCCTTTATTAAAATATTCTTTTTAATGTGAGAAAATGGTCAATTGGCCATCATGCCTCCACAGGTCACTGAAAATCACTCCTATCCATCCCATCCTATAGATATTCTCATTCTGGTTCCAACGAGCTATTACACTAAGGTGTTCTGCCAAGAATTCCTCTCGAAATGCCACCTTAGGTGTATTTAATTGAGTTAGGCCCATTAACAACTCAATTTTCTAAAAGTTTTCGAAATGCAACAGAACGAAAGGCAAACTGTGCGTATGGTGGAATATATCAAACGAATGCCATCAGACCTCATAAGAACTCCTCAAAACACCTCCAAAAGCCCCTAGGGCTCGCTGATGACGTCGATCTGCACCTGTGACCTGTCTGCCCCCAACTCAGAGAGTCCATTCTAACCTACCAGAAAAAGGAACATTACAAATCCTCTGCCCCAAGATTGTTGTCCCTCAAACAATCCAATTATGTGGACCAGTGTGGTGGCCCGATGCAACTGAAACCCAATGCCTGGATTCCATACAAATTGTTGGGTGATGCTATGCCTCTGTGTCAACCCGCCAGAAACAAAGCCCTCTCTTGAGCAAGACAAAAATGAAGCTTGAGAGTTTGGGGAATTGTTGCTACTTTGTAATTGTTCTATCTTTGGTTTAATAAAAGAAAGTATCAGAGGCTAACAAATAATTGTTTGTTTGTCTTCTTGCTAGTTTGTATTATTGAATTGAATATTACATGTCTTTCTCAGTTGAATAGCATGTTTACTCATTTTCATTATGCAAGCTACACCTATGACTATTGATTTCTTATCAAGATCATAAGTTTTTACAAGATCCTCTAGCTTGGAGATTGAGGACCTCCTCGGTTGGAGCATCCATCTTCAATCACAAACGAAGCATTATTCCCACTTAGCATCAAGTGCCTCCAATTGCCTTGAAAGGCCCCAAAACTCTCTCTTCTTTCCTCATCAAAGTTCTAAAAATTTCCTCAATCTATTTTGGTTCAATTTTTAGGAGTTTCATTCATAAATCTAGCATTGAAAACTTCTTATTTTCTGCTGTCCTAATAGCAGTATGAGCTGAGAAAAAGGCAAGTTATCTTTGTTTTTCCTTAGTTGTTTAGTATATGAACTTGTACATTTTAATCTACATTTATATAGAATATTTTTGGGTTTTTGTACTAACAAAATTTTAGTGTTGCAAAGTAATTTTGGGCACTTTTCACTTGGATTTGCTTGCTGGTTTTTAGCAGGTCAGTGATTTCACAAGGGGATATGCAGGAAAAATTTGGTCAATTTGAAAGATTCAAGCACCCAGAAGGAACCTCATATTGTACCCTTTGCAAAACAAGCAATTTTACCACTCTTGTAACCTTGGAACCATGTTTTTCTCCATTTATTCATAAGGGATACCACCACTCATCAAAGCATTGTAATCTCTTGGGAGCTAGGAGAGTCTCCCACGCATTCCCCCCATACCATGTGGGGGCATCATGTGTTGTGTCTCATCTTTTTGTGGTTTGCTTTCATTGGGTTAAAATTTACTCAACACCACAAAACATTAGAGTAGGTTTCAATTTCATAAATTAGATTTCTTTTTATGTTATAAGATTAGATTTCAATTTTGCAAAGAGTAATGAGCCCCATCAAGCTCTCTTATGCTCTATGCCATTGAAAGCCTAGATTGTGCTGATTTATGGTAGCATCGGATGTGCTCTAGCCTTGTAACTTTGTATATAGGCTAAGCCACATGTATTCCATAATACCCAAAACGGATTTTGGAAAATTCTACTTAGAGATGGTTTAATTAAATTAATTAATTGTTTTTTAATGTTTTCCTAAGTCTAAACTTAGGGAAACTGATCAATTAAAGGGTATTAATTAAACTAAGTGTGAATCTTCTAGATAAAGTCATGGATCACCTCCAAGTTAATCTTCGCCCTTGATTATATTCTAATATTGGCCGTTGAAGGGTCAACGGAAGAATATAAGAAGGAGGGTGAGGGGCCTATGGAAAACACATTGAGCACATTAAGCATTTCGTATTTTCGAGCTTGTGAGAGAGACAACTTTTTGTTCAAGATCGAATCACTAGGGTTGGGTTTACTAAGTGATTTGATTCAGTGATCAGTTTCAGAGGGGCAAATGCAATAACTGGTCAGGAGCACCAGGAGTACATTTCACAGAGAGGCAGCAGTGATGCAAAGAGAGGCAGCGCAGTCACCTAGAGGGGTGATGTAGTTCCTGAAGGAAATCACGCAGAAGTGACGCAGTGCCTTTTGTGATCAGTCCAAAGATAGCTGGAAGTTGGGGTTTCTGAGCCAGGAGGGCCAAAACTCAGTTTCAAATCAGCCTTGATCATTTGTAGAAGAAAGGTGACGCAGTTCTAGAGCTTGCCCACGTAGGCTTACGCAGTTCCAGCATAGGCATCACGCAGAGGCAAAGAGGGGCTTTACTAGCGCTATTCAGATCAGCCGGGATTTGCAGAGTGAGGTATACCTCATATTTTCATCTATTTTCTAGATTTATCTGAAGGGTGAGCCGGATATTGGCACCCTAGTTATACTCAAGATTCTGCTGCTTAAAAACACAAAACCCTCAGATCTGCTGCATCGGTTTTCCTGAGTTGGGTTTGTTCGGGGACTTAGTCAAAAAATAACTGTGTCAAATGTGGATGCTTTTCATTTTATTTTGTTCAAGTTGTTTCAACACTTAGATTTATTCCACAAAATTATTTGTGTAGACTGCTTCAGTAATTACTTCGATATTTCACTGTAATGAAATAATTATGAAAAATAATAGGAGAAGTAATTCAGATTTGTTGCAGTAGGAATCCAGATTTAAAATTTTTCACATGGTATCAGAGCTTATTCAAGCTGAGGTGCAGGAGAAACAAAAGAGAACCAACAGACCAGCATTGAAGAAACTGGGTGCTGCGTAAGCAGCAGTAGAATACCCTAGCAGTTACGCAGTCCAGGCCAGGAGGGCATTCCAACGCAGAGAAAGCTCCCTCTGAGAGAGTTGACAGAGGGGTAAGCTTTTTCAGTTGCAAAAGAAACAACGTAGCAGACCAGCGTAGCTGAAGGACACAGTTGCTGCACAACAGTGAGTGCTGGTGCATAAGAGTCAGAAAATTTCAGAAAAACACAGATTGGGGATTTCTTGACCTCAGAGAATTTTCTTACTCAAAGGAACTCAGTTTTCCCGTGCAGCAGCAAAAGCATTGACTTACTCCTCAACGAGTGCGTAAGTCTAGCTAAGCAAAGGGTTAGAGGAAGATATCCACAGTTGAGGAGATGGCCAGCAACAGATTGTGTGACCAAGATAGATTGGAGGGTTCCTCCAACTATGTTATTTGAAAGTCAAGGATTCAGTTTCTCCTTGATGAGCATGATCTAAAGGCCCTCATAGACAACGCAGTTGCAGAACCACTGGATGCAGCACATCTGAGAGCCTTTAAGAAAAACATGGCTAGGGCCAAACGATTGATCCTAGATGGTGTGAAGGATCACATCGTACCTCACATAGCAGCAAAGAACACTGCTAGAGAAATGTGGGTAGGGCTGGAAAATCTATACCAAGGATCTTCCGCGCATCGGAAGATGTATCTGGAGGAGAAGATGCGTACTACCATGATGAAGAAGGAAGAACGTTTTGACTCCTTCTTGTCTAGAATTCAGGATAACTGAGACCAGCTGTCAGTAGTGGGATCAACACCCAAAGACTCAGAGCTAGTAAGGCTCACTCTGAACTCTGTTTCAAAAGATTATCAGGGCTTTGTCCAAAGCATTCTGTGCAGAGAAAAGCTTCCAGGATGGGAAGCGATGTGGGCAACGTTGTAGCAAGAAGAGTTGAGGAGAGATCTCCTCAAAATCCATATTGAGGATGGCAGCAGCGGTTCGAAAGTCAAGAAGGAGGAAGAATATAACACAACCCTTGCATCAAAGGGGCAACAGAGGAAAAAGGAGAAAGATCTGTCTAAGATCAAGTGCTTCAGGTGTGGGAAACGGGACATTATGCCACACAATGTCCTCTTAAGAAAAATGATAAGGAGGAGAAGCAAGATCCTCAAGCCGAAGCTGCCAAAATTGAGGCAGAAGCTGATTGTGCTATGTTAGCTCATATTCTGAAAGGAGAGAAGTGGGCTGAATTGGAGTTGTAGATCCGGAATCTACAGGTAGTAGGATTCTTGAGTATTTTCGGACTCTTGGATCACATGTGAGTTACGACAACCTAAAGACAGTAGTAGGATGGACAGTTGCAGCAGAAGATGAGAAGACAATGCAGTGGCTAGTAGTACTAGAGCCTGTTGAGATTTTGTGTATTTGGGGTAGCATCAGTTGTGCTATATGTCCCAAATTTTGAGGAAGGACTAGAGTTCACCTGATCTACAAGACCTAGAAATGGATTTGGGAAATTTCATCTGGTTTAGGAGATATTAAATTAATTAATTATTTTAATGTATTTCCTAAGTTAAAACTTAGGAAAATAAAATAATTAAAGTGAATTTAATTAAACATGTAATGAAATTGTCTTAAGTCACACGGATCAAGCTTTATTTTAATCTTAGCCATTGATTCAAGATCTGATCATGGCTGTTGATTTTTCAACGAGAAAAGTATAAAGGAAGGTCTTGGGGTCATTTGTAAGATACAAAGAGGCAGAGCACTGAAGCTAAGCTGAGATTCTAGGGCAGGGTTTGCTAAGAATACTCGGAAGTGTTTCAACTGCAGAGAGTGGAATTTAGACTAAGGGGATGATCTGATCCCAGGGTCTAAAATACACAAGAGGCAGAGAAGAGATCAGCTCAAGGACAACGCAGAGGAAGGCAGCAACAGTAGCCGCAGCAAGGACAACGTAATTTTCAGGAGACCCTTCAGGGGTTACGCAGAGACCCTTAGGGGCAGCGTAGTGAATGCATCACCCATTCAGGGGTAACGCAGTCCCTTCCGGAGCAAAGCTGAGAGATTGGAGGCCATCCTTGGTTGACGCTGAGGCTTTCAGGGGATTCATAGGTTGACGCAAGGCCTTTCAGGGGCAGCGCTGGAGTTTCTAGGCCTAGATTTGGCTGAGTCACGTAAATCCTGTTTGAGGGTGTGGATCAGTCATTGTTTTGACCCTAGATCAGCCAAAGATCTGTAGATCTAGTGTTATCTCTGTCGGGTTTTCCAGATCTGGAACCCAGATTTGTGTATTCAAAAATATTCCTAATAATATAACCCTCCAGTAGCTAGAGACCGGTTTTCCCACATTGGGTTTTTCTGGCGACAGTTTGTCCAGAAATAACTCTGTCACTTTGTCAATGTGTGCATGTGCTTATTCTAGATCTGAATTGGTAGAGATCTGTTATGTTTTTTGCTTCGATTTTAACTTGAATTTATTCAGTTAATAACTTGCACAAGTAGGAGGATCTTAACCAGATTAACAATAATAATTTCTGCATAAGAATTAAGATTCATAAATTTCTACATGGTATCAGAGCAATTGCAGATCTAGAAGGGTCACCAGCAGGAGAATCTGAAGGATCTAGCTGCAGAAAGCCGCTGGGAAAGCAGCAGAGAAGTTGATCTGAAGGGACAACGCGGTTTTCAGGGGCAGATTCACGCAGAGGGAAGGGTGACGCTATCCAGTGCTGTGTCCTAGCAAGTCCACGCAATTACTGCGCAAAAGCAGCTCAGAAACAACGTTGGTTGGGTCTGAAGCCAGCCAGTGTGATTCAGATCTGAATCTGTCAGATCCAAAAAAATTCTGCAGAAAAGTTGCAGAAATTCAAAAAAGATGGGGGGTTAAAATTCTGAAGTTTTCAGATTTTTAGCCTTAGCACAAGAGACAAAGATTGGGAGGAGATCAACTTCTTAGGAAGTTTCTTGCCAAAGGAAACTTAGATTTTGATCAAAGGATCAAAGAAGAAGCTGAATCATAGTTGATTTGGTATATTTCCAAGGAGAGAAATCAAGTGTCAGAGGAAGCAAAAGGCACTTGTTTCACCAAGGGCCTTAGATCCATTTCTCTAGCAAAGAGAAAAGGAAGTTCCGACACATTCTGAGCAAATGGCTCTTCATGGACTGTGTGATCAGGATAGGCTAGAGGGCCTCTTAAACTTTTCGGATTGGAAAGCAAGGATCCTGATTGTCCTTGAGGCGTACAGTCTAAGAGACCATGCAGAGCAGACTCTAGCCACACCGATAGATGCGGATCTCCTTCGGAAGCATAAGGAAGATGTTGGGCATGCCAAGCAGCTGATTATGGACAATATCAAGGATCATATTGTGCCACACATAGCTGAGAAGAGGACAGCTAATGAGATGTGGAAGACCTTGACTTCTCTGTATGAGGGAAAATCAGTCCAAAGGAAGATGTTGTTGGAGACCCAAATGAGGTCATTCATGATGGCCAAGGGAGAAGATATGGAGCACTTCCTCTTCAGATTACAGTCAATCAGGGATCAACTGACTACAACGGGTGCAACCATAGATGATGCAGTGATAGTCAGGACTGCCCTCAATGCAGTCACAGATGAGTGAGAAACCTTTGTCCAAAGCATATTGGGCAGAGAGGACCTCCCAGATTGGGACAGCTTGTGGTCAATCCTGCAGCAAGAAGAACTATGCAGATTCACCAAGAGGCAGCACAACCCTGCGTTGAACAAAGTAAATAAGGAAGAGGAGGAAGATGCAGCCTTGGCATCGAAGAAGCAACCGAAGAAGAAGAAGAATCTTAAAAATGTTCAAGTGCTTTCAGTGTGGCAAAATGGGACATTTTTCCAGCCACTATCCAGAAAAGAAAAGGGACAAGGAAGCATCTTCTTCCAAAGCAGTTGTGGCAGATGATGGGTTAAGAGATGATGCAGCCATGAGAGTTCATGAACCACGGAGGTGGGGTGACATGGACATGTAGAGGAGCTACATGGAAGAGAGGCGGGATCCTTGAGTAGCTCATCTCTTGGATCACAAGCGAGCTACGACAGCCTTAAGAGAGTAGTGGGGCAAGTAGAGCAGTGGGTGCATAGATCACAGATGAGGCAGAAGCAGAGGCAGATCTGAAGGCTAGGAGGAGCAACGCAGAGCAAAGTAGCAGCAGTGTAGAAGCAGTAGCAGTGCAAAGGCTGATGTGACTTCAGCAGCACAGTGCAGTGTTGCTTACACAGTGCAGAGCTACAGCAGCGCAGAAATCTTCAGAGAGACAATGCAGTGCAGTAGCAGCGTGATAGATTTCAGCACAAGGAGCTGATGTGACTTCAGTAGTGCAGAGGGAGTCTGATTACGTAGGCAGAGCTGTAGCTGTGCATCGTTCTTTAGATGCCAGCACAGATCTGTAGCCTATGGAGCTTCAGTGATGAGGATGCAGCCCAACTGACTTGTTTGTCAAATATTGGGCAAGAGATTCAGTTGTTTCTTTCAAGAACTAAAGTTGCAGTGCAACAGATCAGCAATGACAGTGCTATGAGCAGCACAAATGTAGCATATAGAGAGGGAGCTGCAGTATAGAAGCTGTAGTGGCAGTGGCAGAGTCATAGGCAACAGTACAGAATGGCAGCAGCAGTGCAAAGTTGAGTGGCAGGAGGCCAAGCATCAACAGCACAGAACCAGTGCCTAAAATCATGTAATGCATAGTGTGATGTATTACTAAAGCACACCCTTGATGCTAAGAGGGAGTGTTGATATTTTGTGTATTTGGGGTAGCATCAGTTGTGCTCTATGTCCCAAATTTTGAGGAAGGACTAGAGTTCACCTAATCTACAAGACCCAGAAATGGATTTGGGAAATTTCATCTGGTTTAGGAGATACTAAATTAATTAATTATTTTAATGTATTTCCTAAGTTAAAACTTAGGAAAATAAAATAATTAAAGTGAATTTAATTAAACATGTGATGAAATTTTCTTAAGTCACATGGATCAAGCTTTCTTTTAATCTTAGCCATTGATTCAAGATCTGATCATGGCCGTTGATTTGTCAACGAGAAAAGTATAAAGGAAAGGCTTGGGGTCATTTGTAAGGCACACAGAGGCAGAGCATTGAAGCTAAGCTGAGATTCTAGGGCAGGGTTTGCTAAGAATACTCAGAAGTGTTTTAGCTGCAGAGAGGGGAATTTAGACCAAGGGGATGATCTGATCCCAGGGTCTAGAATACACAAGAGGCAGAGAAGAGATCAGTTCAAGGACAACGCAGAGGAAGGCAGCAACAAGGACAGGGTACTTTTCAGGAGACCCTCCAGGGGTTACGCAGAGACCCTTAGGGCAGCATAGTGACTACGTCACCCATTCTGGGGTAATGCAGTCCCTTCTAGAGTAGCGCCAAGGGATTGGAGGCCATCCAAGGTTGACGCAGAGGCTTTCAAGGGCTTCAGAGGCTGACGCAGAGCCTTTCATGGGCAGCGCTAGGGTTTCTAGGGCTAGATTTCGCCGAGTCCTATAAATCCCATTTGAGGGTGTGGAACAATCATTGTTTTGACCCTAGATCAGTCAGAGATCTGTAGATCTAGTGTTATCTCTGTCGGGTTTTCCAAATCTAGAACCTAGATTTGTGTATTCAGAAATATTCTTAATAATATAACCCTCCAGGAGCCAGAGGCCGATTTTCCCACATTGGGTTTTTCCGGGGACAGTTTGTCCAGAAATAACAGTCACTTTGTCAATGTGTGCATGTGCTTATTCTAGAACTGAATTGGTAGAGATCTGTTATGTGCTTTGCTTCGATTTTAACTTGAATTTATTCAGTTAATACTTGCACAAGTAGGAGGAGCTTAACCGGATTAACAGTAATAATTTCTGCATAAGGATTAAGATTCAGAAATTTCTACAAAGCCTGATCAGCGCAGAGAGAGAGCAGCAACATCAACAATTGAGCAGCAGCAGCGCAGTGCAGTGTAGTGCTCACGCAGTCCAGAGCAGCAACAACATAGTATTTTTCAGAGAGCTAGTACAAAAGTTAGCAACAGTCGTCTTATTTTCCAGACGCAGTTTTGCGTGTCCAATTTCGGATGTTTTTTTGCTGCAATTAGCAACAGTGCAACTGCAGAAGTAGTTGAGTAGCAACGACAATATATGAGCATCAACATCATAGTGCACAGTGGTACAACGCAGTGCAACAACATGGTTGCAAAATTTAGAGGGAGTTGTAGTACAGTGGTAGTTGGTAGCAGCATGCAGAGTCAGCAACAGTACGGATGCAACATGTGTGCAGTGTTGGTGAGCAACATCAACAACATAATAGCAAATGTTCCAGAAGTCATAGCAGCACATTGAGTTGTCTTGCTAGAGCACTTTCCTCGCTAAGAGGGAGTGTTGATTTATGATAGCATCAGATGTGCTCTAGCCTTGTAACTTTGTATATAGGTTAAGACACATGTATTCCATAATACCCAGAAAGGATTTTGGAAAATTCCACTTAGAGATGGTTTAGTTAAATTAATTAATCATTTTTTAATGTTTTCCTAAGTCTAAACTTAGGGAAATTGATTAATTAAAGGGTATTAATTAAACTAAGTGTGAATCTTCTAGATAAAGTCATGGATCACCTCCAAGTTAATCTTAGCCCTTGATTATGTTTTAATCTTGGTCGTTGAAGGGTCAACGGAAGAATATAAGGAGGGTGAGGGGCCTATGGAAAACGCATTGAGCACATTAAGCATTTGGCATTTTCGAGCTTGTGAGAGAGACACAGCTTTTTGATTAAGATCGAATAACTAGGGCTGGGTTTGCTAAGTGATTTGATTCAGTGATCAGTTTTAGAGAGGGGCAGATGCAGTAACTGGTCAGGAGGACCAGGAGTACATTTCAGAGAGAGCCAGCAGTGATGCAAAGAGAGGTAGCGCAGTCACCTAGAGGGGTGATGTAGTTCCTAAAGGGAATCACGCAGAAGTGACGCAGTGCCTTTTGTGATCAGTCCGGAGATAGCTAGAAGTTGGGGTTTCTGAGCCAAGAGGGCCAAAACTCAGTTTCAGATCAGCCTTGATCATTTGCAGCAGAGAGGTGACGCAGTTCCAGAGCTTGCCCACGCAGGCTTACGCAGTTCCAGCGTAGGCATCACGCAGAGGAAAAGAGGGGCTTCACTAGCGCTGTTCATATCAATCGGGATTTGCAGAGTGAAGTATACCTCACATTTTCATATGTTGTCTAGATTTCTCTGAAGGGTGAGTCGGATAATTGGCACCCTAGTTGTACTCAAGATTCTGCTGCTTAATAATACAAAACCCTCAGATCTACTGCATCGATTTTCCCGAGTTGGGTTTTTCCGAGGACTTAGTCCAAAAATTACTGTGTCAAATGTGGATGTTTTTCATTGTATTTTGTTCAGTTTGTTTCAGCTCTTAGATTTATTCTGCAACATTATTTGTGTAGATTGCTTCAGTAATTACTTCGATATTTCACTGTAATGAAATAATTATGAAAAATAATAGAAGTAATTTAGATTTATTGCAATAGGAATCTAGATTTAAAAATTTTCATCTATATTTCATATTAATTGTTGATTATTGAATGTATTCTTGTCTTATTCAATTAACTCCTAGAATATTTCTTATCTTGCTATAGCCTAATTGAGCCTTATTTATATTCTTAGGGACTACGCCCCTTGGCTTCACTAGGAGTTAGCCTAGACGGAGGAGTTGAGAATTGAGTGACAACTACTCAACTTGAGACTTGCCCCCAAGGCCCATCAAGTGGATTGAAAAATTTCTTTGCATTAACCCAGGTGTGTATTAGGCGGCAACACATTGCATGCTAACATACTTGTCTTTTATATATATGCATGTGTGCGCATTAAGTTGTATTTGCAAGGTGAAAGGATGACTAAACGATATAAATAACTGATAAAGCTACATGAAACAAAATAATACAATTGAATAGGAGAAAAGACATCAAATACATCATAAAATTAATTAAAACAATGGAAATATATTCAACTATTGGGTCACTTATAAATTATAAACCACTACTATTTCATGAGCAAGATTCAAGTGTTTGTGCTAGTCATTTCAAAGCTTCATTAGTCTTTTGTATTTGTTTTTATTGTTGGTGGATCATGCATTTAATGGGAAAAGCTAAAATAAATAGTTATTAAAAATAAAGGAAAATCAAATAATCCAAAAAGAGATGTAGCAGCAATGAAGACTACCTGCATCAATATTAGACCAAGTGCTTCCCCAGCAGGTGCTAGGGGACCGATATATGTCGGAAATAAAGTTGCCAAAATCACCACAATTGTCGTTATACAAGTAATACCCCCACCTTGAAAACCCAAAACGTTTGCTAAAGACATGCCTGCACTGCAAATAATACAAGATAATGCTAGAGCGGTCGCACATTCCAGTACAGACAGTCCATTGCCATCTCTAGCCATAGGTTCTTCCTGATTCTCTGCATATTTCAAGAAACAATTATTTGATCAGGTAATATCCTTATTATTGCAAATTTAATAATCAGAAGGAATCTAAGACAACTAATATTGAGCTCATTGTAGAAGAGAAAATGAAAATATTGATGACTATTTAGTATTATGATTTTTGGTATTATTATAATTTCTTGTATGCAATGGATAACTAAGAATATTTTAAAAAATATTTTAAAAAAATGTTTACAGTGAATTTTAGTTTACTTTCTACTTCATATATAACATAAGGTAAATTTTTTAATGTCCAACATATGACCAAGAAAAAGGCCAGCAAGATTAAATAGAACAATTCATCATCAATAGACTGTTGATTTTTGGGTAGCATCAGATGTGCTCTAGCTCCGAAATTTTGTGGAAGGGCTAGAACACATGAGATCTCCAAGACCCTGAAACTGTTTGAAGAATTTCCATCCAGAGCGAAAGTTATTCAAATAATTAATTATTTTTAATGGAGCCTAAGTTAAAGCTTAGGGAATTAAAATAATTAAAGTGAATTGATTTAACATGTGGGTGAGAAACTTCTAAGTGACGAGGATCAAGTCTAATTTAATCTTAGCCGTTGATTAAGGATTAGATCACGACCGTTGATTCATCAATAGGAAAATTATAAAGGAAGGCTTGAGGGTCAGTTGGAACACACACACACACAGTAGCACTTGAGCAAAGTCGAAATTTTGGGGCGTGGTTTGTTGAGAATTTCAAAGTGAGCTTGCAGTGAAGAGAGGGGTAGTTCGGCAACAGGACTTCAGTCCAAGGCTGAGAATACAATTGCAAAGAGGCAAAGCAACACCAGGAGAGACAACGCAACACCTGAGAGGGTGACGCAATCATTGAAGAGACATCCCTGGGGTTTCTGTGAGTCAGATCGGGCAACAATTCAACAGATCGATTTCTGAGCCAGGAAGGCTCACGAGGAGGGTGATGCAACTCCTAGAGGAGGTGATGCAGTCTCAATGCAGAGCTTGCAGCAACCATCGCTGCGTAGCACTGGGGATAGCGCAGTCACCTGTTGGGTTTCTTCATTCTGCTGAAGGATCAATCAAAATATCTGTCTCCGGATAGAGGTACTTCTGCTGGAATTTTCTCTGCTGGGTGAGCCGGATTTGGCATCCTAGATTGTATTCAGATATCTGCTTAATTATAAAACCCTCACATTTGCTGCACCAGTTTTCTCGCATTGGATTTTTTCGACGTTAGTCCAAAAATAAGTGTGTCCTTTGTGTGATTGTCTCATTTATTTTTCAGTACTTGATCTATATGTTGGTGTAGGCTGCAGAGTATTTGCATTAGTATTTACTGAATAATTTTGTAAATAACTTGTTAAACAGAAAATACTAGTAGGTAATGAAAATCAATTAACTGCAGTAGGATTTCTATTTGTAAGATAAAAAAATTTCACATGGTATCAGAGCGATTGCAGATCAAGGAGGACTAAAGCCATCAGCAAAACGACAGAAGAAAGTCTGCAGCAGGAAAGCAGTTGTCCCGAGAGACAACGCAATCCTAAGCCAAAGAGGCAGAGGAATGGTGACACAGTCACCTGGGAAGGCTCATGTCGAGCCTGCATCAGCTTACTAGGGTGACGTTGTAGCTGCAAAAGGCAATGCGGTGCTTGTTGGGTCAGCGCAGAGGCTATTGAGTCTGATTTTTCCAGATTGCTGTGGTTGGAGGTGCAGTACAGTTTCTTTTTGCAGTTGCTGGTGGGGTGTTGATTCTGCTGATGTAGAACAATGTCTAGTGGGGCAAAAGCAAAGTAGAGGGAATTAGTTCCTCAAAATATTTCTTTCCAAGAAGTCTAGATCTAGTGTTGAGCAGCAACAAAGCAAGATCAAAGAGGAGTGTTTCGACATCTGTTTGCAGAATGATTTCCGTGAAGGGAATCGAAATTCAGAGGGAGCTTGTTCCTTAGAGGGTTTATAGCGCCAAAGAAATCCAGATTTGAGTTTTGTTGGGGTAGCAGCAGAAGAGGGAGAAAGGAACCTGTTCGACACTTAGCTGAGCAAAGATGGTCGTAAATGGACCGAGGGATCAGGATAGGTTGGATGGTGCATCCAACTTTTTCATCTAGAAGGCTAGGATCCTGGCAGTTTTGGATGAACATCGCATCAAGGATCATGCCTTGAACGCGATTGTTGTTCCAGTTGATGTTGATCCTCTCAAGAAGTATGAGGAGGCTCAAGCAAAAGAAAAACGCATGATCATGGACGAAATCAAGGATCATGTGATCCCACATATTGCTAAGAAGAATAGAACAAGGGAAATGTGGGAGGCCTTAACCACTATGTACCAGGGATCTTCCGTCCAACAGAAGATGTTGCTTGAGAACCAGCTGAGATTGTTTCAAATGCAGAAGGGAGAAGAGATCGATCCCTTCCTCATCAGATTGTAAGGGATCCGAGATCAGCTAGCTTCCGTAGGGGCTACGCTAGATGGTGGACTTATGGTCAGGATTACACTCAATGCAGTCACTGAAGACTGTGATACTTTTGTCAAAGGTATTTTGGGCAGGGTCACTCTTCCAAGCTGGGAAGAGATGTGGGCAGCCCTTCGACAAGAAGATATCAGACGGTGGACCAAGTTGGGAAGCAACACCAAAGGGATCAAAGTCAAGAAGGAGGAAGAGGAAGATGCAACTCTCGCATCTAAGGGAAAACAAGGGTAGCATAGAAGGAAGAAGAAGGACCTCTCTAAGGTCAAATGCTTTAGATTTGGGGAACTGGGGCATTTTGCCACGCAGTGCCCTCTGAAGAAGAAGGGCAAGGAGGAATTTGACTCGAAGGGTGCTCCAGCTCAGGTTGATGAGGATGATGACGATGGATGTGCCATGAGTGCTCATCCACCTAATAAGTGGGGCGATATGGAGCTATAGATTGAAGCTACAATGAGGGCAGGATCCTTGAGGTGCCCAAACTCTTGGATCACACAAGGCTATGGGATCCCTTAATCACAGTAGCAAAATGACGGGAGTCAGTTGGTGCAAGGGATGATGGAGCAACAGTGGCAGAGCTAGAGTGCTTAAGTTTGAAGCAGCACAAAGTAGAGGCAGCAGTAGTGCAGTGCACAGTGGTGCAACATAGTGCAGAGCAGCAACAACAGAGGGTCAGCGCAGATTAGCAGCAGAGGAAGCTTCAACATCGAGGTGCATCTAGAATGACCAGTATGTCAGTATTTGGGATGTCTTTTCAGTTGTTTAGCTCTTAACGACTGATTTGTTGTGCAACAGTTAGCAATGGCAGTGCTATGGGCAGCATGATAAAACATATTGCAAGGGAGTTGCAACACATATGTAGCAGTGACAGTGGCAGCAGTACAGATTGCAGCAACGCAATGGATGAGGGGCAACAGGGCGAGGCTCGAGCATCAGCAACACAGAGGACCGATGCCATGGATCAGAGTGATGCTTCTGGTGAGAAGTGTTACTTGAGCACATTCCTCGCTAAGAGGGAGTGTTGATTTTTGGGTAGCATCAGATGTGCTCTAGCTCCGAAATTTTGAGGAGGGACTAGAACACATGAGATCTCCAAGACCCAGAAATCGTTTGGAGAAATTCCACCTGGAGTGAAATTTATTCAAATAATTAATTATTTTTAATGGAGCCTAAGTTAAAACTTAGGGAATTAAAATAATTAAAGTGAATTAATTTAACATGAGGGTGAGAAGCTTCTAAGTGACGAGGATCAAGTCTAATTTAATCTTAGCCGTTGATTAAGGACTATATCACGACCATTGATTCAACAATAGGAAAAGCATAAAGGAAGGCTTGAGGGTCAGTTGGAACATACACACGGAGAGCAACACTTGAGCAAAGTCGAAATTCTAGGGCGTGGTTTGCTGAGAATTTTGGAGCGATCTTGCAGTGCAAAGAGGGGCAGTTCTTGCAGTGCAAAGAGGGGCAGTTTGGCAGCGGGACTTCAGACAAAGGCCGAGAATACAATTGCAGAGAGGTAGAGCAGCACCAGGAGATAGTGCAACACCTGAGAGGGTGATGCAGGGCTTCAGAGGGTGACGTGGTCACTGAAGAGGCACCGCTGGGGTTTCTGTGAGGCAGATCGGGCAAAAATTAAGAAGATTTATTTTTGAGACGGGAAGGCTCATGAGGATGACGCAACTCCTAGAGGAGGTGACGTAGTCTCAGCGCAGAACTTGCAAGTTGCAACAGCGATCGTTGCGCAGCACTGGGGGCAACACAGTCACCTGTGGGGTTTCTTCATTCTGCTGTTGGATCAACCAAAATACCTATCTCTGGATAGAGGTACTTCTGCCGGAATTTTCTCTGTTGGGTGAGCCGGATTTGGTACCCTAGATTGTATTAAAAAATATAATAAAACCCTCATATCTGCTGCACTAGTTTTCCCACATTAGGTTTTTCCAGGGACGTTAGTCCAAAAATTAGTGTGTCCTTTATGTGATTGTCTCATTTATTTTTCACTACTTGATGTGTATGTTAGTGTAGGCTGCAGATTATTTGCATTAGTATTTACTGAATAATTCTATAAATAACTTGTTAAATGGAAAATACAAGTAGGTAATGCAAATCAGTTAACTGCAGTAGGATTTTTGTTTGTAAGATCAGAAATTTTCACATAGACTATGGAAATGTCTAGAACAATCCTAGGTGCTAAAAAACTAACAAAAAAGGAACGATACAATTGACAACAAAAGCGTCAAAGGTAATCTTGGTATGGGAACTTGCTCTTCAAGGAGACGTAGAAGCAGCTTCGCTAGCCCTAATGAAGCAGCAACAAAAGGACTTCTAGATATTTACACTTCGATGACACTTGTTGATGGAGTTTCAAGGCTGAAAAATGCAATAGAACCTCTAGGAACATTCATTCATTCATTCTCCATGAGTAACACACATAAAATTTCCCAATAACTTCAATGTTTAAATGAATTTGTTATTAATTAGGGCACATTTAAAACCATGAGACAATATTCCATGCATTATACCTTAATAAAAATCATAAATATAGCATTCAAATAGAACTTACAAGACAATGAAGAATATGTCCATCCATCCCAATGGCAAAAATAAGCTCCAATAGAGATAGTAAAAATTCCCAAACATCAAAATGCATCCAAATCGTTCAAATTCATCCTCTAATTGTAGGTCCAAAATTCTCAAGAAGATATATCCAAAATCCAAAGTGTGATGATAGGAGGAGACTAACCATCTCCTATTTATACAAATACTAAGTGTTCAAAATATGAAAAGTGAAGCCCCACCAATGCCTAAAACGCCAAGCAACCCGCGCAGGGTTACAAGCCAACCATGATAGCTCAAAAATAAAGTCGAATTAGCGCTCTTAAGCCCACACAAGGATGACATAGAGGCCTAGAGGGACAGCATCAAGGCCTCATGTGCTAAGGATGAGAGTGAGGGCCTCAAAATTGACGATGAAGAGGGGGATGTCCTCCAAATGCTACAAAAAATCTCGAAAGCCCTATTTGGGATCTCTGGGCTCCAAATGGGTCTCCAAGTGGCTCAAGATCAAGTCAATGCTCCATCAATGAGGGTTAGAAGATGACACATGCCCTCCCATGTCTCCCTAGGAAAGACATAACCTCCTCTGGGCACTAGATCAACTGCGAAGTGTCAGGTGCAACTCTGATTATCGCATAAGATACTAGTCGCTTCCATTTTCTCCTTAACTAGGTTCACCAACAGCTTTCGAAGCCATGTGGCCTCACATGAAGCTATGCTAACTGCCATATACTCTGCTTCTGCTGAGCTCAGTGCGACACACTTCTGTTTCTTGCTGCACCAGGAAGTCATTCCTGATCCTAGACTGAAACAATACCCACTAGTACTCTTCTGATCTACTGAACTCCCAACCCAATCTGCGTCGGTGAAACCACTCAACCTGACATCATTGCTACGGGTGTACTTCAATCCAAGCTTGACTGTTCCTTGAAGGTACTTGAGAACATGCTTAGCTGCTGCCCAATGAGCCCTCGTAGGTTCTACCATGAACTAACAGAGGGTATTTACAATATAACAGATGTCTGGCCTTGTGTTCACCAGATACATCAACGATCCTATGAGTTGCCTATATAACGTAGGATCTACCTCATCGTCTTCGGACGTGTCGATTTTCTTCCAGTTGGTGATCATTAGAGTCGTCATGGGTCTGCAATCCTCCATCTGAAATCTCTTCAGAATCTCTGTAGTGTATCTTCCTTGACCAAGAAAGATCTCCCCATTCTGCTGCCAAACTTCCAACCCCAGAAAATAGTGCATCCGTCCTAGATCCTTCATGTCAAATTCCTCAGCTAAATTCTTCTTGTTGTCTGTGATAAGCCTTGATGATCCTGTCAAGAATAGATCATCTACATATAAAACCAGTATCAAAGGCTCACTCCCCACCCTTAGATAGTAGAGATTGGGATCTGTGTCACTTTTGACGAATCCCATTTTCTGCAAGTAGCTGTCAATTCGACCATACCAAGCTCTAGGAGCTTGCTTCAGTCCATACAATGCTTTCTTTAGTATGCACACATAAGTCTTCTGATCATGTGTCTCGAAGCGCTCTGGTTGTTCTATATACACCTCTTCCTCTATCACCCCGTTTAGGAATGTCGTCTTGACGTCCATCTAGTGAATCTCCCATCCCATTTGCACAGCAAGGGATATCACAGACTTGATAGAGGTGTATCTGGCTACTGGGGCGAAGTTTTATTCATAATCGATCCCTTCCTTCTAAGCATACCCCTTAGCCACAAACTTGGCTTTCAATTTCTCGATGCTTCCATCTACAACATACTTGACCTTGTAGATCCACCTTGATCCTACAACAAATATCTCTTTAGGTCTAGGGACCACTTCCCAGACATCATTCGTCATAACTGTACTCTTCCACCATTGCATCAACCCACACCTGGTGATGAGCTGCTTCTTGAAAACTAGAAGGTTCTCTGACTTGAGCAACGAAGGCTTGATACCTCTCAGGCTGCTTACGTTGTCTCTTCTCATTTCGGGGGACTTCAACAAAGTCCTCTGCATCTTTCAGAATCTGTTGTAGTTTCCTGCTCGTTCTTCCACTGGTGGTGGACGGATTTACCGACTCTCCCTCTTGCAAATCCTCGGGAGACACGTCCCTTGGATCCCCATGCCTTGGAGAGGCAACTGAATTTTCTGCCACTGGTTGTTGGGCTGAACCAGAGGCTCCTCCTCAGACTACGTAGTAGAAGGCAACTCGCGGGACCTTTTGAAGGCCTTCTCCTCCATGAATTTCACATCCCTCCGCACTACGACTTTCCTGTTCTCAGGAATGTAGATGTGATATGCCTTTGCATTCTCACTGTATCCTACCAAATACACCTTCTCACTGTATCCTACCAGATACACCTTTTCTGCAGTCATTTCCAACTTCTTCCTCTTCTCACTGGGCACATGACAATAAGTTGTACTGTCGAAGATCCTAAAGTGACTCACTTCAGGCTTACTGCCAGTGAAGACACTTTCCCGCGTGATCTTTCCCAAGCGTGAGGAGTCCAGTTCTGAACATAGATAGTTGTATTACAAGCTTCAGCCCATAGAAATTTGGGCATGTCTTGGTCATACAGCATTGCCCTTGTTGCTTTGAAAATCGTACAGTGTTTCCTTTCTGCCACACCATTCTGCTCCGGATTGTATGGAGCTGTCCACTCTGTTTTGATACCTTCCCTTGCGCAAAACCCAATGAATTCCTTATCTATGTATTCACCACCATTGTCTGATCACAATACCTTGATCCACTTTACTGTCAGATTCTCTACTAGAGCCTTAAACTCTTTAAACCGACTGAAGACTTCATCCTTGGTCTTCAAAAAGTAGATCTAGGTTTTCTTGGAATGGTCATCAATGAAGGTGATGAAGTAATTGGCACCACTAAGAGCTCTGGTGGACATTGGTCCACAGATATATGAGTGTATCAAGTCCAATACATCCTTGGCCCTATTGTTGCTTCTCTGATACGCTGCCTTGGCATACTTTCCCAATACACACGCCTTGCAGACATCATCTCGTTTAGTGCTAAGCTCTGGAACTCCTGTGACAGTCTTCTGGAGAAATTTCAACGCCCCATGATGCAAATGTCCCATTCTTCTGTGCCATAGCTCATTCAGGTCCGTTTCATTTGCGCTGCCGACCAGTACCATTGGGGTTTCAAGCTGCAACTTGTAAAGTTTGTTGCTTCTTACCCCGATCTGTGCCTTCTTCTTCCAACTCGGGTGTTTGACGTAGACCCTATTGTCAATAAAGTAGACGTCATAACGTTGGTTTTGAAGCTGAGACACTGAGAGCAAGTTCATCCCTAACCCGGGCACATGCAGTACATTAGTGGCCCAGATCTTATTTCCAGCCTTGGTTTGAAAAACTACGGTACTATTGGAAATACTGAGAGGGGGGGGGTGAATCAGGATTCCTTTCAATTAGAGCATTAGATAATCTTCAATTGTTATCAGTGTTCGTACAATGATAGTAGTAAACAAAAGGAACACAAATGCACACAGTTTTTAAGGTGGAAACCCACTCTGGGACAAAAACCACCTAATGTTTTTCTAATAATTCTTTAATATTCAACTCCAATTGAAAATAAAACTCCAAATTCCTAGAATTTAGAAAAACATTCTTCTCTAGCTCCCACTGGATGGACGCTCCAACGCCCGAGATTCTTTAGTTGTCAACTGAACGGATGCCCCAACACCCAATGAGCTACAACTCACCCTAGCACCACCCTACCTCCCTATAGAAGAATAAAAGAAGAATGGACTCTCGTACTAGGGAAAATGGTCCACTTTACAATGATATAGAATGATGTAGAAGAAGAAGACACACTAGAACATAACCCCAACTATGACACAACCACCTAATGATGATCCTAGACCTCCCGACACTACCTCTTCAACTCTTGGCAGATAGACACTAGAAATTTTTTCACAATAATGTATTTACAATGACTTAGTATAATGATACCTTTACAGTGATTATATGCAGTGCTGCCCACTTGAAGACTTCATGTGATGAACTTCTTGCTGCTGTTATGCACCTTGTTTGTTGCTCTTGTCATGCTACCCTCTGCTGCACCTTGCTTTGCTTTGTTGCCCTAGAAAGTCTGGTCCTTTGCAGCCCTTGACAAAACATGATCTAGCTTTTTCTTGCCTTCTAGGAGCTCGATATTGAATCTGATTTATCTCTGCTATTTAAGATCCCCAATATGTGATTTCCGTTTCTGTATTAGTCCTCTAAGTCTTCTTTCCAATGCCACAGGTCTGACCCAATTTGGATTCTTCAAGGGAGATTTATGCCCAATCTCTCACAATGCCCTAATTATGGACTGTTTCAGTAGAGCGAACTTGTACGGCATGCCACGTGTCACTGTCTCTTCATTCGGCTCTGAAATTGATAGAGCGAAAACTACCGTCCGTGCACTATCTGCCACATTTTACAAAATTCCAATTTGATACTCGGAGAGAGAGTTATGACGATTTTCCCAAGGTCACTTATTTGAGATGAATTTCAGGAGCCTGCAAAAACACTGACTTCCACAGATCATATCTCCGAAAATATTGTGCACCTTGATCTGAAATTTTTACAGGAGCTTCCTCAGGATTTCGGCTTCGCCTCATAAAAATTTCAGCTTTTGAACCTTCGTAGAAAAAGAGTTAGGGCGAAAATTCCACGATCACTTGTTTCCGATGGTGAAATCCCTTACATAAGGAGGATATGAGGATCACAACTTATTTAAATGCTTAGGTTGAGAGGGGCTTCAACAAGTGAACGTGGGAGGGATTTTAGGAGCTTAAAAAATATTAATTATGGCTTTTCAATGACCCATGCCACAACCACATGGGTTTTTAGCCCACTAACTGGGGGTACAAACTTCAAACATGAATATCTCTCAAACCGTGAAGAATTACGTGGCGTGCCATATATCAACGGAAACATCTTGACAAGTAGAAACCATCAAAAGAATTCTTGACCCAGAATATATTAATTTGTTAGGTAAAAATTCTGATGCAATATTGGGGTAGCCCCTAATGCTGCTTGGGTTGACATCAATGACAACCGCTGATCAACAATCTCCCCCTTTGGCATTGATGGCAACACAAGTACTCCCCCTGCGATCATGACACCTCTTCCTACAACATTCTCTCCCCCTTTGACATCAATGGCAAAGGGTAACTCCCCCTGAAACACAACCATCTTGCGGACCTGTACACACTTCCACTCCCCCTTTATATTGTGAATAAGGAAAATCTAATGAGAACTTGGGAGAATCCCAAGCTTCTGGTGAAGATATTCAAATTCTTCACGAGGTAAAGGTTTAGTGAAGATATCAGCGATTTGTTCTTTTGTACCAACATACTCAAGTTTGATATTCTTTTCAGCGACGTGTTCTCTAACAAAATGATATTTGATCGAAATGTGTTTTGTTTTTGAATGCATGACAGGATTCTTGGAGATGCTAATGGCACTGGTGTTGTCACAAAATATGGGAATAGGCTCATTGAATTGTACTTGAAGATCTTGCAAAGTTTGTTTCATCCAAAGGACTTGAGTACAACATGCTGCTGCTGCAATGTATTATGCTTCTATTGTAGATAACGGGATTGAGGTTTGCGTTTTGCTCAACCATGATACGAGACAACCACCTAGATAGAATGCTGCTCCACTAGTACTCTGACAATCATCGATGCTTCCTGCCCAATCTACATCTGTAAAGGCTTAAATAATGAGATACCACAAGACATATTCTTCTGTGCCCTTTAGATATCAAAGAATTATTTTGACAACAATAATATGTGATTCTTTTGGTGCTTTTTGGAATCTTGCTACTTGTCCAACTGCTTTCATAACATCTGGCCGAGAAGCTGTTACATATAGAAGACTACCAATCAAAGATCTGTACAACCTCTGATCCACATCCTTAGATGAGTCGTCTATGCTCAATTTGTAACCTGTTACCATCGGAGTAAGGACGGGTTTGTAATCTTCCATTTTGAATTAATTGAGCATTTCCTTGATGTACTTGGCTTGACATATAATTATTCCTTTCTCTTGCTGAGACATTTGAATCCCTAAGAAGTATGTCAACTCACCAAGTAAAGACATCTCAAACTCACTTTGCATATTTTTAGAAAATTTCTTACTTAGTTGATCATCATTGCTACGAAATATTATATCATCCACATATACCTCAACGATTATTAAATTATATTTATCTATTTGTACATAAGGATTTCTATAAAAAATACCTTTCTTGAACCCTTGTTGACGTAGATATCCATCAAGATGAGCATACGATGCTCTGGGAGCCTGCTTGAGACCATATAGAGCCTTTAACCTACAAACATAGTCTTCTTTTTCTGATAGTAGAAAACCTTCAGGTTGTTCGATGTAAACTTCTTCTTCTAATTATCCATTCAGAAATGCTGACTTAACATCCATTTGGTAGACTTTGATTTTTCTTGAACATGCATAGGTGAGAAACATTCATATGGCTTCCATTCTGGCAACTGGTGCAAATGTTTCACAAAATCAATTCCTTCCACTTGTGCATAGCCTTTGCAAACCAATCTTGCTTTGTTTCGTAACATCATTCATCTTCATTCAATTTGTTCCAATTTTGAGTCCTTCGACATTGTTCTAACCATTTCATGTATGGTTCTATTCTTTCTTTTAGCAACTCCATTTTGTTGAGGTGTTCGTGCTGTTGAAAATTGTCTTTTTATTCCATTTTCATCATAGTATTGCTGAAATAATTTGGAAGTGAATTTTCCACCACTATATAATCTCCGACACTTTATTTTCAAATCGGTTTCATTTTCAACCAACTCCTTGTAGATCTTAAAGCACTCAAATAATTCAGATTTTTTCTTTAGGAAACTGACGACTATCATCCTGGTATAGTCGTCTATCATTAACATGAAATATAGTTCTCCATATAATCCTTTTGTTCTCACAGGACCACATAGATCAGTATGTATCAATTCCAATGGATGTGATGCAAAGTGTTCTTTTGTTTTAAATTGGACTTTGTCCGCTTGTCGTGCTAACATGCCTCACATAGTGTGTTGGAAGGTTTTGAGATTTCTGATTTCTTGTACTCGCTCTTTTTGCTTATTCTGACAAGATTGTCAAAGTTTATGTGACCCATTCATTTGTGCCATAAACAATTTTCATCTTCTTTAGCTAGTAGACATGCTTTAGTTGCTTCATCCAGAACATATATGTCGTTCGGAGCTCGACTTGCTATAGCCACAATTTTACCATACCTGCCTTTCCTGATTTCACATTTTGTGGAGTTGAATAGCATTGTGTGTCGTTGATCACACATTTGTCCAACACTGAGCAGATTTTGATTCATTTTTTCAACCAATAGAACATTATTGGCTATAACATATTTGCTTCCGAGAGTGACGGTACTTGATCCTATAATATTTGAAGATCCATCATTTCCAAAGGATACAGTTCCATCCTTATTCTCTTTTGAGATACAAATTTCCTTCCATCTCCAGTCATATACGTTGAGAAATTGTTGTCAACATACCACACATATTTGTTGTTTTGAGCCTTGTGAGCGAGAGCACAATTATCAATCTTCTTCCTCTTCCATGTTCATTCATTCTGTGGCTTTGAATATTATTCTGGAGGATTTTCAAGACTGCAGTCTCTCGCTATGTGTCGAAAGTTCTGACATTTGTAACATTCCATATTATTTCTTAAATGTTCAAATATATTGATGTTTCGTTGAGCCCTGGGAGGTTCATATTTGAAGGATATCCTAGAATTGTATTGGTTCCTAGGGTATGTGTGACATTCTACAACTTTATGACCAAATTTTCCACATGAATAACAATAGCCATAAAAAATATGTTGGTACCTGGATGGAAATTTTCATTGAGGAATCGTCTTCCAAGGATGTTCTTGCAAATATTGTCCAAAGAAGTCTACATGCATGTCAGATCTCATAGGTTCATTGTATTTTGTTGTAGAAGGTCCTGCTTCTTCTTCTTTCTAACCGAGGCTATTTCTTTCATTGTAAGATCGTTCATTGTTGATGATTTCTTCCAATGCCCTTGAGCTGTTGGCATAGTTTTGGACAATTTTTCCCTTCTTCACTTCCTTACGTAGCGAGACTACTTTGGATTCTAATGCTTCCCTTTCTTGGTTGCTTTCTTCCAACTTCTTTTGAAGTGACTCTTTCGAATACATTGCGTTCTTCACTAATTTTGAGACCTTTTACTTGTTCTTCAAGAGGCTGGAACAAATTTTCTTAGCCTTTGAGTTTCCTTTTTATAAGCCCGATTGCCTCCTTAGAAAATTCTTCTATGGTCAACCCTTCTTCTTCCTTGTTTGATACCTCTCTTGTTTATTGTGCTTGGCCATAAACAATACTCTCTCATCAGTTTTCTTCTCGTTATTACTCGTCTCTATCGAATGATGCTATCTTCTTTAGAGAGAAAGTTCCTTTGGATCCTTTCCTTTTTCTTGCTTATTGAATTTCTTAAAGCCTTTATTTCCTTTTGAGTTTCCATCACTTCTGTTCAGACATTTTGTTGTGAAATTCCCAACCTCACCATAGCCGAAACATATCAATGGAAGTTTAACTTTGAATTTTCCCTTACGAATTTTTAGTTTTATCGTAAAGTAAGCATATTCTTCATCTAAAAGACCTTCTCCATCATCTCCCTTTTCTTCACACTTGCAGGTGCATGGAGTTTTAATTGAAGATTGTTTGTCCTTATTAGTTTTCTTAGATGCAACGAACATAGTTTCTAGATGCGAAGTACCCTCTTCTTTATCAAGTCTCATTTCATATGTTATGAGAACTCCATGTAATTCCTCTTTGTTGAGTTTTTCCAGATTTGCACTGTATTCTAATATCGATAACTTTGGGTTGAATCTCCCTGGTAACATTCTAAGAATCTTTCGTATAATGGGGCCTTCTGTCAATCGGCTCTCCTAATCCTTCGAGAGTATTGGTTATTTCATCAACGTATTGAAGTATGTAGTAATGTTGCAATCTTCTTTCATCTTCCGAGTTGCTCAAATTTTTCTATAGATTTGAAGCTATTTCTTTGACATTTGACAGCCACCGTGACATATTTCGTTGTCCCATACATTTTTGGTGGTTTTACAACCCAACACCTTATGATAAGCAGATTCAATAAGTCCACTGACAATAATATTCTTTTCTTTTGCATCATTTACCAAATTCTTCTTACCTTGTTCATCCGTGGTTGATGTAAATCCATTTTGATTAGTGTCCCATACTTTGTAACCTTGTGCCAAGAGATAGACCTCCATTCTTCCTTTCTAGAGTGCATAATTATTTTCATTGAATAGAGGTACACCATTCTTGGTATGCTCCATGACCTCCTTCTAGCTGTTAAACTGTTATTGAAGGAACCAAGCTCTGATACCAATTGTTGGAAATACTAAGAGGGTGCTAAGTAACCTTCAAGATCTTCAATTAGAGCATTAGTTAATATTCAATTATTATCAGTGTTTGTACAATGATAGTAGCAAAAAAGAGGAACACAAATGCACATAGTTTTTAAGGTTGAAACCCACTCTGGGACAAAAACCACCTAATGCTTTTCTAATAGTTCTTTAATATTCAACTCCAATTGAAAATAAAGCTCCAGCTTCCTAGAATCTAGAAAAGCATTCTTCTCCAGCTCCCACTGGATGGACGCTCCAACGCCCGATATTCTTCAGTAGTCAACTAAACGGATGCCCCAAAACCCAATGAGCTACAACTCACCCTAGCACCATCCTACCACCCTATAGAAGAATAAAAGAAGAATGGACTCTCGTACCAGGGAAAATGGTCCACTTTACAATGATATAGAATGATACAGAAGAAGAAGATATACTAGACCATAACCCCAACTTTGACACAACCACCTAATGATGCTAGACCTCCCGACACTGCCTCTTCAACTCTTGGCAGATAGACACTAGAACATTTTTTACAATAATGTATTTACAATGACTTAGTACAATGATACCTTTTCAGTGACTGTACGCAGTGCTGCCCACTTGAAGACTTCATGTGATGAACTTCTTGCTGCTGTTCTGCACCTTGGTTGATGCTCTTGTCAAGCTACCCTCTGCTGCAACTTGCTTTGCTTTGCTGCCCTAGAAAGTCTGGTCCTTTGCAGCACTTGACAACACATGATCTAGCTTTTTCTTGTCTTCTAGGAGCTCGATAATGAATCTGGTGTATCTCTGTTATTTCGGATCCCCAATATGTGATTTTCGGTCCTATAGTAGTCCTCCAAGTCTTCTTTCCAATGCCACAGGTCTAACCCAATTTGGATTCTTCAAGGGAGGGTTATGCCCAATCTCTCACAATGCCCTAATTATGGACTATTTCAGTAGAGTGAACTTGTACGACGTGCCACGTGTCATTGTTTCTTCATTCGGCTCTGAAATTGATAGAGCGAAACTACAGTCCGTGCACTATCTGCCACTTTTTACAGAATTCCAATCCGATACTCAGAGAGAGAGAGTTATGACGATTTTTCCAAGGTCACTTCTTTGAGATGAATTTCAGGAGCCTACAAAAACCTTGACTTCCACATATCATATCTCCAAAAATATTGCGCACCTTGATCTAAAAATTTTACTGCAGCTTCCTCGGGATTTCGGCTTCACCTCATAAAAATTTCAGCTTCTGAACCTTCGTAGAAAAAAGTTAGAGTGAAAATGCCACGATGACCTGTTTCAGATGGCCGAATCCCTTGTATAAGGAGGAAATGAAGATCACAATTTATATGAATGCTTAAGTTGAGAGGGGCTTCAACAAGTGAATGTGGGAGGGATTTTAGGAGCTTAAAAAATATTAATTATGGCTTTTCAATGACCCATGCCACAACCCCATGGGGTTTTAGCCCACTAACTGTGGGTACAAACTTCAAACATGAATATCTCTCAAACTGTGAAGAATTATGTGGCGTGCCATATATCAACGGAAACATCTCAACAAGTAGAAACCATCAAAAGCATTCTTGACCCAGAATATATTTATTTGGTAGGTCAAAATTCCCATGCAATATTGGGGTAGCCCCTGGTGCTGCTTGGGTTGACATCAATGACAACTACTGATCAACAGGTACCTCTTCCAATAGGGGTGCATTTTGATTTATTACCCATGGTTATTTTAAAACTCAGTTGCTCCTCTCGGTAGTCGGAAAAACATTCCTGAACTCCAGTCATGTGAGCAAAAGCTCCACTGTCAATATACCAGACATCAAAATAAGCAGTGCTTGATACGCAAGCAAATTCTTCTTCAAGTCTGGATGCTAGAACAGAGACATCATGATCCATCTGTTCTATCATGCATCTTTCCCTCCCTGGAGAACTACGTGAACCCTTCTACGTTGCTACTGCGACTGTAGAATTCTATCCACTAGTCAATTCTCCATTCATGTTACTCATCTCTGGCTCTGATACCATGTGAAATTTTCAATCTGAAAACTATACAGTTGCAGTGATAGATTTATTCCTCCTACTTATTATTTCAATAAGTTATTTTCAGAAATCTTCTAGTAAATATCGAAATAAATACTACTGCAACATTCACAAATATATACGCAGAGAAATGAACAGTAAAGGACATAAGCACAAGAATCAATCACATGTACATAGTTAGTTTTGGACAATTGTCCCCAGAAAAACTCAATGCGGGAAAACTGATGCAGCAGATGAGAGTTTTATTAAATTCTTCAGCAAATGATTTCTTTACAAGGAAAAATACCGACAAATAAAATATGAAACACCTGAGACAAAATTCTCGGCTCCTTCCGACAAATCTCTGACACCTTGATCAGCCTCTGCTATCTCCTATGTCTGTCTATGTGTTTCTCTGCGCAGTCCCAGCACTGGACCACGTAAGTCTGCGTAGGGTTTGTATGGGTTAACAGTGCTGCAGCCCAAAGCTGCCTCCTGTGGCCTAGTGCTTCCCTCTGTCCCTGACCTCAGTCACTTGTTGACTCCCGCCTCCTTCTGCTTCTGCAAATCTTCGCCCTGCAACTCTCCCACTGAAATCGAATTCTCTTACTTCAGAATTGATCTCCTTCAGGTACTGAGTGTATGCCCGACTTATTTTCCAAGTGACCCTCAAGTCTTCTTTTATAATCTTCTTGTTGGAGAATCAATGACCCAGATTAGAAGTTTAATCAATGGCTAAGATTAAAACTTGACTTGATCTTTGTTTTCTAGAACATAGACAACTGTATTACAAGCTTTAGCCCATAGAAATTTGGGCATGTCTTGGTCATACAACATTGCGCTTGTTGCTTCGAAAATCGTCCCGTGTTTCCTTTCTGCCACACCATTCTGCTCCGGATTTTATGGAGTTGTCCACTCCCTTTTGATACCTTCCCTTGCGCAGAACCCAATGAATTCCTTATCTATGTATTCACCACCATTGTCTGATCGCAATACCTTGATCCACTTTCCTGTCAGATTTTCTACTAGAGCCTTAAACTCTTTAAACCGACTGAATACTTCATCCTTGGTCTTCAAAAATTTGATCCAGGTTTTCTTGGAATGGTCATCAATGAAGGTGACGAAGTACTCGGCACCACTAAGAGTTCTGGTGGACATTGGTCCACAGATATCTGAGTGTATCAATTCCAATACATCCTAGGCCCTGTTGTTGCTTCTCTGATACGCTGGCTTGGCATACTTTCCCAATACACACGCCTTGTAGACATCATCTCGTTTAGTGCTCAGCGCTGGAACTCCTGTGACAGTCTTCTGGAGAATTTTCAATGCCCCATGATGAAAATGTCACATTCTTTTGTGCCATAGCTCATTCAGGTCTGTTTCATCTGTGCTGCTGACCAGTGCCATTGGGGATTCAAGCTGCAACTTGTAAATTTTGTTGCTTCTTACCCCTATCTGTGCCTTTTTCTTCCAACTGGGGTGTTTGACGTATACCCTATTTCCAATAAAGTAGACGTCGTAACCTCGGTTTTGAAGCTGAGACACTGAGAGCAAGTTCATCCCTAACCCGGGCACATGCAGTACATTAGTGGCCCAGATCTTATTTCCAGCCTTGGTCTGAAAAACTACAGTAACTCTCCTAATAGGGGTACATTTTTCTTTATTACCCATGGTTAATTTAAAACTCATTTGCTCCTCTTGGTAGTCGGAAAAACATTCCCGAACTCCAGTCATGTGAGCAGAAGCTCCACTGTCAATATACCAGACATCTGAAGAAGCAGTGCTTGATATGCAAGCAAATTCTTCTTCAATTTTGGATGCCAAAACACAGAGACATCATGATCCATCTGTTCTATCATGCTTCTTTCCCTCCTTGGAGAACTACGTGAACCCTTCTGCGTTGTTGCTGCAACGGTAGACTTCTGTCCACTAGTCGATTCTTTGTTCATGTTACTCATCTTTGGCTCTGATACCATGTGAAATTTTCAATCTGAAAACTATACAGTTGCAGTGATAGATTTATTCCTCCTACTTATTATTTCAATAAGTTATTTTCAAAAAACTTCTGGCAAATATCGAAATAAATACTACTGCAACATTCACAAATATATACGCAGAGAAATGAACAGTAAAGGACATAAGCCCAAGAATCAATCACATGTACACAATTATTTTTGGAAAATTGTCCCAGAAAAACTTAACGCGGGAAAACCGATGCAGCAGATGAGGGTTTTATTAAATTCTTCAGCAAATGATTTCTTTACAAGGAAAAATACCGATAGATAAAATCTGAAACACCTGAGACAAAATTCTCGGCTCCTTTCGACAAATCTCTAACACCCTGATCAGCCTCTGCTATCTTCTATGCCTGTCTGCGTGCTTCTCTGCGCAGTCCCAACGCTAGACTACGTAAGTTTGCGTAGGGTCTGCGTGGGTTAACAGCGCTACAGCCCAGAGCTGCCTCTTGTGGCCCATTGCTTCCCTCTGTCCCTGACCTCAGTCACTTGTTGACTCCCGCCTCCTTCTGCTTTTGAAAATCTTCACCCTGCAACTCTCCCACTGAAATCGAATTCTCTTACTTCATATCGATCTCCTTCAGGTACTGAGTGTATGCCAGACTTATTTTCCAAGTGACTCCCAAGTCTTCTTTTATAATCTTCTCGTTGGAGAATCAATGACCCAGATTAGAAGTTTAATCAATGGCTAAGATTAAAACTTGACTTGATCTTTGTTTTCTAGAAGATTCACACTTTGACTTATTAATACCCTTTAATTATTTCATTTCCCTAAGTTTAGACTTAGGGTCTTCGTTAAAATAATTAATTATTTTACTAAGTCATGAACCGAGTGGAATTTCCATAAACGATTTTTGGGTTCTTTGGAATACTGGTCCAAGCCTCCTTGCAAAGTTGAGACTTGGAACACTTTCTGATGCTACAAAATCAACATGTCACAGAATTGGGTAAAAATTATGAGGGTCTATAATGAACGGGTATCCCCCTTTGAGGGTTGAAATGTAATTATCTAATGTAAAAACATTTTAGTGCATGGTCCCTCACAATCAAACACCATGGATAAAGTATTTGAGGGTGGAAAAGATAATTAATCCCCTCAAGTGTCAATAAATTAATTTTTCTGGCAAAAATAAAATTAAATCCTAAGCCAAAAAATTAATTAATTTTGAGTTAAAAAATTAAAATTAGGAAATTTATTTCTCCAAGTGGAAAATGACCAAAAAATTCATGGGTCATGAAGAAGTCAATTTTTGGAGGTCCCCCACCAAGGAAAAAATGGATTTTTAAGAAAATTAAGCCCTTGAACCTTGGTGGTTAAGTCAGAGTCAAATTTTTGAGGAAATTAATCCAAAATAATTATTTTTGAATTAATAAAAAATGGCTTAATGAGAAATTCGAAAATTCCTCAAAATAAATATTTTCGATAGTAGAGATTAAAAGTTGATCAAGTATTTATCAACGATCGAGATTATTTTTATGGGGATCAAGCCAACTTGGAAGGATTTATCTATAAATTAGAAGCCATTTGCTTCTCAAATCATGATGATTTTTGGTCCGATGTAATTTTGTAAACGCTGGTGTGAAGCCATTGTTCTGTTGGGGACATTTGAATCTCATAAAAAAAGACTTTAGGGTACAGTTCATGATGTCTTTGTCTCATTGATATGTGGTATCTGTTGGGTATGTGCTTTCCTATATTGTGCTTCAATATTATTTGAATCGTTATTTCATTTGTAAATGATAGGAACATTCTATTGGTAAGTTTTGGGCTTATCTTAGGTGATCCGATTCATTGTATGTTCTAACGATTTTTCTTAAGAAAATATATAGAGTTTGCAGGTTCCCCGACCCTTGGGCTCCAAGTTCACAAATTGTGGGCACACGCTGACCTTGTTTGGACTTCAAATATTTTATGTGATTTTATTACTTCGCTAAGGCAGTGGTTAATATCTATCTTTCGAAATACATTTAGCCACTATCAAATTTCATTAAAAAAAAAATATTCTCCAAAAATTATTTTCAAGCATTGTATATTTTTTATATTTGTAAATTAATTTTTTATAAATAAAGTTAATTTTCTAACTCTTGTTTTGCATCTGGGGTTCTGGGGTTTTAATTATTTTTGTATATATTGGGGTTTTGGGAACTTTTATTTCTCATTTGTGTAGGTCATATTCAAGTGATTCAAAGAAATTTGTTGCGGTTGGAGATAGATCTAGGCCCTTGAGGATAAGATCTAGTCTCTAAATTTTTTTGTTGGGCCATCAGATTGAAGTTTTTTGTAGTGATTTGGGCAAATATTGAATATCTGAAGCAAATTCAAATTTTTGGTGAGGGTTTCGAGATTTTTGAGGCCTCTAGACCCAACATCCTCCACATTAGCTGTCTAGCCTTTGTTGCCCTAGCTGCTGCCATTTTTTGGCTTTTTAATCCTTTCGTGGGCCTTAGAGGCCTCGACCTCCTCTTCTTGCTAGACGACAACCCTTCAGGTCTTTCCATGGCCATTTTTAGGCCTATTAGGCCTGGTTATAAAGTCTAAGGCCTTCAACCTCTCCTCCTAGGCCTGTTGCAAGCCTTCCCTAACCTTCGCTGCCCCTTCTCGACCCTATCTCCTCCCTCCTCTCCTCTCAACTCTCTCTTCTCCCTAAGCTGAAACCTTCTTAGGGCTTGCGACAACCCTTTGTGGGCTTCTCCTCCCTTGCGACAAGACTAAAATGATTCATTGCCTTGGACACAGCTCTTGTGGGGCCTACGACAGCCCTAAAGGGCTTCTCTCATCCTAACGTAGGCGTAACAAGCCTTGCGTCCTCCCTCCCAGCCTTTCTCCACTTTAATGCTAGCCCTCTAGGGCCTAGCATTGCCCTTTCTTGACCCTCATTCTCTTTCTCTTGATCTCTGTGGTAATCATTTGATTTCTGAACTGAAGATTGGAGTATTTTACAGAGATTTTGGTGTTTGCAGGTGCTCCGACCCTTGGAAAATTTTTGGGTAAGAAGACAAGTTTCTATTAGGCCTATGGCCTAAGGGTTTGATCTCTAAACCCTTACTCATCTCACTATTTTGTTTCAACAAATAAACTAATTCATAACAGTGGTAAAAGACACCTTAAGTTGGTCTAAAATCAATTTATAAATTGCTTGATACATCAAGGAATAAATTGCATAAGTTGGGCATCTTCCATTTGGCTTGTTTCAAAAGTTATTAATGGTTGTCATCACTGCATAATAGGTCTGATATAACAGTGAAAATTACATCATAAGAGGGCTAAAATATTTAAAATTTCATATAGGAAACTTTGGTTTGGCATTTGGAAATTGTTTGACACATTTTTGCACAAGTTAGCACATTGCTCTCATAATTTGTCTACTGCGGTCATAAATTTCTCTTGCTTGGGTAACATTGGAATACAAGTCACATAAATTCTTTCATTGTTCTACATTGTTCCTTGTTTATGTGATATTATTGAGCTAACATTGTGTTTTCCTTGTGAGTTCATATGCTATAAAGTTTCTAATTCGCATCAAATAAACTCACTCTCTAAGCACTTCAAGTCTCAAGTGGTATTTCATTAAATGAATGGTTACATCACTTGTTGATAGGCATAAGAACCTTGGTGAATAGTGATCTCACTATTGTCATTGACTAAATCTTATTAAAGAACTAAGTGTTCTTAAGCTTGAAGAATCTAATCACATATCTTATTAACATAAAAGTGACTAATTGTTGAAGACTATTGGCTAAGAACATTTGCAACCTTATAGTCTCTTTTGGATAATTGTCATTAGCATATCATATTGAATCATTGGTTAATTTTTGTAAGTGGATAATTGCTCTATTGTTTATCTATTGTGGTTCTTTGGTAAATTGTATCATGGGCTTTTTTTATCTCTTGTTGGCACTGCTGAACTTGAACACTTGTCTTGTGGTTGAGATTACCTTGTGAAGTACTTGATATCTTAACTTGAAGTGAATCATAACTAAGTACTCAAAGGAACATTTAAGTGATCTCACCTTAAGAAACACTCATTCACCTTGCACATCATTCTAAGCTAGTCTTGCATCTAATAACTTACCTCCAAGCATAAGCTTGGTTGATAGAAATAATAGGGCCACCTTTCTCAATTTAGCTTGAGAAAATTAGTATCTCTTTAGTGGTTAACACAGTGACCTTGCAGTCGTCAGAGCCACAATCTCTACAACGTCGGAGGCACTGGGTGGTTAGGACATAGGGAGAGGTATCGTTAATAGAGTCTCTATTTCCTTCCTGTTGGCTTCTATCCCACAACCTACTATAGAGACTAGCTCCAAAATAGTTAAAGAGGAAGGAATCATCTATAATAGACATATAATTAAAAGTAACAATGATTCTTGCATTTCACCTAAGTCTTAGGATTTTCATAGCATATAGGTTAGTTAAGCATCTAAGAAGCGGTCATTCATCTGGTTACTTGGTCTTTAATAGATTTATGTAATATCCCGAAATGGGGAAATTCTACAACAACAAGAATATCTTAAGATATTCTGAAGTTGGAGCTTCAGAAAATCATGAGCATGGAAATATGAATCAGCTCATTAGATGTAAAAGAACATCTCACCAGCAATTGAGAGCACAGCAGCAAGAATATGGCCTATACACTCCTTCCAAAGTGGGGAAATGCAGCAATATAGGGCATAAAACAGTTGTCTTCAGAAAATAACGCTATACCTGTAGAAAATGGGACATGGATCCCTTAGAATACACAGTATATAGCTCACATCCAGAATTGGAGCAGAAACAAATCACTTTAACCCACATAAACAGATCTCCCAATGCCGATATGACTCAAATAAGCCCAAACTCCATAGCTTAACTTATGCAAAAAGGACTGAAGCAAGTACAGCGTTATTTTATTAAGGGTTTATGCAGCAAAGATTGAGGAATAACAGATCTGGAGTCTACAAGTATCCAAGGGCTGAGAAAATGGAGATTCCTCCCTCTTTATACACAATAAAAACAACTCGGTAAGGGCTTCATGAGAGTACAATGTATAAAAGAGCAAATCTGCAGATCTGGATCTGGAAAACGCAGTTAGACTGCAAATCTGTATAAATATGGCTGTAATATACAAATAACAGAAAAAGAATGAAATATAGAGCTTTCCGGGAGAAGGGTTGGCCCTTCCTCCTGGCAATAAGCTCACAAGCAAGGGTTCAAACCCTGCTACTGCAGCACTCTGGAAAATGACGCAGTTTCTGCAAATAACTGCGCTGTAGAAGATGAGAAGTGATTTGGCCACATGCCAAGATGTAAAATATGCTCTGGAATCTCCTGTACAGATCTTACAAAGCAAGGGGAGCTCCCTCCTCTGAAAGATAAGCTCAGGAGTTGGTGTTGTAAGTCTCCCACTGCAACACCCTGCAACACAATGTCCCCTGCTACAGGAATAACGCTGTGGCTGAAGGAGGATGCTTAGCCTCAAGCCTGGATGTGGGAAAATGAAGAATAGAACTTCTCCAAGAGATCATTCAATGAAGGAGAAGGAATCCCTAAGCAGGAATGCCTTGTGCTGAACAGCACTGCATACTCAACTCAACAACTGAAGAATGCTCAAGAGTCTAAGCAGACCAAAACCAATAATCCATAAGCTCCCCAAATGTTTGTTATCTTCCTCCTTATACGGTTTGTGAGCCTCCTCACCTTGGGTCCCACCTATTAGGGTTTCCAACACCATGTGAACACTTTCCCTCCAAAACTGCGTTGTAGTTTTATCAAGACTGCTCCTCCATACTGCGTTGTTGACTTGGTCAACTTGACTGAATCAACATGATTCTTTTCCTGTTCATACATGGAAAGTGCAAAATCCAGCCACTAAGATATCCACTTTTCACACCAAGAGGGCTTTTATGCTAATACAAGATAAGTATGGGTCTCTTTCCCCCATTTATTCACCTACTAAGTGCAAGAAACAAAATTTAATATTCTCATCAACTGCATGCTAATTTTAAGAATATTACAGTCCTCCCCTCCCAAATGTTGCTTGTCCTCAAGCAACTGCAAGGATAGAACTGAAAAGTCTCCTCCCCTCTTCCTGTAGCATCCTCATATGATGAGATCTCCCAAAGAACAAGATGTTGTCTCAACAATGAAACTCCATAATGTCTCTCCCAAGCATACAAGTTAGCATTTGGTATATAACCCAAATGGCTATCCCCCTGCAAAAGTAAAATGCTCAAGGAGACAACTATGTGCTGTCTAGAGGTTCTCTCAAGGCATGGAGTTTGAAATGAATGGGAAACTCTCATTCCCAAGTGAAACCTCCATCCCCAAGCTATCATCCATATAGAATGAGTCACCCTCCAACATGGCAACTCATGAAGAATCTCCTCCACCTTTGGCTCATGAAGTGTAGGTGGGCTGAATAGATGACCTTGATAGGCAAGAAGGCCTATCCCACGTTGTCCACCTCTCCACTTATGATAAGTGTAGAAGGCATACTGATCTTGGGCTGCAACATGGTTGCTCTCAAGTGGCAAGAAGAGGATTGAGTCTCCAAGGATCCTCTCTCCAATGTCATGAGCCCAGCCAACCCAAACCATTCCATACAAGATGAATGGCACATCATTACCATATGGCATCCAAATCAGAAAAATGCTGAAGGTTATGTGCAAGTGTGGATGATAGAAATGGTCTCTCTGGTGGATACAGCGCAGTCTTTCCAACTGCTGATTTAGAACATCATGTGGCAAGCTATTCTCCATTGAACTACCAGCTGTGTATGTTTGCTCATCTACTATAAGGTAGTAAGCAGCAATATATATCAGCTGTACATGATCAAAACAATAGTACACTTGCCCAAAGTCATGCAGAAATGGGTTATCATCATTACAAAGGTTGGCCCTAAAGTGACCATATAACCCAAAAAGAATCTTGCTCCTTTGTGAAGCAATGCATTGTGTATAGATGGCAAGAAGATGCAGATACTAAATGGAGTGATCAACAAGTACAGAAATGTATTTGTGACCATGCATGGTGAGTAGGCTGAAAGTGAGGTCCATGAATGAGCCCTCCCATGAGAATCTCCTCATAAAAATCTGCAAAAAGGAGGGATACATACTCTCCTTGGAACACCCCATCAATAAGAACATACTCCCAAGTGACAGCGTTGTAGGCCTTAGGGATAAGGCTCTTGTCACTCCATGACTCCTCCCTTTGACATCCCATATGCCAAAGCCATCCACTATCATGCTGCTATGTGAGAAGATCTCCTTCCTATATGGAACCTTTTCATAATCCTCCAAAGCTGAAGGGTAGCCTCCTTGCACTTTGAATGTGCCTTTCTTTTCTTTGGAAATATCATGAAAAGTATGGGAAAATTCCTGCCCATACTCTCCCAAGTGTAACCACAGCAACAACATCTCTTGCTGCTCCCTCATCTCTCCCTCATACAAGCCATAGAGTAAGATCATGATGGTTTTCTTGTATGATGACCCATACAAACAAGTCTTGTGCTATTTTATCATATGGGTGCCATGCCATGCCTCCGTCCACCATATACTCCTTGACAAAGAGTATGACCCAAGATGGCCAAACTCTCTCAAGAGTAGCCAACACAGCTTTGCTTATTGCTGCCCTATGTCATAGATCAGCAAGTGGCTCACCAACCTCTTTTTCTCCATCCACCTCCATTCATCCAAATGTGGATGTCTCCATTCATTCTCCCCCTTGGTATCTTCCCAATGAAGACTACCAATCTCCCAAAGCAGATCTTCCTCCTTACACCTCATGGGAAGTTGAGATGTAACCCCTTGGAGATCTTAAAAAAAAAACCTCTCATCAATGATCCTCTTGAATCCAACAGGATCCAAGTGTGCTGAGGGTAAAACATCACCGGAAAGTGGCACAACACTAATTATGCCCTCCAAAATCTTGCACCCTAACTCCTCATGTTGCATGCATCTCAATAAAGGTGCAATGGAATGAATGCTTATCCTTCCTTGGATCAACAATGTGTTTTGATCCTTGACCATGAGAAGACAACTTCCCAAGATTTCCCATAAGATTTCTTGAAAGGATAAAAAATGGAAATCCAGGCATACCTTGGTGAGTCCTGGGAACATCTTGTGTGGCTGCAAGAGCTCCTTCCTCCAAGGTGTTGGCTGATCCAACTACTGTTACAGATGGCTGCCCCTCCATGATTGTGACAGCGCTGGTACAAGGCTCCTCAAGTGGAGAAGAGGACTCCTCTTTCTCTAATCTTCCACTGTCAAATCTTTTGATTACCCAGTGAGTGAAATCTGCAAAAGTGGACACTCTTGCATGATTCACATGGCTGAACCACCAGGTGCTTGCCTTGCCCTCCAAGTGCAGCATTGAGATCTCCACAGCCTCTCTTTCCACTACTGGATGTAGTAGGAAAAATGCTTCTAACTTCATCACCCAAGATTTTGTTGTACATAAGGGTGATCCATCAAAGGTAGACAATAGGAACCTATTGCCCCTTATCATCCTGCTGTTGCATGGCCTTCTTTCTTCTCTTAATTGGATAAACTGAGGAAGATCTAGGGTCTCCTTGAAAGCCCTAGGTTGGCACTTGTACTTTGCCAAATATCCACTCAGGATCTCATGTACTAAGTGGTCTTCTTGCTCTTCACTTCCTCTATGAAAATAGGAAGTGCATGGGTCTTCTTCTTCTTCTTGAAACCTTCTAGAGGTCTCACTGCAGCTTTCTCCTTCTTGAAACCCTCTGGGAGTTTCATTGCATCTTTCTTCTTTCATTTGGTGAACCTCCTTGGAGAGGCTCTTCTTAGATCTGAAAATTGATGAGAGTAATCTCATCCTCTATATCATTCTGATCTCCTCTTCTTCTTTATCTTCTGGATTGGAACTGAAATCCACAGGCTGAGCCAAGATGGTTGCTCTGATACCACTGTAATATCCCGAAATGGGGAAATTCTACAAGAACAAGAATATCTTAAGATATTCTGAAGTTGGAGCTTCAGAAAATCATGAGCATGGCAATATGAATCAACTCATTAGATGTAAAAGAACATCTCACCAGCAATTGAGAGCACAACAGCAAGAATATGGCCTATACACTCCTTCCAAAGTGGGGAAATGCAGCAATATATGGCATAAAACAACTGTCTTTAGAAAATAACGCTATACCTGTAGAAAATGGGACTTGGATCCCTTAGAATACATAGTATATAGCTCACATCCAGAATTGGAACAGAAACAAATCACTCTAGCCCACATAAACAGATCTCCCAAAGCCGATATGACTCAAATAAGCCCAAACCCCATGGCTTAACTTATGCAGAAAGGACTGAAGCAAGTACAACGTTATTTTATTAAGGTTTTATGCAACAAAGATTGAGGAATAACAGATCTGGAGTCTACAAGTATCCAAGGGCTGAGAAAATGGAGATTCCTCCCTCTTTATACACAATAAAAACAACCCGGCAAGGGCTTCATGAGAGTACAATGTATAAAAGAGCAGGTCTGCAGATCTGGATCTGGAAAACGCAGTTAGACTGCAACTTTGTATAAATATGGCTGTAATATACAAATAACAGAAGAAGAATGAAATATAGAGCTTTCCGGGAGAAGGGTTGGCCCTTCCTCCTAGGAATAAGCTCACAAGCAAGGGCTCAAACCCTGCTACTGCAGCACTCTGGAAAATGACGCAGTTTCTGCAAATAACTGCGTTATAGAAGATGAGAAGTGATTTGGCCACATGCCAAGATGTAAAATATGCTCGAGAATCTCCTGTACAGATCTTGCAAAGCAAGGGGAGCTCCCTCCTCTGAAAGATAAGCTCAAGAGTTACTGTTGTAAGTCTCCCAATGCAACACCCTGCAACACAACGTCCCCTGCTACAGGAATAACGTTGTGGCTGAAGGAGGATGCTTGGCCTCAAGCCTGGATGTGGGAAAATGAAGAACATAACTCCTCCAAGAGATCACTCAATGAAAAAGAACGAATCCCTAAGCAGGAATGCCTTGTGCTGAACAACACTACATACTCAACTCAACAACTAAAGAATGCTCAAGAGTCTAAGTAGACCAAAAACAATAATCCATAAGCTCCCCAAATGTCTGATATCTTCCTCCTTATAAGGTTTGTGAGCCTCTTCACCTTGGGTCCCACCTATTAGGGTTTCCAACACCATGTGAACACTTTCCCTCCAAAACTGTGTTGTAGTTCTATAAAGACTGCTCCTCCATACTGAGCTATTGACTTGGTCAACTTGACTAAATCAACATGATTATTTTCCTATTCATACATGGAAAGTGCAAAATCCAACCACTAAGATAACCCCTTTTCACACCAAGAGGGCTTTTATGCTAATACAAGATAAGTATGGGTCTCTTTCCCCCATTTATTCACCTACTAAGTGCAAGAAATAAAATTTAGTATTCCCATCAGCTGCATGCTAATTTTAGGAATATTACAATTTAAAAGAGAGTTGGTTGACTCTGTAAGGCATTGGTCTCATTGATAATTAAATCCAATCCTTTGAAACTTGCTAAAATCAACCAAGTGGCTAGGCCATTCAACTATGTCTCTCGGACTTGTTGGTTGCTGACAAGTCTTGCATTTCTATCTTCCATAGGGACTACCCCCCATAGCCTGCTATTGGGAGACAACTAGAACAGAGTGGGTGAGGATCATTATTGTGCCTAAATTAATTACGCTTAAGGACCAGTCACAAATCCAATATCTTCTTTAAGCATTACAGTTCACAATATCCCTGCAATAGGTCTGAGCCATAATCACTGGTTGGTCTGAGTTCTAAGAGTCACTTGAGGCCTGAAATATATCATTGCTCTTTTAAATCAGAAGACTTCTACGAATATGCCTACATAAATTACCACATAATCAAGTAATGCTTCCACAAGTCAATAGAGCAACCACGCAGATGTCTTGAAATTTCTTCCTTCCTCAATTCCTCGTTCTGTTTACAATTCTTCCCTTCTTTTTAACCGAAAACTTTCTGATCTACACTTTACTATTGTAATCTGAATTGATTCCTCACCGAACTGATCTAGTTTTTATATGTATAGTCATTTGTTATTTGAAGGGACACGTCTTTTGAGTGAAAGCCCTCATTAGAGCCAACTTGTGTAGGCTCACCTCAAAAATTTATTAATATATATTTTTTTATGAGTCAACTTGTATGAATGTTGATTTATTATTAGAATGACAGTCACACAATATGGAGGCCAGGTCGTTGCACAATGTTCTAATGGAGTTGTTTGTATGCCACGATATAGATAATGGGTCATCCATTAATATGTTGTGACCGTTTATTGCTTTTTGAAGTGGTACACAAAGCACATCTAAATTAAGATATCATCTGGACACCTAGAGATTACATCGTATAACATAAATTCCTAAGGCTAGTAAGTTATGATAAATTTCTTTTTCAAATTCTTGATTGAGGACGTTATTTAGGATTTATTTATTAGGAATAGGGCTGGTGCATCATAGGGAAATAGGGTATAGGGATGGAGCAAGGATTTTTTTTTATATTGACATCATTCGACATCTTAGGGCTTCATTCTTCTAGGGTTTTAGCACTACATTATACTTGGGGTTTTATGAGTAGCATTCATCATGCATATTAGGATTTTCAAGCACCTATTAGCTTTTGCACAAAGGGCTAGCTTATAGGGCATGCTCTAAGGGCATTAGGGTTTTTAAAAGGAAATAAGTCTAGGGCATCCAGTTTAGGTCAAGGGTTAGGGTTTTCACTTTTATGATTATTAACAACCATTAAGGTTTGCACTTAGGGTTACATGCAAATTGCATTTTGCATTTAGGGTTAGGGTTTTCCCATCTTCAACAATGTTCATATTGACATCAATGACAACTTTGACCAACATAACTCCCAAGTTGAGGTAAGGGAACAAGAGTAGAACCAAAGCCCTTCCTTCTTCCAAGTCTCCCAGTAATCCATGCCCAAGTGTGCCGAAGAAAATCAAACATAAACACCCAATTACATAATGAAAAATTATATCTTCGGGATTGGATGGCCCACCTTCAAACATACGATCATGAATGATGAACGAGAGTACAAAACAACTGGCTCAGATGGAGGAGAATGGTAGCATATCAAGCTATCAGGTGGCTGCATGTTGATTTCTTAACATGTTCTATGCCATTTCAAATTAGGGCACACAATGCTGAAGTAGATAGAACGTATTAATAGATCGATGGAAGACAAGCCAAAACAGAGATAATGAATAGTGGCGTTACGGCGATAAGCAGGATGCTTCTACCAGCAAAGTCTCCAATAGGTCATTCAGCCAAGCATGTCACACATAACCCAAGAACAACCCAAACAAAGAACACTCCATAAATACGCAGCACCAAGAACATAGCTCCATCTCCATCAAGAGAGAGGAAAATCCTCCACACAATGTGTGTATAATGAGCTCCAAGTCTCTCCAATATATAAGCATCTTTGGGGGTGTGTGACACGCTCTTTAAGACATTTAAGTCTATATTATATTCGAGGCCGACCTAGCACATAAGTGGAATAAATTCAAAGTCCATGTTCTGCTCATCTGATCGAGATGATCTTCAGATCAATCTTACACCTCTCTGAAAGAGGAATCTAATAAAAATATTGGGATCATCATCTGAGCAGCACACCTCGGAGTTTGGACCTAGTTGTCCAATTTTAACACTCCCTCTCAACTAGGGAGAACTCCGTCCACTAGTGCAATCCAAACATCGTGCGTCATGTCGTCGTAACTTGCTTTGTTGGCCTCTTTATTTCAGAACATAAGTGGGTCAGTCACAAAGACATCATACCCGGCTGAAAGATTCAGCCCAAAGGTCCGAAACCTCTATAAGACTCACAAAGAGTCTCATAGCAACTCGAAGTTAGTTTACCTGACCAGAAGTCAGTTGGAGGTCTGAAACCTCGCTAAACTTGATCCTAGATCAAGTGGTTGGACACATGCCATCCTAGACATAGAGAGTACGTCAATCTCCAATGCATCCATCAGTCTTGCTATGGTCTCTATTCACATTTCCCACCTCATTCGCCAAATGAGAGGTACTTCCCATGAGTCTGAAACTCCACGGGTAGGATGCATACGGGGCACAGATCAGAGAGAGGTAAACCATTTCAATATCATCACAGTGGGGTAGTAGCACACCAACTAGGTTCGGCAAGCCTAGCCCTGTGGTTGCTTATAGCACCAAAGCTATCCCCAAAACCCCCTTGGAGCTCCCAGAGCTCATCGTCCAACAGGACCCTCAAAATAGGGTCGTTCCATGATTCCAAGATTCTCACAGAAGGTTAGGAACATGACCTTCCCCAAGGGCATTGTGAGAATATCTGCGACCTGCTTATTAGTTCCTATATGATCGAGCCTTACGACACCTCGTTGTACCATATCCCAAATAAGTGGTACCAGCCATCAACATGCTTGGATCAATCGTGGAACCCAGGATTCTATGACAAAATGAATCCCCCTCTGGTTATCACAAAGGATAACAGTGGCATCTAGCACATGCTCAAACAGCTCACTGAAGAGCTTTCGCAACCAAGTGACTTCACAACGGGTCATACACGCTGCAATGTATTCGACCTCAGCGGTGCTCAAGGCTACCGACTTCCATTTCTTGTCCGAAGCAGATCTACTTGTGAAGTAGCATCCAGATGTGCTCTTATGATCCACCACACTGCCAGCCCAATCGACATCAATATATCCAAGGAGTGTCATGCTCCCAGCAGTGTAACTCAACCCATGGTCTATCGTGCCACAGAGATATCTCAAGAGTTTCTTGGCACCAACCTAGTGAATGCTATGATCAACCATGTGTTGACTCAAAGTGTTCACTGCACAACATACGTTTGGACGGGTGTTCACTAAGAACATTAGAGCCCCTATGAGTTGACGATACTTAGTAGGATTTGCTAACACGAGCCCAGCAGCACTGCCACTCAACTTCTTAAAGTTGAGCTTCATCGGTGTCGACACGAACTTACAGTCCACCATACCAGAAGCTTCATAATGTATTTTCCTTGAGAAAGGAAAATCTCGCCAGGTCTCTGCCAGACCTCAGGGCCTAGGCATCAGTCCTAGGTCTGTAATATCCCCAACGGGAAATAGACAGTAATACACAGAAATACAAACAAGCAACTATATAGAACAAAATGCCAGAACTAGAATATGGAGCAAGTACACATAAAATACCAGAACGCTAAGCCATTTCATTAATTCTGAGAATACATGTATGGGTACAATAGATAATCAGAATAAGTGCACCTATCCTTGCACGAGGCAAGTGAAGAACCCTCTCAGAATGGGAAATGGCTACAATAGAGGCTGCGTCCTAGCTGCTGGAGAAATCTGCCGTAGAATGCTGCTGCTGAAATGAACTGAAGCTAGGGGCTGATCCCCTTGCCGGAATGAGCTGAAAATTGGCAGACCACCTGAACTCACCACCCCGGACAAAACCCAGAAACCATATACCAAACGGACCACCTTCGAAAATCACCCCAGAAACCCTCCTCCTAGAAAAACGCTGTCTCTCCCAGCACAGCGCAGAGGCTCAAGAAGAACGCTGGAAAAGAGCCACAAATCCCTCTGCAAAACTCTCCAACTGAATGGTCAATCCCTCCAAGCTGAAAATACGCCGAGGACTCCACGAAAATCCCCACAACCGAGCTGTACCAACACCAACTGCGTCCTCCCTCCTGGACTGCGCAGTCACCCTATGAGACCCAGCTCCTCTGCAAAACGTCCACCAAAATCTCCTGCAAATCAACCGCTGAAACTGAAGGAATACCTTGCTCGAGCAGGCACTCGAAGTCCCCCAGAGCCAAGGGCGAGATCTCCGACCGGAGACACTCAGTTCGCACTAAACAGTGCTGCAGACCGACTAAACAACCGGCGTGCTGAAGTAGACAGAAGTCTAGCTCTCAATATCAATGACATATCAATAATGCCAAATGGAGTGAAACCCCCACCTTTTATAGTGCTAGCTCCCTCAAAACCCTAACTGCGTCCTTGAGTTCCTCCTTGACCTGCGCAGTTACCTTAGGAGTCTACGTGAGGCCTCTCTCATGTGTGTGTGGACCCCCAAGGCTTTCCCCTTTAAGTTACAACGTTCATCTACTAGGAAGCACTTTATTTTATTAAAGTGAGTTGACCCCCTTTTTCTCACTTTATTTATTAATTTAACTATAGTCGGCAAAACTATACAAAAGTCAAATATTCCAATGAGCGGTGCTAATAACTGAGTGGGAATATAGTCCCTCATCTCGAACTCGACAAGCTCTCTCTTACAACGATGAATAAGAGGTCGGCCTGTCGGGGAAGGGTTGTCCAAATACAACACGAGAATCAGAATGAGAGGCTTTTCTCTATCAACCTTGAAGTAAAGGTTCAGATCAGCATTACTGCGAGTGAGGCCCAGCTTCATCGGGTAGCTATCTATCCTCTCATACCAAGCTCTAGGTGCTTGCTTCAACCCATAGAGGGCTTTCTTCAACCTGCAAACATGGGTGTCCCGATCCTGGATTTCGAACCCCAGAGGTTGCTCTACATACACCTCTTCCTTTATCGCACCATGCCACAAAATGCGGTCTTTACATCCATTTGATGAAGATTTCGTCCTTGCGTAGCAGCAAGGGAAATAATAGATTATAGGTGCAATAATAATCAGTGCCTTCAGGCAACACATTTTCCCATCAGATCCATGCTTGATCTTATATCGAGGTGACAACAGCTTTGATCTGTGGTCTAGGAACCATATCCTAGACATCACCCTCGCACCCTTCCAGACTTTAATGCTTTCCAATTTCTTCAAATGATCCAGGCTCATATTGTACTCATGGAAGCTAGATACCCCTGGTATTTATATGGCTTCTAGGTTTTCTTCCGAAATTTCCCCCTCTGAAGCCATATGACTTTGAGCCATGAGGATCTTCTTTCGTTCAGCAGTGATATTAGCTCAAGAGCATATACAGATGTATTCTCCCTCTTAATGCCAGCTTCTCTCTCGAGATAAGACATTTATTTTAAATGAGGGCATCCCAGACACCAACTTGGAAAAGGGGTCTTATTCTCCCACGATCAAGGCCATCCAAACAAGCTTTGTTGATCATGGTTCAAGACTCCAACAACGTGACTGAAGGCTGCAAAAACTTCTCAGTTCACACTTCAAGTTAATTAGTACGCTGTAACTGCAAATATGAATCTCGTAAACATGGGTGTCTGTCTATGTCACTGTCACAATGACAATGACAATAGAATCACAGATTTAGCTCCTCAAAATGGCGGATACAAAGATACCTTCTGAACTACCATTACTGTTTTCTTCATCATTAACAGAATTGAAGATTTCAAGCTTGCAGCAATTACCTGATGTTCTGTGGAGATCTACTATAGCTTCCTTAACCAGCCCTCTAAGATTTTCTTTACAGCAACCCACAGAACTAGGGATCTAATCATGATTCCTTCTCTCATGATTCTGCACTTGAGGGCTTCATCTACCACATCTGGTATTTCATCCTGCACTGCTTATTTACAGATCTGCCCAACTGCAGTTTAATAGTTGACTGATCTAAGGCTACAAATCTTTAGATCTCAAATCTGCAATTTGTCTCTTAAATTGCACAGATCTAGGAACCAATCATATAGATGTTCCAATCACAGAGTTGTCCTTTCTTTATGTCAGTCCATGCAGATCCAGCACAGTCATAATGATACTCCTGCTCATCAATGTTTCTGCCTCAATCATCCAATAGGATAAATCTGGACAAGACACTTTCTAAGGTCACTGTCAATAGATTAAGTTCAGGTATATGCTGGTTCACAACCACTGTCACAGTCAACTGTGACAGTATCATAAGAGGCACTGCACTGCCCCTCAAGTCATCAATACATGTTACATGTGTTCCTTTGTTTATGCCCAGATCTGGGCCACTTAGGGATAGAGCTTTTCTAGCTTCCTTTACACATAGGAGACCCTCAGTTGGTGCATCATTCAGTTTTGAGTACACAGAACTCTCAGGCCATTAGGCCTTCTATGTCATTCTAATATGTTGCCTTGTTGAATAGACAATACTTTCCAGACAGCTCCTGAACTGTTGAAGCTTGCATCACAAGTTTTGTTTTCTGGATTGAGTGTTGCTAAACATACAATTCTTGCAATCCATAGACGGTGACCACTTCAAACATAGTCATACATACCTTGTCAAAGCATGAACTGTCCTTAGTGCCAGCGGCTCCCTAATCATTAGGGGAATTTTGAGGTCTAAAATGGACCTCCTAAGAAAATAATAAAACAATATTTATGGATTTTCAATTCACTTTTTGCACCACAATCCATGTAACCATAGTTAAATTCAATTCAAAAGTTGTACCAAAATAAAATTAATAAAAAAATTGTATTGATGTGACTATAAATAAAAATGAGTTTTTCAAGAAAAAAATATTATCATTGAACATCTAATGCATTTGTCCTTTGTACTTAAATAACTTAAAATAAAATATAAATATAAATTTCTAAATTCTTAATTATATTATATTCTATTAATTAAAATTTATATTATTTGAATTGTATAATAACATGTAATTAATATACTATATAAATATAATATAATATAATATAATAAATGTATAGAGATATGCATTGTTTCTTTCAAGAAATATGAAATGACAATAATAATAATAATAATAATAATAATGAAATGACGTTTATTATGAGTACTTTACTTTGAATTTAAAAGTACTTAGAGCACTACCATGGTTAACCATGAGTTTTTATCCACCATTGAGAATGTGACAAGTAAGGCACTTTAACTCAAGCAATGCGACCTCAGCCATTAGGGATGATGTCATCCCCTAAAATGTGATTTGCTCTCATAAAGTGAATTTTGATTATGCATTTTCCTTAGGAGGCCCATTTTAGACCTCAAAATTCCCCTAATAATGACATAACTTGCCATTCCTATTAAACGTACTAGATATCTCCGATCTGTGCCCTCTCATCGGGGCTGCTTATAATGATCCAATCATGAATTTCCAAGTGAGCCCACTTTCTGTTGTACAAGGTCCTTTATGACAGCAAGTCTAAGGCACCTTGTCACCTTAGCACATCACAAAGATGACAAGCACATGATCCAAACACTGGCCCACAAATCATGGACCCAACACGCCTCCACAAGACACTGTTGTAATATGTTTGCACTGTTATTTCACAGCACTCCTAGTTAGGGCACGTACTGCAGCCCCAATTTCACCACATAGTCAACAAACAAGCCCTTCTGGGGTTGCGGTTCACCTTGGAGGGGTTCCTTCAATGCCACACTGCCTCCTTAGGTTGTTGTCCACCCTTGACAACCCTCTAATTTGGCCCAGCTATGTGCTATGCCTGTGGAGCCCTAACCCCACAGTTGTCTTGTAGCCTCCCGACGCCAAAAAACAGTCACCAATCTGCAGCGTGATGCTCTCTTGAACTCAGGTGACCAGCCCTACACACAACCCTTAACAGTCTGTTGTATCTTCAGCAAACTTGGCCTCTTTTAGGCATACTCTACGCTGCCCTTCACTGGTCCCTAGGGCTGAAGTTCTGGGCATTTTGCAGCCCCAAACACTCCCATGCTATCCCTATTTTAGGTTGATAAGGTCTGCAACCTATCACACCAATATGTTGTCACTTCTCCTTACCTCTATGCAGCCCAAACAGACCTGCGAAGCTCCTGAGGTTACTCGGCCTCCTTGCTAGATGAAACAGCCATACAAACAAGAGTTGGAAGACTCCACGCAACCTTATCCTCCTCGTTGTGGTAGCCTATCTCTGTGAGACAAAGAGAACTTGCCAACGCTACATACGTATTTTTTTCTTGCTGTTCATGACACCTACTCAGGGCAAGTTTATGCTGCAACCAACCCTTACACAGTCACCTAACAACCTCGTTCTAGCTTGTGGCCTAGGCAAGGAAGGCTCCTCTTCATGCAAGTTGTTGTTCTAGGCACGTTACAGCCCAAGAACCCTTCACGCTGCCCTAATTTGGGAGGCTAGGCCTGCGACCTACCTCAGTTGGCTTCCTTACATCGGTAATAGCCTTCAAACAACCCACATGTAACAGCGTTTAGCATGTCTGCTCCTCGGCCAACTAGTCCAGCAAACTGGCCCTTAAGACAACCCTTCTCGGATCTGTTTTGCCCCTCAAGCAGTCCTTCATCCTAGACGACATACCCTACAGCAATTCGGCCTTTATTCAGACCTCTCCACACTGTCTTGAAGTGGACTCTCTTCCACACTATCTTGAGCCTTCCCTTGCTGCTATCCGAACTTGAAACAAGCCTAAGTAGATCTGTCTTAGCCCATAAACATGCCTCAACAATACGCTGTCACCTACAGCTCCTTCCACGCTGTCTAGGGCAGACCCCCTCACGTTGTTTCAAGCCTCCTTGTTCAGCGTCTAGGGCATTGTCTTCCCCTAAGCTTCGATACCATGTTAATTTCTGAACATGTCCTATGCCATTTCAATTTAGGGCACACAATGCTGAAGTAGATAGAACATACTAACAGATCGATGGAAGACAAGCCAAAACATAGATAATGAATGGTGGTGTTACGGCGATCAGCAGGATGCTTCTACCAGCGAAGTCTCCAATAGGTCATTCATCCAAGCTTGTCACACATAACCCCAAAACAACCCAAACAAAGAACACTCCATAAATACGCAGCACCAAGAACGCAGCTCCATCTCCATCAAGAGAGAGGAAAATCCTCCACACAATGTGTGTATAATGAGCTCCAAGTCTCTCCAATATATAGGCATCTTTGGGGGTGTGTGACACGCTCTTTAAGATATTTAAGTCTATATTATATTCCAGGCCGACCTAGCACATAAGTGGAATAAATTCAAAGGCCATGTTCTACTCATCCAATCGAGATGATTTTTAGATCAATCTTACACCTCTCCGAAAGAGGAATCCAATAAAAATATTGGGATCATCATCTGAGCAACACACTCCGGAGTCTGGACCTAGTTGTCCAATTTTAACAATGCAAAGGGTTGTTGGCTACCGACTGAAGACAAATCTAGGAGAAAATTTATCCTGTAGGGGTCACCCACTTATGGTGGGTAACATGCATAACAATGACCATTGATATAGGAGTGAACTTGGTATAACAATGACTTTGATATAGTAGTAACTTTGTATGGAAGTGATCTTTGATATAGTAGTAACCTTGTATGGCAGTGACCTATTGATATGGCAGTGACCTTGAGGAATATTGTTATGGCAGTGACCTTGAGGGATGCTGATATAACAGTGACCTTTATGTATTGATGTTAATTTTAGTTAACAATGGTATGTTCTATGCTTAACATATTTACTTCAATGTTCCTTAAGCAACCCAATAACAATTTCCAATTTAGATTTCCAGTAGCAATCACATTGACAGTAAAAGTAGATAGAACATGAAACAAAATGCAGAAGACAAGCCAAGACAAGAGGACATCAAATTTGGCGGAAGCTAGGGAAAAGCGTTAATGTGGGGAATTTTTTATTATCAATTCTTCTTATTATCATATAAAAAAGTTTAGCATAGAGAGAGAGTACAAAAAGTCAAATTGACTTGCCCAATTCAAAGTCAAAACAACCCTGTCAATATCTACAGTCCACTGCAGTCAAAATTCAGCCCTAACCAGAAAGTCAACGTTGGTCAAAGAAAAAATAGGATGTCCTCAAAACAGCTCGGTCTTCCCCAATCAAACTCAGCCTGGTTATGAGGTTAAAGTAACCCAAAACAGTGACAAAGTCAATGGTCAAACTCGATCAAACTATTGTCCTGAAAACTGCGGTCAACTTGCAATTTTGTTCTGTGGTCAAAGTGCTCAAAATACCTCGATTTCTGAGCCAAAAGATATGCCCTGCCCAAACAAATAATTACCCAAAAAATCGAAGTCAAACTCTCCTTGGAAGGTCAAATTCAACATTGGTCAATGCTGGTCAAACTTCAGTCAACTTTGTAATTTCGGCCTTGTAATTTTGATTCTAAAATTCGTCCTTGATCGACACGTGTGAGAGAAAAGAATGCCCAATGTTGTACGGACCAATGCGAGAAGGAGAGATAACGTGTGAGAGATGATGATGCCAAATGAGGTGAGAGGTCACTTGAATTGATACAATTCGTTGTGGGTGAAGAGTCACATCCATTGGGCTTCATGAGCCTACATGTTAATGTGGCCGACCTAAAAAATTTGCACATGTGTGGCCATTGTTACCGGTCAAACTAGCAGGGGTCCTAAAAGGGGATCCTTGAAAGGCTACCACTAGGTCAAGGCCAACAATGGAGCAATAGCCCACTTTCACCTCGGTTAAGGCTCCCTACTCTTTGCAAAATTTCACAGATGGGAGAGGACCCATTATAATAAGAATCACGAAGTTGAATGGATCAATGATAGGATGAGAGGTGATCCTAAAATCGTATTCACAGAAGAGGCTCAGATATATGGCTTGCTTGCTTTGAAAGCAAGGCTAAAGGCTCTCTAGGAAGGGCTTAGGGAAATTCTAAGAGCTAGGGTTTGAGTATATGACTTGTCAAGAAGATCTTAGCTCCTAAGATCTTTGTGGAAACTTGGATTCCAAGTGGTCTTTGTGAAATTGGCTTCAATATGTTATGGGACCACACGAGACCAGTTGGACCCAAGGTTAGGTCAAGGGAATGGGGTTGAGCAACCAATGATGTGCTTGACCTAATCAGGGAGGAGAGGGGGATCAAGGAAGAATTTTTCAATGAAAGTTAATGCAATTATTGCAGTGAGGTTTCTAGCCTAAGGAAACCAAGGGCAAGAATCAGTCTTCAAGCTAGAGCTTGTGATATCTCAAGATCCCACTGTCGGAATCTCATGAAATTTGGAGGGCTTCTTGAAGACACACCAGCTCAGTTGTGGACCAAAAATTGAAGTGTTCGGATGGATATATTTTGAGATAATTGACGTCCTAGGTGACCTATGTAGGCTAGTCCTAGAAAAGAGGGGAAGGTGAAAGAAATAATCTTTGAGGGGATCACCTATGGAGGAACAGTGTCTAATCCTTTGGGAAGATTGGAGTCAAGTAGAATTATGACTATGGATATTAAAGTTTCTATGTCAAGGAGGCCTCAAAGACAACTTCGCATAACATTAAGGAAGCAACAAAAGTAGCTTCAAGGACTTTATACTTTGTTTTGAAAAAAAGATGGCTTATAAAGATGAATTTCAACTATGAAGCATCTCTAGGAACATTCACTCATAATACATGGCCCATACATGAAGCATCACTATCTAGAAACACAATTTCCATAACTTCGCATAAATGGATGCAAATAATTAGCCCTAGTATAGCAAAATCCCAGAAAAAATGTATGCAACAAAATTAGAAAGAAAGAATAGCATTTAATTTCACTTACATGTATTAAGAGTATATCCAACCATCAAAACTTTTCCAATCAAGAAGCGCCAAGACAAGAGAAAATGATCCAAACATCAAAATTCATTCCATGCTCCAAAAATTCATCTTCCAAAAAGAATAGCGAAAATGTCATAAGAGAGAATGATCCATCCAAGTGATGATGCTAAAATGAAATCACATAACTTATATTTATACACTTCTAATGAGTTTTATTTAGCTAATTAGGCCTACATTAGCCCTTAGAATAAAATAATGTGAAAATAACTAACTTTTGGTGACAAGCCCACCAAACTAGCTCATAAACAAAAGAATAAGCCTCTCAAGAGGTCGAATAATCAATAATACATGTTGTTGGGCCTTATAAGAAGCCTAATAAAGCCCATAAGTGCCATAATGATGAATAAGACTCCCAAAAGTAGTGGACAAGGGGTTGGCCCCTTGTTCTCCAAATAATAAACCTGTGGTGCTCCCAACAGGTGTGGGGGCACACAAGTAACCTCATGGGTCTACAAATAGATTGAAGATGCCTGCAGACAATCTGCAAGGGCTCAGATGATGGTGTAAGTGACGCCACATCAGCATAGAGGTCCTGGGTCATCTGCCAAGTGCATGGTACAACTATGGGGTCGGTTGAGCATGGTGAACCAGGTGCATCTTCCTCGTCCAATATGAGAATCTCGAGCGATCTTTGAACATATTTGTTGTCTACTTCTGTGGAGGTCCATGGCTGTCTACACACACCCTACATGTGCCAATGTAGCCCTCGGGTTAGAACCATGTATAGGGAGACCAAACCCAAAATTGAGACCATTTGCAGTCCTGCATAAGATCCAATGCATCCACTTGCCTTCCAGTACAACAAGTCATTTAAAGAAATCGAGTTAAAGAGCTCATAAACCATGGACAACAAGAGGGCACTTCATAATGGCATGCCCTTCCATAGTGGGATTTGGCATGTGCTAATGTCTCCAAGCTCCAAAGGGGGTTAGCCAAGTACCCTATTAGGTGGTTTCTACCTTTAGGGGGGATAGTATGTCCAAGGTACATCCTTCCAATGGTGGTGGCATGTGATAAAGAGATGAATGGAATAGGGAATGAGAAGGAAAATCTTGGGCCACGTGTCAAGGTACAAGGGTAGCTAATAAAGGGAAACCCACACTTGGGTATATAATGTATAGGCGGGAGCAATCGTGGTGCACGATGTTAATCAGTGGTTGTCATTGATGTCAACCCAAGTAGCACCAGGGGCTACCCCGATGTTGCATGGGAATTTTGACTTGAAAACTTACTCTATTCCGAGTCAAGAATATTTTGGATGATTTCTACTTGTCGAGATGTTTCTGTTGATATATGGCATGCCACGTAATTCTTCATGGTTTGAGAGATATTCATGTTTGAAGTTAGTAACCCCAGTTAGTGGGCTAAAGCCCCATGGGGTTGTAGCATGACACTAACCATTGGTTGTGGTCATTGAATATTCAATAATTAATATTTTTTTAAACTCATAAAATCCCTCCAATGTTCACTTGTTGAAGACCCTCTCAACCTAACCATTTATATAAATTGTGACCCTCATATCCTCGTGATGTAAGGATTTCGCTACAAAAAACAGGTCATCGCGGCATTATCGCTATAACTTTTTTCTACGGAGCTTTAGATGCTAAAAAAAGACCCCATTTGAGCCGAAATCCTGATGAAGCGCGTGACCGAATTTCAGATATTGGTTCGCTATATTTTCGGAGATATGATCTGAGCAAGTTAGGGTTTTTGCAGGCTCCCGAATTTCATGTCAAACAGGTGACCTTGGGAAAATCGTCATAACTTTTTCTCTGAGCATCGGATTCAAATTTCGCAAAAAGTGATAGAAAGAGAACGGGCTGAAGATTGTTGGATATCGTTTTCAGGACCAAAGGTTGAAACAGTGACACATGGCACTCTGTACAAGTTCACTCTATTGAACCAGTCTATAATCAGGTCATCGTAAGAGATTGGGCATAACTATTTCTTGAAGAATCCAATATTGATCAGACCTATGGGGTTGGAAAGAGGACTCAGAGGACTACCACAGGACGCAATTTCAGACCTTGGAGATCTGAAATTACATAAATATAACAGATTCAATATCCAGCTTCTAGAAGGCAAGAAAAAATATGCATTCAAGGATCACTGCAATAAGGACAACACATCAACAGTCAAGGGTAAGTCTGCTACAACAAGGTATGTATGATTAGTGTTTGAATTTTAATTTGAATATCATATCTGACATGCGTTTTTGTTATAAAATTATATATTACAAAGTAATGCAACAAATAAAATATGCGGAAAACACAAGCACACAAAACACATAAAACCAGAGAGACACAGATATACGTGGTTCACCCAGTTTGGGCTACGTCCACCCCAAACAACCAGTCCTTCCTTTCTATTATCCAGCAAAATGAAGAGACACAACCTACAGCAGATCCGCTGTAATATCCTTTGTTCTCTCTCACAGTCTCCCTATCTGTTTCTCGCTCTGAGAATACACATACAACACACAGCCGCAATACAATACCCTCATACAAGCGAGGGGTTGCCTTCTAGGGAAAAAAAACCCTAAATTAAACATAACTTCTACCATCAGATCATCCGCCTAATGAACGGCCTAGATTGACTAGAAATTACTATACTTTTACAAGGCAATTTTACATCTGTTTTTAGCTTCGGGGGCGCTGCCCCCGAAACCCCCCACTAGGGAGGGGCTCCATAAATTCATAGCCGCCCCCCCTAGACCCCCTAGGTAGCGTTTAATTGCGGGCGGCAACATACAGGGATCCAACATTGTGATACAAAATAAACAAGATAATCTAGCTCCACACCCAATAGTTTTTGCACGACAGTGTAAGTATTTTTTATGTATGTTTGATTGGGTTTTGTTCATAAATGTTGAACGTATTTACATTTGAATTTTGAATATTTCTCTAACATATGGTTTGCAAGACAGTGTAAGTATTTTGTTTGTATATTGGTTTGGGTCTTGTTCATTAATGCATGTGCAGGAAGGAGGACACAATAGGACAACTTAGACACATACTATAAGTACAATGCAATGCCAAAGTACCATTGCTTGAAGCAAGCACAACAACACCTCAGCAATTGCTAGTGTTCAAAGAGGCAGTGTCAAGTCAAGTATCAGGTCGTGTCAAAAGTCAGTATTGTAAAAATAATCATTGTAAAATTGTAAAAGAGTCATTACTGTAAAAGATTCAATCTGCCTAGAGTTGGAGAGGCACTGTTGGGAGGTGTAAGTTTCATTGTTGGATAATGTTATGGTTGGGTTACAGGTCATAGCGTGATTGGGTGATTGGTCTAGTTCAAGAAAATCATTGTGAATCATATTGTATCGTGGATCATTGTCCCTGGTACGAGAGTCAACACTCTTGTCTTATTTCTGATCATTATAGGGTGGCATGGAGGTGCTTGTTTGGTGCATGAAGTCACCTACAGGTTGGAGCTTGTGAACACTTCAGGGTGGTAGGTCGATCTAAGATGTCGGAGCATCCATTCAGTTGACTACTGAAGAAACCAGGGCATTGGGGCATCCTTCCAGTGGGCGTTGGAGAAGAATGTTTTTCTAGAATTCTAGGAAGTTGTACCTTTCATTTCAGTTGGGGTTGAAGATTAAAGAATTTATTAGAAAAACGTTCGGTGGTTTTTGACCCAGAGGGGGTTTTCCAACTAAAATTCATGTGCCTATTGTGTTCTATTGTTTACTGTTGTTACTGGATAAACATCAAGAATAATTGAAGATTAACCACTGCTCTGAAAATATTTAAAAGTGCTAATTGATAAGATACTGATTCACCCCCCCTCTCAATATTTCCAACAATTGGTTTCAACGCTTGGTTCCTTCAATAGTAGTCTAACAACTGGAAGGAGATCATGGAGTATAATAAGAATACAGTTCCTCTGTTCAATGGAAATAACTACACACTTTGGAGTGGAAGAATGTAGGTTCATTTGCTGGAGCAAGGTTACGAAGTATGGGAAATCATTGAAAAAGGCTTTACAACGACACAGGATGAACAAGGTAAGAAAAATATGGTATATGATGCAAAGGCTAAAGATCTCATTATCAGTGGACTTATCGAATCTGTCTATCTTAGGGTACTAAGTTGCAAAACTGCTAAAAAAGTATGGGGCAAGCTTGAGAATATATATGCAGGTGACTCAAATGTGAAAGAAGCAAAGCTTCAAATTTACAGGGCAAAATTTGAGCAACTCAAAATGAAGGAAGATGAAAATATTGATGCATACTTACAGCGTGTTGATGAAATAACAAATGCATTGGAAGGTTTGGGAGAACCTGTTGACACGAAAATTTTTGTCCGAAAGATCCTTAGAACCTTGGCAGCAAGATTCAACCCAAAGGTATCTGTCTTGGAATATAGTTCGAATCTAGCCAATCTCAGCAAAGATGAATTGCATGGAGTGGTTACAACACATGAAATGAGGATTGAAGAAGAGGACGACACATCTCACCTAGAAACAACATTCGTCGCATCCAAGAAAACTAGAAGGAAAAGCATACTCCAAAAGCAAAAACTTGTAGTTGTAAGGAAGAAGAAAAGGAAGAAGATGAAGAACAATTTTCAGATAAAGAATTTTCCTACTTCACGCGAAAAATGAGAACAGATACGGGGAAATTCAAAGGTAAACTTCCATTGATATGTTTCGATTGTGGTGAGGTTGGAAATTTTGCAGCCAAGTGTCCTCACAAAAATGAGGTTGTTACGAAAGGAAAGAAAGGTCTGAGGAAGTTCAACAAGCAAGGCAAGAAGAAATGGTTTAAGAAGAGTTTCTTCTCCAAAGAAGATAACTCCTCATCTGATGAAGACAATGATAACGAAGAAGAAATCAACAAAAGAGTATTGTTTATGGCCAAGCATAATAAGCAAGAAGCATCTGACAAAAAAAGGAGATGACTGAGGTTGAATTTCAAAACAAAGTGATTAGGGTTATCAAAGAGCTCAAGGTTGAGAAGAAGCATGTCAACACTCTTGAAGACGAATTAAATATAGAAAGGGAACAGGTCCTAAATCTTAAAATCAAGGTTGAAGAATACAAACGAGTTGAAGAATCGCACAAGGAAGAATTAAAGGAAAGCAACAAGGAAAGAGAAGCATTGGAAGCTGAAATAGTTTCTCTACGAAAGCAAGTAAAAAATGGAAAAACTCTTCAAAACTACACCAACAACTCCAAGGCATTGGAAGAAATCATCAACAATCAGCGATCAAACAGTGACAAGACTGGTCTTGGTTACAAAGAAAAATATGAAAAGGAGCCAAGTCCTTCTATGACAACAAAAGAAGATGGATATGCAAAATATAACAAGCAGGTAGACCTCCCAGCCAAATCAAGAGATCAGGACTCGCAGGAAAAACCATGGAAGGCAATTCCTAGAAGAAGATTTCCTCCCAGGTATCAACCTATCTTCTATGGTCATTGTTATTCATGTGCAAGGTTTGGACATACAGCTATAGAATGCCACACGTATGTTTGGAATAAACACAGTTTTGGGAGATCTTTAAGAAAGGGATATTCCGGAACTCAGCAGAATATTAACAAATTTGATCATTTGAGAGATGATGTCGAATGTTACAAATGCAACAATTTTGGACACCTGGCTAAAGATTGCAAACTTGGAAGTTCTTCAACGGAATTCTCGCAAAATTAGAATAAACAAATATGGAAAAAGAAGACTGAAAAATGTGATATCGCTCTCAAGGCTCTAAGCAACAAAAACATTTGGTATGTTGATAGTTTGCTCAACTCATATGATTGGAGATAGGAATAAGTTCATATCCTTGAAGGAAAATAACGATGGAACAGTGTATTTTGGAAATGATGGGTCTTCAAACATCATAGGAGTAGGTACAGTCACACTTGGAAGCAAGAATGGATTAGCGAAAGATGTGTTGTTGGTTGAAAATATGAATCACAATCTTCTCAGTCTTGGATAAATGTGTGATCAAGGACACGCGATGCTATTTAACTCTAAGAAATGTGAAATTAGGAAAGGCAAGTTCGGTAAAATTGTGGCTACAGCAAGCAGAGCTCCAAATGACATATATATTTTGGATAAGACACCTAAAGGGTGCTTTTTGGCCAAAGAAGACGAAAGTTGGTTATGGCACAAACGAATGGGACATATAAATTTCGACAATTTGGTCAGGATCAACAAAAAGGAAGCAGTAAGAGAAATGCCTAAAATTTCAAAACCTACCAATACGATATGTGAATGTTGTCGGCACGGCAAGCAGACAAAAGAACACTTTGCATCATGTCCATTGGAATTAGCACATATTGATCTATGTGGTCCTATGAGAACAAAAGGTTTAGATGGAGAATTATATTTTACGTTAATGATAGATGATTACACCAGAATGACAACCGTCAGCGTCTTAAAGAAAAATACTAAGGCATTCGAGTGTTTTAGAATCTACAAGGAATTGGTTGAAAATGAAACTAATTTGAAGATCAAATGTCTGAGATCAGATAATGGCAGAGAATTCACTTCCAAGGTATTTCAACAGTACCGTGATGAAAATGGAATAAAAAGGCAATTCTCAAAAGCCAGAACACCACAGCAAAATGGAGTTGCTGAAAGAAAAAATAGAATCGTACAGGAAATGGCCAGAACAATGTTAAATGACTCAAAATTAGATGATAAATTCCGGGTTCAAGCAATCGATACAATTGTATTCATTATAAAAAGAGGTTTGTTAAGGAACAATTGTAACATGACTCCATACGAATTATGGAAAGAAAGACCGGCTAACGTCAAATACTTCAAAATATTTGGAAGAAAATGCTACATCAAAAGAGAAGATAAAAAATTAGGCAAGTTTGATTCCTGTGTCGATGAAGGTATTTTCGTTGGTTATTCACGCAAAGGAAGGCTTATAGATGCTACAATCCGAGGCGAAAACAAATAGTGGAAAGCATAAATGTTAGTTTTGATGAAGATTGTGTTACAAAGGATGACGATGAGATTGTCCCTTCAAGCAAATCTGAGGGATCTAAGGGAGAATCTATGAAGGATGAAGAAAAAGCTCCAGAACAAGACCAATCAAATAAGGAAACAATAGCCAACAAAGAGAAAATAAGAAATGATCAGCAGGATGTACAAGAAAATTCTCCAAAATATTTAAAGGAATGGTGTCAAAAGAATCATCCGTCAAATCAAATCATCAACAACATAAATGAAGGAATTGGAAGCAGAAGAAGTCGACAACTTCGTTCATCACAACAAGCCCACCTTGTTTTTTTAGCAACTTTTGAGCCTAGCAATTTTGAGGAAGCTAGTCAAGATGAACACTGGGTAGCAGCTATGAATGAAGAACTGGATCAAATTGAGAAGAACGATACTTGGGAATTGATTCCACGACCAAAAGATAAAAATGTTATTGGAACTAAATGGGTCTTCAGAAACAAATTGAATGAGGATGAACAAGTTACTAGGAATAAGGCAAGATTAGTCTGCAAAGGATATGCACAAGTTAAAGAAATTGATTTTGAAGAAACATTTGCTCTTGTTGCCAAAATGGAAGCTATCAGAATTTTTCTCACTTGTAATATTCCCAATTAGCAACAGCTAATTGGAAATATTAATTTTTGACTACTTTACTTTAATAAAGTTAAGTTAGAAATAAAGTGGGTGAAAGGGACACTTAACTCACACTTAGGATAAAAAGCATTACTTTGCTGAGTACCAGTCCTACGGTCAGGAGTTCAGAGGCGCCCTTGCATTCCATGACATCATACAACTCAAGAGGGACAACAAACCCCGCAACCATAACAGAGGAAACAAGCACTCACAGGATGGGGATGTACAACACACTGTAGGCAGATTTTATCTGCCGACATTTGATGGATCATCCAAGTGTTTGGCAAAGGCTTGGGTGGAGAAGTTGGATATCTATTTCCAGCTTAATCAGATGGCAGAGGCAGAGGCCATCAAGGTGGCAGCGCTGCACCTGGAGGGCGAGGCCCATGATTGGTGGTTCCATGGGATGGCTACGCTGGGGCACTCGGGGGTGACAACATATGTTGAGTTTACACGGAGGCTGATAGAGAGGTTTGATCAGAGGGATCCAGAGGAGCACTTTGTTGAGCTAACTAAGCTCAAGCAGACTGGGAGTCCGGACACATACATTTCAGAGTTTTTGAGACTCTCCGTGATGGTACCTGACTTATCTTCAGCCAAGATGATCTACATGTTCATTGATGGATTGGCAGAGCCTCTTCGGGGGTTAGTTAGATCGACGAGGCCAACTACACTCCATGACGTAGTTGGGAGGACTCGGGACTTGCAAGATGCATTACCCCAGACTAGAGCTCCTTTCCCCAGAGACCGGCATTTCAGCCAAAGGGGAAGGACACGAGGGTTCCACCTCCAAAGGGGAACCAGAGCCGAGGGCCTTTGGATGATGAGACCAGGAGAGATCTGAGGCGGAAGAAGCTATGCTTCACATGCCAAGAGCCATGGGCACTAGGACATCGTTGTGCCGCGGAGAAGGCACACTACATTGAGGTTTTCTCCGACAGTGATAGAGAAGAGGATGAGTATGAGGAGATGGAGGTAGGAGGCAACAGTGCGGTATAGAGAGGAGATCATCCACCACCTCCACCACCAGGAGTGGGAGATGCAGCGTTTGCACCTACCGGGGGAGTCCTTGCTTCTTTGCGAGGGGTTCCCAAATACTTGACACTGCGTGTCTGAGGTACAGTGCAGGAACAACGTGTTTTGGTATTAGTGGACAGTGGGTGTAATATCCCGGATGGCATATTTTTACTAAAAATGCAGATAAATAAATAAACTCCACAAAATGCCGCAAAATCAACATTTATTTACAGAAGATTGCCATGTAAAATTAAACACATAAATACTGCAATCGAAGACCACATAGAACAGGAGAAAAATCTCAGCTTTTATTATAGATAATAAATAGGGGTTTACATATAGATCTGACCCAGAAAGAGCTGAGATAAGAAACCGGCCACCAAGATAAGCTGTTGAACGGTGCTGGCCACAAACTGAACTGCTGCACTCTCCCTCCGGCAACAGCTGACACTGAATCCACTGAAAATGATGAAGCCCAAGTTGAAGATCTGAATGATCCTCACACCAAACTCCTGAAGCACTGTGAAACTCCTAAGTGAAGTCTCCTCAAGAGTATTGGGTTTTCGTCCAATACCCACAAATCACCCGAGGGTTTCCGTCCTGGGGCTACGACATGAAGTAGAGAACCGCGTCCTCAAACCTCTCATACACAAGCAAATGATCTACTCCAAAGATGTCTCCCAATGGCCTCCTCCCTTTCTTTTATAGATCCCTTGGAGCCTTCTAGAGCATTATTTTTTTATTATTTTATTTATGGAGCACTTTTCCCTTTTTATTAAAATATTATAAAATATTCCTTTTTAATGCAGAAAAGGGTATATCGGCTACCACGCCTCCTCTGGTCACTGAAATCTCTGTCTAACTGTCCCATCGTGTAGGTCTTTTCGTCCCGGTTCCGATGAGCTATTACACTAAGGTGTTCCATCGCATATTCCTCCCGAAATGCCACCTTGAGCATAATTAGCTGAGTTAAGCCCATAAATAACTCAAAATTCCGAAAGTTATCGGAATGCATTGGAACGAAAGCCAAACTGCTCGGATGATGGAGTATATCAAGCGAATGCCTCCGAACACCATGAAAACTCCTCAAAACTCCTCTGAAAAGCTCCTGAGCCCACTGATAGCACCAATCTGTACATGTGACCTGTCTGCTCCTAACTCTGGAAGTCCCTCCTAGCCCTGTCATGGATGATACCAAAAATGGGAATATTACAGACCTCCCGCCCCAAGATTGCTTGCCCTCAAGCAATCGAAATATGTGGACCACTCTATTGGCCCGCCGCACCTCAAACCCAATGCCTGGATCCCATACCAACCTCGAGGTGCTGCTATGCACCTGTGTCAAACCTCTCGGAACAGACCCCTCAATGCTGGGATCCCAAACTGATCTCTCTCTATCCTAGACAACAAACAATCCTCCCGGATCCCAACGCCACCAGGGCCAATCATCGCCCAAGTCCCATGGCTCAGGCTGTGCACTGTCTCTAACTATATCTGATGCTCTCAGAGGTGAAGACCACCAACAAGCATCAATGCCCCCGGGCTCCTGCTGTGCTGTACCTGTAACTGCATATGCTGCCCCACCAACTGCATACCAACTCATCACTTCTCTCCAATCCAGGTCCTGACTCAATCCCATGCTGATCCTGCTCTCCTAAAATCGGGAAGGAGTCCTGAAGTAACGACAACCGGTGCCCTCCTGCCAACTGGAATCTGTAACATCTACTGTGTCTAAGGGCCCCTGCTCTGATGTGCTCCCCACGAAAAATACTGTACCATCAAGAGGGTACCAACTCATGATCTCCCGCCAGTCCATCCTGGAAGAAGAATCCAATGTAGCAACAACTACACATGGAACATGCCCAGGGTGTTGTCGCCAGCTCGTAGTCAACTCCCACTGCTCTGCCCTGTCTACCATTGGAAACTGCCTGTAGAAGGAAGCCCCTCTCTCTATAGTGGGCCAAAGTGGACAAGACATGCTGCAAGCCCCATCGATGTACTCCTGGAGAGTACTACTCACTGAAAGTACTGCAGCTCGGCCGACTGTATGTACATCTATCTGTACCTCATCAATGTGTCGGCCCAAAGATGGATGCTCCACCATCTCCAACAACTCATCCCTCTCATCGGGAATGTAAAACTCCTGCTGTCCCCTAGCTCCCTGCAGAACTATCCCATCGACCCCCAATATCTCTAGAGGATATGGATCTGCAACTGCCGTCACTGTACACGGTGTCTGTGCATCTGACTGCTCCTCCTCAAAGGCTGACCCCAATGTTAGCCGCATATCCATCATAGGCTCAATGTGGGCGCCCATCTGGATCTCCCCCAAAGGAATATCATGCCTGATGTGAATAATATCCTCCTCTGCTAACTCAGGCTCCATCATACGCTGCTCTGACTGAATCATCACAAGGGACTCATCACCCAGAGTATCTCCTATACAGTCCCCTGACTGCTCACCCTGCACACTGGAATACAGCTCTAGTCTACTGTCATCATCTCTGCATGACTGCTCTCGCTCCACGGAAGCATCCTCAACTGATCCCATGGACTCATCTGAAGAAGAGCCCTCACCCTGTCATACAGATGGAATGTCTACCTGCTCTAGCTCTGCCACCTCATCTGCATCTCTCAAACATGAGTGATCAGGCCCCCAAGGTTCTTTGCAAATGAAGCAAAGTCCCTTCCTCCTCAGCTCATTTTTGCTGCATGACCTACCAAACTGGAGCCGCTCCTCCCTGGTCAACTGTCTCCTGAGAAACTCAATGTTCTGCTCAACTAGCCCTTGGGCTAGCTCATAAGCAGCAGGCGAGACCAACTGCTCTCTCCTCCAAATGCTCAGCAACCGGGTCTGCAACTCTCTGCCAATGGTCTCATGGTCTCTCATACATGACGACAAGATGGACTGCATATGTGATATGACAGTATCAGGATGATGTCTCCTAATGCTAAAGAAGCATCGGAACACCTGCAAAATCAGGTCATCACACCCAAGGTCAATCATGATGACATAAGTCTTGATTGTGGCCATACTCCATAGAATCTCAAGCTTCTTCCCAAAGGTAGAACCTGTCCTGTTGTCCAAACCCTGAAAAGTCTCTACAATCAACCTGAAAATTCTTTTCATAATATCATCATTGTAGGGGGGGAAGGGTGCTGTTATCCTCAAAATATCACTAAAGCAAGAGGCAGTTATAAGCTTGACTCTTTCACTTGGATGTTCCAAAATCCTAGCTTGTACCAATGCAAGCATAGATGGCTCCAAAGCCCAATTTAAACTCCAATCAGATTGCTCTACCTTTGAAAGGCAGGAATCTAGTTTCTCTAACATGGGAAAGTCATTTTCTGATCTGCCACTCTTTAAGTCCATCCCAAGTGCATAAAGCCAATTTCCCACTTCTTCCTCTTTCTGCAAATTCCTCGGATGCCTTTGTTTGAGCAAATTATGTACCTTCTTGGAGAAGGGTCTGTTGTTCTGTTTTGTTCTCTGGTTTTCTGACGCATGGTGGTTTAAGGAACCAACCTCTATTTTCATTTTCATCAATCTGTTTAGGAATTCCTCCATGGTTCAGCCAATGATGTGGTCACTGTTTTTTCTGAGTTTTTATAGTGGTGTAAGTGTGGTTTTTTGTCAAACAGTTCAAATACACACTGCTGTAGGTGACATGTGTTCGCTGGTGTCAAATACAGGTGTATAGTGGAGAATTTATAAAAGAACCAGTCTTAACCCAATGGCTGGTATTTCTTCTCATACTCAGAAATTTGTAACTTCATTAATAGACTTACATCAAGACTGTGTTAGACAATACATGATAATTTACTCCACAGAAACCATCAATAAATGCATAACAAAGATACAAGAGGAACCTGGTATGTATTGATTATCGCAGAGGCCACCTTCCAAAGAAATTTCCGCCATGTTTGAAGAAGATCATGCTGTCCAAGAATGTAGCCACAAGTTCTAACCTTGAAGTGCTGTCACAAGACCGTACCAGCAAGCAACCACTAACAGTATTTCTCCCCACGAATACAGCACCAAAACAAGGTAGCACGCACAAGTTAAGCCCACGAACAGTCTGGTATGATACGATGGTGATTATGACTCTTTGATGAAATTGGTCTTGGTTATGCAGGCAACTCAATTAAATTTCTCCAGAAAGGCTGCTACAAGTCAATATGTCGCTTCAGCCATTGATGAATTAACATATGTCCTGCAGCCTTGAATTGGCGTCCTTCCCCTATCTTACTGCTGCTCCACGATACTGAAAAATAAGTTCACCCTTCAGAAATATTCAACGTGTTCGACTGTCGATTAAACACGTCCCTGCCAACCCTTCTTTTGATGGTGGCCTGCGTATCTTTAAACCGATCCAAAATATTCACTTGGAAATATAATTCATGACAGGGACATGATTAAGTGGATGCATCGATCACGATTTTTTTTTTTTCCATATTTTTTTTTTCCACCACCGCTTAGCCACGCTGAGGACGATGTCACCTTGTGCTCACAAATGACTTAGCGTCAGGTAAATACATAAATTCAGCAAGGTTCGGCCTCATACATGCGCTTATTTGTCTCCGGCTCCGACTCTCAGCAATGAGACGATGTGGCCCCTAAAATGTTACTCCATGGCTTTTGCCAATTAAAGAATTCAGCTGTGAGCAGCTCCATAAGAAAATCATAACGCTCCCCCCTCAATTAAATTGCCCGATAGAAATTCAACCTCTAATAAGTTTGACGGCCCTTCTAATTAAATTCGTTTCTTCAATTATTTCTACGGCAATCAGGAGATTTATGGCCCAAGGCCTCAAGAAATTGTTCTTCTGCAGCTATGTGGCTCTTTGACCATAATCGGCTCGGCCCTGCTTCACCAATTTGCTCGGCTGGAAATGGCGGCTCAAGGCGGCTTGGATTTAATTAAAGCCGGCTTCTTATAATTTCACGGTTCTATCTCTCGACCCAGTTGAATATGGAATTTTCAGCTCAGGTCTCCTCATTATCGATTTGCAGACTTGTTTCAATAAAAATTTTGACGTCCCTCGATAAGCTTGACACTTCCTAATGTTTCACGCCCAAAGTTTTAATTCCTTTCACGCACAGGAAAATTGGCCCCACAACTTCTTTCCTCCGCTGCGAGCACTACCGACGTTGAGGGATTTCAAGCGGCTCCCACACTCACTCGGAATCGACCGACTTCTCCCAAGCACGTGTAATGGCCTTAATTCGGCTATCCCGAAATCGCAGGGAAGTCTTGGCCCACCAAATTTCGGCTACGCTTGCGCGTCTTCTGAAGCTCCACACCACACGGGTAAAGCCTTCGTCATATTGCGTGATCCTTGGACTGCGTCCACCTGTAATTTCAAATTGTTTATCGGTCCTTCAATTTCTACACGCCACCCTTATGGCTCGAAACTCCCGCTTACAGGTTTCAAAATTTCAGAAGAATTTCGGCTTTAGTTTTGGCCCTAAATTTTCAAATGGTGCTCACGCTTGAATTACGAGAAGCAGCTCCGTCTTCGCACCCTCTTCGTTCAAGTCCTTGGCCTTCAAATAACCCAGTAGAAATATGCAGATTCGATCTTTAATGATCGTTCGGCAAGTAAGGATTAAACTCCAGTTCAATTGAAAAACAATATTATTCCAACCTGTCCTCCTTCGGCACCTTTGAAAGCACTCCACAAATCTATGTTGGCAATAAACCCTCAGGCTGGCAAGATCACCAGCTCTAATACCACTGTAATATCCCGGATGGGATATTTTTACTAAAATGCAGATAAATAAATAAACTCCACAAAATGCCGCAAAATCAACATTTATTTACAGAAGATTGCCATGTAAAATTAAACACATAAATACTGCAATCGAAGACCACATAGAACAGGAGAAAAATCTCAGCTTTTATTATAGATAATAAACAGGGGTTTACATATAGATCTGACCCAAAAAGAGCTGAGATAGGAAACCGGCCACCAAGATAAGCTGTTGAACGGTGCTGGCCACAAACTGAACTGCTGCACTCTCCCTCCGGCAACAGCTGACACTGAATCCACTGAAAATGATGAAGCCCAAGTTGAAGATCTGAATGATCCTCACACCAAACTCTGAAGCTCTGTGAAACTCCTAAGTGAAGTCTCATCAAGAGAGTTGGGTTTTTGTCCAACACTCACAATTCACCCGAGGGTTTCCGTCCCGGCGCTACGACATGAAGTAGAGAACCACGTCCTCAAACCTCTCATACACAAGCAAATGATCTACTCCAAAGATGTCTCCCAATGGCCTCCTCCCTTTCTTTTATAGATCCCTTGGAGCCTTCTAGAGCATTATTTTATTATTATTTTATTTATGGAGCACTTTTCCCTTTTATTAAAATATTATAAAATATTCCTTTTTAATGCAGAAAAGCGTATATCGGCTACCACGCCTCCTCCGGTCACTGAAATCTCTGTCTAACTGTCCCATCGTGTAGGTCTCCTCGTCCCAGTTCCGATGAGCTATTACACTAAGGTGTTCCATCGTATATTCCTCCCAGAATGCCACATTGAGCATAATCAGCTGAGTTAAGCCCATAAATAACTCAAAATTCCGAAAGTTATCGGAATGCATCGGAACGAAAGCCAAACTTGCTCGGATGATGGAGTATATCAAGCGAATGCCTCCAAACACCACGAAAACTCTTCAAAACTCCTCCGAAAAGCTCCTGAGCCCACTGATAGCACCAATCTGTACATGTGACCTGTCTGCTCCTAACTCTGGAAGTCCCTCCTAGCCCTGTCACGGGTGATACCAAAAATGGGAACATTACAGTGGGGCTACCCACAATTTTATTGATGCACAATTGGTAGAGTGGAGGAGCATACCGACAGAGAGCTTTGATGGGTTTTCGGTACTGGTTCCAGGTGCCAGAACCATGCAGTGTGCCAGGTATGTGCCAGCCTTGGCAGTGACTATGGGGACTTACACTTTGACAGATCATTTCTTTGTGGTGGACATTCTAGACATCAATGTGATACTGGGAGTGCAGTGGTTGATCCCGCTCGGAAAGGTCACCATAGATTGGGAGACCTTGGAGATGGAGTGGACAAACAAGAAGACCGGGAAGCACAAGATGATTCGGGGCATGCACACTTACCCACCACAGACAATTTCGGCGCACTGGATGGAGGCAGATTTCCGAAAGGGAGACATAGACTGGGCAGTGGAGCTACGTGCTTTGGAGGCAGGGTCTACAGGGCAGGCCGTACACCCGGATGTGTAGTCCATCCTAGACAAGTATGCCACAAATTTTGGATATATACCACCAGGGCAGCCACTAGATCGGGGATTTGAGCACACCATTGAGTTGGAGTAGGGCATCCAGGCAGTGATCACTACACCCTATAGGTATTCCAAGGCCTATCGAGATGAGATTGAGAGGGCCATCCATGAGTTCTTGGCACTAGGGCACATCCGTCCTAGCACCAGCCCATTTGCTTCCTCTGTCGTTCTGGTGAAGAAGAAGGATGGCACACTGAGGATGTGCATTGACTATCGGGCTCTCAACAAAAAGACCCTGAAGAACCAATACCCCATTCCACGGATAGATTAGTTGATGGATGAGTTGAGGGGATCGAAGTTCTTTTCGAAGATTGATTTGAGATTCGGGTACCACCAGATTCGCGTGAGGGATCAGGATGTTCCCAAGACCGCTTTCAGATGTCATTACGGTCACTTTGAGTTCTTGGTGATGCCCTTTGGGCTAACCAATGCTCCGGCCACTTTCCAGTCATGCATGAACCACATCTTCCACAGTCACTTGAGGAAGTTTGTGTTAGTGTTTTTTTATGACATCTTGATTTAGAGCAGGACATGGGAGGAGCACCTACAACATATTGAGGCTGTGTTGCGCATATTGGAGGAGCAAAATTTTTATGCCAAGCTCTCCAAATGCGAGTTTGGGCTGACAGAGATGCTCTACTTAGGGCATATCATTGGTGTGGATGGAGTGAGGGTCCACAAAGAGAAGATCAAGGCCATCAGAGATTGGCCAGAGCCGAAGAATGTGACGGAGCTTCGTGGGTTTGTGGGCATCTGCACCTACTACCAGAAGTTCGTCAAGGGGTTTTCCCGACTTTCTGCACCCCTTATGGACCTTACCAAAAAGGGGGCATTCAGTTGGAATGACACAGCGCAGAGGGCTTTTGATAGGCTCAAGGAGGTGATGAGCAGCTGTCCAATTTTAACATTGCCAGATTTTACATAGCCCTTTGTCCTAGAGTGTGATGCATCAGGGGAGGGGATAGGCGCAGTTTTGATGCAAGGAGACCATCCCATAGCTTTCGAGAGCCAAAAGCTATTACCACACGAGAGGTTGTATGCTATATACGACAAGGAGATGTTGGCCATCATGCATGCATTGGCCAAATTTCGACAATACCTGGTGGGGAATAGGTTCAGAGTGAGGACTGACCACAACAGCCTCCGATTCTTTCTAGAGCAGAAGCAGTTGCAGGAGAGGCAGCAGAAGTGGGTCAGCAAGATCCAGGCATATGATTTCGACATCGAGTATGTCAAGGGGAAAAACAACGTGGTGGCCGATGCACTTTCACATAGACCGGCAGCGTTGTCCTTGATGAGCTTAGATACGGACTGTAGGGCTCAGTTGTTGGTAGAGTACTACAAGGACCGTTTTGCCCATGAGGTGTTGGATGAACAAGGTGATGGATGAGGTGATATAGTTCAAGGACAGGATCTTCTTGACCGAGAGCTCCCAGCTCAAGGAGAAGATATTGCACCCCTCACATGATTAGCCATTATCAGGCCACCAGGGGTTCATTAAGACCTATAGGGCCATCAAAGAGAGGTTCTCATGGAAGGGCCTCAAGGAGGACGTACTCCAACATGTCAGGGAGTGCAAAGTATGCCAGCGTAATAAGGGAGAGATGAACCATCCAACGAGTTTACTTTAGCCTCTTCCCATAACAGAGGGGAAATGGGAGAGTATTTCGATGGATTTCATCACAGGGCCGCCCACTGTACAGGGCAAGGATTGCATATTTGTAGTCGTTGACCGGCTGAAAAAGTATGCACACTTCTTCGCTATATCATCACGGTACACTGCAACACATGTAGCGGAGTTGTTCTTCAGAGATGTTTTCAGGTTGCATGGTCTCCCAAAGACCATTGTCAGTGACAGGGATAACCGCTTCATGGGCAGTTTTTGGCAGGAGCTTTTTTGTTTGGTGGGTACCAAGTTGACCCCGAGCACCAGTTATCACCCACAGATGGATGGGCAGATGGAGATAGTGAACAAGTGGTTGGAAGGCTACTTGCGAAACTATGTCACCGAGCAGCAAAAGGCATGGCTACGATGGTTGCACTTGGGGGAGTACTATTATAACACCACTCATCATATGTCTATCGGTATCTCTCCATTTTATGCTTTATACGAGTATCATGCTTTATCTTTTGCTGACGTGATTTTTGGTGCTAGCAAGGCCCCTAGGGCCAAGGATTGGATCCAAGAGAGTCAGGATATACTCCGGGCTCTTAAGGATAACATAGCTACAACGCAAAATCAGCAGAAGTTGTATGCCGACAGGGGACGGGTTGAGAGGCAATATGAGGTAGGGGACTTGGTCTACCTACGATTGCAACCATATTGACAATCCACGCTGAAGCAGAAAGGGGCTGAGAAGCTCAAGCCCCACTTTTATGGACCATACAGGGTGACACGCACGATTGGGGAGGTTGCATATGAGTTGGAGCTGCCCACTGCTAGCAAGATTCATAATATTTTCCATGTGTCATGCCTGAAGGAGGCATTGGGACAGTAGGTGATTGCAACTGAGGAGCTCCCACCCTTAGATGATGAGGGGCACTTAGTGTTGTAGCCAGAGTCCATCATTGACACTAGGGAGAGGCAACTGCGGAGTAGGACAGTCAGGGAATACCTGGTGAGATGGAGGAATTTACCAGATGAGGATGCCACTTGGGAGAGTGAGAAAATTTTACAGCATCCATCATTGCAGTTGCTTGAGGACAAGCAACGTTTTGGCGGGGAGGACTGTAATATTCCCAATTAGCAGCAGCTAATTGGAAATATTAATTTTTGACTACTTTAATAAAGTTAAGTTAGAAATGAAGTGGGTGAAAGGGACACTTAACTCACACTTAGGATAAAAAGCATTTCCTAAAGTCACTTGGAGACATGATTAATGGGCAGCGTGGGGCCTAGAGACAAAGTAGCAGCGTGGAGGAGATGTCAGCGTGGGCAGCGTGGGCCCAAGACAGCGCAGAGCTAGAGGGACAGTGTGGCTCAAGGAGACAACGTAATTTGTGGTGGGGCCTAGGTGAGAGCAAGCCTCTCCAAGCATAAAAAGGGAGAGATTCTCCTCATTTGATCATTCTATTATGCATCTATGATATTTGTCTTTTGACATTGAGAAAGCTTTTGCTGTTGAGAAAAGTCTACATGTGTTGTTCAACACATCGGGTGTCTCCGTGCGGAGATCCCAACCTCAGCCCCGGGGAACTTCGAGTGCCTGCTCGGGTGAGGAGTTCCATCCCTGATTTTTTACAGAGAGATGTAGCAGCCACAGTTGGGATCATTCACTTGCATCTATGATATTTGTCTTTTGACATTGAGAAAGCTTTTGCTGTTGAGAAAAGTCTACATGTGTTGTTCAACACATCGGGTGTCTCCGTGCGGAGATCCCAACCTCAGCCCCGGGGAACTTCGAGTGCCTGCTCGGGTGAGGAGTTCCATCCCTGATTTTTTAGAGAGAGATGTAGCAGCCACAGTTGGGATCATTCACTTGCATAGACAGCGCAGTCAGTGAGAGGGAGGACACAGTTTTTGGAGGAGGAGATTCCGGATTGAGGGTTTATCAGGGGATTCAACCCGACAGAGTTGGAAAGGGGTTAGCACTTCCCTATTCCATCATTTTGGTAGAGTTGGAGGCCATATTTTGCAGCAGATCATTCAGGGCCAGCGTTCATCACTGGGATAGCGTTATACCTCAAGGGAGGTCATTTTCCGAGGTCATCCATTTCCAGAAAGCTCTCTGGGCTTTTCTGGGTATTTGGTGGAGAGGCCATTCCCAAAGTTTCACAATTTTCTGAGTTGGGGAGCAGCCCCAAATAGTTGATCTATTCCAGCAGCAGCACCAGCACCAACAGCTTGGAGATAACACAGTCATAGAGGGCGCAGCCATTCCATTATATAGTCTGAGAGTATTTCTACGCTTGCCTAGTGCAAGCCAAGGTGCCATCATTCTGATCACCTTTGTACTCATTTTATCATTCAGTACTTAATAAAATGTGTAATATTCCCTTTTTTGGTGTCACCTACGACAGGGTTAGGTTGGACTTCTAGATTCAGGAGCAGACAGGTTATAGGTACAAATTGGTGCTATCAACGGGCTCATGAGCTTTTTGGAGGAGTTTTGAGGAGTTTCCATGATGTCCAGTGGCATTCGCTTGATATATTCCATCATCCGAGCAGTTTGGCTTTTGTTCCGGTGCATTTCGACAACTTTCGGAAATTTGAGTTATTTGTGGGCTTAACTCAGCTGATTACGCTCAAGGTGGCATTCCCGGAGGAATACATGATGGAACACCTTAGTGTAATAGCTCATTGGAACCGGGACGAGGATACCTACATGATGGGATGGTTGGGCATGAGTTTCAGTGACCAGAGGAGACATGGTAGCCGATTTACTATTTTCTGCATTAAAAAGGAATATTTTAATAAGAGGGAAAAGTGCACCATGAATAAAATAATAATAAAATAATGCTCTAGAAGGCTCCAAGAGATCTATAAAAGAAATGGAGGAGGCCATTGAGGTATATCTTTGGATCATATCATTTTCTTGTATGAGAGGTTTGAGACGTGGTTCTCTACTTCAACCGTAGCCCCAGGATGGAAACCCTCGGGTGATTTGTGAGTGTTGGACGAAAACCCAACTCTCTTTGAGGAGACTTCATTCAGAGGTTTCGCAGAGCTTCAGGGATATCGGAGTGAGGATCATTCAGATCTTCAACAGGTGCTTCAGTGGATTTAGTGATAGCTGTTGCCAGAGGGAGAGTGCAGCAGTTCAGTTTTGGAGGCCATCGTCGTGTAGCAATGCAGTAGATTGTATTGTTGGCCAGTTTTCCATCTCAGCTCTTTTTGGGTCAGATCTATATGTAACCCTCATTATTATTTATAATAAAAGTTGAGATTCTTCCTATTCTATGTGATATTGGATTGCAGTATTTTATGTGTTTAATTTTACATGGCAATCTCATGTTGTGTAAATGTTGATTTTACGGCATAATGTGGAGTTCAGTATTTTTTCTGTATTTTTAGTTAAAATATCCCATCCGAGATATTGTCGTGGTATCAGAGCAAAGGTCTCGAGGTCAAGACTCGCGGAGCGTGGTGGGCTGTAATATCCCTGTTTAGGGTGGGCCCTACCACGTGTCCGGGGTCTGCGTAATGAGGGGTTGTTAAGTTGCCGCCCTCAGATGCTTCAGTGGGCTGTTTAGCCCACCCTTAACGTGCTGGGTCGCTGCCCTCACTAACAGTTCGGGCTTTTGGTGTAGTTGTTGGGCCATGTTTTATCTTGTTCATATGATGTCTCTCTAGTTGCTGTAGTTTCTTGTTTATGTGCTTTATATTGCTTTCTATTTCTATTCGGAATATTACATCACTTATGCATGCTCGAGAAAAATCAAGGTCTACCAAATGGATGTTAAGTCAGCCTTTCTAAATGGTGAATTGGAAGAAGAAGTTTACATTGAACAACCAGAAGGTTTTCTGCTCTCTTAAAAGCAAGACTATGTCTGCAGATTAAAGAAGACACTATATGGTCTCAAGCAGGCTCTTAGAGCTTGGTATGCTCATCTTGATGGATATCTACATCAACAAGGATTCAAGAAAGGAAGCGCCAACAACAATCTCTTTGTGAAAGTGGATCAAGATAACCTAACAATTATCGAGGTATATGTAGACGATATAATTTTTGGAAGCAATGATGACAGATTAAGTAAAAACTTTGCCACAAAGATGCAAAGTGGGTTTGAAATGTCTCTACTTGGCGAGCTAACTTACATTTTAGGGCTTCAGATATCTCAGCAGGATAAAGGAATATTTATAAATCAAACCAAGTACATCAAGGAAATGCTCAAGAAATTCAAGATGGAAGATTGCAAGCCTATCCTTACCCCAATGGTAATAGGTTACAAGTTAAGTTTAGATGATTCTGCAAAGGATGTGGACCAAAGGTTGTATAGATCTATGATTGACAACCTTCTATATGTGAAAGCTTCTCGGCCAGACGTAATGCACGCAGTTGGACAAATAGAAAGATTCCAAGCAGCACCAAAAGAATCTCATATTATTGTCGTCAAAAGAATTCTTCGTTATCTTAAGGGCACAATAGAATATGGTTTATGGTATCACAAAGGAAATAATCTAGTTATCCAAGCTTATACAGATGCAAATTGGGCAGGAAGTGTTGATGATTGAAAGAGTACCATTGGAGTAACATTCTATCTAAGTGGTTGCCTTGTTTCATGGTTAAGTAAAAAATAGTCTTCAATCTCATTATCCACAGCGAAAGCAGAATATATCGCGACAACAACTTGTTGTACTCAAGTTCTTCGAATGAAGCAAACTTTGCAAGATCTTCAAGTCAAGTTTGATGAGCCTATTCCCATCTTTAGTGATAACACCAGTGCCATCAGTATCTCCAAGAATCCTGTGATGCATTCCAAAACAAAGCACATTCCGATCAAATATCATTTCGTTAAAGAGCAGGTCATTGAAAAGAATATCAAGCTTGAATATGTTGGCACAAAGGAACAAATTGCTGACATCTTCACCAAACCATTAGCTCGTGAAGCATCTGAGTATCTTCACCTAAAGCTTGGGATTCTCCCAAATTCTCATTAGATTCTTTCTCTTATCTAACTAAGGAAAAAAAAGGGGAGTTGAGGTGTGTACAGGTTCGCAGGATGATGTTTGTCAACGTGAGTTACCCATTGCCATTGATGACAAAGGGGGAGAGAATGTTGTAGGAAGAGGTGTCATGATCTTAGGGGGAGTACTTGTGTTTCCATCAATGCCAAAGGGGGCCATTGTTGATCATTGGTTGTCATTGATGTCAACCCAAGCAGTACCAGGGGCCACCCCGATCTTGCATGGGAATTTTGACTTGAAAACTTACTCTATTCCAAGTCAAGGATATTTTGGATGGTTTATACTTATCGAGATGTTTTCGTTGATATATGGCACACCACGTAATTCTTCATGGTTTGAGAGATATTCGTGTTTGAAGTCAGTAACCCCAGTTAGTGGGCTAAAATCCCATGGAGTTGTAGCATGGCACCAATCATTGGTTGTGGTCATTTAATATTCAATAATTAATAATTTTTTAAACTCCTAAAATCCCTCCAACGTTTAATTGTTGGAGACCCTCTCAACCTAAGCATTTATATAAATTGTGACCCTCATATCCTCCTGATGTAAGGATTTCGCTACAAAAAACAGGTCATCCTGGCATTATCGCTATAACGTTTTTTCTGCAAAGCTTCAGATGCTTAAAAAAATCCCATTTGAGCCAAAATCCTGATGAAGCGCATGAACGAATTTCAGATATTGGTTCACTATATTTTCGGAGATATGATCTAAGCAAGTTAGGGTTTTTGCAGGCTCCCAAATTTCATGTCAAACAGGAGACCTTGGGAAAATCGTCATAACTTTCTCTCTGAGCATTGGATTCAAATTTCGTAAAAAGTGACAGAAAGAGGACGGCCTGAAGTTTGTTGGATATCGTTTTCAGGACCAAGGGTTGAAACAGTGACACTTGGCACTTCGTACAAGTCCGCCCTACTAAACCAATCTATAATCAGGTCATCGTAGGAGATTGGGCATAACTATTTCTTGAAGAATCTAATATTGATCAAACCTATGGGGTTGGAAAGAGGATTCAGAGGGCTAACACAAGACACAATTTCATACCTTGGAGATCTGAAATTACATAGATACAACAGATTCAATATTGAGCTTCTAGAACGCAAGAAAAAATATGCATTCAAGGATCACTACAGTAAGGACAACACATTAACAATCAAGGGTAACTCTGCTACAACAAGGTATGTATGATCAGAGTTTGAATTTTAATTTGAATATCATCTCTGACATGTGTTTTTGCAAGACAGTGTAAGTATTTTGTATGTATGTTTGATTGGGTTTTGTTCATAAATGTTGAACATATTTACATTTGAATTTTGAATATTTCTCTGACATATGGTTTGAAGGACAGTGTAAGTATTTTGTTTGTATATTGGTTTGGGTCTTGTTCATTAATGCATGTGTAGGAAGGAGGACACAATAGGACAACTCAAACACATACTAGAAGGGCAATGGAACGCCAAAGTACCAGTACTTGAAGCAAGCACAACAATACCTCAACAGCTGCTAGTGTTCAAAGACGCAGTGTCAAGTCAAGTATTAGGTTGTGTCAAAGATCAGTATTGTAAAAATCATTATTGTAAAATTGTAAAAGAGTCATTATTTTAGAACAGTTAATCTGCCTAGATTTGGAGAGGCATTGTTGGGAGGTGTAAGTGTCATTGTTGGATAATGTTATGGTTGGGTTGCAGGTCATAGTGTGATTGGGTGATTGGTTTAGTTCAAGAAAATCATTGTGAATCATATTGTATCATGGATCATTGTCTCTGGTAGGAGAGTCCACACACTTGTCTTATCTCTGATCATCATAGGGTGGCAGGGAGGTGCTTGTTTGGTGCATGAAATCACCTACACGTTGGAGCCTGTGAACACTTCAGGGTGGTGGGTCGGTCTAGGATGTCGGGGCATCCATTCAATTGACTACTGAAGAAACCAGGGTTTGGGGCGTCCTTCTAGTGGAAGCTGGAGAAGAATGATTTTCTAGAATTCTAGGAAGTTGTACCTTTCATTTCAGTTGGGGCTGAAGATTAAATAATTTATTAGAAAAAACGTTCAGTGGTTTTTATTCCGGAGGGGGTTTTCCACCTAAAATTCATGTGCCTATTGTGTTCCATTGTTTACTGTTGTTACTGGATAAACATCAAGAATAATTGAAGATTAACTAATGCTTTGAAAATATTTAAAAGTGTTAATTGATAGGAAATACTGATTCACTTGTCAGGCCAGGAGGTAACTCCGCAAAACTGAATATGACTTAGATGGAGGTTGTGTGTGTACTTATACATGGAGGTGAGACTATTGGGATTCATTTCCCAATGTCTCTTGGCCTTCCTTATTTATTATTTTACAATAATATACAATCTCACCCAATCCCTTAGGATTAGGTGTCAACATTATCCCCTTTAATCTGAAGAGATGTTGGTGGGTCCAAGCATCGTTATGAATTTTTCTAACTTTTCTCTTCCAAGTGCTTTGGTGAAGATGTCTGAAGTCTGCTCATTTGTGGAACAATGACGTAGATGGATAGTTTTGGCCTCAACATGATGTCGAATCAGATGGTATTTTGTATTGATGTGCTTTGTTCGATCATTGAAATTTGGGTTCTTGGCCAACTTTATTGCAGAAGTGTTGTCGATCATGAGTGGAGTTGAATGCATTTGTTTCATCTACAAATTTTCTAGGATTTTCCTGAGCCACACAATTTCCTTTGTTGCTCCAGTTGCTGCCACATATTCTGCCTCAGTTGTGGAATCTGCTGGAACTGACTGTTTGCGTGATCTCCATGAGATAGCTCTTGATCCAAGACTCATGGTATAACCTTAAGTAGATACCCTAGTTTCTTTTTCCCCATCAAAGTCTGAATCAGAGTATCTGATCAAGCTAAAGTCGCATACCTGTTTATATTTGAGTCCAAAGTCTTGAGTCCCTTTCAAGTACTTTAGAATCTTTTTGCAGCAGACCAATGTCCTTCACAAGGTTTTTGCATACACCTGGAGAGGATTCCAACAACAAATGAGATGTCTGGTCTAGTGGTAGTCAGGTAGATAAGACTTCCTACAAGCTGTCTATACTTTGTTGCATCCTCGAATTCCTTCCCTTCAATGGATGTGAACTTCAAGTTTTGTTCCATTGAAGTGGTTAAGGGATTGCATTCATCCATGCCAAACTTGTTTAAAAGATCTTGTAGAAATTTCTTGTTTCCCACCCCAGTTTTCAGTTTCACCTTATTTCTCCAATTAGTTAAATGCCCTTTCCCATAACCTTACATTCAACAAGTTGGAAAATAAATATTTGTTGAAAACACAAATTTTGGAAATTTTTCAGAATGCTAGAAAATAAATATTTGTTGAAAACACAAATTTTGGAAATTTTTCAGAGTGCTCGAAAATGCAAACATAAAAATCAGCAGACACAAACAGCCATTCAACACATTTTAACACAGTGATTTTTGGTCAATGTGACCCTGGAAAAACCCCCTACAACTCTTGGGAAAACCAGTTCGAAAGCTCCTTATTTCTGGAAAAATGCTTTTTACAGTGAGAGAAATATAAAGAAAAAATCAGCAAGTAAACATTACAACTTATCTTGTTTTCCGTGCTTCACAACCACCTCGAAAAACGTGCACACAGCAAAACTGAACCAGCAATAAATGCTATACGGATTTCCTTGAAAAACATGCCCAGAAATTACAGCATTAATTTCTGCTGTACGGCCTCCACTTTTTGCGTGCAGAACAGCAATAAATGCTGTTGTATGGCCTCCTTGGAAAGCGTGCAGCATGTATTAAATGCTGCTATACGAAAATCTACCTCGATTTCTATGCCAGCAATCAACAACAGGCTATACGGCCTGCCTCGATTTTCGTGCCACAAAACAACAAACTTCTCCCTCGAAATCTATGCCAAAAAAGTGTACAGCTGCCTAGGAAAGCGTGCCAAAAGCTATTGTACGAGCTTGCTAAAATGATGCCTCGGTTTGTGTGCCAAGTTCTGTCCTCCTCCTCATTGTGCAGAAATCTCCTTTGCTCTCTTCTCTCCTTCTCCCAATCTGCTCATGAAAGAATGAATGACCTTTTCCTCCTTTTCCTCCTTTAACCTAACCCTAAGTCACTTTTGGGGAATCCCTAAATCCAATGGCTGAAATAGATTTAGATCTAGGGCTGAGATTAAATGCTCATTTAAATCTCACTTTCTATTTTTTAATTCACCCCACTTTAATAAAGACCCACTTAGTCATTTATTTCCAAAGTCACTTTTCCTTTCTAATTTTACATCGACTTTATTAAAGTCACTTTAAAATTAGACATTAGTAACTTTATCACTTAAAGTCACTTTTAAATTAGATTTGACTTTATAACTTTATAAAGTCACTTTAGGAGAAAAATTAAATTCTTTTGGACACTTTTCCCTAGGCCAAAGATCAAATCCTTAGGGAACCACCTGTCCTCCGGTACCAAATTTCAACACTCCCTCTTACCGAGGAAGGTGTTCCTCACCACACCCATCTTGTCTCTGAAGTAGACATGCTTGCCCCGTGGTAAGGCTTTGGTAAGAATTTCTGCAACCTGCTCATCAGTGGGAATATACTCAAGCTTCACAGCTCCTTTCTGAACATAGTCTCTGATGAAATGATATTTGATCCCGATATGCTTTGACCTGTCATGAAATACTGGATTCTTCGTGAGTTTAATGCAACTCTGATTATCACAGTAAATCACTGAAGGTCTCAACGGCTGACCAAATAAGCCAAACAACATCTTGCGAAGCCAGATGGCCTCACAACTAGCTAGACTGGCTGCCATATACTCTGCTTCCGCTGAACTCAATGCTACTGACCGCTGCTTCCAGCTGAACCATGACACCACCGCCGAACCCAACCCAAAACAGCACCCTGAAGTGCTCTTCCTATCAGAAGCACAACCTGCCCAATCAGAATCAGTGTAACCTGCCAATCTCACTCCATCCCCCTGCCTGTAGTCCAAACCATAATCCACTGTCCCCTGCAAGTACCGCAAAATGTGTTTTGCAGCCACCCAGTGAACCTTCCTAGGCTCGCACATAAACTGACTCATCGTGTTGACTACAAAACAAATATCTGGTCGAGTGTTGACCAAATACATCAAGGAACCAATAAGCGGTCTGTACAATGTGGGATCCACCAACTCGGAATCCGAAGCATGAAGCTTCTTCTAGTTGGTGATCATCGGTGTCGACATGGGTTTACACTCCATGTGGAATCTGCCAAGGATGTCCACAATATACTTCCCCTGCCCCAAGAAGAAATGTCCCTCCTCCTGCCACACCTCCAAACCCAAAAAGTAATGCATCAAGCCGATGTCCTTCATTTCAAACTCCACCGCAAGATCTCTCTTGCAGTGCTCTATGAGTCTCTCTGCACCTTTAATGACCAAGTCATCCACATACAACACCAGAATGAGAGGCTCCTCACCTATCACAATGTAGTAAAGGTTCGGATCTGCTTCACTCTTTGTGAAACCCATCTCCTGCAAGTATGTATCTATCTTGGAGTACCAGGCCCTGGGAGCTTGCTTCAGGCCATAAAGGGCCTTCTTCAGTCTGCACACATGGGACTCCTTCCCATGCACCTCAAAGCCCTGTGGTTGCTCAATGTACACCTCTTCCTGTATGAAGCCATTGAGAAATGCGGTCCTCATATCCATCTGGTGGATCTTCCAACCCATCTCTGTTGCTATCGATATAATGGAGCGAATCGAAGTATATCGAGCCATGGGAGCAAAGGTCTCCTCATAATCAACTCCCTCTACTTGGGAGAACCCTCTAGCCACAAACCTTGCCTTGAATTTCTCAATGCTGCCATCTGCAGCATGCTTTACCTTGTAAAGCCATCTAGAAGTAACCACAGATTTGCCCTCAAGCCTCGGCACCACCTCCCAAACATCATTCTTCATGATAGAAGAATACTCCTCCTGCATGGCCTCTCTCCAAACCTGTTGGCTAGCTGCCTCCTCATAGCTAGAAGGCTCAGAGTCAAGGATGTTGGCAACCATTGCCATATAGCTACAAAACCTCTCAGGTGGTCTGCTCTCTCTGACCGGCCTCTTAGGCCCAGCAACAGATGTGGCCTCTCTCAAGGTATCCTGAAGCCACTTGGGCTTCCTCTACCCTGAGCACACTTCTCCCACTGGAGAATGGAACTCCTCCTCATCATCAGGAGCCTGAACTCCTGACTATCTGTCTGTTGTCCTCCTGCCTGCACTTGAACCTGTAGACGCTGAGGTACCATGTGAACTGTCCATCAGTGGACTCCCTAGTGAACTGCTCTGTGGACTGCTCTGGACGTTGCCCGAAGCACCACCCCTCTGACTCTGTGAGCCATTGCTCACGTACGGACCAGACATCGTCATAGATGTACCTTCGAATCCTCCTGATCCATGCCCATTGGATCTCTGTGACTGACTCAACTACTGCTAAGGGTCTGGCTGATCCAGATACTCTAACTCCCGTGACCTCCTGAAGGCCCTGTCCTCCTCGAACTTCACATCCCGCTTGATAACAACTCTCCTCTGCGTGGGAATATAAATCCGAAAGGCCTTGGAGGTCTCACTATAGCCCATAAATATACCCTTCTCTACGGTGGGCTCTAGTTTGGTCCTCTTCTCCTTAGGTACATAGGCGTATGCAATACATCCAAAGATACGAAGATGACCAATATCAGGCTTCTTCCCAGAAAAAGCCTCCTCCGGAGTCACATGCCCCAAGGCACGATGCAGAATCCTGTTCTGCAAATAAACAGCAGTGTTGCAGGCCTCTGCCCACAAAAACAATGGTAACCCCTGATCATGTAGCATGGCTTTGGCAGCCCCTTCGATGGATCTATTCTTCCTCTCCGCAACCCCGTTCTGCTAGGGGTTGTAAGGAACAGTGAACTCCCTCCTAATGCCTGCCTCCGCACAATACTCAACAAACTCTCCAAGGGTGTACTCTCCCCCATTGTCTGACCTTAGGGACTTGATCTTCCGACCTGTCTGAGTCTCCACAAGAGCTCTGAACTCCTGAAACCGCTTGAGACCTCACTCTTGGTCTTCAAGAAATAAATCCAGGTCCTCATGGAGTGATCATCAATGAACAATACATAATACTCATATCCACTCAAGGAAACATGAGACATCTGACCGCTCACATCGGAATGAATCAAATCAAGTATCCTGGTCGCTCTGTTGTCACTGCTAGGAAAAGGGGATTTGGCAAACTTTCCCATCGCACATCCTCTGCAAGTATCAAAGTGATCAGTGCTGAAATCTGGCACACCTATAATGATCTCCCGCAATGTCCTCAAGGCTCCATGATACATGTGCCCCATCCTGCGGTGCCAAATCTCACACAGCTCATAACTGCTAGCTCTGCTATCGGTCCTACTGCTCAATGCCAAAAGGGGCTGAAATGCAAACTTGTACACCTTTGCATGGCGTACTCCTATCACTCTAGCTGAATCAGCTGGAGCACCCCTGGGATATATCTGCACCTGTCCTTTCCTGAACAATATCTCATATCCTTTGTCCTCCAAAGCTGAGACGGATATGAGGTTCTTCCTCATCCCTGGCACATATAGAACATTTAACACCTTCAAGGAGGTTTGGGTTCCCTATGAAATGTCAATGTCCCCACACCGACTGCTCTAACAACTCTGTCATCACCGAGTTCTACCTCTATATTAGTGCCACTCTCTGAAAGCTCTGAGAATTACTCACGAACTCCTATCATATGACGTGAAGCCCCACTGTCCACATACCAGATACCTGAAGATGCTCCGCTAGTCGAGGGAAATGCATGCTCCCTCTGAACCTCTGTGGCAGGTGATCCTGCACTAGTGGACTCGCACGCAATGAACCGAAACTCCCGGTCAAAGCGATCTGTAAAGTCCTCAACCTTTCCTGATGCTGCCATGATCTGGTTCTTCCCCTTCTTCTTCTTCTCCGGACACACAACTGCATAGTGTCCCATCTTCTAACAACTCCAGCACTTCACTTTGGAGTAGTCCTTCTGTGTGTTACCCTGTTTACCTTTACCTTTGCCTTTGCCCCCACCACTGCTTGTGGAAGCTTGCTTCTTTCCCTTGCCTTTCTTGCCTCCTACCAACAGTGCTACATCCTCATCCTGCTCAACTGGCTTAGCTGCCCCAAGCTGACCCTTCCTGATCTCTGTTTGAATTGAATCATCCCAAAACCTCTCCCATGTGGGAAGGGTCTCACGTGCACAAACCCCATCAAAAAAGTTCAGCCATGAACTGGGGAGGCCATTCACTGCAATCCGCACCAACTCAGTGGGTGGAATGACCTCTCCAACTGCTGCCAACTCATCTCTCACATTAGTGATCTTTGTGAGATATCCAACTGCACTATCAGTCTTACCCATCTTAATGGTCTTCAACTTCTCCCTCAGGACCATTTTTCTGTTCTCATTGGTACTCTGTTAGAGATTGGTCCTGTCCACATCTCATGAGCATTTCTCTTTCCTCTCACATGAGGGATGCAATGGTCTTTGATTCCGTCTAGAATCAGTCTCTTACCCTTGTTGTTATTTTTATTATATGCTGCCAACTGAACAGCATCACTAGCCACAACAACGGGGTGTTGTGCGGTATGCACCATGATATCCCAGACTTCTGCCTCCTCAAAGATACTCTGCATTCTCTCCTTCCAAACGCTATAATTGGTATGCCCATCCAACCTATCCTCCACCCCATAGTTATCAAAACCGGCCGGTTTGAACCGGTAACTAGTCAAACCGGCCGGTCAGCTCAGCCTCCGGTCAGAACCGCTCATGCAACCAGGTTTAGAGGAGGGTCTCACCTGATTTGGCCGGTTAATGCATAAACCAACCGGTTCCGTACCTAACCGGCCGGTTAGGTGTCCCTTCCTTCTTCTCCATTGTTTGTCTTTAAACATTTCTTTCAGAAGGTTATTAGTTCTAACCTTACAATTCCAAGTTATGTGGCCTTGTATCTACAATGATAGAAGCCAAATTTTCTGTTATAATAGTGGCCTAGATTTTCTTTGTTGACTTTTTTTTCCCTACTTTTCTCCCTATTTTGTATCTGGCAATCAAAGCATTTCTGAAGTTATTTTCTCATTACTCAGCCTCTTCTCCTTTGCATTTAGAGGGGATATCAAAGCATCTAGCAATTTTGAAGGCAACTGGCATAACATGAATATCTCATTGCTATAATTCGAAAACACACTGCTTAACATTAGAACATTTGCTTTGCCTTTTTGGACTTTCACATCTATATCTAGTCACTGTTTTATTAGTACCTTCGAATCAATGTTTTAAAACTTGGACTTAGACTTGAAATTAGTCAAGGGTCAACTCAGACTTCCACTTGGACTTAGATTGACTTGGACTATCTGATTTCAATGACTTTGTTTACCAAAACAACACTTAAAATATTAAAATTTTAATGAAAAAATATATTTTAAAGATTGCAAACCATGATTCTAAAGCATGAAAGACAAAAAATGCAAGGTCTACCGATGTACATGCCATGTAAGGGCGAATATATCAAAATGGCATTGAATGCAATACATATCAGGTACAAAATACATAATCATGGAGGCTCTAAATGGCTTCGAGAGTCTAAAAAAGTTCAAGCTACTGGCTTACTACATAGTACATAGTTTTAGGTTTAGGAATTAGAATTTAGGTGGGATTTAGGAATTAGGTTTTAGGTTTTAATGTATTTTTTTTAAAACCGGTTTATTGAGATCTGACTGCTACCGGTTAGACCGGTTCCGGTTCGAAACCCAGTTCATTAGGTCCACCGATCCGATCACCAGTTCCAGTTTTAATAACTATGCTCCACCCTCAATCCCAATGACATCCTGTTGTCCTAAAAACTGAAAAATAGCACTGCTGTAGTAAAGATAAAATTTTTGTGTGTGAAAAATCAGCTTGCTGGAATTTTCTGAGTGAAAAATCAGCAGGCTGTATTTTTCTCCTTGCTGTCCCAAACTGCACTTTCAGCACCCAAGCTTTGATACCATGTAGAAATTTCTTGTTTCCCACCCCAGTTTTCAGTTTCACCTTATTTCTCCAATTACTTAAATGCCCTTTCCCATAACCTTACATTCAACACGCTGGAAAATAAATATTTGCTGAAAACACAAATTCATTAAATTTTTCAGAATGCTGAAAAATGCAGAAATAAAAATCAGCAGACACAAACAGCGATTCAACACATTTTAACACAGTGATTTTTGGTCAAGGTGACCCTGGAAAAACCCCCTACAACTCTTGGAGAAAACTAGTTCGAAAGCTCCTTCTTATTTCTGGAAAAATGCTTTTAACAGTGAGAAATATTCAGAAAAAATCAGCAAGTAAACATTACAACTTATCTCGTTTTTCGTGCTTCACAACCACCTCGAAAAACGTGCACACAGCAAAACTGAACCAGTAATAAATGTTGTACGAATTTCCTTGAAAAACGTGCCCAGAAATTACAGCATTAATTTTTGCTGTATGGCCTCCTCTTTTTGCATGCAGAACAACAATAAACGCTGCTGTACAGCCTCCTTGGAAAGCGTGAAGGCTGTATTAAATGCTATTGTACAGAAATCTGCCTCGATTTTTGTGCCAGCAATCAGCAATGGCCTGTACGGCCTGCCTCGATTTTCATTACACAAAACAGCAAACTTCTCCCTCGAAATTTATGCCAGAAAAGTGTACGGCTACCTAGGAAAGCGTGCCAAAAGCTGCTATACGGACTTGCTAAAATGTTGCCTCGATTAGTGTGCCAAGTTTTGTCCTCCTCCTCACAGTGCAGAAATCTCCTTTGCTCTCTTTCTCTCCTTCTCTCAATCTGCTCATGAAAGAATGAATGACCTTTTCCACCTTTAACCTAACCCTAAGTGACTTTTGGGGAATCCCTAAATCCAATGGCTGAAATAGATTTAGATCTAGGGCTGAGATTAAATGCTCATTTAAATCTCACTTTCTATTTTTTAATTCACCCCACTTTAAGAAAGACCCACTTAGTCATTTATTTTCAAAGTCACTTTTCCTTTCTAATTCTACATTGACTTTATTAAAGTCACTTTAAAATTAGACTTTAATAATTTTATCACTTAAAGTCACTTTTAAAATAGATTTGACTTTATAAAATTATAAAGTCACTTTAGGAGAAAAATTAAATTCTTTTGGACACTTTTCCCTAGGCCAAAGATCAAAGCCTTAGGGAACCACCTGTCCTCCAGTAACCAAATTTCAACAGATCTCCAATGTACTTCTTTTGAGAAAAGGAATATAAATTTAGGATGTTGAGTTACTTCAATACCCAGATAGTAGTGAACATAGCCCAAATCAGTCATTTCAAAACCTTTTTTCAATTCTTTCTTTATGGATGCAATATAACTCTCATTGTTCTGTGTCATCAAAAGATCATCTACATACACCACAAGGTATACAACTGTTTTTCCAACTTTCTTAACAAAGAAAGTTGCATCATCAAGATCAAAATTTTTAAAGCTAAGTTTCAGAAGATGCTCAGTTAATTTATCATACCAGGCTCGCGGTTCTTGCTTGAGGCCATACAAGGATTTTATAAGTTTGCATACTTTGTGTTCTTGGCCCTTCACAACAAATCCTTCTGGATGGGACATAAAAACTTGCTCCTTTAGATCTCCATTCAAAAAGGCAGTTTTTACATCCATCTGATGGACTTTCCATCCCTTCTGAGCTGCTAGGGCAAAGAGTGTCCAGATGGTGGCCCATTTTGCTGTGGGGCCAAAAGTTTCTTCATAATCGACCCCTTCTTTCTGTGCAAAACCTTTTGCCACAAGCTTGGCTTTGTGCTTGTCAAGTGAGCCATATGCTTTGTACTTGTTCTTGTAGACCAACTTGAAGCCAATTGGTTTGGTTCCCAAAGGAGGATCAACCAGCTTCCAAGTGCCATTCTTTATCAAGGCATCATACTCCTTTTGCATCGCTTCATTCCATTCAACATGAGAAGCGGCTTCTTTGAAGGAAGTTGGTTCATGATCTTTAGACAAATTCAGTTCATAGTTATAAGCAATATCCATATCAATAGGTGAATCAGAATTATCTATGTCACCTCCATTTTGTATGATGGAACTTCTTGTTCCTGTCTTTCCAACCTCATCGGGACGAATGTTTTCTAGTGTCTTTGTCCGCCATTTTGGGGGACCTTTCTGAGATGGCCCAGGCTGCTCATTTGACTGAGTTGGAATTGAATCAAGATTCAATCTCCCAATTCTTTCAATCACATCATTCAAGGTGTCATCCATGGTTGATTCATCATGTGGGGGAGAGAGTGCTTCGGAAGATCATTCCACAAATTGATTCAGTATAGGAATCCCCCCTTCAAGATGTGGAATCTAATTATCAAATTCATGAAAATACTTTGCATGTGTGAATCTATCCAGGCGATCAAGTTTCTGCTCAACAACATTGTCAGTCTTGGAAGATTCAAGGAATATGACATCTCTTGCTACTACAAACTTCTTATTGACTTCATCATAGAGACGATATCCTTTGGAAGTACTGGAATACCGCAAGAAGATACATTTTCGACTTCTAGCACCAAGTTTATTCCTTTGTACCTTAGGTCTCAAAGCATAACAGGTGGAACCAAAGACTCTGAAATGCTTTACCGAAGGAATGTGGCCATGCCACATTTCATTAGGAGCTTTGTTTCTAATTGAATTTGAAGGACCTATTCTTTATGTATATAGCACATAGAACTGCATCAGCCCAAAACATCAATTTTCGTTCTTAAAAAACATCATGGAGCGAACCATATTTAAAATTGTCCAGTTCATTCTTTCAGCTACACTGTTTTGTTGGGGATTATAGGGCACAGTTGTTTGATGTTTGATCCCATGTTGACGAAGATAGTTTTCAAATTCGTTTGAAATGTATTCTTTTCCATTATCAGTGCACAAATAGCCAATATGAGTTTGTGCATCATTTTCAATCCATGCATGAAAATTCTTGAATGTTTGAAAAGCATCAAATTTATTCTTAAATAAGTAAACCCAACACATTCTGGTGTAATCATCAATAAATGTCATCATATATTTATTTCCATTTGCAAAAGCAACAGGCATGGGGCCACATAAATCTGAATGAATAAGCTCAAGTTTTCTATGTGGCTTGGAATGTGAATCATGAAATGTTCCTCCTCAACTCAGGGAGGTATAGAACCTCATGTAGAAGATGATCTGGAAGACTAGGCAACTTAAGCCTGATTGTGCCAAGCCCTGATGGCTTGAGTTTGGATTTATCTACGAAGTATACTGCTCCATCAACTTTGTCAGTAAATTCTTCAAAAAAAATCTTTTCTAAAATTCATGTGACATGTTGCTCCTAAATCTAGCAACCAATCATTTCTCCAAGAAGTAAATGAAACATCAAACAAGTCTTCAGTAACTCCATTGTTACAATGTGCTACAACATAATGAGCGGATTCAGGTGCTTTACCTTTGTCTCTGTCAGGAGTTTTACCTTTTTCTTGTTTTCTTTGCTGCTCAATTTTATCCCAAGGCAACTTACATGTAGATGCATCATGCCAATCTTTATTGCAGCGTATGCAATGAAGATCAGATTTTTCAGTTTGAATTTGTCTTCACCCCTTCCTCTGAAATTTTTTCTTCCTCTTCCTCTTCCGCCACCTCTTCCTCTGGAAGAATCTTGAGCATGACTCTTTTCTCTATGTGCGAAATATACAGCCTCTTCAGAAGACAGAGGGGTTGCCATCTTTCCAAAAGCCTTCTCTCTTTCAGCAAACTTTTCCTCAAGGGAATCAAAGGTGATTTTCATGAGGTTTCCACTTGCTTGCAATGCATCAAGGTAATGTGAGCAAGTGGGATACAATGCCTTAACATATGCTATGAGAGCTATGTCAACTTCTACACCCGTATTCTTAATGTCATGCATGATAGATCTTACTTCTGAAGCTAAAGCAAGAAGGTCATCATTTTTCAATTCAAGGCTGAACAGCTTAATCATTAATTGAACAATTTCAAGTTCTGAATGTGAGTCATAGAGTTCTTTTAATTTGCTTAAGGCTTCATAGGCATTTGAAAACGGCATAATATAGCAACTCACATCTTCATTTACAGAAGCTGCAATCAAGGCATAGGCCTTGCAGTTCTTGTTTTCCCAAATGGCGATCTCCTTGTCTGAAGTGGGTTTTGCTGGTGGATGGTCTCCTTCTCCTTCAAAAATTCCTCTCCACAGCTCATTAAAAATGAGAGTGTGCTTGATTTTCCGAAACCATTCAGGATAGTTCTCCTTGCCGGAGAGAACAACTCCCATAATAGATATGAGAGAATGCATTCTTTTGAAAAAAAAATTATTACTTTGCTACCACGGTAAAAAAATACTCAATTCTGGTTAAATTCTGCACTTCAAATTTTTTATTTATTTTATTTATTTTTTATTTTAAAATTATTTTATTTTTTATTTTTTATTTTATGTTTTTTTATATTTTATTTTTTATTTTTTTATTATTTTTTTCTGTAAAAAAAAAGTTTTGGGGAAAAAAATCAGAGGTATTATTTGAGGGAGGGTTTATTTGGGGGAGGTATTAGCTGGGGGAGGATGGAAGTGGGGAATTATTTATTGAGGGAGGGAGGAAGTGGGGAGGTATTTTCTTGGGGAAAGTCGAGCTGTAAAGCACGACAGGGAGGGAGTACAAGCCGACAACAGGAGGAGGCCAAAGGCGGGAGGGTCGTAGGGGAGGGAGGAGTCGACGGGGTCTGCGTGGGAGGGGAGTCCGGGGGGAGTAGGAGCGGAGGGGAGGGGGGTCTGCGGTGAGGGGGAAGGGGATGAGTGGGGGCGAGGAGTCGTGAGGGGAGGGGAGGGTGAGAGAGGTAGGAGTGGAGGGGAGCGGAGGGGGAGGGGGGTCTGTGGTGAGGGGGAAGGGGATGAGTGGGGGCGAGGAGTCGTGAGGGGAGGGGAGGGTGAGGGAGGTAGGAGCGAAGGGGGAGGGGAGCGGAGGGAAAGTGGATGAGTGAGGCGAGGGGAGGGGCGAGGGGATGAATAAGCCGCGGGAGGGAGCTGCGGGGAGTAGTGAGGAGAGAGGCGACTGTCAACAGAGCGATGGAGTGAGAAGAGTCAGGAGGCAGCTATCAATGGAGCCGAGAGGTCGAGCAGGAGGCTGCGAGCGACACCCGAATAGGCACAGTTGCCTGCAAAAAAAAATGAGAGCAAAATTTGCACAGTTGCTAGCAGAATTAAAAAAAAAATAATAAAAAAAATTAAAAAAAAATAAAAAAATAAAAAATTGATATATGTTGTGGAAAGCAGAATTGCAGAATTTTCAAGTTGCAGAAGTAGTTCTGCCAGGTGCTGGCAGAGAGGTAGAGAGCCAGGTCTGCCAGAGAGAGTTACAAGGGCAGGGATGTCAAAAATATAGTTGGCTCTGATACCATGTCAGGCCAGGAGGTAACTCCGCAACACTGAATATGAATTAGATGGAGGTTGTGTGTGTACTTATACATGGAGGTGAGACTATTGGGATTCATTTCCTAAAGTCTCTTAGCCTTCCTTATTTACTATTTTACAATAATATACAATCTCACCTAATCCCTTAGGATTAGGTGTCAACATCACCCGCCCTCTCAGTATTTCCAACACGCGAGATACCCCGACCTTGATTTTTCCATCCTTCTTTATATGCCTTTTGCCTTTTATGATTTTTCTTTGATTAACTGCTTGGGGCTCAAAGGATAGGAGCATGATGTGTAAGGTATAGCAGTGGATACCCCTTTTAAGGTAGGGCAGTTCATTGCCCACCAGGGGTTGGGACAGTCATGGGTTCCAAAATGATAAAAGAGGCTCATCTAGGGCCTATAGGAACCAGGGTGATGGCCATGGGTATGGGGTAGCACTCATGCATTTGGCTTTTACCCACGTTCTAAATGCGTTTTTCCCGGCCATCTTTTGCATTTTGTGGTATATTTTCCTGTTGAATGTGGCCAATTATGCTTTTACTTTTCTTTTCAGCTACATAAACCTCTGGGGCATTGTTTCAAGCTTGACCCAAGATGTGCGCAAGGGGAAGGGGAGGCCAACCCTATGTGGACCCTGTTACATACCACTGCGTGGGTGATATCCCCAGGAGAATTTTTTTTTCTCACTATGGTCCTAAGACGACAGCCAACAACCCCTTGCAACCATCAACTACTCATTGTGCCATTTCTCTGCCACCTAAGCCAGCCATGTGGTCCCTCACCCATCTGTATTGATTGTATGTTTGAAGGTAGGGCTCTCGAACCCAAAGGTATGTCTTGTCATTTGGTAATTGAGTATTGGGTTTACTTATCATGGACACTTCTGGACACAGATTGATGGGGGAATTCGACAAAAAGAGTGGGCTTAGTTTATGATTCTATCCCCTTGTTCTCTTTTGGATGTTACCCTTGAATCTTAGTCCCGTGGGGAATCCTTTATTGACCAATGGATTTTAGGGTTGTACTCCTTGGGAAACCCCGACTTTGGTTGCGTGGTCCCACTTTCTTATCCACATACACCATTCCCTTTCCATTCATTATAACCCGATTCATCATATCTCCCACCTGGGTCCACATTCCCTCGCCGGGTCCACATAGTGTTAGCCTCCCCTTTCCCTTGCCCCCGCCTTGGGTCAGGCTTGGAACGATGCCCTAGAGGTTGAAGCTGTTAAAAAGAAAAGAGAAAACATAAATGGCCACATTCAATAGGAAGATGTACCACAAAATGCAAAGATGGCTAGGACAAACACATTTAGCATGTGGGAAAAAGCCAATTCATGAGCTCTACCCCATACCCATGGCCATCACCCTAGTTCATGTGAAATTTTTAGATCTAAAAATTATTAATGCAATGATTGATTTATTTCGCCTACTTATTAGATAAGTTATTTACAGATGCTTTAGTAAATTTTGAAATAAACACAACTGCAGTACTTCACTCTAATCAAAATCAGAATAGCAGAAATAACACATATAGCACAATAGAAACAACCATATGAACACAATTATTTTTGGACAACTGTCCTCAGAAAAACCCAATGTGGGAAAACCGGTGCAACAGATGAGGGTTTGTATTTATCTTCAACAATGAAAAGATCTTTTACAGAAGTATTGTTGAGCAAAATAAAATAGCACACCTGGTATGAATTTTCAGACACTCCGGAAGTATTTCCGACACACGGGATGTACTCCTACACCCTCTGCGTCATTCTACGTAGCCTCTCTGCGCAGTTCCTCCTTGGACTGCGTAATTCTGCGTGGAGGACTTGATGCTGCTGCTCAGCATTGCCTTCCCTTCACCCTTCTGCCTTCTGCTTCTCTGTATGCTAACTTCTCCCTCCTCCTTGTGTCTCTGCAAACCCGCCTCTACAGACTCACCCATTGAAATCAAATTCTCTTACTTCAAAATCGATTTCTTTCGAGTACTAAAAATGTGCTCGGCTTGATTTCCAAATGACCCTCAAGCCTCTTCTTATAGTCTTCTCGCTGATGAAGCAACGACCAAGATTATATCTTTAATCAATGGCTCAAATTAAAAGATGACTTGATCTTTGTTTTCTAGAAGATTCACACTTTGCTTTATTAATACCCTTTAATTATTTAATTTTCCTAAGTTTAGACTTAGGGTCTACATTAAGATAATTAATTATTTTAAAAAAGCAAGATCCGAGTGGAATTTCCACAAACAATTCTGGGTTCTGTGGATAACTCTTGTCCAAGCCTCTCTAGCAAATTTAAGACTTGGAACACTTCCCGATGCTACAAAATCAACACTCCCTCTTAGCGAGGAAAGTGTTCAATCAAGGTACCAACTGTACTGCTCTGATTCTAGAACATTTGTTGCGCTGTTGATGTCCTGGCTGCTACGCCTCATCTCTGCGTTGCTGCCCTTTGTACTGCTGCTTGTGACACTATCTCTACCACTACCTCATCCGTACTGCAACTCCCTCTGTCTCTGTAGACCACTTGTTCCTCTAATGGAAGGGGTTCTCAACCATCCCGATCTTCTCTTTGAAGTGAACTTAATCTTACTCAGAGCCTTGGTGAGGATATCTGCCACCTATTCCCCTGTAGGAGTGTACCTCAACTGCACGGCTCCCCGTTGGACATAGTCCCTGATGAAGTGGCACCAAATGTCAATGTGTTTCGACCGGTCATGAAACACAGGATTCTCAGAGAGCTTGATGCAACTCTGATTATCACACATAATCCCGGTCGGTTCTATCCTCTTCTTGAGTAGGTTCAAGAGTAATTTATGAAGCCATATGGCCTCGCACGAAGTTGTGCTTGTTGCCATATATTTAGCCTCAACTGAACTTAGTGCGACGAACTTTTGTTTCCTACTGCACCAAGAGGTCATTCCTGATCCTAGACTGAAACAATACCCACTGGTACTTTTCCGATAAATTGTGCTTCCAACCCAATCTGCATCTGTAAACCCACTCAACTAGACCTCATTGCCCTTGGTGTACTTCAATCCATACTCGACTGTCCGCTTCAGGTATCTGAGAATATGTTTGGCTGCTTCCCAGTGAGCCCTCCTTAGTTCCACCATGAACTTACTGAGGGTATTCACTGCATAACAGATGTTTGGTCTAGTATTGACCAGATACATCAATGATCCGATGAGCTGCCTATACAAGGTGGGATCAACCTCATCATCCTCCGTTGTGTCTATCTTCTTCTAGTTTGTAATCATTGGCGTGGCCATGGGTCTACAGTCTTCCATCTGAAACCTCTTCAGGATCTCTATAGTGTATCTTCCTTGTCCAAGGAAGATTTCTCCCTTCTGCTGGAGCCTAGCAGACCTCCAAACCAAGAAAATAGTGCATCCGCCCCATATCCTTCATGTCGAATTCAGTAGCCAGATTTTCCTTGCAGTCTTTGATGAGATTAGATGATCCAGTAAGAAACAGATCATCTACATATAATACCATGGTCTTTTTTATGAATCGCTGCGTCCATACCTTGATTCATGTATTTTCATCAGAGATTTCAGTTATGTATATGTATCTATGCTTGATTTGCAGGTCTCCCGATGGCAGTGTCTGGTTCCTTGCACGTACTTGTAAAGCATTTCACCCATCACTCATGTTCGGACTTCATACTTTAGGGGGCATTTGTTACACATCAATTTGTCACCGTACTTGTACTCCCCATTCCTTGATCTTGGAGAACCCATACAGTGACCCGTGTGTACTTTCCAAGCATGAAATACATACCCCTGAACCACACTTTGTCTACCAATTCATCTCCCTTTACAACTTTTCCGGAAGATCCTTGTGAAAACCTGGTTTTCAAGTTCGGCGCTTTGTCTCAATGTCTGACCCGCGCCGATAGCAGAGATTTTCACTAAGACTTGCGTCGATCGGTGCTCTGTCTTAATGTCGGACCCGCGCCGATCCTCTTTTAGAAAATTTTTAAAATAGAAATGAAGTTTCCACGACTAGAAGCTTCGCGAGGCAGCGAGCTGGAAGTTTGTTTTGAGGATATGGTCGAGGAATTCCCCTTTGAGCTTCTTGTTCCCAAGAAATAGGAACTACTCCAAAGGATAAGCTCTTTTCCCATTAATTGAGGGCCCATAACCTCCTCCTCCATTGTTATATAAGGAGACCTCCTTCATCTCTACTGCCTTAGTTAGTTAGAGAGTTAGAGAGCTAGAGAGGAGAAGAAATTATAACTTCCGGAGAATAGTGCAGAGTGTGATTGTTTTTGTGTGCTAGGAACATAGTGAGATCTTGGACCTTTGTGTATGAGGGTGTTGCAAACATGCTTGGATATGGACCTGCCGAAGGAGAGCCTCAATATCAAGGCTTGGTTGTAAACTCCCCTTGTTTTTATCATAATAAAATACACCTGATGTTTATCTTCCACTCTTGTTTACATTTCTAATGAGATTTCTAGCATTCCTTGATCAGTTAGATAGGTTGTAATTGTTTTATGTTTGTCGTGATTTTATGCTTGTCGTGGTGTCTTGACTGTCTGTACAGGTAATCAAACGTTGGTAGCAGCGTGCATCGAGCTTGAGAAGAGTAACGGATCAAGAAGCTTCGACCGAAGACGACAACATAGCATCAGAACAAGGTAGTTCATCTTCCTTGCTTTGAATTTCATTTACAATCTAGGAAGATAGATGTTAGTATGTTCCTGTATTTGCTAGACCCACCCTAGGGCTAGAGAGATCGCCTCTGTCCGCAGAGGGGATTTACCTGGACAACAAAGGGACAACGCAGTTTCAGAGGGAGCATAATCACGCAGAGGGCAGGGTGACGCAGTCTTACGCTGTCTCCACGCAAGCCCACATACTTATTGCGCAAAGGCAGTGCTGGGATTGTTTGAAGCCAGCCAGGGTGACGCAGATCTGAAGCTGTTTGATCCAGAAGTGCTTGAAGCAGAGCTACAAAACTTCAAAAGGTGCTAGTGGAGTTAAAATTTCTGAAGTTTTCAGAATTTTAGCCTAATCACTAGTGACAAAGAGCAGGAGGAGATCAACTTCTCAGAGGGTTTCTAGCCAAAGAAACTTGCAGATCGATCAGAGGATCGAAGAGAGCTGAGTCATTGTTTGATTTGGCATATTTCCAAGAAGGGAAATCAGTTGTTAGAGGGTGCAGAAGGTGCCTGTTTCGCCAAGGACCTTAGATCCAGATCTCTAGCACAAAGAGGAGGAGCTCCGACAGATTTCTGAGCAGATGGCACCTCACGGACTGTGTGATCAGGGTAGATTGGATGGCCTATCAAAGTTTGTAGTATGGAAGGCTAGAATCCTGATAGTCCTATAGGCATATTGTCTAAGAGACCATGCAGAACGATTCCTGGCCACGCCGACCAATGTAGATCTCCTGAAAAAGCACAATGAAGTTGTCGCTCATGCCAAGCGGTTGATAATGGATGGAGTTAAGGACCATGCTGTTCCACATATAGCTGAGAAGAAAACAGCTAATGAGATGTGGAAGGCCTTAACAGCCCTTTATGAGGGGAAGTTTATCCAGAGGAAGATGCTTCTAGAGACTCAGATGCGGTCATTCATGATGACCAAAGGGGAAGACATGGAACATTTTCTCTTCAGATTACAGTTAATCAGAGACCAGTTGACTGCCACGGGTGCAAAGGTGGAGGATGATATGATGGTTAGGACTACTCTCAATGCGGTCCCAAATGAGTGGGAAACCTTTTTCCAAAGTAGCTTGGGCAAAGCGAACCTTCCCGACTGGGACAACTTGCGGGCAATCATGCGTCAAGAAGAACTCCGCAGATTCACCAAGAGGCATTACAACATAGGATCGAGTAATTTGAAGAAGGAAGATGAAGAGGATGCAGCCTTGGCATCAAAGATGTAGCAAGGGAAGAAGAAGCAGGATCTATCAAAGATCAAGTGCTTCCAGTGTGGCGAACTAGGACATTTCGCCTGCAGTTGTCCTTAGAAGAAAAAGGACAAGGAAGCTTCTTCTTCCAAGGCTGTTGTGGCGGATGATGGGTCAGAAGACGATGCAGCCATGAGCGCTCATGAACCACGAAAGTGGGGTGACATGGATCTGTAGAGCAACTACAGAATGAGGGTGGGATCCTTGAGTAGCGCATCTCTTGGATCACATCCGAGCTACGGGAGCCTTAAGACAGTAGCGAGACAAGTGGAGCAGTGGGCGCAAAGTTCACGGATGAAACAAAGGCAAATGTGAAGGGTGGAAGGAGCAGCGCAATGAAAATGCAGCAAAAACAACATAGAGGATGATGTGACTTCAGCAACGCAGAGCAGAGTTGCAGCCGCGTAGGGGCTTCAGGAGGACAGTGCAGTGCAACAACAATGTGAGAGATTTCAGAACAAGGCACTGATGTGACTTCAGCAGTGCAGAGGCAGTCTTCTTACGCAGTGCAAAGCTATAGTTGTTCATCATTCTCCAGATAACAACACAGATCAACATTTGATGGAGCTTCAGTGATGAGGATGAAACCCAACTGACTTGTCTGTCAAAGATTGGGCAGGAGATTCAGTTGCTTCTCTCAGTAACTGAAGATGCAGTGTAGCATATGGCAACATGGATGCAGCAGAATGAGAGGGAGTTGCAGTACAGATGTGGCAGTGGCGGTGACATTGTCATGGGCAGCAGTACATAATGGCTGCAGCGATGCAGTGTTGAAGGGCAGTAGGCCAAGCATCAACAACAAAGAAACCAGTGCCCAAAATGTTGTGATACATGGTGTGATGTATTGCTAGAGCACACTTTGTGCAAAGAGGGAGTGTTGAGATTTTGTGTATTGGGGTAGCATCGGATGTGCTCTAGCTTCGAAAATTTGTGGAGGGACTAGAGTACACCCGATCTACAAGACCCAGAAAAGGATTTGGGAAATTTCATCTGGTTTGGGAGATATTTAATTAATTAATTATTTTAATGTATTTCTTAAGTCTAAACTTAGGAAAATGAAATAATTAAAGTTAATTAAAATGAAAATGTCATAAGTCACACGGATCAAGCTTTCTTTTAAACTTAGCCATTGATTCAAGATCTGATCATGGTCGTTCGTTTCCCAACGAGAAAAGTATAAAGGAAAGACTTGGGGTCATTTGTAAAGACACATAAAGGCAGAGCATTGAAACTAAGTTGGAATTCTAGGGCGTGGTTTGCTAAGAATTCTCAGAAGTGTTTCAGCTGCAAAGAGGGGAGTTTAGGCAAAGGGGATGGTCTGATCCCAGTGCCTAGAATCAGCAAGAGGCGGAGAGCAGCTTCCAGAGGCAGCACAAAGAAGCAGGAGTAGCAGCAATAGAGAGGGCAGCAGCTGCGTAATGCAGGGGCATCTTCAACTACGCAGTCTCTCTTGGTGCAGCGATGGGCAGTAAGAGACCCTCTGGGGTTACGCAGCCATCTCCAGACCAGCACAGAGGGACGCAGAGGCTGCAGAGGCTGACGTAGAGGCTTCAGGGGCAGCGTTGAGGTTTCTAGGGCCAAGATCTGGCTGAGTCCTGTAAATCCCGTTTGAGGGTGTGGATCAGTCAATATTTTGGCTTCAGAACAACAAGTTAGCTGCAGATCTATATTTTCTCTGTCGGGTTTTCCAGACCTAGAACCCAGATTTGCTGTATTCAGAAAAATCTTAATAATAAAACCCTCCAGCAGCCAGAAGACTAGTTCTCCCACATTGGGTTTTTCTGGGGACTATTGTCCAATAAATCCTTGTGTCACTTTGTCTATGTGTGCAACTGATGAGTGGGAGAACTTGTCCAGGGCATTTTGGGCAAAGTAGCACTTCCAAGTTGGGAAAACATGTGGGCAGCTTTTCCACAAGAAGAGATCAGGAGGATGGCCAAGGTGGGCATTAGTAGAGCGGGGATCAAGCTCAAGAAGGAGGAGGAGGAAGATGCGGCTCTCGCATCTAAGGTACAACATGGGCAACAAAGGATGAAGAATAAAGACCTTTCGAAGGTCAGATGCTTCAAGTGTGGTGAATTAGGACATTTCGCCACAACATGCCCTATGAAAAAGAAGGACAAGGAAGATTCTGATTCGAAGGCTGCTGCAGCTAAGGACGATGATGTAGATGATGACGATGTGGCCATGACTGCTCATGTGACTCGGGAGAAGAGGTGGGGCGACATTGATCTGTAGTTATTTCAAACTAAAGAGAGAGTTAGGGGCAGGATCCTTGAGGTGCCCAAACTCTTGGAACACATACGAGCTACGGGAGCCCTTAATGACAGTGGCAGGATGACTGGAGTTAGTTGGTGTGCGAATGATGGAGAAACATTGGCAGAGCTAGATCGTTGAAGACTAGAGAAGCACAGAGCAGAGGCAGCAGCTGCGTAACAACAGCGCAGAGGTTGATGGACTTCAACAGTGCAGAGGTAGTTCTTACACAATGCAGAGCAGCAGAAGCACAGAGGCACCAGAGGGTTAGCGCAGATTAGCAGCAGAGGGTGCTTCAGTATCAAGGTGCACCCAGACTGACTTGTATGTCAGGATTTTGGGTTGTTTTATTTGCTTACTTCTCAACAATTGAGTTGCAGTGCAACAGTTAGCAGTGGCAGTGCTATGGGCAGCATGATGCAACATTTTGAGAGGGAGCTGCAGCAATGTTGCAGGAAACATCCCCCCCCCCCCCGGCTCCAACCCCCGAAACGTGGTCCGTACGGAACCGTACAGGATCCGGCCCCCGAAACGCGTTTCAGAATTTCCAAAATGCGTTTCGGAAAAAAATTTGCGTTTCCGGGTTTTTTGGGAACCGTACGGCCGGATCCGCGGTTCCGTATGGCGGATTCACGTTTCGTACGACGGATCGCCAACAATTCCATACAGTGTCGTACGGATCCGACTAACGCAGCTTAGAAAAGCGATTTTTTTTATTTTTGATTTTTTTATTTTTGTCTTTGGTTGGGTTAGAAGGTGAGTTAGTGTTGAGTTAGGGATAGGATGAAAATAATATAAGCTCTCTTTTACCTCCTTAGATGTTTCTTAGATGCTCCCTCATGGTAATGTTAAATTCTTAAATTTTTAACATTACCATGAAATGACTCAGGATGTTTGAGAGTGGTTCCAGCTTGATCAAACTTCATATGGAGAAAATAGAATTTCATATCCTATTCAAAATTCAACAGACTTAACAGTTTTCAGAATTCAGGATCAATGGTATGGTGGCACGTCATTAGATTATATCATGTATGAGGGTGTGTGATTAGCATTTAATCAAGAGCACCAAGCCCTATATGTACCCTAGTGTTGGTGGTGTTAATTGTTGAACTCCTTTGTCATGTCGTTAGCAAAAAATTACATTTCAATCAAGTCAAAATAATTGATCAAGCATGTTAAGTTCTTTCTACCATATTTTAAGGCTTACATTAGGTAGTTTGATCAAAATTGGGCAATTTTGACTAATGTCCCTAAATAATCGAGGTAGAGGCAAAGGCTAGACAAGAGGAGAAGAATCTAGATTATAGATGGTTGATGCTCAAATAATTAATCATTAATGTACAATGGATGTCATATCTATCTTGATTTATGTACAAATATGCATGCTTCCATATCTTCTACAATTAATTTGGTATTTTGGATGTTTTTTTAATATAAATGCAAAAAAATAAAAATAAAAAAATATATATATAGTAGACGCTTCCGAGACGCTTCGCTTCCTAGATTTTTTGGAAATGACGCTTCCGCGTCCCTGCTTCCAAAAAACTTCCCCGCTTCGTGCAACGTTGAGCTGCAGTACAGATGTAGCAGTGACAGTGGCAGAGTCATGGGCAACAATACAGATTGCAGCAACACAGTGGATGAGGGGCGGTAGACCGAGCATCAACAACACAGAGGACCGATGCCATGGTATAGGGTGATGCTTTTGGTGAGAAGTATTGCTAGAGCACATTCCTTGCTAAGAGGGAGTGTTGATTTTTAGGTAGCATCGGATGTGCTCTAGCTCCGAAATTTTGTAGAGAGGCTAGAACACATGAGATCTCTAAGATCCAGAAATCGTTTGGAGAAATTCCACCCGAAGTGAAAGTTATTCAAATAATTAATTACTTTTAATGGAGCCTAAGTTAAAACTTAAGAAATTAAAATAATTAAAGTGAATTAATTTAAATGTGGGTGAGAAGCTTCTAAGTGACGAGGATCAAATCTGTTTTAACCTTAGCCATTTATTAAGAATTATACCACGACCGTTGATTTGGTTCTTTTGTTGTCATAGAAAGACTTGGCTCCTTTTCATATTTTTCTTTATAACCAAGACCAGTCTTGTCACTGTTTGATCGTTGGTTGTTGATGATTTCTTCCAATGCCGTTGGAGACAATTTGGTCACGATCAACAAGAAGGAAGCAATAAGAGAAATGCCTAAAATTTCAAAACCTACCAATACGATATGTGAATGTTGTTGGCACGACAAGCAGACAAAAGTTGAGTTCAAGAAAAAAGAACACTTTGCATCATGTCCATTGGAATTAGTACATACTGATCTATGTGGTGAACAAAAGGATTAGATGGAGAATTATATTTTACGCTAATGAGAGATGATTACACCAGAATGACAACTGTCAGCTTCTTAAAGAAAAAGACCGAGGCATTCGAGTGTTTTAGAATCTACAAGGAATTGGTTGAAAATGAAACTGATTTGAAGATCCAATGTCTAAGATCAGATAATGGCGGAGAATTCACTTCCAAGGTATTTCAGCAGCACTGTGATGAAAATGGAATAAAAAGGAAATTCTCAATAGCAACACCGCAACAAAATGGAGTTGCTGAAAGAAAAAACAGAACCATACAGGAAATGGCCAGAACAATGTTAAATGACTCAAAATTAGATGATAAATTTTGAGTTCATGCAATCGATACAATTGTATTCATTATAAACAGAGGTTTGCTAAGGAACAATTGTAACATGACTCCATACGCATTATGGAAAGGAAGATCGACTAACGTCAAATATTTCAAAATATTTGGAAGCAAATGCTACATCAAAAGAGAAGATAAAAAATTGGGCAAGTTTGATTCCCGTGTCGATGAAGGTATTTTTTTTGGTTATTCACACAAAAGGAAGGCTTATAGATGCTACAATCTGAAGCGAAAACAAATAGTGGAAAGCATAAATGTTACTTTTGATGAAGATTGTGTTACAAAGGATGACGATGAGATTGTCCCTTCAAGCAAATCTGAGGGATCTAAGGGAGAATCTGTGAAGGATGAAGAAGAAGCTCCAGAACAAGACCAATCAAATAAGGAAACAACAGTCAACCAAGAGGAAATAAGAAATGATCAACAGGATGTACAAGAAAATTCTCCAAAAGCTTTAAGAGAATGGTGTCAAAAGAATCATCCGTCATATCAAATCATCGGCAAAATAAATGAAGGAATTGGAACCAGAAGAAGTCGACGGCTTCGTCCATCACAACAAGCCCACCTTGCTTTTTTAATAACTTTAAAGCCTAGCAATTTTGAGCAAGCTAGTCATGATGAGCACTGGGTAGCAGCTATGAATGAAGAACTGGATCAAATTGAGAAGAACGATACTTGGGAATTGGTTCCACGACCAAAGGATAAAAATGTTATTGGAACTAAATGGGTCTTCAGAAACAAATTGAATGAGGATGGACAAGTTACCAGGAATAAGGCAAGATTAGTCTGCAAAGGATATGCACAAGTTAAAGGAATTGATTTTGAAGAAACATTTGCTCCCGTTGCCAGAATGGAAGCTATTAGAATGTTTCTCGCTTATGCATGCTTGAGAAAAGTCAAGGTCTACCAAATGGATGTTAAGTCAGCCTTTCTAAATGGTGAATTGGAAGAAGAAGCTTACATTGAACAACCCGAATGTTTTCTGCTCTCTGAAAAGGAAGACTATGTCTGCAGATTAAAGAAAGCACTATATGGTCTCAAGCAAGCTCCTAGAGCTTGGTATGCTCGTCTTGATGGATATCTACATCAACAAGGATTCAAGAAAGGAAGCGCCAACAACAATCTCTATCTGAAAGTGGATAAAGGTAACCTAACAATTATTGAGGTATATGTAGATGGTATAATTTTTGGAAGGCAATGATGACAGATTAAGTAAAAACTTTGCCACAAAGATGCAAAGTGAGTTTGAAATGTCTCTACTTGGCGAGCTGACATACTTTTTAGGGCTTCAAATATTTCAGCAGGATAAAGGAATATTTATATATCAAAACAAGTAAATCAAGGAAATTCTCAAGAAATTCAAGATGGAAGATTGCAAGCCTGTCCTTACCCCAATGGTAATAGGTTGCAAGTTAAGTTTAGATGATTCGTCAAAGGATGTGGACCAGAGGTTGTATATATCTATGATTGGCAGTCTTCTATATGTGACAGCTTCTCGGCCAGACGTAATGCAGGCAGTTGGACAAGTAGCAAGACTCCAAGGAGCACCAAAAGAATCTCATATTATTGCGGTCAAAAAAATTCTCTGATATCTTAAGGGCACAACAGAAATGGTTTATGGTATCCCAAAGGAAATAATCTAGTTATCCAAGCTTATACAGATGCAGATTGGGTAGGTAGTGATGATGATTGAAAGAGTACCAATGGAGCAACATTCTATCTAGGTAGTTGCCTTGTTTCATGGTTAAGTAAAAAGCAATCTTCAATCTCATTATCCAGAGCAGAAGCATAATATATCGCGGCAACAACCTGTTGTACCCAAGTTCTCTGGATGAAGCAAACCTTGCAAGATCTTCAAGTCAAGTTTGATGAGCCTATTCCCATCTTTTGTGATAACACTAGTGCCATCAGTATCTCCAAGAATCCTGTGAGGCATTTCAAAACAAAGCACATTCCGATCAAATATCATTTTGTTAGAGAGCATGTCACCAAAAAGAATATCAAGCTTGAATATGTTAGCACAAAGAAACAAATTGCTGACATCTTTACCAAACGATTACCTCGTGAAGCATTTGAGTATCTTCGCCTAAAGCTTGAGATTCGCCATGTTCTCATTAGACTCTTTCTCTTATCTAACTAGGTAAAAAAAAGGGGGGGGAGTTGAGGTGTGTACAGGTCCGCAGGATGACGTTTGTCAGGGTGAGGTACCCTTTTCCATTGATGACAAAGGGGGAGAGAATGTTGTAGGAAGAGGTGTCATGATCGCAGGGGGAGTACTTGTGTTGCCATCAATGACAACCACTGATCAACAGAATGTTATAAGTGACGAGGATCAAGTCTTTTCTAATATTAGCCGTTGATTAGAGATTAGATCACGACCGTTTGATTCGTTAACTAGAAAAGTATTAAAGGCAGGCTTGGGGTTAGTTGGAGAATACACACAATGAGTCTAAGAGATCGAATTATTCTGACGGAGCAGTGCTCAGACGAAGATCAAATCTAAGTGATTCAGTGCAGTGAGGGGCATTTCAGCAGCAAGATTTTCATTCAAGGCCGAGAATACAATAGGAGAGATGCAAACCAGCACCTGGAGGGGCAGCGCAACTCAAAGGGGGTGACGCAGAACCAACAGGGCTCACGCAAGAGTGATGCAGAGCCAGAGAGGGTGACGCAATCACTTGAGGAGCAACACTGGGGTTTCTGTGGGGCAGATCAAGCAACTATCTAGCAGATCAATTTCTGAGCCGGAAATGCTCACAGAGAGGGTGACACAGCCACTACGAGAGGTGACGCAGTCCCAGGGCAGCACTGGGGACTGTGTAGGCACCTGTGGGGTTTCTTCATTCTGCTGTTGGATCTGCCAAAATATCCATCTTCGAATAGAGGTACTTCTGCCGAGGATTTTCTCTGTTGGGTGAGCCGGATTTGGCACCCTATATTGTATTCACAAATCTTCTTAATAATATAAACCCTCAGAACTGTTGCACCGGTTTTCCCACATTGGGTTTTTCAAGGGACATTTGTCCCACAATTTTGTGTCCTTTGTCTGTGTGCTCTACTTATTTTTCAACACTTGATTTGTATAATTGTGTAGGCTACATTGTATTTACTTTAATGTTTTCCTGAATTATTCAGAAAATAACTTGTTAATTAAAGAAAAACAAATAGGAGAAGTAAATCAAATTTACTGCAGCAGGGTTTCTGGTTTAGATTCAAAAAATTTCACAGAGGGCACATTGGAGCGTCGGAGCAGCCCCCTTCAGGCATACATAGACGGGGCTAGCAACACTGTTGGGTCACCTTTGCCAATTGGAGAGAGAGAGAGACGGAGCCACCTAGTCAGATCTCATATGGTGACCTAGATAGCGAAATGAGACGATCGGAGTTGCACATGGTGCAGTGTCTACATGTTGGGGTTTGGTGGCGAGAGATTTTGAGTTGGTACCCACTAGAGTGGGCTATGGAGATGGTGGTGGAATCGGGTGTAGTTCAACAAGAGTTCCCAGGCACTGGGAATGTAGGAAGCCCAGACTGTTGTTGGGATCCAGGTGGGATCTCCCATCACATCATAGAGTCAATAGGTGATGGTAGTAGTTGCGCAATGGATCTGATGTTTAGGCGCACACACATGTTCCGATCTCCATCAAAGCCCCGAACAACACTAGTCCCAAGATGGTTCAACAAGGGGAAAGACACATCTCCTGAGTTGTCCCAGCATATTGACTACGCGTGGAGTCACAGGGTGATTAGCCTACTTTGGCAGGAACCGACAGGGGGAGATGGCATCGACAGGTCACCAGGCAGGGCATTACATGGAGACGGTGCTCTCCCATTGGTATATTGGACATTGGAGCTATGAAGGATAGGTGCAATACTGTCATTTCCGTTGGCATGTGAGGAGTTAGGCTGCTCAGGTCTTCCAGAGCAGATGGGGAGATGTATCCCACATCATGGAGGGTTTACTAGCGGAGTGGTGGATATTAAGGCCCATGCAGGAAACTGTATGCTACAAGGTTGTACGACAATGGGCAGTGGTACACAAGACTACACATAGTTATGTCAAAGGGTCCAATTTTATATAGGGGGATACAGACTGATGCATACAAACCCAATGTTAGGTCGTAGCATCCAGGCGTGTGCAGGGCTATGCAGCGAGGACCAGTGGCCTGCAAAGGAGCATGGAGATGCAGGTTGGTGTGTCGTAGCATGTTGGTTTACACTATGAAGTAGGAGGGGTAGCTCACATCGCATTGAGTACCTGCGGGAGGTATCAAGTACGATGACACAAGCAAGACACAAGGTGATACAGGATGGGATAGCAGCAGTAGGAGGTATCCAGTGATGTACAACAGTAGGTCGCGGTGTACAGTTGCTTGTCCAGGAGTATAGGGATGATCAGTGGTATGCAAGAGTATATGGTGTTGCATAGTGGGGTCTTGGAATGTCACCTATAGGGAGACTCATGGACGGAGACACCGAGCATACCTTTGGGCATAGTTCTTCCAGGATCGACAGAGATATAGTTGAGCGATACTTGATCGTATCTGTGGGGACTCACACGCCTGACCCTCTTCTACATCACTTACAGGCACAGTCATTTTGGTTGTTGTCCTTTGGCACTTTGGGCATGAGAAGCCAGGGACAAGGAGCTCACCCAAGATATTTGGATGACACTCAACACACTAGGGGAGAGACTTTTCGGTAGTGGCATTAGGTCGGTGTGCTAATTGACAGCCACAGGTTGGGGGATGAGATAATCATCTACAGGGGTGGCATATCATTCATCACTGAGCCTATGCCTGGGGAGCGGGTCACAAGGGAGACATGTGTCAATCTTTTCTCAGGGCATGTCAGGAACATGCAGGAGCAGAGGATACTGAGTACAGCCGAGGTAGCATCCCAATATGTGTCCAGGCTCCAGACATTGAATTGCCACATTATCAAGAGGGCGGATGGTAGAACCAATGGAGAGGGTTGGTGGGAATAGGAGGGATCCACATACCCTGAGTCAATTGCGAGTATCAAATATCCATCCATTGATTGCATTAAGGGGGTAGCTATTTGTCACATGTGGCTTCCAGTTGTCATCAGTACTACACAGTGGCAGGCACAGGGCATGTTAGCATGCATGAGATTAGCCCATGATATATGGACCCTCTATATTGGTCACATGCACAGACTAGAGATGAGGTAGGGAGGGATTCCTGCAGTTGTTAGAGCTATGGTGCAGCAGGTCTGACTATGGGATGTAGAGATTCAGTTGATTGATAGACCATTCTATCTCGTGATGGTTGGATTCATGACAGAGAATGATCTAGTTCACTATTGGGTTGGCACATGGGGGTACACAGATGCCTTCATCGGATGGCGAGGCAGGCTTTCTCTATGGATGCATAGGTTCGAAGTTACATTTGGAGGGGTAGATATTGGCATCATGGCGATGCCTAGGCCGAATGAGCTTGTCTCTCACAGATCTCCCACCACTAGGCCTTAGGAGAGGAGGATACAGTTTGCATACGATGGGGAGTATGTCATAATCAAAGTAGCGCAGCGTCAGCATGATGGCACCACTCTGAGTTTCACAAGGGACCCGAGCATTACAGCTCGATCACCTTTAGGGATGAGCTGGATACTACAGGGGGAGATCATGTAGTTCTTCCATTGGGATTTAGCGAGTCACTAATGGAGTGGGCGACTTAATTAGCATGGCAAGTTGGCCACCAGGATGATATCAAGAGAAGCTCATACGAGGAAGATGTTATCTCTGCAGGGATTAGGTGGTATCTTCGAGGGTTTACTGTTGGAGTGCATGAGATGGATTACTTGGTAGGGAAACTTCATGAGGAGTTGGGCATAGTACCATATTATCATGATTCCCTACTCATTGATGGTGAGTAGAGGGATTCTGATATTTATGCCTGGCAAGATAATGAGTGGAGCAGGGGGAGCTTCATGTTGGAAAGGATGGCTTGGGATCCTGGTATTGAGGATTCCATTCATATCAGGGCGATGCAGAGGTCAGGGATTATTCAATGGCGCATCTGGGACCTTGGCACCTTTTTGCAGTGACAGTGGGGAGCGTCAACTAGAGAGGAGGCTTGTTCAAGAATTGCTTGAGGACAAATAATTTTTGGCAGGGAGGATTGTAATATTCTTGTTTAGGAATTCTGCTAACCAAAATATTTATTCTGGCCAATTTTGATAATATCACAGTTTTTACAGAGGAAATGTCGATTTGGGGACCCACAAATAAACTTAGGCAACTATAGGCCTCTGGACATTAGGCTGAGGCGAAATATTGCAACAGTAGTGGAGGATGGGGCCCAACGAGGAGAAATGCCGACCCACATGGAGGCAACACAGTCATTGGAGCGTATTGAAGGCTAGAGGCACGAGGTGGGGCCCAAGAGAACGTTGGGCAGCATTGGATAAATAGGAAGCATGAGGCTCATTCTTGGATTCATTCATTCACTTATATTTTTGATTGTCTTTTTGACATAGCATGCTTGTGTCGGGTGCCAAGTCTGCAGTGTTGTTTAGCACACGAGATTTTCAAGCGAAGATCTCAACCTCTGCCTCGTGGGACTTCGAGTGCTCGGTCAAAAGAGGAGTCTTATAATTTTGGAGGAGCTTTTCACAGCAGAGATTACAAGAGGAGTGTTTTCACTTCAGGGATTGCGTGGAAGACATAGTGACTGCGCAGTGGAGGACACAACACATGGTGAGAGGTCGTTCTGGGAGGTGAGAAGAGAGGGAGTTGCAGCTGAGATTTGGTGGGGAGGCTTGGAGCTTCCTAACAAGGATTTTTGTGGCATTTTGGAGACTTTCAGCGATAGGATTTACAAGAGGATTGATTTATCCAGTAGCGCAGTGAGCCAAGCCCAAGAGGCAATTTCTGGGGTCAAGCTTTGGGCAAACCCTTTCTGGGTTTTTCGGGGTTTATTGAGGAGAAGCCAAGAGTAATTTGGCAGAATTTTCTGGGCAGATTTGAGGTGTCAAACAAAGATCCTAACTCAGCCAACAGCTAGAGGAGCTAGGGGAAATTGAACTGAAATTCCGAGGTCAACATTTGGCCAATTCTTTCGTTGGTTTTTGTGGGTTTCTTGAGTAGAGTCCAAGGTTAAAGTCTCAATGATTTCTGAGCAGTGTAGCAGGGGCTAATAGCATTTCTTCGGGAGCAACAGCAACATTTCTGGCAGATTGTAGTGTAGAGCTATAAACATACATTCTACCATCAGTGGGAGATTTCAGCATTGATTCGGAGGGCTTCTCTAGCTTGCCTTGACCAAGCCCAGGTGCCTTCATTCCAGCACCTCCATTGTACTCATTTTCAGCAAATTAATAAAATGGCTCAGCTCAATTTCATGGCTCAATTGTGTTCTAATGGCGTGAATTTATTTGTTGTTGTTTAAAGTATTTTGATGCCTGTTATTACTCTAATTTACCATTTGGAATATTACATTTTAGCTGATCTAGTAACAACGACAATTGAATGAGTAGGGGAGGAACACTGCAGGAATGAATTATAAGCTTGTAGCATCTGCCTTTTGAAATTTTCAGAGACCAAACCCCAAAGGTACAATGGCTAGGAAACTATGCTAAAAAGGTTTGTTTCAACGAAATCACTTATTCATATTTTCTAGATTTTAGATTTTATAAGTCTATCAAAAAAATGTCAACATCAATAGATATTTGAAAACTACAACACGATACTTTATCCCCAAAGGAGGAACAGAAAAGAGCATAGAAAACAAGAATCTAAATGGCCACCATTATTTGGAAGAAAGAAAAAGCGTTACCTTCAGCTACTGACAAAATTTCAGGAGGTATTCTGGACGCTAATGCAAAGAGTGATGTGAAATAAATGACGCAGATCAAATTATCTGCAGCCAGTCCTGATGCCACCACTGATGGAGACATGTTGAGGGCTTTTGAAACAGCAACATAATTAAGAGCTGCAAAATAATGGGCGATAAAGTTAAGAACTCCAAGGTACTAAAACTTACAAAACCAGGAAAAGCGCTGGACACAAGCACTGCCAATAACTAGTAAATAGAACCAGCATCGTACAACCAAAACATAGCAATTATATGGTTTAAAGTTATCATTGTGAGCATTTAAATGTCCACAGTGTACACAAATATCAAGAGATTTCAATCTAAAGGAATGAAAAATTCACTGGAAAATGAAAAACAAAACCTTTAAACACAAGGCGATATAATCATCTTTAAAAGAAAAATGTCTCACAAAGAACGAGTTCATTAAATAGAAATAATTCACAAGAACTCGCATTTTTAGGTGATTATATTTTGAATGTATCTTTCATGCATAGTGTAACAACCCACCTCAAATTATGGGCAGAAAAGGAGTATTAGCATGCATACGAGGCATGCATATGATAGCTACATATGTATGCATCACATGCATAGCATTAGTAAACTTACTAATTGGTTAAAAAGGTCGTCTAAAAAAAGATAAAAATTAATATTAAAATACTAGATTAAATACCTAACCCATTAAGAAGGTAGATCTTGCCCTAAACATAACACTCCAAATATATATATATATATATATAGTAAATATCTCTTTATTATTATTATTATTATTTTTATGATCTTTGAATAGAATAAATACTTATAATTTTACTACTTAATTGTTTTTATTATTAACATAAATCAAATATAATATAATTAATATATATTCAAATAAAAGAGAATTGTATATATGAAATATACTATATACAACTAAAAAGTAACTATAAAATATTAAAAGGGACTATAATCAATGTTTAAGTGATACAATCAAGAAAATACAATATAAATAATTCATAGAAGACCGGTCGACAAAACATATCTTTTAAAGGTGAATAAACCGATTCCGTAAAATCTTATTTAGTCAAATAGTATTATTTAAGCAGAAAATGTGTGGCCGCCTCTAAAGGTATAAAAGATCATTATGGATTCCACGTAACAGGACAGGGGCAAGGGAAACATATTTTAATGTAGACGCTGAGACGGTGGAAGGATGGGGGGAAGAAAATGGTTTTGGGGATATAAGGAGAAAGGATACGACATAGAAGGGGAGTTTTGTTTTGGTCTTTCTAGTGAAGTGAAGGGAGAGTAGGAAATACAGAGAGAGTCACGAAAAAAGGAGGAATTTTGAGCAATTGTTCTTGGAGCTTTGGGCACGGGGGCCAGAAGACCTCAATTTGAAGTCTTCTGGATCTGGGAACCAGATAGGTTGATCCCAGATAGGTTGGCAGGAAAAGGTGGTTTGGTAACCGCACCGGAAGCAACAACAGTCCAAAATCCTCAAGAAGACTGTCATGGGAGCTCCAGAACTTAGCACAAGGAAATACGATGTCTGTAGGGTGTGCGTACTAGGGAAGTATGCTAAGGCAACATTTCCAAGAAGCAACAGTAGGGCCAGGAGTGTGTTGGATTTGATACACTCAGACATCTGCGGACCAATGTCCACGAATGCTCTCAGTGGTGCAAAGTATTTTGTCACCTTTATTGATGACCATTCCTAGAAGACATGGATTTACTTTTCAAGACCAAAGATGAAGTCTCTGAGCGATTCAAAGAATTCAAGGCTTTGGTAAAAAATTTAAACGGAAAGTAGATCAAGAAATTGCGATCAGATAATGGTGGAGAATATATTGATAAAGACTTCACAAGATTCTACGCAAAGGAAGGCATCAAGAGATAATGGACAACTCCATACAATCCAAAGAAAAACGGAGTTGCAGAAAGGAAGAATACGACCATTGTGGAAGCTACAAGGGCAATGTTGAATGATCAAGACATGCCCAAATTTCTATGGGCTGAAGCTTGCAATACAGCAGTGTATGTGCAGAACAAGGTACCTCATAGATCATAGGGAAAAGTGACACCTGAGAGTGTGTTCAATGGCAGCAAGCCTGAGGTGAGCCACTTCAGGATATTTGGCAGTATAACGTATTGCCACATACCTGATGAGAAGAGGAAGAAATTAGATCAGACTGCAGAAGGGTTACCTTGTGGGATATAGCGAAAATGTGAAGGCATATCGCATCTATGTTCCCGAGAACCAGAAGATCGTAGTAAGGCAAGACGTGAAATTCGTGGAGGAGAGAGCCCTTACGAGATCCCGGGAAATGGCTAAAAATACGCAGTCTGAGGAGGATCTGCTAGTACAGCCACAATGACCTACAAAAGATGGCTCTAGTGCCTCTCCGCAGCACAAGGATTCCGAGGAAATTTCTTCCTAAGAAGTGCAAGAAGGAGAGCAGGTAAATCAACCCACCACCAGTGGAAGGACGAGCAGAGAACTCCAACAGACTCTGGGGGATGCAGAGGAATTTATTGGAGCCCCTATAAATGAGAAGAGGGTACACAGGAAACCAGACAGGTACCAGGCACTGGTAGCACAGGTTGGAGAACCACCTAGTTTTCGAGAGGCAGCTCAACATCAAGTGTGGGTAGATGCTATGGTGGAGGAGTACAACCCCATCATGACAAACGATGTATGGGAAGTAGTCGTTAAACCTCTGAACAGATCGGTTGTAGGATCAAGATGGATCTACAAGATCAAGTATGCTGCAGATGGCAGCATAGAGAAGTTCAAAGCCAGGTTTGTGGCTAAGGGGTGTGCAAAGAAGGAAGGGATCGATTATGAAGAAAACTACGCGCCTATAGCTCGATACACTTCAATCAGATCTGTCATCTCTCTTGCAGCATAGATGGGATGGGAAATTCACCAAATGGATGTCAAGATAGAGTTCTTGAATGGGGTGATAGAAGAGGAAGTTTACATAGAACAGCTAGAGGGCTTTGAGACGCATGAGCAGAAGCCTCATGTATGTGGGCTTAAGAAAGCCTTGTACTGACTGAAGCAAGCCCCTAGAGCATGGTATGGGCGAATTGATAGCTACCTGCAGAAGATGAGATTTGTCAAGAGTGACCCAAATCCCAACCTTTACTATCTAAGAGTAGGGGATGAGCCACTTATACTGGTATTATATGTAGATGATCTGTTCTTGACTGGATCATCTAAGCTCATCAGTGACTTCAAGGAGAGTCTCACTACTGAATTCGACATGAAGGACCTGGGGCAGATGCATTATTTTCTTGGTTTGGAGGTCTGGCAGCAGAAGGGAGAAATCTTCCTTGGGAAAGGAAGATATACTACAGAGATCCTGAAGAGGTTTCAGATGGAGGACTATAGACCCATGGCTATGCCAATGATTACAAACTGGAAGAAGATCAACACGTCCGAGGATGATGAGGCTGACCCTACCTTGTATACGCAGCTCATAGGATCATTGATGTACTTGGTCAACACTAGACCAGACATCTGTTATGCAGTGAATACCCTCATTCAGTTCATGGTAGAACCAAGGAGGGCTCACTAGGCAACAGCCAAACATGTTCTCAGATACTTGAAGGGGACAGTCGAATATGGGTTGAAGTACACCAAGGGCAATGAAATCCAGTTGAGTGGGTTCACTGACGCAGATTGCGCTGGAAGCCCAGTGGATTGGAAAAGTACCAGTGGGTACTGTTTCAGTCTCAGACAAGGAATGACTTCCTGGTGTAGTAGGAAACAGAAGTCTGTGGCACTGAGCTCAGCCGAGGCTTCATATATGGCCGCTAGCACAATTTCATGTGAGTCCATATAGATTCGTAAGTTACTCATGAACTTGCTCAAGAAGAGGATGGAAACGACGAGAATTTTGTGTGAAAATTAGAGTTTCATCAAGATGTCTAAGTATTCTGTGTTTCATGACCAGTCGAAGCACATTGACATTAGGTGCCACTTCATCAGAGACTATGTCCAACGAGGGGCTTTACAGTTGAAGTACATTCCTATAGGAGAACAGGTGGTTGATATCCTCACAAAAGCTCTAGGTAAGATTAATTTTACTTACTTCAGGGAAAAGATGGGATGGTCGAGAACCCACTCCAGTAGAGGAATGGGTGGACTTTAAATTCAGAGGGAGTTGCAATATGCATGAGGCAGTGGCAGAGATGGTGTCACAGGCAGCAGTATAGAGGGCAACAGCCAAGACATCAGTAGCGCAGCATATGCTTCAGGTCAAAGCAGATACAATTGGTACCTTGCTTGAACACTTTCCTCACTAAGAGGGAGTGTTGATTTTGTAGCATTGGAAAGTGTTCCAAGTCTCGTATTTTGGGAAGAGGCTTGGACATCAGTATTCCAGAGAACCCAGAAATCGTTTGTGGAAATTCCACTCGGATCATGCTTTATTAAAATAATTAATTATTTTAAAGTGTTCCCTAAGTCCAAACTTAGGGAAATTAAATAATTAAAGGGTATTAATAAATCAGAGTGTGAATCTTCTAGAAAAGAAGATCAAGTCATCTTTTAATTTGAGCCATTGATTAGAGATCTAATCTAGGTCGTTGATTCATTAGCGAGAAGACTATAAGAGAAGGCTTGAGGGTCATTTGGAAAGCAAGCCAGGCACACTCTCAGTACCCGAAGGAAATCGATTCTGAAGTAAGAGAATTCGATTTCAGAGCGTGAGGTTGTAGAGGCGGTATTGCAGACGCAGAAGGAGGGAGGGGAAGTCAGCAGAGAAAGAATAAGGCAAAAGGAGGACACAGAGGGAGCAACGTTTAGCAACAACACTGGCCCTCCACGCAGAGTGATGCAGTCCAGCGTAGTGACAGCGCAGAAGGCCACGCAGAGTGATGCAGAGGGAGGAAGGGTGCCTCAAATGTGTTAAAAATTCGTCCAAAGTGTTTAGAAAAATTATCTCAGGTGTATGCTAGAGATTTGCTTGTCATATTTTCTGTAAAAGATTTCCACTGCTGAGGAATAATATAAACCCTCATATGTTGCACTGGTTTTCCCACATTGGGTTTTTCCAGGGACAATTGTCCAAAAAAAATTGTGTTCATGTGATTGTTTCTATTATGTTATATGTGTTCTATTTGTTCTTCTTCTTTTGATTAAGTGAATGTTGCAGCTGTATTTATTTCAGAATTTACTGAAGCATCTGTAAATAACTCATCATAAATAAGCAGGCGAAATAAATCAATCACTGCAGTAGTATTTCAGACTGAAAATTTCACAGCGTCTTGGTGAGAAATTTTGTTGAGGAACTACTTCCCCTTACTTTGTCACACCCTGCTAGACACTGTTCTGCACTGACAGACATAATGCCCCACCAGCAACTTCTGAAAAGAAAAACTGCACTTCCAGCCACGACAATCGGAAGGACGAAGACGCAAACCCTCTGCGTTGGTTCTACTTCACTTCCTCTCAAACTGCGTCACCCTTCTGCGTCTACGTGAGCCTCTGCGTCACCCCTCCTGGGCCTCCGTTGTCCCTCTACGCTGCCTCTTCCTGGATCTGTGCTACCACTTGGGATAACCGCCTTCTTGCAGCAAAACTTCGTCTCTTCGCTAACGGCTTCAGCTCTCCCTGATCTGCAATAGCTCTGATACCATGTGAAAATTTCTAAATTTACTAAACAGAAATCCTACAACAGTAATCTGATTTACTTCTCCTACTTGTTTTATTAACTTAACAAGTTATTTTTCTGAATAATACAAGAAAAACATCGAAGTAAATACACTGCTGCCTACATAAATACATAGATCAAGCATTGAAGAAATAAGCACAATCGACAAAGGACACAAGTTTTTTCGAACAAATGTCCCCGGAAAAACCCAATGCGGGAAAACCGATGCAACAGTTCTTGAAGGTTTTATTATTATGCAGATTTCTGAATACAAACTAAGGTACCAATAGTGGTTTACCCAACAGAGAAAATCCTGGCAGAAGTACCTCTATCTTTGGAGACCAATGTGGAAAAAGTCGAAGTCAGGATTAAATCGGCAAGGGTCCAAAAGTTGAAAAACTCGACAAAGTCTGGAGTTTTCTGAAAAAGTCGGCAAAACTAAAAAAATACAAAATATTCATATTTTGAAAAAATCCCGACTTTTTGGAAAAAAATCCCGACTTTTTGGAAAAAATCCCGATTTTTTCGAAAAAATCCCGATTTTAAAAAAAAAAAATTAAAAAATTATTAAAGAAACTACCTCACTCACGATTTTTTGGAAAAAGTCAGCAAAAAGTTGGGACTTCGAGGATAAAATCGCGACTTTTTTAGGGATGAAAAAGTTGGCAAAAAGTCGGCCGATAAAGTCGGCTCAGGGAAAAATTCGGGATTTTTTCAAAAAGTCGGGACTTTTTGCCGACTTTTTCCACACTGCTGGAGACAGATATTATGGCTGATTCAACTTAGAATGAAGAATCCCATAGGTACCTACGCAATCCCCAGCAAGCTCTGCACTAAAACTGCATCACCCTTCTATGCGGTTGCATCACCCTTTCTAATCTGTTGAATACGAGCCCGATCTGGCCCATTGAAACCCCAGTGCCGCCCCTTTTGGCTCTGCGTCAACTCTTCTAGGCTTGCGTGAGCCGCTACGCTGGCTCTGCGTGAGCCTTATTGGGCATGCGTCACCCCTGTTGGGCTTGCATTGCTCCTATGGTGCTGATTTGCCTCTCTAATATTGTATTTTCGACCTTGGATCAAAAATCCCACTGCCGAACTGCCCCTCACTGCACTGCAAGCTCACTCGAAAATTCTTAGCAAACCACGCCCCAAAATTTCGACTTAGGTCAAGTGCTGCCACTCTGTGTGTGTTCTCCAACTGACCCCAAGCCTTCCTTTAATACTTTTCCTATTGAACATTCAACGGTCGTGATCTAATCTCTAATCAACGGCTAATATTAGAAAACACTTGATCCTCGTCACTTTGAATAACTTAAGCTCCGGGTGGAATTCCACCAAACGATTTCTGGGTCTTGGAGATAACATGTGTTCTAACCCCTCCAAAGTTTCGGAGCTAGAACACATCCGATGCTACCCAAAAAACAACACAGCTGGCCAAGATCATGCTCTGATACCAGTATAATAATCCAAATGGAAAATTTACAATGATAATAAAGGCATGCAAATATATAAACACAAATTTTTTCAGAAATTAACACAAGGACAAGAAAATATGCACCAACGCCATAAACTAGCCAAATTTTATTATATGAAGATATTGTGGTATAGATAGTTAGAGAAAATGCAGTCGGGCTTGCACAATGCAAGCTACAAGCACCAGGTGATGAGTACAAGAAAAACCCACAGCTCCAATAGCAAGCTCCTCCAAAAAACTGTGTTGTTACTCAAAGACTGCATTGCTACCTGACTTCGGCCTCTGATTTACCCACTGAAAACTACTCATAAAATTCTAGGAATTTGGGAAGGTGATCCTTGCCCAAAACCCAAAAAGGGTTTCCTCTAATTCCAACCTTCAAAATTTGACCCTTTGCAGCTTGGCCCTCCTCCAAATTCGATTTTTGTTAATGCAACTGCTACTATCAATCACTGCCCTTCAAAAGCCCAACAAAACTCCTCAAATGAACCTCCAATCAATCCCCCAATACCTCAGCTCCAAAATCCCTCCAAGGTAGCTCCCACAAAAGAACCTCCTCCAATGATTGTGCAGTCCAGGGAAGTGCTTACGCAGTCTCTTTGTATACTAAATGATAAATGCGTAAAGGTTTCTCCTCTAAGGCTGCTACACTCCAAAAATGGGTCCTTAATCACTCTTGTAGCTCCTTCAGTGAATCTTCGAGCAACTCCACTCCACAGTAGCAAGATGGCTCCAACCACTACGCAATAGAAGCTCTGGACTGCGTCCCAATCTCTCCGAAAAAGCGCAGAGCCTGTAGGTACTCACTTCTCTAGTCTCAAGGCAAGCAAAATGCCTTCCTTGGGTGGCACTCGAAGTCCACCAAAGAAAGGTTGAGCTTCACTCCTTGGGAAACTCTTGTGTTGGACAACACAATGTTGGCTCAGATAAGCATCTAAGGAAATTCAATTTCTTCAATAGGGAAAAGATGCAAATGGCTCCTCCATTCCTTCCTTTTATAATTGTTGGGCATGCATGCTCGTGGGTCCCTCCACAAATTCGATTTTTCCTTAGGGAATTTGAATTCCCTTTTCCCCAAGTGTGTATTTTCATGTGGGTGAGTGGCCCCCCCCATTCCACTAACATGCAAATAATGCCATTTCTCCTATGTTCCCTTCACCAAAACTGCCTTGGGCTATTATTAATCAAAATTGCAAAATTAATTTAACTGGGGACATTACACTGGTGGAATTCTCCTTGGTTGAGAGGGAGTGCTAAAATTATGCAACTACGGTCAAATTCCACTTTGGACAGCTCATATGATGAGGATAATACTTGCATTAGATTCCTATTTTCGAGAGGACCAAAATTGACCTATAAATAACCCCAATCGGTTAAGCAGATGTTAAATTTTGAAATATTTTATTTATTGAAGTGAAATGGAATGGGTCGGCCCAAGCACATGTGGAATTAGTTAAGTCGGCCTTAACCCCAATTGGACCCACACAAAAGTCTATAAATAGAAGCGACCTCAAGCTCATTCTTACATATTTCTCAAGCGATCTTCTATTTGCATCCATTGTCTTGGTTTGTCTATTTTGTTTTGGCTCACACAGGTTCGACGAAAGGAGTTCGCATAGAGTCCGGAATCACAGGCGAGAGGCTCGCTCTAATCTAGGGTTTGTTGGATCATAGCCGCAGGCTTGACACTGAGATTTTCGGGCTATAGCCGCGGGCACAGTGTGTCCTTCTTACTGCCAAGGTGTCTGTTAAACACCATGTTGAAGCACACACATGGTGTACGAGGAAGATGAGCACACACACACAAGAAACTCAACACAATGAAGGATAAGCGTGAGGCTTTCTTATTTTTCCATTATACAAAGATGTACATTTATAGTACAATGGTGTGACTCTTGGTTTCACATTCCAAGGTCACTTGGACTCCATTGTGACTTTTCGCATTCCACACCTACCCATGTAGGATTAGGTATTCCAACATCCCCCCTTAATCCGAAGGGGTATGTGTGAGTCCAAGAAAAGAGTTGTAATACAAATCTGCAAAGTATACATGGCAGCACTTGGGCTGAATCAACTCTTTGAAATGTTGGAAAAAAGAGGTGGTTTTAGGATGACCACAAACACTGGAACGCAATACTTGTTGCAGTTCCCAGAACCAAGGTTACTTGGAAGCGGGAGCGGGAGCGGGAGCGCGGAGCGGGAGCGAAGCGCGGAGCGCCATTTTTAAAAGTTTCCGGGTCCGGAGCGTTTTCGGGAGCGTTTTTATATATATATATATATATTTTTTAATATTTTTAATATTTTTAATATTTTGATGCATATATGTCAACAAAAACATGTAGAATGATGAATTAGACATAAAAAACATAAAAACATAGATTGAATCATATAACATCAATCATCTAGAAGTTATAATCTTCATCAACCACACCCACGAGTTGGAAGCAGAGAACATATTGACTCTTGAGTCTCGCAAATCATCAATCTGAAGGTTTCAAGCTTTCAAAATTCAATATATAACATTTATCATCATTGATATATAACATTTATCATCATTGATTTCAAATTTCAACATCTAACATTTATCATCATTGATTCATTGATTTCAAAATTCAATATACATTTATCATCATTGATATATATATTATAACATTTATCATCATTGATTCATTGATTTCAAAATTCAATATACATTTATCATCATTGATTCATTGATTTCAAAATTCAATATATAACATTTATCATCATTGATATTATATAACATTTATCATCATTGATTCATTGATCACCATATAACTTTCATGAAGCATCATATTCATAACTCATAATGACTTGTAAACAGTAAACTTATAAATGCCAACTTCAAAGTTTCACCTTTCAAATTCAAACTTCAAACTTAAATTGTCATTAAAAATTTAAATATATGAAATCAGTAGCAAGTCAAGTTTCAACTGTTCAACTGTCAACAACAAATAGAAAATAGTAAACAACAAATATATTTTATCTGGCTGGACCCTTGCCACGCCCACGAGAAATGTCTAATTTCTGTGAGCCACGAGGAACTGTTGGTCTTCTAGTACTCTCAGGAGTACCATGACCACGACCAGAAGGTGGAGGCTGGATCTGCAAAGGAAAAATAGTGTGATATCGAGGAGTGGCACTGGCACTGGCACCCGCACTGCTACCAGTAGATGGTGGGACTGGCCCTGTGTGTGGCGGTGCTGCTGATGCTTCATCATCATCCCTATAAAGTTCTGCTTCCAATTCTTCCAGATGTAACGTGCCGTTCTCCAAATTATCATCCTCTGGGTTGTTGTCCCAGACTCTGTATGATTGATCCTCATTTCCCCGATCACAGTAATGGCTCAACAACCTCAAGTTATAATGCACATAAACCAAGCTTTCAGCTCGGTTTTCATTCAGCCTGTTTCTTCTCACATTGTGTATAAAGTTGTAGGTGCTCCAACACCTCTCTGCAGAAGAAGTGTTCACAACTTGTGAGAGAACTTTTTTAGCCAACTTTGGCAAAAGTCCCATGCCGCCATATGCTTCCCACCATGTGAGAGCATCGACTCTGTCCCTGTCTTCCATTGCATGGAATGAACCAAAGTTAGCAGTGCAACTGAAGTATTTGCCTAATTCAAGGCGCAATTTAGCACACTCTTCCCTGTCAGGCACCAATTTGTCCAATGCCTTCATGTACCCTTCTTGTACCTCTGGATCTGTGTGAGGTTTCACCCTAACCCCACCTCCAGGTGCAGGTTGGCCCAACCAAGATGGAGAGTAATATTTCGGCGTAAGGATATATGCCAAAGCATGTAGTGGAACATTGAGTTTATTCCACTGTACACACACACAGTCATGAATCATAGCATACAAAATGGGATCATTATCCTTAACAATATCTTTTATTTGCCCCAACATGCTATCCATCTGCTCATAAACCTCTCCAATCACTGGTTTATCAGTATCTGCAAAGCGAATCATGTTATAAATGGGCTTGGTAAAACTCACAATTTCCCTCATACGTGCCCAAAACCGAGGGTCAAGGGCGGTCTCCTCCACATGTTCAAAACTTTGCCTGTCAACCACTGTTGCCGCCCTGTCCTTTAATACCTGCCAGTGTGGGCTTGATACCATTGCAGCCAATGACTCTCTTACCTTCAAAAGGCGCCTGAAGGTGAGGTAATAACTAGCAAATCTAGTTTTTCCTATTTTCAACAACTCCAATTTGGAGTGAGTACGGAAAAGCCCATGGGTATTGCTATGATTTGTAATAAATTTGATCATTTTCTTACCTCTTGTACAAATCACCAAGCCATTTGAATTGAGGTTGTTTGTTTTTGATGATATCATGCATCAAAAGGTTCATTGTGTGAACCAAACACCCAGACCAAAAAATGTTGGGGTATTTATCCTCAACAATTGCTCCTGCTGCCTTACAGTTAGCAGCATTATCAGTGATGACCTGTATCACATTGTATGGCTCAGTCTTTTCAATTATATCAAGTAATGGTTCTGCAATGTTAATGTCGGTTTTGAATTTATCTGAATAATCATAAGCTGCCAGGAACACTGCACCACTAACCGACACAGCCAAAACATTTATCAATGGTTTTCCTTTTACATTGGTCCATCCATTAGAGACAATGGACAACCCATGCTCATTCCACGAACCTGTCATTCTAGCCAAAGAATGATTTATTTTAGCTCTTTCATGATCAAGACCCACGGTTCTGGCCTTGTCATACCCAGGGCTTTTGTATCCTTTGGGGGCATCATTAATGGCATAAACCATTTCATGCCAATAAGGTGAGCGAAGAACATTGAATGGCACCCCACATGCATATAGAAACCGGTAAACTTTTGAATCCACATCATTCCTACACCCTTCGTCTAGGAAATCGGATATGGTTCTACGCCTTAATCCAATGCCACTGCTTCCGAAACCACTGGCATGGGTGGAAGTTGAACTTGTTTGTCCATGATGTGTTGGGCCTGAATCAACGATACCCCTAGATCTTTTAGATGATCTCTGTAGGGCAACCCCCTCTTCCTTCCTATATATCTCTCTCTGTGGTGCTGGCACATAAGTACAAACTTTGATTCCAAGATTTCTAGTTCCATCTCCTGGCATTATCCCACAAAGGTGCCTTCTCAGACGGGTGTATGAACCATGGTATTGTTTATTGCAATGGGGGCAAATAAATTTAATGGTTCCACCACCTTTCCCTCCTTCTTGTTTCTGAACATATTTCCACAAAGGATATTGGTCTTGTTTAGTTGGGGATTCTAGGTTCTCAGGGTCTCCACTCCCCACTTCCTCCTCGGCATAATCCTCCTCTTCAGGATTTTCTTCAGATCCACCATAACCCTCCTCTTCATCCTCCTCTTCTCTGATTTGTCTCTTTCTTCTAGCACTCTCCAACACCATTATCACAAAGAAAGGAACCAACATGAGGAAAATTCCTAGCCATATAGCCATGATCGAAACAAGTTTCAAGTTTCTAGAATCTAGCCTGCAAAACAAATGGAAAAATGCCAAATGGGAATAGGAAATGCAACATAGGAAAAAAACAATTCATTTTAAAAGTTTTAAATCCAATAAAATGCAATAATTCAAGAAAATTCAAGTTTTCATTTTCAAACAATTTAACAATCTACAAATTCATCCTAGAAAATACAAAATTAGATTAGAAGGTCTACCTCTTTCTTGCAATCCTCCTGTCAGCCTTGCTCCTTGCTCTCCTGTCAGCTTTGCTCCTTGCTCTCCTGATTCCTGTCAACCGGTCCTTGCGCTCTCGGTTCTCCTTCTCGCTCAATCTCAACTCAACAAACAATAACTAACAATGAATTGAAAAATAAACCCCCCCCCCTTTTAAAAAAATCGATTTTTTTCATAAAAAAATTTCCGCGTGGCGGGGAGCGTTCGGGAGCGAACGCTCCCCAAACGCTTCCCGCGTTTAAAAAATGCTCCCGAAGCGTTTTTTAAACGTCGGAAGCGCTCAGGGAGCGTTCGCTCCCGAGCGCTTCCTGAAACGCTCCCGAAAAAACAGGGAGCGTTTTTACAGGTCGGAAACGCGCTCCCGAAAAACGCTCCCGCCAGGAAGCGTTTTCGGAAGCGCGTTTCCTAGCGTTTCCGAAACGCTCCCGCACGGAGCGAGTTGGGAGGGCGGGAGCAGAGGGGAGTTTGAAGCTTCCCTTAGCCACCGAGAACTCTTCAAGGCGGCGAGAAGCTAAAAGCACGCACAAAGGAATTGTCCCTCATAAAAAGGAGACCTTCAACCTAAAAGAAGGGAGGTCTACTACTTGTGGTGGTTTAGGTTGTCCACCAACCAAAGATGATGGTTTTAGGTTGTCCACCAACCGAAGGTATGCTCATGGGCATGGTGTCTCTGGCTACATCCTACGAATCCGGAATGACGGTGTGGCTCGGGCCTGGCAGCAGGCTGCTGGCTACAACTCTGAACATGGAATGAGAGATTGTGGCTCAGGCTCGCTTGATCTGTCGTCGAAGCTTGCACATGACCACCATTTTCCCCCCTGTCAGGGACAAGGTGAGATGATGGCGAAAACTCAACTGCAAGTTTGTTCAATATCTGAGAACAAGTTCTACATGTGTCTTAAACATCTTCTTGGCTGCTGATGCCCATTGCCAAGAAGCGATCCATCCAAGATGAATCTTGGTTCTTGCAGGAGGCTTGTTTCTGAAGCATCTGTCTGAAGAATGAGTGTGCCGACCACAGTGCTTGCATGGATGAAGATCAAAACAGTGATCTTTCATGTGGCCAACTCGATCACAGTGTTGGCATTTCTCAATCTGTTGTGGAAGCGGAATAGGATCTGGAACAGCTGCAGGTTTACTGCCATACATGAATCCGGCACTCTGAAATATGATGGGCTTGGTGTAGTCTGGAGTATGAAAGGTTACATCCTTGTCATATCCAAGACCAGTTCTATGCTTGTTGTGGACAAGCTCTTCCCAAGGTCTGATGATGGGCTTGAGAAGTGCAGGTTGAACTGCTGCATCTGCATGTACATCTGCTCTAGTACAAGGAATTGAATGTGAATCATCTGAAACTTTGCTGACTTGCTGCTGATGGGTGTCTTTCTCAATCTTCTGAACAGAAACAGGTTCAGAATGGTGACTCTTTTGGTGAAGTTCGTCTTGCTGAAGCTGAGATTCCAACTGCAAAAACTCAATCTTTTCTTGTGCATCTAGCAAACAACTCTGAATATTACAAAGAGCATTCTTGCTCATTTTTATCACATCATCAACATTGGAATGAATGAGGTTTTTCAACAACTCTAATGCCTCATTGATTTTAGCCATTTTAACAACTTAGCCTCAAAAAATGAAAGGGTGTCGGCTTCAACCGAAAATGCACCCGTTTACAATGTGATGCAACAAGAAATACAAATGACTCAAAAGAATTTCCAACTATGGAAATCTCAAGTACAAAATCTGCTCCTCAAATGATGGAGGGCAATCAACAATCCAAGAACTCAAATACTGATTATGAATGAAGAAGCAATATCAATACAATGTCAATATCTCTGCAAAATATGTGCAGCTGAAAACACTATGCAAGAGGCCTTTGAGGCAGCTGAAATTTTCCTTCAAAGAGCTATTTTCAATGATGGCAAATTTGTCTTCAAATGTCAATTTCTTCAAAAAATCACCCTCATGTCAATGCCACAAATCATAATGTAAATCTGCAAATTTCAGTCCATGTGCTCCTCATATGCCATTTTCCATTTTCTCTGTTCATATTCTCTCTTTCTTTCCTCTCTCTCTGCTGTGTTTTTTTTTTTTTTTTTTTTTAATAATTAATTGAAAATTAATTAAAAAAAATTAATTATTTGAAATGGAAAATAATTAAAAGGGAGAGAGATGAAAATTTAAAAAAATGTGTAGGGAGGGGGGGGGGGAAATTTAAATGGGAGGGGGAATGTAAAAATTTTAAAAGGTCGAATTTAAATGGAAGGGAATTTAAAAATTTAAAAGGGAGGGAAATTTAAAAATTTAAAAAAATTTAAAAATTTAAAAAAATTTAAAAAATTTTAAAATGCTGATTTAAAAAGGCTGGGAAAAAAAAATGCGCTGAAAGGGAGGGGCCGGCTAACCGAAGTTGGGGAGGAGCGTTGGGTAACGATGTGAGGGTTCAAGTGCTGTAAGGAAGAGGCGTAAGGGGGCCGGCGGTGGAGTAGGCCGGTGGCAATGAGCACAGAGTAGAGGGAATGGAAGGGGGCGCAGAGAGGAGTGAGGATGTAAAGGGTGGCTGCCGTGGGATGTAAGGAGCAGGAGTGTTGAGAGCGTTGAGCGTTCAATGGATTGTGTGAGGAGGGCCGCGTTGGGAAGAGGCGTAGAGCGTTGGAGTGTAGGGTAATGCGCAGAGTTTGGAGGGCGGATTGAGTAGGAGATGAGCGTATGCATGGGTAGAAGGTGGGTATATGCGTTGAAGCGCTCGACAGGGGAGGGGATGGGTAACGGGTATTGTGAGTTTGCAAGGGGAGTGGGGTACTGGGTAGGCGTGTAGGGTGGGACGGAGAGTGGAGGTAGGGAGTAGCGTGCTGCAGAGTGAGGCAAGGGGCGTATGTGAGGTTGGAGTAGTTTGTTGGAACAAGTGATGTTTGTTTGCAGAGGGTGAGGGAAGGCCGTGGGTCTGTTGAGCGAGGGGAAGCCGTGGAAGTGAGGGCGCAGGTAAGTGGATGGGTATTAAGAGATATGCGTAGGGAATAGTAGATGTGGAGTGTGAGATGTATAATGAGGAGGCGAGAGCAAAGGGCGTAGAGGGGATTTGCAGAGAGGGCCAAAGGCCATTTTTTTTTTTTTTTTTTTTTTAAATTTAAACAGCAGAGGAGAATAGAGACTTTGCAGAATTCTTCCAGATATACAGCAGAAATAGACAAAATGCAGAAATGAGGGCAACAGTACAAATTTGAAGCACTGAAATGCAACAACTGATTGCCAATAAAACCCAGAAATTTTTCCAATAGCCCAGCAGCAGAAAATTAGACAAAATGCAGAAATTTTTCTGAGGGAATGTGGCGGAAATTTGCCAGTAAAAACTCAGAAATTTCTCAGAGGATTTTTCAGAAAATTTCAGCAGTAAAAACCCAGAAATTTGCAGAGATTTTTCAATGAAAAACTCGGAATTTTTTTTTCTCAGAAACCCTCTTTAAACAGTATTCCAGCAGCTCTTGAAAATGCAGATTTTAATAAGCAGAAATTGCAGAGAAAAATTAGAATGAAAACCTTCAGATGGGCAGTGCTGCCTTCTCTTCAAAACCAATGCTAGAATGCTGCCAATTTCTGAATGCTGCTTCTCTTCAAAACACTTCTGATTGCTGCAAAATCACTGCTACAAAAACTCTGAATGCTGCAAAAATGTCAAGATTTTTTGCAGATATCCACAGGCCATAAACACAAATGGCTCACTCAATTTGGAGCAGGGCCAGCAATCGCCCGCTCTGATACCATGTTAAACACCATGTTGAAGCACACACATGGTGTACGAGGAAGATGAGCACACACACACAAGAAACTCAACACAATGAAGGATAAGCGTGAGGCTTTCTTATTTTTCCATTATACAAAGATGTACATTTATAGTACAATGGTGTGACTCTTGGTTTCACATTCCAAGGTCACTTGGACTCCATTGTGACTTTTCGCATTCCACACCTACCCATGTAGGATTAGGTGTTCCAACAGTGTCATAGTCGTAGGCATAGTGAGTTAAGGTAGCGGCTAGGGCTTCAAAGACCGATTGGGTTAATCACAGCCATAGCCGCAGGCACAGGGTTTTTTGCCTACGGCCAATGATCGATAGCCGCAAGAATATAGTGGTATGGGTGCAGCTAGAACCCTAGAATGTAGTTTACGCTGTGATCTTCCATAGTCGCAGGCACAGAGTGTCTTGGTAGCGGCCAAGGTGCCATAGTTGTTGGCACAGAGTCTCAAGGGTGTGGCTAAGGGATTTTTGAGCAGATCTAAGCTAGATCAACCTCAGTTACTCGCGCAGTGTTTCCCCATATCATCCACACAGTCACAAATGCTCGCAGTTAGTTTTTGGTAGCATCCTGGATTCAAATCTAGGATTTGACAGTTGATTTCAGTTGGCTTCAGTGATCTATTGGATCCGTGTTTCTTACTGTTGTAGATCTGCAGATCTGTAGATTTGTTCTGTATATTTCTGCTGCATATCGGACCCTCAAAGATGAATCTACAGTCCTCTGAATTTTCTGCTCAGTGACAACAGTGTTCAACAATATGCTACCGACAGTGACAGTGCATTACAGTTCTCAGAATCAGGATCCTTCAACAAAAGTATGTATAAGGTTATATTATGCATGTGCTATTTGTTTTACTACATTACGAAGATATGGATCAATGGATCATTGTACTCTTGTTTGCTGAATCATTTGATGACGATCTAAGAAAAAGAATTTGCAATGGTTTTCCCCATAGTGGGTTTTGCCCTGGTTTTAGACCAATCCTGGTGTCTATATGTGTGCATGCTTTTCTTCCTATGTTTCTTTATGTTCCGCTGCATAGATGATGATGATGTTATTGTTCTTTCTACATAGTTGTATATGTTGATGGTTAATAATGTAAATATGAATAATGATATAATGATATGGGGTGAACTTAATGTATTAATGAAGAAATGCAACTATCAAAGCAAAGATCAATGTAGCCCTATGAAAAATTAACAGGATGAAAGATGGATGATGAGGGAAAACTTGTTGGGAACCAACAAGTTCTAGGAGATGCACTGAGAGTTATCTTACTAACTTGATTTAAATTAAATGCAAGAGAAATGAATTGAGCAATGTTTTAGGATATTCAATTAGATCAATTCCTTTAATTATAATGCTCAAAGGAACAAGCTTGCAATATTAAAAGGTTAATCAAGTAACAAGACAACAAGTGTTGCTTAATAGATGATCAACTAACCTATATGAACCGCAAATCTAGCAACTAGTTGAGAATGCAAAGATCATGGTTCATTTTATTAAAATTCCTATTCTAAGTTATGACCCTTGATCCTTACTATATTGAGCCTAAACTTTGTAGTAAGTGGCAGAGAGAAATCAAGGTGAAGCACACTAGGGTGTGATTAATGATACCTCTCCTTGAAATCTAACATACCCAGTGCTTCTGGTGCTGCAGAGACTGTGGCTCTGACGACTTGCAAGGTCATTATTTTAAGTACTAGTAAAGAAAGGCTTCTCAAGCAAAGATGAATGGGTGCACCTATCTTTCTATCAACTAGAGGCAAAGTAGAGGGAATCAGTTCCTCAGAAGATTTCTTGCCAAGAAATCTAGATCCAGTGCTGAGCAGCAGCAGAGAGAGATGAGAGAGGAGTACTTCGACATTTGTTGGCAGAAGGATTTTCGTAAAGGAAATCGAATTTAAGAGGGAGCTTGTTCCTTAGAGGATTTCTAGCACCAAAGAAATCCAGATCAGAGTTTTGTTGGGCCAATAGCGGACGAGGGAGAAAGGAACCTGTTCGACACTTAGTTGAGCAAAGACGGTCGTGAATGGACCGAGGGATCGGGACAGGTTAGATGGAGCATCCAACTTTGTCCTCTAGAAAGCTAGGATCCTGGCAGTTCTGGATGAACATTGCATCAAGGATCATGCCTTGAGCACAATTATTGTTTCGGTTGATACTGATCCTCTCAAGAAGTACGAAGAGACTCAAGCAAGAGAAAAACGCATGATCATGGACGGAGTCAAGGATCATGTGATCCCACATATTGCTAAGAAGAACATAGCAAGGGAAATGTGGGAGGCCTTGACCACATTGCACGAGGGATCTTCTGTCCAACGGAAGATGTTGCTTGAGAACCAGCTGAGATTGTTTTAGATGTAGAAGGGAGAAGAGATTGATCCCTTCCTTATTAGATTGTAGAGAGAAATCAAGGTGAAGCACACTAGGGTGTGATAACGATACCTCTCCTTGAAATCTAACATACCCAGTGCCTCCAATGCTGCAGAGACTATGGCTCTGACGACTTGCAAGGTCACTGTTTTAAGTACTAGTAAAGAAAGACTTCTCAAGCAAAGATGAATGGGTGCACCTATCTTTCTATCAACCAGAGGCAAAGTAGAGGGAATCAATTCCTCAGAAGATTTCTTGCCAAGAAATCTAGATCCAATGTTGAGCAACAGCGAAGAGAGATCAGAGAGTAGTACTTCGACATTTGTTGGCAGAAGGATTTTCGTGAAAGAAATCGAATTTAAGAGGGAGCTTGTTCCTTAGAGGATTTCTAGTGCCAAAGAAATACAGATCTGAGTTTTGCTGAGCCAACAGCGGAAGAGGGAGAAAGGAACTTGTTCGACACTTATTTGAGCAAAGATGGTCGTGAATGGACCGAGGGATCAGGACAGGTTAGATGGAGCATCCAAATTTGTCATCTGGAAAGCCAGGATCAAGGCGCATCGATCCCTTCCCTATTAGATTGCAAGGGATCCAAGATCAGCTAGCTTCCGTATGGGATACACCAAATGTTGGATTTATGGTCAGGACTGCCCTGAATGTAGTCACTGAAGACTAGGAAACCTTTGTCCAAAGCATTTTGGGCAGGGCTACTCTTCCAAGTTGGGAGGAGATGTGGGCAGCTCTTCGACAGGAAGAGATCAGACAATGGACCAAGGCAGGAAGTAGCGATAAAGGGATCAAATTCAAGAAGGAGGAAGAGGAAGCTTCAGCTCTTGCATCTAAGGGACAGCAGGGGCAACAAATAAGGAAGAAGAAGGACCTCTCGAAGGTCAGATGCTTCAGATGTCGCGAAATGGGACATTTCGCCATGCAGTTCCCTCTGAAGAAGAAGGACAAAGAAGAATCTGATTTGAAGGCTGCTCCAACTCTGGTTGATGAGGAGGATGACAATGGATGCACCATGAGCGCTCATGCACCTAAGAAATGGGGCGATATGGAGCTGTAGATTGGAGCTACAGTGAAGGGGCAGGATCCTTGAGGTGCCCAAACTCTTGGATCACATACAGCTACTGGAGCCCTTAATGACAGTGGCAGAATGATGGGAGTTGGTTGGTGCGAGGGATGATGGAGCGACAATGGCAGAGCTAGAGTGCCAACGTCTGAAGCAACGCAGAGTAGAGGCAGCAACAGCGCAGTGCACAGTGTAGAGCAATGCAAAGCAGCAGCAGCACAATAGCATCATAGGGTCAGCGCAGATTAGCAGCAGAGGAAGCTTCACCATCAAGGCGCATCCAGACTGACCAGTATGTCAGGATTTGGGATGTCTTTCAGTTGCTGAACCCTCAGCAACTGAGTTGCAGTGCAACAGTTAGCAGTGGCAGTGCTATGGGCAGCATGATACAACATATTGAGAGGGAGTTGCAGTACAGATGTAGCTGTGACAGTGGCAGAGTCATGGGCAGCAGTACAGATTGTAGCAGCGCAATGGATGAGGAGCAGTAGATTGAGCATCAGCAGCGTAGAGGACCGATGCCATGGTTTATGGTGATGCTTTTGGTGAGAAGCATTGCTAGAGCACATTCCTCGCTAAGAGGGCGTGTTGATTTTTGGGTAGCATCAGATGTGCTCTAGCTCCGAAATTTTGTGGAGGGGCTAGACCACATGAGATCTCCAAGACCCTGAAATTGTTTCAAGAAATTCCACACAAAGTGAAAGTTATTCAAATAATTAAATATTTTTAATGGAGCCTAAGTTAAAACTTAGGAAATTAAAATAATTAAAGTGAATTAATTTAAATGTGGGTGAGAAGCTTCAAAGTGACGAGGATCAAGTCTATTTTAATCTTAGTCGTTGATTACGAATTAGATCACGGTCGTTGATCTCTCATCAGGAAAATTATAAAGGAAGGCTTGAGGGTCAGTTGGAGAAGACACATAATGAGTGAATCTGGAGATCGAATTCTTTTGACGCAGCAATGCTCAGATGAAGATAAGGTCTGAGTGATTCAGCAGTAGTGAGGCAGAAGCAGTTGTTGGTCATAACAGAGAGGCAACAGAGACAACAAAGGAAGCAGCGCAGCCACCAGGAGAGGGGACGCAGTCCCCTGAAGGGGTGACGTAGGCCTCACGCAGGGAGTGCGCAGAGCTTCCAAGGGACAGTCCATATTTTGCTGGAGATCGTGGTTTCTGAGCCGGGAGGGCTAAAACTCGATTTTCTGAGAGGCAGATCAGCGCAGAGAAGAGGTGATGCAGTCATCAGCCATCCCCACACAGTTCTACTCATCTACTTTGCAGAGGTAGCGCAGAGGGAGTTGGGGTTTCGCCAGTTCAGATCTTGGATCAGCCAGGACTTGTAGCGTCAGGTAAAACTCATTATTTTATCTGTCTGTCGAGGATATTCTCTGTTGGGTGAGCCAGATTTGCCATCCTAGTTGTACTCAAATTACTGCTTCTTAATAATACAAACCCTCTGATCCGCTGCACCAGTTTTCCCGCATTGGGTTTTTCCGGGGACGTTAGTCCACAAATAAGTGTGCCCTTTGTGTGATTGTCTCATTTTTTTCCAGTACTTGATCTATATATTGGTGTAGGCTGCTTAGTATTTGCATTAATATTTACTGAATAAATCTGTAAATTGTGAAAATTTCTAAATCTAAACCAGAAACCCTACTGCAGTAAATCTGATTTACTTCTCCTATTTGTTTTTCTTTAATTAACAAGTTATTTTCTGAATAATTCAGGAAAACATCAAATAAAATACACTGCAACCTACACAATTATACAGATCAAGTGCTGAAAAATAAGTAAAGCACACAAACAAAGGACACACAAATTTTTCGAACAAATGTCCCCGGAAAAACCCAATGCAGGAAAACCGGTGCAACAGTTTTGAGGGTTTATATTATTAAGCAGCAGTATTCTGAGTACATCTAGGGTGCCGAAATTCGACTCACCCAACAGAGAAAACCTCTAAAAACAGATATAAATTGTGAGTTTTACCTCACTCTGCAAGTCCCGACTGATCCGGACCAAACACTGGTGAAACCCCAGCTGCCTCTGCACAGTCTCTATGCTACCACTGCATAAGCCTGCGTGGGTCTGGCTGATGGACTATGTCATCGTTCCTCTGCGCTGATCTGCCTCTCCATAAATAGATTTTCAACCTTGCCGGCTCAGAAACGTCGACCTCTAGTTGATTCTAGATTATCCCTCAGATGCTATGTGTTGCCCCTGCGTGAGCCCTGCGTGGGCCTCCGTCAGCCCCTCTAGGGACTGCATCACCTCTCCTGGGGGCTACGCTGCTTCCTTTGCATCTCTATTTCCCTTGCTCTGCTATGTACTCTTGGTCCTTCGACCAATTACTGCATCTGCCCCTCACTGCTTCTCTGAATAACTGAGATCTGATCTTCGTCCGAGCACTTCTCCATCAAAAGAATTCGATCTCTTAAATCCACTCTGTGTGTGTCCTCTAACTGACCCTAAGCCTTCCTTAAATACTTTTCCAATTGACGAATCAATGGTCGTGATCTAATCTCTAATTGACGGCTAATATTAGAAAAGACTTGATCCTCGTCACTTAAAACATTCTCACCCACATGTTAAATTAATTCACTTTAATTATTTAATTTCCTTAAGTTAGACTTAGGGTCCCCATTAAAATAATTAATTATTTGAATAACTTAAGCTCTAGGTGGAATTTCTCCAAACGATTTCTGGGTCTTGGATATCTCATGTTTCCTAGCCCCTCCTCAAAGTTTCAAAGCTAGAGCACATCTTATGCTACCCAAAAATCAACATAAATAACTTGTTAAAGGAAAATACAAGTAGGTAATGCAAATCAGTTAATTGCAGTAGGATTTTTGTATGGTTAGATTCATAAATTTTCACGAGGTAATCCTCACTAGTTCTTTGTCAGTCAGATTCTATGTGGATAGCCAGATTTGGGCATCAAGTTGTATTCAGAAACTTCTACTTAATAATATCAAACCCTCATCTGCTGCACTGGTTTTCCCGCATTGGGTTTTTCCAGGGACTTAGTCCAAAACTAACGGTTTCATGTGTGTTAGTTTTCTTCTTGCTCAGATCTTGTTTCTGTGTTTATTTTTCCATAATCTATTTATGTAGTGAAGGTTGCAGAGTATTTTCTTCAGTATTTACTTGTAGAACGCAATAAATAACTTGCATGATTAATCAAGTAGAAGAAGTAATATTCGTTTTCTATAATAGGGATTAAGAGTTTAGGAATTGTCACAACTAGCAGAGGTCCTAGGAGGGGATCCTATAGAGCAACTACTAGGTTAAGGGAAACAATGGAGCATTAACCCACTGTCACCTCAGATAAGGCTCCCTGCTCTTTTCGGACTTTCACTGATGGGAGGACACCTAGTATAAGGGGAATCACTAGATGAATAGATCAATAAGAGGATAAGGAGTGATTCCTAAGGCCTATTCACAAAAGAGACTCAATTGCATGGTTTTCTTGCTCAGGAAGCAAGGTGATATGCTCTCTAGGAAGGGTTAAGGGGATTCTCGAGGCTAGGGTTTGGGAATATATCTTGTAAAGATGATTCCTAGGCCTAGAAATCCTTATGGAGAATCAATATTTATGTGATCTTTGTGGAATTTGAGTTGTTAGGTTGTGGGACCACACGAGACCAAGTGGACCCAAAATTAGGTCAAGGATGTGGAACTGATCAACTAAGGAGGGGATTGACCTAATTGTGGAAGAGAAAAGTATCAATAGACAAATATTCATAGAATAGAATACAATGATCTAAATGAGGTCACTATCCATGGGAAACCTAGGGCTAGAAACAATCTTTGGGCTACGGCTAGAAACGATCTTTGGGCTAGGGCTTGCAATATCTTGAGATCCCACTGTCAAAAATTCATGAAATTTGGAGGGCCTCTAGAGGAAACCCTAGCACAGTAATGTAAAAGAGATCAAAGTCTTTTGATGGCTAGAACATGAGGTGACTGATGCCCAGGATAACCTATGGAAGCTAGGCCTAGAAAGAGAAGGAGAGGTGAGATAAATATGCGTTAAAAAGTGATCACCTATGGAAGGATAGGTGCCTTATCCTTTGGGAGAGATGGAGTCAGGGAAAATTATGGTTTGGAAGAGAGTCAAGGAGGTCTCCAAGCAACTTCGCATGGAATTAGGGAATGAGAGCAACTACTTGAGATATTTAACTTTGATATGCAATAATTGATGACTTGTCAAGATGTATTTCAACCAAATTTTCATCAAAATAATCTCTAGGAACATTCACCCATTCATACAAGGGTAGCTATAATAAGAGAATCCCACACCTGGGTATATGAGTGTAGGAGGGAGCAAATCATGGTACATGAGTTACCCCAACCTTTATTTTTCCACCCTTCTTCATATGCCTTTTTCCTTTGATTGATCTTTCTTCATAACTGCCCGGGGTTCTAGGGGATGAGAGCATGTTGTGTAATATATAACAGTGGATACCCCCTTAAGGTGGCAGTTCATTGCCTACCAGGGTTTGGGACAATCATGGGTTCCTTAATGACGAAGGGGACTCATCTAGGGCCCATAGGAACCACGGTGATGGCCATGGATAAGTGATAGAGCTCATGTTTGGCTTTTGTCCACGTGCTAAATTTGTATGTCTCGGCCGTCTTTTGAATTTTTTGGTGCACTTCCTGTTGAGCGTGGCCAAATTATGCTTTTTATTTCCTTTTTAGCTACATCAACCTCCGGACCCAGTGGACCCGGATGGGAAAAGAGATGAATGGGGTTAAAATGAGTGGAAGGGGGGTGATGTACATGGTGTCGGGAAAGCGGAACCACACAACCAAAGTCGAGATTTCCCATGTAGTGCCAACCCTAAAGCTAATGGCCAATAAAGGAGACTCTGCGCGACTAGGATACATGGTTAACCACGAGATCGAGAAGTGGAGACATGAGTACAAACCTAGCCCACTCTTTCCGCCGAATCCCCCCACCAATCCATGCCCAAAATGTCCATGACAAGTAAGGAAAATTACTCAACTATACCAATGAAAATCCATACCCTCAGGGGCCAGGAGGCCCACCTTCAAACATACAATCATAACAAGTGGGCGAAGGACCACATGGCTAGCTCAGGTGGCGGAGATAATGGCACATCGAGCTCTCTGGTGGCTGCAAGGGGTTGTTGGCTGCCAGCTGAGGAGGACCATCTAGGAGAAAATATTTCCCCTATATACACTACCCACAAGTGGTGCGTTACAAGTCCAACTAGCCATTTTGAGCTAGGAATCTTCATTTTTTGTACTTCTAGGCCTTTGTGAGGGGCCCTTTGGTAGAGTTAACACCTCAACACTTTATTTATTTCACCTCTTGTATTTTTCTTTGCTTTCTCTTAGTCGTCTTCTTTATATATGCATTTTTAGTATAGGACCTTGGGGTTGAGGTGCCTTCATTATTTTTTCATTTTAAACATTGCACGCTTTTCATCTTTAGCATTTTTTAGCTTTATTAACTTTGGCTTACATTTTCCTTCTTAGTTTTTTATTTAGACTTTGTTGGATGACATTTGATAAGACAAACATAAGCAAGGATAATATTTTTTATGAACGGGATGGTAATATTTTAAAGTCGAGCCCTTCATTGTAAAACAACATCTCCTACTATATATATATATAGATTTTATGCTTCATAGGGATAGGCAAGAGAACCAAAGATCTTTATATGACTTAACTTTGGGCTTCCTCTGAGGCCATGCTTGCTTCCTCTAGGGTTTTCTACTTCACTGAGATTGTTGGAGACCTATTCAACAAACATACTACTGTAAACATTGTCTCAACCCAAAACCTATTTGGAACACAATTGTTCTCCATCATACACATCTCTATGATAGTGTGATTCAGCGTCTCAACAACTCCATTCTGCTGTGGAGTGTACGGTGTGGAATGGTCTCTTTAATGTAATGACCCATTTAGTAAAATTCTTCACTCTTAGAATATATATTAAAATATTTCCATAATTATACAATTATTAAATGAAATTAACACTTCTAATATGGTTAAGAAAATATATATATATATATTCATTTTAAAACTTAATTGTTATAACGTTTTAAAGTTTATTTAATATAGCACAATTGATTGTAAATATATAAAGATAAATTATTTAATTATGTTTAAATAATAAATAATTAAAAGTTAAATATAAACTATATTATATCATCAAAACTTGTGTTGTACGCAATCTGACCTTTGAGGCTCCACATACGAAAAGGATGACTAAGTAATTAGATTCAGAGAAAGGCGGTAAAAGGAGGCGGTGACCACCCAAACTAACTTTTATATATATATATATATACACAAGACATCAAAGGAAAAAAAATAAAAAATTTGAGAAAACTGAAAGTCGAATTGAGGAGCCAAGAAGGGAGATTGAAGGAACAACAGGAAGTTCTGACAGTGATACTGATTCTGAGTCTCAATTGTTCTTGGAATTCTGGGCACGGAGGGTCAGAAGTTCACCTTCTGGGTCTGGGGACGGTATAGGTAGACCCCAGATAGGCTGGGAGGTAAGGCCGGTTTGAGTAACTGCTACAACAGGAACTGCTACAAACTGCTACAAATGATTGCCAAGTATTCTACTGAATTTCTCTTTGAAATTCCAGTTATTCTCTAAACTAAATGTTAAAATTAGACCTACGCTGTGTTATAAAATTTCAATAAACCCTCTGGTTAATTTGTCTGGTTAAATTGTCGAATTTGGGCACCACATTTAGCCCAATTACCTAAAATTCCAGAATCCAAACTACCATCCTATGGACCAAACCATCAAATTCCATGCCATTATATGACAGAAATCACCTATATATGTAAATTTACATACATGCAATTTCTGATCATTTGTATGCCACAGAAAAATCTCAGAATGCAAAAAAATGATAACATGGGTTGACCAGAAAAGGCTATATTCAAGTACACAAGATATGTTTACACTTATTCATGCACAATTTTCCCAGCTATGAATTGTACAGTTTTATTTGCAGCAATTGATAAAGCAAAGAAAAGTGCCCTTCAGAGCTTGCAAATCTAAACAAATTTCTAGAGTGACTCCAGGGTGCACCTGGAAGAGCAGATGTACACAACACTAATGATCTTTTATATTGAAAAAAGTCATAAAATTAGGGCTCTACTGCAGAGTCTTTCTTTTGATTATACTTGCAAGTAAGGCTGAGATTACCTCCACCAATATGTCTGCTCATCAGTGCAGCTGCTATCTTCCAGCTATCTTCACCTAGAGATCGCATTGGTACCAGCAGATATGCTATTAATGTCCCTATAATTGTTGCAACTGTCAAAAAAGATAACAAAGAAATAATGAGGGACTCAAATCCAACAAAGATTAAAAATGCTTTAAAATAACGATCGAATTAAATCTTTTAATTAATATATTAACAGACATTGGAGTATAGAATATAGAAATAGCTTGTACGAACCTTTACAAGGCAATTCAATGCTTCAATTTAAGAAAATAAAAGATAGAAGTTCACAAAGTATGATTTGTTCTAAGCAACAAAATTGTTGCATTACACATTGTGAGAAAGGAAAGGAAGATGACAAGAAGTTTTATTTGTGCACTTTCTTCTTGTATTAAAATATTATATTGATCGCAAAATTTGATATTACAAGAGCTTCCATGGTTGCTAATCAGCTTAAATGTCAAGATGAGAAAACAATCTCAATAGTTGAGTGCAATGCTGTGAACATTGGCATCAGGATAAAATCAGCAAAGGTTCAGAAAACCAAAATATCATACAAATCGAGAAAATGTCAGTAAAAATCAGAAAACATCAGTAAAATTAAGAGAACATCAAAATATCAGTAAAAATCAGCAAATAATGGCTCGTCCAAAAAATCTCAATTTCGTTATAATCGGGATGTTTACAGCACTGGTTGAGTGTAATTCCTGTACTAACCCCCTCCTAGTTTGCTACTCACTAATTTCAATGCCCAGAAGCTACTACAAAATTGAACACTGGTTGAGTGTAATTCCTATAATAACTCCCTCCTAGTTTGCTACTCGCTACTTTCAATGCCCATAAGCTATTACAAAATTGTGATACAACCAAGCTTTCTCTTTGAAACTGGATTTCCTCTTTCTTCAGGAGTTGGGAGATTTTTTCCCACGAATTCTCTTTATGGCTCGGGACTGAAAATTCTCTGGTTTGAATTATCATTATCCTCCATTCCTTTCCTTTATAAATTCTGACAAAACAAGCTCTCTTTATCCTTATATTCAGAAGATATGCTCTTGAGTCTTATCTGCATTCTTCATTTCCTTCTTTTACTCAATAACCTTCCATTCTCTCTTCCCCTGACTTGTTAAGGTAAGGGAGCTGAAACTGATTGTTCAGATCCATGTAATTAGATTCCTTCATAAATTGGGGGTGGTATTTTTGTTTGTTTCATTTCCTGCTCTTCCTCCTTTAAAGATGATTTTCTTTTCTGAAAGAGCCTTGAGAGTAATTTCCACCTAGGCTCTTCTTTCTCCTCTAAACCCCTTTGAATCTGTCTCAATTCCCTTTCCCCAACATGTTTTCACTCGGTTGGAAATTCTTCCTGAACAATAGACAGTTATATTGTGAGATACTCCCTTGGAATACCTTATGAATTTCATCAGATTCCTGAGTTTTGTTTTGATTTGTCATTGTGACATTTTGTCAAACAGTTTCCACTTGTATGGCTGTAGGTGTGTTTTCTTCGTATTTTATATTAGATAAATAAACAAAGTACCACAAAGACACCCAAATGTACTTCAAATAGCAATGAAGGATTTGCATTAAACTCAAAGATTACACATACCAGTGGTAGGAGTTTGCTACAGCAAGATTAGAGGAAAATATAACAATAAATGACAGCGTACTTCACCCAAATGCTTGGCTGTACATGACTGGCCCAGAATGCTGATATTATCTACAAGAATGTTACAGTCCCTTGAGCAGATGTAGTTCAACTCTCCAGACAGCAGAAATCAAACCAGAAGTCAATAAACTCGGCCCCCTTTTTATCAGTCTCAGTTCCTCTGTTAAATTTGGCCCTCTTTATGAAAGACTTAGCTCCCCTTATTACTTCTGATATGTGCCTCCCCTTTTATGAAACTTGGCTTTCAGATTTATGAAAAATCTCATCCCCCCTGAGCAAAGGTATTTCCTCCAGCAAGCTCAATCAGCAAGATAGGTACATGACCCCCTCAAAAGATAAACTCATTCCTCTTGAAGCGCCCAGATTTGGCCAGCAATAAGCGAGGAGATTCCACCCCTTTCTGTGTTAGTTTCTATAGCATTGGATGTGTTCTAGCCATGAAATTTGGTGGAGAGGCTAGAATAAATGAGATCTCCAAAACCCAAAAATCGTTTCTGGAAATTCCACCTAGAGATGGCTTAATTAGATTATGAGCGAATATTTAAATTTTTCTCAGGTCTAAATTTAGGGAATATGGTTAATTAATCAGAATTAAATAAGTCAAGGTCAGTAAAAACTCACACAGATCGATCCAAAAATGATCTGAGCCAACGATTAAGATTTAATCCTGGTCATTGGAGTCTCAACAGGAAGATATAAGGGATCGATGTGGTGATGGACAACACACCAGTGCAGATACTTAGTTGCCCAAGCAATTCAATTTTCTCAGTAGCAGAGACTCAGCAAAGAAGATAGAGCTAGTGGGTGAGTAGCAGGTGGTAGAGGAGGTCAGCAGCATTTCAGGAGGAAGTATTCTAGTTCCGGGAGAGGCAGTTAGAGGAACGTCAAAATTCCTAGAGATTCCGTGCAAGCACTGCGTAGAGGTTGACACAGAAGGATCTACGTGTGGCTAGGGAGGCAATTTCGGGGGCAGAAATTCACTGTGGGGTGAGAGACAATTCTCAGAATAATTTTGCCAGTATTTTTTCTCAAATTAGATTGTCAGTAGAGCATCTAAATTATTGTACTCATAATTGCTGCTGAAGAATAATAATAAAACTCTCATTTGTTCCACCAGTTTTCCCACATTGGGTTTTTCCGAGGACATTTGTCCAAAACTAACGGTGTCATTTTTTTATGTGTGTGTGCTAGTATTTTCTCATTTTCCAACGTTATTATTTCCGCAGCTTTATTTGTGAAGGTTGTAGTGTGATCTATTTGATATTTGTTGTAACAAATAAATTGTTAAAATTAATTAACAATTAGAAAAATAAATTCCAGCTGCTACAATAAGATTTCAGTTTTGAAATTTTCACATGGTATCAGAGCTAGTTTAGCAGATTGGTAGCTCAGATCAAAGAAGCAAGAATTTTGTTGTTCAGAGGGAGCAACAATAGAAAATTCGTAGAGGCTACGCAGATTACCTAGCCAGGCAGTACAAATTGCCTGGGAAATTCAATTTTTAGTTGCAGGTGATGGAAAAAAGATCGATTTCCCGAGATTAGTGAATCCAGCAGGGAGAGGGAGCATCAATAGAGTGATTTTGAGAGCAAATTACTGATCTGTGGCACAGAGGATTTTGCAGCAGTTTGCAGTGGCAGAATCAATGCAAAGGGGAAGAGGACAAGCACACAATAATTCTTCAGTATGGTCATGGATCGATTTGATATTCAGGGAGCTTCAGAGTAGTCTTCCAGATTGGAGGACAAATTTGCTTGCTTATCGAGCTCAACTTCACAAAGTGTCTGGTATATAGACAGTGGAGCATCAAAACATATGATAGGGGTTAGAGAATATTTCTCTAGCTACAATGAGGAGCAGATAGATTTCCATATTACGATGAGAAACAAAACAAAATGTACTCTAGTAGGGAGAGGTACCATTGATTTTTAGAGGGAGTCAAGAGCAAGTATCAGCGCTATAGAGGTACTACATGTGCCAAGATTGGGTATGAACCTGATTTCAATATCCCAGCTACAAGATAAGGGATATCATGTCCACTTTTTAGGCAAGAAAGTGTTTTTCAAACACACAAGTCGGAAGAGGGTGAGACAGATTGGAGTTTGAAACAATAGGTTATACAGATTGCAGCTCGATTCTCCAATGGCACTGGTAGGCAGTGACAATAAATATGGGAAGAATCTGAATGAGCTATGGCATAGAAGAATAAGACATTTACATCATGTAGCACTCAAGATGCTCAGGGAAACAATAACAAGGGTTCCAAAACTGGGCACATAACACAATGATGTATGCAGAGGGTGCGTGCTTGGGAAATATGTTAAGGAAACATTCCCGAGAAGTGACAGCAGATCAAATGGCGTGTTAGGACTTATACACTCAAATATTTGTGGCCCAATGTCCGCTAGAGCTCTCAATGGGGCTGAATATTTGTCACCTTTATTGATGATCATTCCAGAAAAACCTAGATCTATTTTTTGAAGATCAAGGATGAGGTCTTCGATTGTTTCAGGGAGTTTAAGGCTCTCGTGGAGAATGCGACAGGGAAAAAGATCAAGGTTCTTCGCTCAGATAATGGTGGAGAGTATATTGAAAAAGGCTTCACAGATTTTTTTGCAAAGGAAGGCATCCAAAAAGAGTGGAAAACTCCATACAATCCACAGTAGAATGTAGCGGAATGGAAGAACAGAACTATAATCGAGGCTGCAAAAGCGATGTTATATGACCAGGATTTGACCAGGTTTCTATGGGCAGAGGCATGTAACACAACAATGTATATTCAGAATAGGACTCCTCATAGAGCATTGGGGAAGAAAACACCAAGAGTATTCTCAGGGAAGAATCCAAAAGTCAGTCACTTCAGGACCTTCGGCAGCATGCCATGTGCTAGATCAGAAGCGCACCAAATTAGATTAGACTGCTACGAAGGGGTTTCTTGTTGGGTATATTGAAACCTCAATGGCATACAAGATCTACATTCCTAGCAATAGGAAGATTGTAGTGAGACGGGACGTAAAGGTCCTGGAGGACCGAGCTTTCAAGAGATCTCATGAGATGCTTGCAGGTGATCAGGATCAACCAACAGAAGCTCCATTGATCCAGCAGCATGGGCAGCCAGTGGGACCGCCAACAAAACAGTCACAAGGATCTAGTACAGTGACCAATACCAGCATGTCTACAGGTGCAGGAGATCCAGTGAATTCACAGTAGCTGAAGCAACATAGGCAAGATGAGGAGGAGTTGGTTGAACCTCCCACCAGTAGTGGTCGAGCCAGCAGAGAGGTTCGTCAGACATTGAGAGATGCAAAGGACTTTATTGGAACTCCTAGGACAAACAAGAGAACGCAGACAATCTGACAGATACCAAGCATTGGTGGCTCAGGTTGCAGAACCTTCCAACCTTTAGGAAGCTGCACAACATCAAGTATGGGTAGATTCCATGGTAGAAGAATATAGCTTTATCATGACGAATGATGTTTGGGAGGTGGTGTTGAGGGAGGACAGGTTAGTTGTAGGTTCTCGATGGATCTACAAGATCAAGTATGCTGCAAATGGCAGTGTGGAGAAGTACAAGGCTAGGTTCGTGGGAAAGGGGTATGCACAGAAAGAAGGGATTGATTATGAGAAGACCTTCGCCCCAATTTCCAGATACACCTCTATTCGGTCAGTTATATCCCTAGTAGCTTAGATGGGATGGGAGATTCACCAAATGGACGTCAAGACAACAATCTTGAACGGGGTGATAGAGGAAGAGGTGTACATTGAACATGTTGTAACTCCTAGAGACAACCTTGAGTTGTTAAAGACCAATGCCTAGGACATCTTAAGACAACAGGCTTTAAAGGTATTTTGCATATTGATAAGAGGGAACCTCCTGTTACGAAAAAGGTAATCAAAGTTTTGAATATTGGTCCAAGATATCAGAGATAGAATATTGGCCGGGATAAGCTCCAGTTGTATAGAGAAAGGGTTTCTCAGAGTGGGCCCGAAGCAGTCATAAGGAAACTCTGTCGTAAGCAGGGCCGAATGTGAAACAGGTGAACAGTTATAAACGTAAATGGAGATGAGATACAATGTAAGAAAATCATGAATAATGTCAAAGCGAGGTAGGCTTGTATCAACACAAGAATCTACCCTTAAATGACATAAGAAGAATAACAATCTGTAAGAAGAACTTGAAATGGGAATCGCACCTCGAGCCGTATTTAAAATGTTACAGAAAGATAAGACATGAGTACCATTTAAGATAAACTCACATCTAACCTACAGAACATTTGCATTCTGAAAGCAACGATAACACAGAGATGATGCAAATACAATGAACATTAAATTGAGTCACTGCCAAGAGAAATACATATTGTTCAAATATCTCAGTAGGAATCCATCGAAACAACAGACTGATTTGTATTACTTTTCCCAAAAGACTCTTCAGATATGCACTATAAGAGAACCTCAAAATTTACAAAAGGAGACAATTCACAAACTACCACTTCTTCTCTAGAAAATCCGAACCTGTTCTTGGTCTCTAATTCCATCTTTATAGCTTTTCACATGAGCTTTCGGAGAAGATATTGTCCGAGACAAAATATTCTCTAGAGATATTTTTTGTTCCTAGTCTTAATCAAAAACCAAAAATGATGATGAGGCAAACCGACCTCTCATCTCATACAATAGGGCCTAACACTGGCGCTAACTAAAACATAACTGAAATAAAAGAGTGCAGAGGGTGAAATCAAGATTTCACCCGTTTTTACAATAAAACATAAAAGTAAAATAGGCTGTGTGGGCCAAGTCATGAGTTTCATCTGTTAGTGTTCCGGTGAGGGGTCTCGGAAGAGGACGGCTTTGACCGAGCTGAAGATGAAGAGGACACCAGTGGGCAAGTCGAAGGAGGTGGCAACTGATGAGAGGATGAAGAAACCGAAGTGTTAGCATACTCGATGCACTTTTTCTACGCACTGCTTCCTGGAGACGGTGCTGTAACGAAGGTTTCAAGAAGGGTCTGCATGGTGGTCAGCTTAGTGCAATCGACTCAGACATCAAGGAATTGCTTGACCTGGAAAAGTAGGAAGAGCTCTTTACGCAGTGCGGCTAATATTGTATCTTCCTTCAGCTTGTTGGCTCTTTCCAACACCACGTCCGTGTTGCTCATAATGTCTGTCATTTTCTGCTCATAAGTTGTTAGTTCAGAGAATGAGCCTGTTTGCGGATCCCAACATGATGGGAGACCTGCCTCTATGAGTTTGTTCCATCCCCGGTCGAACATCTCCACTCCTTTCGAGGCTAATTTTAAACAACCTAGTGCATTTGCGCGCGCAGTCTTCTTCTCCACTACTCTTCCGACATCTATGGCCATTTTATAATGGTCGGGGATTCCCTATGCCCGCAATTTCTTCGAAGAGAGCTCGTTCAGGTACTGAATATACTTCTTGGCCACTGAGGCTTGTGCTTCTGCTTCTATTCGTCCCTCCTGCAGCTTAGTTCTAAACAAGCGAATTGCGATCTTCTTGTCGTCCACCAGTGTGAGGAAGTTCCAGTGTCGCCTAATCTCTACTATTATTTCTGTCCAGACCAATCTCCTCACTTCCACGAGTGCCATGCTGCCTTTGATTTGCCCCTTCAAATCCCTAATGGATTTGTCTCTTGCCTAAGTCTCCCCTTGCAATTTTTCAACTTCCTTTTGTAAGGACACCATCGCCTTCTGATTTGCTGCCAATATCGCTTCCATCTCTTTTAGTTGTTGATGGGCTAAGCGAGTCTCACGCTCTGATACCTTCAAGTCATACAGGGCCTTAGAAAGCTGCCCTGGGGTCGTTCTAGGCTAGCCAGACATTGGGGCCACACATATGCGCTAATCCCATTTTGCCTGCAAATCTAACAATATCTGTTTCAAACCCACAATTTCTGTGGTCTTTTCAGCTTTTTCTTACTGCTCTTTTTTAATATTCCCAATTAGCAATAGCTAATTGGAAATATTAATTTTTGACTACTTTACTTTAATAAAGTTAAGTTAGAAATAAAATGGGTGAAGAGGGGCACTTAACTCACACTTGGGATAAAAGCTTTTCCTAAAGTTACTTAAGAGACAGGATTAATTGACAACGTGGGGCCTAGAGGTCGAAGTGGTAGCGTGGGGAAGAGGACAGCGTGGGCCCAAGCCAGTGCAGAGATAGAGGGACAACGTGGCTCAAGGAGACAGCGCAGTTGATGGTGGGGCCTAGGGGAGAGCAAGGCTCTCCAAACATAAAAAGGGAGAGGGTCTCATCATTTGGATGATTCTGATTATGCATCTATGTTATTTGTCTTCTGACATTGAGCACGCTTGTTGTTGAGAAAAATCTGCACGTATTGTTCAGTACACCGGGTGTCTTCGTGCAGAGATCCCAACCTCAGCCTCGGGGGACGTCGAGTGCCTGCTCGGGTGAGGAGTTCTATCTTGTTTTGCCGAAAAGAGTTGCAGCAACCACAACTGGGAGCATCCACTTGAAGAGACAAGGCAGTCAGTGAGAGGGAGGACGCAGTTTCTGAAGGAGGTGATTCTAGATTGAGGAGCTATCAGGGGATTCAGCCCGAGAGAGTTGGAAAGGGATCAGCCCTACCTTATTCCATTATTTGGTAGAGTTTGAAGCCATTATTTGCAACAAATTATTCAGGGCCAGCGTTTACCCTTGGGAGAGCGTGGTACCTCAAGGGAGGTCATTTTCGGAGGTTAGCCATTTCCGAAAAGCTCTCTGGGCTTTTCTAGGTATTGGGTGGTGTTGTCGCACAGATTGTCTAGGCACCGTGACAACGGCTCAGATCGGGGGCTGTCACCCTGACCCTCAATCTCTCTATCTAAGTTGTCTCCTTGCAAGCTAAGGGAGGTAGACCCTAATAGAAATGAAGGACAAGAATTGGTTGCAAATCAACCAATCTAGGAGACACAGTTAAAACACCAAATACTTGATAAAATTAACGAGATTTCATAGATCAATTATATTAAAACCAATGCCTTATGGAGTTAAAAGATCTCGTTATGCAATTAAAGTCGAGTATCTGATATACAACTGCTGCTATGACCACAATGATATCCGATGAAAAACCTTCAGAATTATGCATTAACCATGTTCAATAAAGATATGTGATTTATCATTACTTGAAATATTCCAAAGTGAACTTTAAACAATTATATGCCAATTCCAAACAACTCATCAACCACAGCTAAGCATTAAACTTTGAACCAACGATTTAAATTCAAGATAAAAAATATTATAATGAAGGTACCATCGAAATTAAATGTCAGATCACTGCAATATTTCCGAATTTATGATATTTCGATTATAACCCAATTCGAAAATTAAAAACTCTTATAGTCAAACTTAGGATAAAAACTTAAAAGCTCATTTGACTATAGGATTTAGAAATTTTTTAAATTTTGAAATTTTTTAATTATTTTTTTATTATTATTATTTTTTAAATCTAAAACAAATTAAAACCAAAATTTAAAACTAACACTAAGACAAACTAAACAAATCTAAAGCTAATCTAAGAATTAAAATTTAAAAATTTAAAACAAAAACTAATCAAATTAAAATCTAAAACAATGAAACTAAACTAAACTAAAAATGAAATCTAATACTAAATCGAAACTTAGAACTAAACTAACACCTAATGCTAACCAAACTAAGTTCTAAAAAAAATAAATCCTAATCTAAAATTAACGCTATCAAATAAAATCTAAACCAAATCGAATTCTAATTAAATTAAAATCAAAAATGAATTTAAATATATACACAGACTAAACGCTAACATAACAAAATTAAAATCTAGCAACAAAATAAATCCAAAACTTTAAAAATCTAACGCTAACTAAAACTACGCTAAAGAAACTAAATTGAATTAAAATCTAAGAACTAAATCTAACATTACACATTAAAAAAATCTAAAATGTAAAACTTAACACTAAAATTAACCTAACAAAAATCGAATTAAACAAAACAAAACAAAACGCTGAGTTTTTTTTTCTTTTTTTCTTTTTTTTTTTTGGCGTTGTGTGCATTCGTTTGAGTTTGCAGGTGAGCGACGGGAGCAGTGAAGCACGACAGAGGACTGAGGATCGAGGCAGCGGCTGGGCTTGGATGCAATGAAGGAGGGTAGCGCAGCGTGAGGAGAGAGCACGAAGGCAAAGGAGGGATGCTAGATGAGGACGGCGGCAGTGACGGTGTAAAGGAATGAGAGGAATCGACGACCAGAAGAGGAGGTAATGCTGCAGGAGGACGGCACACAGAGGTATCGAGAGATGATGCTGGACGGCAGAGACAAAAGGATGGACGAGGAGCTGGGAGGACGATGGATTTGAATGGCAGCGCAGGAAGCTAAGGAAAACGAGAGAAGACAAAGGCGTATGCAGGTTGAACACTGGACAGGGATGAAGCTATAATGGAGGATGGTAAGGAAAGAAATCGATGGCGTTAGGAAAAGAGGGCGTAAGACAGAGGAGTGAAGATCAGTGTGAGGAGAACCTAATACAGAAATTCGCCCAGCAAACCTTAAAATTCTTCCGTCAAAAAATCAGTAGTGCTCTTTGAATCCAATAACATCCAGATTTGCCCACAGAGGCGATTTGAGGCCAGATCTGGCCCTTGGGGGTTGGATCGGACTCGGATCTTTTAAAAAAAATTCTGATTTAAACCTACAACCTGCAAGAAACCAATCAGATCCTGAAGATATATACACCAAGAAAATTATTAAACCCTTACAGCCCTAAAATTTACAAATTTACAAACTAATTTACAGATCTGAGGCCCTCATGGCCAAATTTGAACCCTTTTCAGCACAATTTTAGAAATTTTAAATTTTAAAGAGAGGCACAAGCCTTAAAAGACCCTATAAAAACACAAATTCGTAAGATAGATTCAAGAAATTAGAAACAATGGGCTTTTTCAAATTTATGAATCTGAGAGTCGGCTGGTCCAACTGAAGACTTCCCCAAACGCTCAAATCTTAAAAAAAAATTCCCTGCACACTTAGATCTGAACTTTAGACTAATAGATATTTACGAAAATGTAATATCCCCAACGGGAAATAAACAGTAATACACAGCAAAACAACAAGCAGCTATATAGAACAAAACGCCGGAACTAGAATATGGAACAAATACACATAAAATACCAGAACGCTAAGCCATTTTATTAATCTGAGAATACATGTATATGGGTACAAGAGATAATCAAAATGAGTGCACCTATCCTTGCTCTAGGCAAGTGGAGACCCTCTCAGAATAAGAAATGGCTACAACAGAGACTGCGTCCTAGCTGCTGGAGAAACTGCCGTAGAAAACTGCTGCTGCAATGCACTGGAACTAGGGGCTGATCCCCACACCGGAATGAGCTGAAAATCGGGAGGCTAGCTGTACTCAACCCTCCGGACAAAACCCAGAAACCGTGAAGCAAGGGCTCCACCTCCAAAAATCCACCAAACAACCCCTCCTCAATGAAAACGCTGTCTCTCCCAGGAACAGCGCAGAAGCTCAAGGAAAACGCTGGGAAAGGGGCCAAAATCCTCCTGCAAAACCTCCGGCTGAAACAACAATCTCCCAAGACTGAAAAACGCTGAAATCACCAACCAAACCACCTCACAACTGTGTTGCACATCAATCACTGCGTCCTCCCTGCTGAAACTGCGTCCTCTCTCCTGAACTGCGCAGTCACTTCAAGGGGCTGCTTCTCTGCAAACGTCCACCCAAAATCCACTGCAAATCACCTACAGAAACTGAAGGAAATACCTTGCTCAAGCAGGCACTCGAAGTCCCCCGGAGCCAAGGGCGAGATCTCCGACCGGAGACACTCAGTTCGCACTAAACAGTGCTGCAGACCGACTAAACAACCGGCGTGCTGAAGTAGACAGAAGTCTAGCTCTCAATATCAATAACATATCAATAATGCCCAAATGAGATAGCTCTCCCTCCTTTTATAACGCTGGCCCTCCTCAAAACCCTACGTGGTCCCTCTCTCTCCCACGTGCTCCTCATGGGCCTGTGCAGAAGCTTCTAGAGGCTACGTGAGCCTCCTCTCATACGTGGTGTGGACCCCCAAGGCTCCCCTTTAAGTTATAACATTGCTCCTACTAGGGAAGCACTTTATTTTATTTAAGTGAGTTGACCCCTCTTTTCTCACTTTTATTTATTAATTAACTATAGGTGGCAAAATTATACAAAAATCAAATATTCCAATTAGCGGTGCTAATTAGGAATATTACAGAAAATAACATGAGATCCTTCAGAAAAATCAAAATGTTATTTTATGAACCCAGAAAACTGCACAAAATACTTGTATGCAGATTAATCCATGGAGGCCATCAACCATAAAATGCAAAAATAAAGTAGCAAAGTTTATAAATGAATCACCACATAGATCTGGAAAAGGAACACCAAAATTTGTAACCCCAAATTCTTTATGCTTTATTCATCAAAAGAAATTACAAGAGCTTCCAAGAACAAGTGCACGATCCTAAGATTGGATCCTTCAAGACTGACAAAGACCTTTAATTTATAGGACAAAATCTCCAACGGCTAGTTTAGTTGATCCACGTCAAAATAATCTCGACCGTCGATAAGATTTGATCATCTTTTAATCTGAACGGTCAAAATTATAAATTTGGGGAAAAAACGAATTTATCATTTAAATTCATTTTAATTAACTCAAAAATATTATTTTTGAGTTAATTATCTCAAATTTTTGACTTTGACTTAACCAACTAGACCCAAGGGTCCAAAATTTCTTAAAATTCTCAATATTCCCTTGACCTGGGGCCTTTAAAAATTTATTTTTTAAGGACCAACGAATTTTGCCTTTGAAGAATTTTATCCTCACCTAGGACCTAAAATAATTAAATTTCTGGCTTTTGATTTTTTAATTAATTGACCAGAAAATTTAATTAATTCACTGAGAGGGGATTTTAATTATTTTTCCAACTCTTTTTACATAAGATAATACATTTAGACACATGAAGGGGGAATATCTATTTGTATAGACCCTCAAATAAATACCCAATTCTGCGACTCAAAACATGATCTAGTAGACCAAGTAGCTCAACTACTTTTACAAGGACTCAATAGAAAACACTAGGACTCACTTAGCATGCTGATGACAAAATCCACCCTAGCTTTGAGGTGAGGCTGGAGGGAAAAATTATGCTGATAACTTGTGTCGAAAAACACAAGTAAATCAGTGAGACAAAAACCTCCTAGGATAGAAATCATCAACAACATACTAGGCTTACCTAGGTTGTTACATACATTGACGGTCTTACTTAGATCATTTACATCATAACATGCAGAATGGGTTTATATCATTTATAAAAATGTCGTCTGATGATGGAATCTGAATGGCGCGACCACGTCGAACATGATGAAACCCATTTGAAAAAATGGGGGTGTACTGCTATGGGGTCGTTGACAAAGTGTGGTCAACAAGTGGAGAGGCCATTCCCAAAGTTTCACAATTTTCCGAGGTGGGGAGCAACCCCAAATAATTAGTTCATTCTAACAATAGCAGCACCAGCAGCACTGGAGATTACGCAGTCATTGAGGGAGCAGTCATTCTGGGATATTTCCTGAGAGTATTTCTACGCTTTCCTAGTGCAAGCCAAGGTGCTATCATTCTGATCACCTTTGTACTCATTTCATCTTTTAGTATTAATATAATGGCTCAGCGTTCTCCATATTGTCTATTGTTCATGTGATGTCTCTCTAGTTGTTGTAGTTCTTTGTTTATGTGCTTTATATTGTTGTTTATTTCTATTCAGAATATTACAGTGGTATCAGAGCTCATTAACTTGGCTCAGCCTGCAGAGCAAATTGTCTATGACACCAGCAGGAAAACCATACATCTGTTACCGAGGGAAGAAGTATAAAGACCAACAGCGGAGGTCAGAGATCACTTTCGGGGAAGGTGACTGTGTTCCGGTAGTGGACACAGAAGAGGAGGAACCAATGGTGGAGGAAAGAGATGCCAGGAAGGAGTTCAGTGAACTTCTCCTCAAATCAGTGCAGGATTTGTCGAGGCGGATAGAAGAGATGGGTCAAAGGTTCACTGCAGAATCTAGACAGCGACAAACCCCAAGGGGTTTCCATATAGAAGAGGGATCGGGCACATCCCATCATTTGCAGGAGCACCTCACAGTGCAGCAGATGGCATCACATGCACCTCCACGTTCCACGATGCCCACATTTCTTGCCATAAACACTGGGGCAGGAGCACAGCAGGAGCAGGAACCGGCTCACATGGGAGATTACTTCGCCGAGTATCAGTCCTACGAACAGGAGTTCAGAGATGCCCTCACATTCCATGATTTCGTATAGCTCAAGAGGGACAGCAGACCCCACAACCATCAAAGGGGGAACAGGCATTCTCAGGAGGGGGATGTACAGCGCACAGTAGGCAGATTTTATCTACCGACATTTGATGGGTCCACCAAGTGTTCGGAAAAGGCTTGGGTGGAGAAGTTGGATATATATTTCCAGCTTAACCAGATGGCAGAGACAGAGGCCATCAAGGTGGCAGCACTACACCTGGAGGGCGAGGCCCATGACTGGTGGTTTCACGGGATGGCTACGCTGGGACACTCAAGAGTGACAACATATGCCAAGTTTACACGAAGGCTGATAGAGCGATTTGATCGGAGGGATCCAGAGGAGCACTTTGTTGAGCTAACTAAGCTCAAGCAGACCAGGAGTCCGAACACATACATTTCAGAGTTCTTGAGACTCCGTGATGGTGCCTGATTTATCTGCAGCCCGGATTATCTATATTTTCATCGATGGATTGGCAGAGCCTCTACGGGGCCTAGTCAGATCGACGAGGCCAGCTACACTCCATGACGCAGTTGGGAGGACTCAGGATTTGCAGGATGCACTACCCCGGACTAGAGCTCCTTTTCCCCAGAGACTGGCATTCCAGCCGAAGGGGAAGGACATGAGGGTTTCGCCTCCAAAGGGGAACCAAAGCAGAGGGCCCTTGGATGATGAGACCAGGAGAGATTTGAGGCGGAAGAGGCTACGTTTCACATGCCAGGAGCCATGGGCACTGTAACAAATATAATTTGTATAAAATAGAATAAATATAATAAATATAATTACTAACTAATCAAATAGTGATTATGTTAAGTAGTTGTTAGTTAGCTGAAAAGGCATGTCTAAAAGACATGCCCATTCGTGAAAAGGCACCTACATAGGTATATAAGCAGGGCCTCATTGTATCATTCAATCATCTTATTATATCTTATCATATACATTTTTAATAAAATATTATTATTTAAATACCACTTGCGTATTTTTGCTATTAAGCCAACAAGCTACTAGTTTTGTTGCTAAAGTGGTACCAGAGCCATATCGAAGCCATCAGAGCCATGGCACACAATATAGTCTTACAAGCCTATGAACGTAGTGTATGAGCCTATGAACATTGTTTACCATACAATGTGCCATTACGTGAAGATCCTGAAGAAAACGAAAAAACAAAAAAAATTCAAGAAAAGCTTCAGCGATTAGAAAATTCATGTGCAGAAGTCACAACCCGTTTTAAAAAAAATTATGCAGTTATCCATAATAGAGAAGATGACAGCAACAATACTTGTGTTCAGGTGCAATCTGATGTTAGGGTGCGGCCCAAGTTAAAACTTCTCCTGCGATCTAAGCCGTTGGATGCTACTTCTCAGACTGCAGTAATGGATGTTACAGAGAATTCACATGGTGGGTTGATGAGCAAGTCATACGAATATCACTCTGCTGCCGGTTCATTGCATGTTGAGGTTTCCAGTGAAAGTGTAGGAAACAACACTCAGGCAACTGTAAAAATCTCGGGGGCATCTAACTTCGAGAAGGGAAACCGATCTACTGAGCGACCAAAATTAAAATTGAAGCCTCGCTCATTGCCTGTTGAGCAACTTGAAGCAAGTAGTGAAAAGAACAGGAATTCTCTGTTTGGTGGGGCCCGACCACGAGAAATTGTATTAAAGGAGCGTGAAAAGAACAGGAAATCTCTGTTTGGTGGGGCCCGACCACGAGAAAATCTGTTTGTTGGGGATTTGTCGCAAGAAAATTCCGATCATGTTGCTGTTGTACAAGCTTCTCAAGAAAATCCTCATCAAGTTGATGTTCTACAAGCTTCTCAAAAAACCAGTGGATTAACAAATGTACAACAACCGGTTAAAACAGAAGTTGGAGTAATTGCATCAGACATGAGTCCTACTGAAATCGTTACTGAAGAGGTAATGAGGGAACGTAAGGAACTTCTTGAAATAATATCTCTTGACGAATATATAAGTTCAAGGGAAGAAAATGTTCTACACATTCTTCCTTCTCAACAGGTTTCAGACAACTATAGAGTAGGTGAAAATGGCTCATCAGCACAACTATCCAATAGGCTGGTTGAAGGAAGTCCAACATTAACTGAAGATCAACAAGGTTCATATTTTCCTCCTCCCTCTCCACTCAGCAACAGCAGTAGTAATTATAGCAATGAGGAGCTCACTGTAAAATCGTGGCACACACGTCTCATAAAAATGTCCACCAATACTCGAAAGCATAAAATGGCCGTTGCGATGATGATGTCGTTGGCGGTGGATGAGAAGAAAACGGAAAGGATGGAGCTGTACAAACCCTTGAGGGTTTACATCGTCATCGACAAGTCCCTGCCGTTCACGGCAATGATGAAATATTATCTCGTCAAGATTAAGCAGATGCGCAATGAGGTGGAGAAGGGATTGAGCGCCACGCTAGAAGACCGTCTCCATCTGCTGTAGAAATACTACAGAGCCCTCTGCATCATGCAGGATACGTTCCTAGCCCTAAGCTTCACCTGGTATGACAGCTTCAAGAAGAATCAAAAGGCCACAGAGCACAACAAATCGTTGGAGAAAGCCGCCATCATTTTCACTGTGGGAGCAATACACAGCCAGATCGCCGTTTCAGTTCGGTGCTTCAAGGAAGCTTCCAGAGCGTTCAAAATCTAGACATATGAAAATCCAGAGACCATTCAAAGGTTATTTGAGCGAGGCCTGTCATATGTTGGAACTAACTACTTGTCCTATCCTCTTTGGGATAAGTACATTGAATTTGAATATTCACAGCAGGAGTGGAGTCGCCTGGCACAGATTTACACTCGAATTTTGCAGATTCCTATCCAACAGTTGGACCGGTATTACGGAAGTTTCAAGGAACTGTTTGCCAGGAGACCATTATTAGAGTTGTGAACTGTAGAAGAAAATGCAGCAGCTGCTGTAATATTTACGGGCCTCAATTCCACGTCCTCTGCTACTCTTCTATGCAAAATCCCTTTTGGTGTCCTCAGAAATCTTAACTTGCGGTCGTTAGCAACGGATTTGTGCAATTCCATGGACGAGTTTATCAATAATTATTTGGAGAAAGTGCCTCTAAAACCTTGGGTGAATCCTCGCCCTATTTTGGCCGACAACTTCTCTCCTGTGGAGGAGACGGAACCCTTAGAGTGTGTGAAAATAGAGGGCACTCTCCCCGCATGCCTCGATGGCGTTGATTTTCTGCAAAATTAGGTACAATTCTGTTACAGAGACGAAGAATATGTTCTTCTGGAAGATGAACCTTCACTACAAAGCTCAATTCCTACGATGGCATTTCTGAAAAGCCTCTATATTCCACAAGGAAAAACTACAATGCGTCCACAGTAAAATCCACGCTGTCCATAGATAGACACGACTGTCCACAAGGGATAGACACGACTGTCCAGGCATTTAATAAAATAAAAATATAAATTATTATAAGTTCTTTATAAAAAGGATTATAGTTTAACTTGTTAATTTATAAAGTTAAATTATAATAAACTTTTATAAAGTTACTTTCAAAATTAATAAAAAATAATATGTATGTAATAAAATCAAAAAAATAAATGTGGATAATATTAATTTATTTAAAAAATAAAAAATAAAAAATTATATATATATTATTACAAAAAAAAATAAAAAGGGACGATGTACTAGTGAAATATATGAAGAAGGTATCAGTGACTACCGCAAGATGAAGACAATTGCCAACAATATAGCTTTGAGGACAAAGCTTCTGAAGGAAGAGGCAACGTAACAAATATAATTTGTATAAAATAGAATAAATATAATTACTAACTAATCAAATAATGATTATGTTAAGTAGTTGTTAGTTAGCTGAAAAAGCATGTCTAAAAGACATGCCCATTCGTGAAAAGGCACCTGCATAGGTATATAAGCAAGGCCTCATTGTATTATTCAATCACCTTATTATATCTTATCATATACATTTTTAATAAAATATTATTATTTAAATACCTCTTGCGTATTTTTGCTATTAAGCCAACAAGCTACTAGTTTTGTTGCTACAGCAGGACACCGTTGTGTCGTGGGGAAGGCACATTACATCGATGTTTTCTCCGACAGTAGCGGAGAAGAGGACGAGTATGAGGAGATAGAGGCAGAAGGCAGCAGCGCAGCACAGAGGGGAGATCATCTACCACCTCCACCACCAGGAGCGAGAGGTGCGGCATTTGCACCTATTAGGGTAGCCCTTGCTTCTTTGTGAGGGGTTCCCAAATACTTGACACTGCGTGTCCGAGGCACTGTGTGGGGACAGCATGTTTCAGTATTAGTGGGCAGTGGGGCCACTCACAATTTTATTGATGCCCAGTTGGTAGAGCGGAGGGGCATACCAACAGAGAGCTTTGATGGGTTTTCAGTACTAGTTCTAGGTGACAGGACCACGCAGTGTGCCAGGTATGTGCCAACCTTGGCAGTGACTATGGGGACTTACACCCTGACAGATCACTTCTTCGTGGCGGACATTCCGAACACCAACGTGATACTAGGGGTGCAGTGGTTGATCATGTTGGGGAAGGTCACCACTGATTGGGAGACCTTGGAGATGGAGTGGACGGATAAGAAAACTGGGAGGCACGAGAAGATTCGGGGTCTGCACACTTATCCACCACAAACAATTTCGGCACACCGAATGGAGGCAGATTTCCAGAAGGGAGACATAAAGTGGGTAGTGGAGCTGCGTGTTTCAAAGGAAGGATATACAGGGCAGACCGTATACCCAAATGTACAGTCCATTTTAGACAGATATGCCACGGTTTTTGGAGAGATACCACCAGGTCGGGGATTTGAGCACACGATTGAGCTGGAGCAGGGCATCCAGGCTGTCATCACTACACCCTATAGGCATCCTAAGGCCTACCGAGATGAGATTGAGAGGGCCATTCATGAGCTCTTAGCTCTTGGGCACATCCATCCTAGCATTAGCCCCTTTGCTTCTTCAGTGGTATTGGTTAAGAAGAAGGACGACACATTGAGAATGTGCATTGACTACCGGGCCCTCAACAAGAAGACCATGAAGAACCAGTACCCCATCCCACGGATAGATGAGTTGATGGATGAGCTGAGAGGATCGAAGTTCTTCTCGAAGACTGACTTGAGATCCGGGTACCATCAGATTCGCATGAGGGAGCAGGATATTCCCAAGACCGCTTTCAGATGTCATTACGGCCACTTTGAGTTCTTGGTGATGCCCTTTGGGCTAACCAAGGCTCCGGCCACTTTTCAGTCATGCATGAATCACATCTTCCCCAGTCACTTGAGGAAGTTTGTGTTAGTGTTTTTCGATGACATCTTGATCTACAGCAGGACATGGGAGGAGCACCTACAACATATTGAGGCTGTATTGCGCATATTGGAGGAGCAACAATTTTATGCTAAGCTCTCCAAATGCGAGTTTGGGCTGACAAAAATGCTATACTTGGGGCACATCATTGAGGTGGACGGAGTGAGGGTCCACGAGGAGAAGATCAAGGCCATCAGGGATTGGCTAGAGCCGAAGAATGTGACGGAGCTTCAGGGGTTTATGGGTATCTGCACCTACTACCGGAAGTTCGTCAAGGGATTTTCCCAACTTGCTGCACCCCTTACAGACCTTACCAAAAAGGGGGCATTCAGTTGGACTGATACAGTGCAGAGGGCTTTCGACAGACTCAAGGAGGTGATGAGCAGCTGTCCGATTTTGGCATTGCCAGATTTTACGCAACCCTTTGTCCTAGAATGTGATGCATCATGGGAGGGGATAGGCGCAGTTTTGTTGCAAGGAGGCCACCCCATAGCTTTTGAGAGCCGGAAGCTATTGCCACATGAGAGGTTGTATGCTATATACGACAAGGAGATGTTGGCCATCATGCATGCATTGGCCAAGTTTCGACAAGTACCTGGTGGGAAACAGGTTCAGAGTGAGAACAGACCACAACAGCCTCTGAATCTTTTTAGAGCAGAAGAAATTGCAGGAGAGGCAGCAGAAGTGGGTCAGCAAGATCCAAGCATATGATTTTGACATCGAGTATGTCAAGGGGAAGAACAACGTGGTGGTCGATGCACTTTCACGTAGACCGGCAGCGTTGTCCTTGATGAGTTTGGATACGGACTAGAGGGCTCAACTTTTGGTAGAGTACACAAAGGACCATTTTGCCTATGAGGTGTTGGACGGACAAGTTACAGATGACAGGTACAGGGTGATGGATGAGGTGATCTACTTCAAGGACAAGATCTTCTTGACCGAGAGCTCCAAGCTCAAGGAGAAGATATTGCACGCCTCACATGACTCGCAATTATCAGGCCACCAGGGGTTCACCAAGACCTATAGGGCCATCAGAGAGAGGTTCTCGTGGAAGGGCCTCAAGGAGGACGTACTCCGACATGTCAGGGAGTGCGAAGTTTTCCAGCGCAACAAAGGGGAGATGAACCATCCGGCGGGGTTACTGTAGCCTCTTTCCATACCTGAGGGGAAATGGGAGAGTATTTCGATGGATTTCATCACAGGGTTGCCCACTATACAGGGCAAGGATTGCATATTTGTAGTCGTTGATCGGCTGACAAAGTATGCACATTTCTTCGCCATATCAGCACGTTACACTGCAGCACAGGTGGCAGAGTTATTTTTTAGGAATGTTTTCAGATTGCATGGTCTCCCAAAGACCATTGTCAGTGACAGGGATAGCCTCTTCATGGGCGGGTTTTCGCAGGAACTTTTCCATTTGGTGGGCACTGAGTTGACCCCGAGCACTAGTTATCACCCACAGACGGACAAGCAGACGGAGATAGTGAACAAGTGGCTGGAAGGCTACTTGCGAAACTATGTCAGTGGGCAGCAAAAGGCATGGTTACGATGGTTGCACTTGGGGGAGTACTGTTATAACACCACTCATCATATGTCTATCGATATGTCTCCATTTGATGCTTTATATGGGTATCATGCTTTATCTTTTGCTGACGTGATGTTTGGTGCTAGCAAGGCCCCTAGGGCCAAGGATTGGATCCAAGAGAGTCAGGATATACTCTGGGCTCTTAAGGATAACAGAAGTTGTATGTCGATAGAGGACGGGTTGAGAGGCAGTTCAAGGTAGGGGACTTGGTCTACCTACGATTGCAGCGATATCGGCAATCCACGTTGAAGCAGAAGGGGGCCGAGAAACTCAAGCCCCGCTTCTATGGACCTTACAAGGTGACATGCAGGATTGGGGAGGTTGCATATGAGTTGGAGTTGCCCACTGGTAGCAGGATTCATAACATTTTTCATGTGTCATTCCTGAAGAAGGCACTGGGACAGCAGGTGACTGCAACTGAGGAGCTTCTGCCCACAGATGATGAGGGGCATCTGGTGCTACAGCCGAAGGCCATTATTGACACTAGGGAGAGGCAGTTGCAGAGCAGGATAGTCAGAGAGTACCTGGTGAGATGAAAGAATCTATTGGATGAGGATGCCACTTGGGAGAGAGAAGATTTTGCAGCATCTATCATTGCAGTTGCTTAAGGACAAGCAACGTTTTGTCAAGGAGGACTGTAATATTCCCAATTAGCAATAGCTAATTGGAAATATTAATTTTTGACTACTTTACTTTAATAAAGTTAAGTTAGAAATAAAGTGGGTGAAGAGGGACACTTAACTCACACTTAGGATAAAAGCTTTTCCTAAAGTCACTTAAGAGATAAGATTAATTGACAATGTGGGGCCTAGAGGTCGAAGTGGCAGCGTGGGGAAGAGGACAGCGTGGGCAGCATGGGCCCAAGCCAGCGCAGAGATAGAGGGACAGTGTGGCTCAAGGAGACAGCGTAGTTGATGGTGGGGCCTAGGTGAGAGCAAGGCTTTCCAAACATAAAAAGGGAGAGGGTATCCTCATTTGGATGATTCTGATTATGCAACTATGTTATTTGTCTTCTGACATTGAGCACGCTTGCTGTTGAGCAAAGTCTGCACGTACTGTTTAGTACACTAGGTGTCTTCGTGCAGAGATCCCAACCTTAGCCCCGGGGGACTTCGAGTGCCTACTTAGGTGAGGAGTTCCATCTTGTTTTGTCGGAGAAAGTTGTAGCAACCACAGCTGGGAGCATACACTTGAAGAGACAGCGCAGTCAGTGAGAGGGAGGATGCAGTCTCTGAAGGAGGTGATTCCGGATTAAGGAGCTATCAGGGGATTCAGCCCGAGAGAGTTGGAAAGGGATCAGCCCTACCCTATTCCATCATTTTGGTAGAGTTTGAGGCCATTATTTGTAGCAGATTATTCAGGGCCAACGTTTATCCTTGGGACAACGTGGTACCTCAAGGGAGGTCATTTTCGGAGGTCAGCCATTTCCGAAAAGCTCTCTGGGCTTTTCTAGGTATTGGGTGGAGAGGCCATTCCCAAAGTTTCACAATTTTCCGAGGTGGGGAGCAGCCCCAAATAGTCAGTTCATTCCAGGAGTAGCAACACTGGAGATTACGCAGTCATTGAGGGAGCAGCCATTCTGGGATATTTCTTGAGAGTATTTCTACACTTGCCTAGTGCAAGCCAAGGTGCTATCATTCTGATCACCTTTGTACTCATTTCATCTTTCAGTATTAATAAAATGGCTCAGCGTTCTCCATATTGTCTATTGTTCATGTGATGTCTCTCTAGTTGATGTAGTTCTTTGTTTATGTGCTTTATATTGTTGTTTATTTATATTCGGAATATTACACTTTTGCAAGCGAATCGGTGAGAATCGACTTTTCCCTTTACACTTGAACCAACTCATATGTCTGCACATGCTCCCCGCGGGGCATGTTTAGCTTCCGCTTTAGCTCTGAGTTCTCTGCTTCTAAATAAGTGATGAGCTTTTGCCGAACTTCATCTTTATCAACTCCCTTATCTTTTATTGCTTTCTTGAGGGTTTCTAGCCTGTTATTGTTTGCTTTGGCACTAGCCCTCTCCCTCTTTTGGTTCTCTAATACCGAGTTATGCTTCTCCTCAAGTTTCCTCAAAGCAAGTGCAAGTTTCACTACCTAATCTCGTAACATATCTCCCACGCACTTGTGTAGGTCGAGCTTATCCAACAGGGGAATGTGGCTAGGTTTAAGGCGATCTCTAAAGCTCAGTAGTGACCTCCCTCAGCTGAACGCTGTAACACTTCTTGTTGAATAGCCAATATGAGCTACTCCTTATCAATGTCCAGCACAAAGGTGAGCCGAGTATGGTACTTGTCTACAAACCCCGCCAGTTCAGCCATTAATTTTCCTCGAGCGGACTTGTTTATGTCGTTTATCTCCTCCCTTACTTCCGCTCTGTCCACCGTAAGTGCTTGTGAAAGCCCGGAGAGGCCCAATGAGGAGGCATTGTTGAAAGCAATCAAAAAACCTGCCTTGTTCTTGTCAGGGGCCCCAAATCGGGGGACATCTTCCAAAGATGGTCCCTCTCCTATATCATCTGGCCCTTCAGTTCTCTGCCTCTTATGAGGGTGTGCTCCCTCATCAATGTCCATCCCTTCTTGACTTCCTGAGAGGCCTGAGATGTCCGCCTACCCTTTTTCCTCTATTCCAACAGACGCATTGTCGCCCTTCCCTTTTACAGCTGAAGACTCGGCCTCCATCTGTGCATCCAAAGGCCATGTATCAAGGTTAGCTCTCCATTCAATGAAGGGCCTAGTCTCATGGATATAAGCAATCGACTTTATTTTCCTCTTCCTATTGGAAAGGACTCCTTTCGGGTCATAGGACCAGACTTTTCCCTGTAGAAAGTCCATCTCTTGCCGCAATTTTTCCACGGTGGAGAGGGCGTGCCTCGAATTTATGGTGAAGGGACCAACTAAAGTTGGGAGTTTGAGAATGTATCCTTTCTTTACAGGCACGAAGTGGATCTAGTCGGCCTTCAAGGTCTGTCGAATGAATTTATGGTGAAGGGACCAACTAAAGTTGGGAGTTTGAGAATGTATCCTTTCTTTACAGGCACGAAGTGGATCTAGTCGGCCTTCAAGGTCTGTCGAATGAATTCGAGAGCTAAGACTCGCATGGATGGAAACACCGGCAGGCGGTAGGGAGGTACTTCTGCACCGTAGACCCTCATCTCAGTATAATCGTCATACAGGTATCAGTCCCCTGTGCAATCTTCCTTGTCGAACTGTAGCCAGTCCTTCTACTCAGGAAATATTCTAGGCGAAGGGTTGTCATGTATTATGGCGTAGGCTATGGACATGAACTCATTAAGAAACCTTGTATACCCCTTCCCCCATGGCTGGGCGAACTGAAACATTCCACTTAAAGACGGTTCTTGGCTGGGCATTTGTCCTCGAAAGTCTTTCTAGACCTAGACTCTCAAACTTATCAGCATGCTCGAATAGGAACAGGTAAAACACTAAGGAACAAAACCTGAAGGAACCAGTAGAGGGAAACTCTTGAAACTGGGTTTGGATATCCGAAGCTAGGAAAGCAGGAATATTTAAGAGTGTACCCTTCTACATCATGAGCCATAGAAGAGCTATAACTTCTTAAGTCACCTGTTCGACCTCTCGGAGCCCTAACAACCCTGAAATGAGTGCTAGGACCGGCTGCACATTGTCTCGGAAAGTGGACAAAGGAACAACATCTATGGGCGGGACCGCTGACAGGGGAGAATCAGAGAGGTCGCTGAGGAAGCCACTTTGTTGTTCCCAAGATAATTTTGAGAATTGACAGGATAGGGAAACTTCGGAGAATTCAACATAATTTTGATTGGGAGGGAAACAAATAGCTTTCTTTATGAGTTCAGGCGATATGCAGAAAATCTTGTTACCTTGAGAAGAGAGGAACATGTCTCTGCGCTCGTCATAGACTTCCCCAAGCCAACTAATGAACTCAAGAACAGGGTATGTGATAAGGGCGACTTGGTAATACAGACCCGACTCAACGACTCTGAACCTATCTTGACCTTTTAGATGACATTCGAACAACTTAGGTCTGATGTGGGTTACACTCAAAGGGTAAACTAGGTCGTGAATTCGTGTATGGGCATCGATGAGGGGTTCGGGTCCAGGAATAGCCCTAACCTCGCGAGCTTGTGGGTTTTTAGGCTCATACTTCTTGGTTTTCATTTTCTTCGTGACCATTGAAAAAAAAAAAACAGAAGGAAAATGGTGAGGTGAAGAAACAATTAAATACCTGAGAACAGTGAGGAAGCCCAGGGGAAAGCGACGCGGGGGTTGAAAACGACCTTGCACTGGAGTTAAGCTTCTCTGCACGACAATTCCATAAAAACTAGTATTTTAGACGGCTTGGGGGTAAAACAAGATTATATTAGACCGAGTTTTGCAGAATACGAGACGGGGGTGACAGCTATAGGGCTGGCGTCATAAGGACGCCGACAGTGGGACTCGTGGCGATGGGTTATTGGCTGACAGCAGCCAGGTAGGTGAAAGCCACGTGCCGAGTTAAGGCCTGTACCGATCTTCGTACCGCCTCCCTAGACTTACCTTTCCTTTTCTTACCGGTGCCAGCTGTCCTGCTTGACGGGCCCGCTTAGAACTCCGGCGAGGTTCATAAGGGCGCTCTGAGCCATTCAACCACCCCACGGAAAGCTTGTGATTGGTCCACCACAAGGTGACATCACCTTTTTTGGGAGCTTGCCTTTCTACCTTGCCGCTCTCCTTTTGACTCGACAAAAAGGTCCTTCACACCTGCTTTTATGATTCATGGTTCTGGCGCTAAGTCCCGAACACTATCCTCCGCTATGTTGCGGTCCTAAAAAGAGCCTAGCCACTGTGCTTATCCTTTAGGAACTTTCTTTTCAGGCTCTGCTCGATTTACGAAGTTTGCCACCTTTATGAACTTTTCTATTTCTCTGATTTAACCGCTCTTCTTGCTTGATAAATGAGGCGACTAAACAACAGAACAAATGTTGATTTTGACAGGACTGTTTTGGGCAAGCAAATTTGATATTTGTACTCTCTTTGTTGAACTATTGAAGAATAATAAGAAGAATTGATCAAAGGGTTTTCCCCACATTGGGGTTTTTCCTTGGCATCCACCAAATATTGTGTCCTCTTGTCTGGGCTTGTCTTCTACATTGTGTTTATGTTCTATCTGCATTTATTATCAATGTGATTAAGTTAATGTGATTAATAAATTGGAAATTGATATTGGGCTAATAAGGAACATTTAAGTAAATTGTGCTAAGCATAGAACATACCATTATTATCTAAAATTAGCATGGTATCAAAGCCCAGGTGAAGACAAAGCCCAAGCAAGAGAGAGAAAAGCAATCACCAAGATCTGTTGTTCAAGGACTAAAGCTCAATGGCTTCCTCATCTTACTTCAAATCTGAGGATAAGCTCAATGACAAGTCTAATTATCATGCATGGAAGATGTCTTTGGATTTGACTTTGGAAGAAAATGATGTCATGGATTATATTCAAGGAAAAGTTGTGGAACCTCCTTAAAATGCACCAGCTGCTACAAAGACAAAGTCCAAGAAAGGTGAGGTCAAAGCTAAAAAGATCATCAGAGATTCCTTTCAAAAACATTTAGTTTCTTACATTTCTGCTTTGGGCACATCTAAGGAGATGTATGACAAGTTAGTTGGAATGTTCAAAGACAACAATGTAAACCAAATCCTCTTTCTCAAGAAAATGTTGAAGGACATAAATACGGATAGAGGGGAATCCATCCAATCCTACTTCACGAGGATTACCGAAATCACAAATGATCTTCTATGTATTGGATAAGTTGTTGCTGACAGGGAACTCACTCTTGTTGCCCTTGGAGGTCTCCCTCGAGCATGGGATGTGTTTAACACCATTATCCTCAACAATGACAGGATTCCAGGTTTCGATGAATTGTTGACTAGATGCACTCAAGAAGAAACAAGGATGATGGAGAGAGACAAGCCCTCAAATGGAAACGAGCCCGCTGCATTCTCCTCTCATGCTAAAAGGAAAAACAATGCTGATCCGAAAAGACAAGGTCAAGGAAGTCGGGGATTCAAAGATGGAAGAAAGGGTAGATGCTTCAACTGTAACAGTTTTGGCCACTATGCTAGAGAATGTCCTCATAAGAAGGATAATCCTCGAGATGATGACAACAACAACAACAACAATCGCAACAGTTTCAAGGGCAATGAAAATCAAAAGAATATCAAGTTCAACCATAAAGGAAAAAAGGAATGCTCTCGCGGCACGATATGGAAATGGTCGCCCTCCCAAAAGGTCGAGAAACTCCAGGTATGAGGAAACTAATGTTGTAGATAAGCAAAAAGAATTTTATCTTATTTCTTCCCTCACTGCTGCCTCTCCTCCAGATACCTTGGATAATTGGTTGATTGATAGTGGTGCCTCAAGGCACTTTACTAGGTACAAAGAGGCCCTCTCAAATTTGGTTGAAAAGAAGACAAATTTGGAGATCATCCTTGGGGACAATACCACCTACCTCGTGAAATGAATTGGGAATGTTACTATTCACTTGAATCAAGGCCACACCATCCATCTACAAGAAGTATTATATGTACCTGATTTAAAGAAGAACCTGGTATCTATTTCGGCAATGGAGGACAGAGACTTCAAGGTGGCATTCATCGATGGAAAGGTACGTGTTTGGCAAACAAATTTCAAAGGAGCATTCACTCCTGGATTCAGGGTTGAAGACATATATCAGGTTGGAGGAAGTCTGTTGGGAGCTATGACTTGTGGCACATCTCTTCAATCTGAATTATGGAACCGGAGATTTTCTCACCTTCACTACAAAGCCTTACTTGATGTAAGGAAGAAGGTCACAGGTATGCCCAAATTCAAAATGGATCACGAAGGTGTTTGTCAGGGTTGTGTAGCTAGAAAACATACAGGGGACCATTCCCCTCAAGTGAAATTCAAACTATCGATATTCTTCAATTGATCCATTTCGATCTATCTCGTATGTTGCATGTAACATCTTTGGGAGGATATTTGTATAATGCTATTTTTGTGGATGATTTCTCTCGCAAGACATGGATCTATTTCTTGAAGAAGAAGGACGAAGTGTTCAAATGATTCTGCTCTTTCAAAGCCTTGGTTGAAAATTAAACAAGGAAGAAGATCAAAATATTGAGGACCGATAATGGAACCGAATATGAGTCTAATGAATTCAATGAATATTGTAGAGAAGCTGGCATTAAGAAAGAGACCACTACCGCATATACTCCTGAGCAAAATGGAGTTGCTGAAAGGAAAAATCGATCTATCATAGAAGCCACCCATGTCATGCTTCATAACCAAGGCCTACCACAATTCCTATGGGGAGAAGCTACCAACATTGTTGTGTATGTTCAAAATAGATGCCCACATCAAGCATTGGACTTTAAGACACACAAAAAAGTTTTCACTAGTAAGAAACCTAATGTTTCTCATTTTAGAATTTTTGGATGTCCTGTATATTTTCATGTACCGAAAGAGAAGAGGAACAAGCTAGAAGCATCTGGGAAGAAATGAACGTTTGTGGGCTACAGTAAGAATTCAAAGGTGTTGAGACATTAGGGCTTTTATTACAATTTCTCTTCTTGATAATTACTTGTGATTTGATTATGCTTCTTTCACTTAGATCTTATCTTCGTTGGATTATTATGTTCTTCATCAAGTCAATTATCAAATGCACAAGAGACACAATATTTAGGCTTTCAAGCCAGGGCCAAAACCTCTCCCTCTTGGAGAGGAAAACTCGATAGTAATTCTTCTTATAGATCTTCAATTAACGAGTACCAAGACCATGACATAGACCCTTGACACTAGTATGCCTCCAAGACCCTTGTCACTGCTCTTCTAGGCTCCTTATGTTGAACTTCCATTTTACACTTCTTGTTGATTTTTGTAGCATCGGAAAGTGTTCTAAGTCTCAAACTTTGTAAGGAGGCTTGGACATCTGTATTCCAAAGAACCCAAAAGCCGTTTGTGGAAATTCCACTCGGTTCATGACTTATTAAAATAATTAATTATTTTAATGGAGACCCTAAGTCTAAACTTAGGGAAACTAAATAATTAAAAGGTATTAATAAGTCAGAGTGTGAATCTTCTAGAAAACAAAGATCAAGTCAAGTTTTAATCGTAGCCATTGATTAGACATCTAATCTGGGTCATTGATTCTTCAATGAGAAGATTATAAAAGAAGGCTTGAGGGTCATTTGGAAAACAAGCTGGGCATACACTCAATAGCCGAAGGAGATCAATTTTGAGTAATTGAATCCGATCTTAGTGGAAGAGTTGCAGGGCCGAGAGCTGCAGAAGCAGGAGGAAGGATTCAACAATCACTGAGATTAAGGACAGAGGGACGCAGTGGATCACAGGGTGCGTATTAGGTAAATATGCCAAGGTAGCATATCAGAGAAGCAACAATAGGGCCAAGAGTGTATTGGACTTAATACACTCAGATAGCTGTGGACCAATGTCCACTAGAGCTCTTAGTGGTGCCGAGTACTTCGTCACCTTTATTGATGACCATTCCAGGAAAACCTAGACTACTTTTTGAAGACCAAGGACGAAGTCTTCAGTCGGTTTAAAGAGTTTAAATCTCTGGCAGAAAATATGACAGGAAAGTAGATGAAGGTGCTGCATTCAGACAATGGTGGTGAATACATAGACCAGGAATTCACTGGGTTCTGCACAAGGGAAGGTATCAGAAGAGAGTGGACAACTCCATACAATCCAAATCAGAATGGTTGACAGAAAGGAAAAACAAAACTATTGTCGAAGCTACTAGGGCGATGTTGTATGATCAAGACATGCCCAAATTTTTGTGGGCTAAAGCTTGTAATACAACTGTCTATATTCAGAAGAGGATTCCTCATGGTGCATTGGGAAAGATCACGCCGGAAAGTGTCTTCACTGGCAGCAAGCCTGAAGTGAGTCACTTTAGGATCTTCAACAGTACAACTTACTGCCATGTGCCTAGTGAGAAGAGGAAGAAGTTGGAAATGACTGCGGAAAAGGGGTATCTGGTAGGATACAGTGAGAATGCAAAGGAATATTGCATCTACATTCCTAAGAGTAGGAAAGTCGTGGTGCGGAGGGATGTGAAATTCATGAAGGAGAAGGCCTTCAAAAGATCTTGCGAGCTGCCTTCTGCTACACAGTCTGAGGAGGATCCGCCGGTTCAACCTCACCAACCAACAGCAGAGAATTCAGCTGCCTCTCCAAGGCATGGGTATCCAAGGGACTTGTCTCCTAATGACTTACAAGGGAGAGAGTCGGTAAATCTGCCCACCACTAGTGGGAGAACAAGCAGGGAGCTACAACAAATTCTGAAAGATGCAGAAGAGTTTGTCAGAGTCCCCCGAAATGAGAAGAGACAGCGTAAGCAGCCTGAGAGGTATCAAGCCTTGGTTGCACAAGTGGGTGAACCTTCCATTTTTCGGGAAGCAGCTCAGCACCAGGTGTGGGTAGATGCAATGGTGGAAGAGTACAGTTCGATCATGACGAATGATGTCTGGGAAGTGGCTCCCAGACCTCAAGAGAGATCATTTGTAGGATCAAGGTGGATCTACAAGCATCGAGAAATAGAAAGCCAGGTTTGTGGCTAAGGGGTATGCTCAGAAGGAAGGGATCGATTATGAAGAAACCTTCGCCCCAGTAGCCAGATACACCTCTATTAGATCCATGATATCCCTTGATGCGCAGATGGGATGGGAGATTCACCAGATGGACATCAAAAATGTGTTCCTAAATGGGGTGATAGAGGAAAAGGTGTTTATTGAACAACCAGAAGGCTTCAAGACGCATGATCAGAAGACCCATGTGTGCAGGCTCAAGAAATCCTTGTATGGACTAAAGAAAGCTCCTAGAGCATGGTATGGTCGAATTGACAGCGACATGCAGAAGATGGGATTCATCAAGAGTGACACAGATCCCAATCTCTACTATCTGAGGGTAGGGAGTGAGCCCCTGATACTGGTTTTATATGTAGATGATCTATTTCTGTTAGGATCATCAAGGCTCATCACAGACTGTAAGAATAATTTGGCTACGGAATTCGACATGAAGGATCAAGGGCTTATGCACTATTTTCTAGGGTTGGAAGTTTGGCAGCAGAAGGGGGAGATCTTTCTTGGTCAAAGAAGGAGGATTGTAGACCCATGACGACTCTAATGATCACCAACTGGAAGAAAATCGACATGTCCGAAGATGATGAGGTTGATCCTACTCTGTATAGGCAACTCATAGGATCATTGATGTATCTAGAAAACACAAGGCTAGACACCTATTATGTTGTAAATACCCTCAGTCAGTTCATGGTAGTACCCAAGAGGGCTCATTGGGCAGCGACCAAGCATGTTCTCAGGTACCTTCAAGGAACAGTCGAGCTTGGATTGAAGTACACCCGTAGCATTGATGCCAGATTGAGTAGGTTCACCGACGCAGATTGGGCTGGGATTCCAATAGATCAGAAGAGTACCAGTGGGTATTGTTCAGTTTAGGATTAGGATGACTTCCTGGTGCAGCAGGAAACAGAAATCCATGGCATTGAGATCCGCAGAGGCGGAATGTATGGCAGCGAGCACAGCTTCGTGTGAGGCCATATGGCTTCGTAAACTACTTGTGAACTTACTAAAGGAGAAAATGGAAGCGACTAGTATCTTATGCGATAATCAGAGTTGCATCAAGCTCTCTGAAAATCCTGTGTTTCATGATCGGTCGAAGCACATTGACATCGAGTGTCACTTCATCAGGGACTATGTACAACGTGGAGCTGTGTAGTTGCAGTACACTCCAACAGGAGAACAAGTGGCAGACATTCTCACGAAAGCTCTGGGGAAGATTAAGTTTGTCTACTTTAGAGAGAAGATGGGGATGATCAAGAATCCATTCCAGTAGCAAGAGTGGATAAGATCGGGATTCTGAGGCAGATGCAGTACAGATGCAGCAGTGATAGTGGCAGTGTCATGGGCAGCAGTACAGAAGGCAGCAGCGCAGCAGATAAGGGGCAGTGTCCAGAGATCAGCAGCGCAGAGGGTACTTCAAATGCAGAGCAACATACAACAGGCATATTGTTGGAACACCTTCCTCACTAAGAGGGAGTGTTGATTTTTGTAGCATCGGAAAGTGTTCTAAGTCTCAAATTTTGTAAGGAGGCTTGGACACCAGTATTCTAAAGAACCCAGAAACCGTTTGTGGAAATTCCACTTGGTTCATGACTTATTAAAATAATTAATTATTTTAATGGAGACCCCAAGTCTAAATTTAGAGAAATTAAATAATTAAAGAGTATTAATAAGTAAGAGTGTGAATCTTCTAGAAAACAAAGATCAAGTCAAGTTTTAATCTTACCCATTGATTAGACTTCTAATCTGGGTCGTTGATTCTTCAATGAGAAGATTATAAAAGGAGGCTTGAGGGTCATTTGGAAAACAAGTCGGGCATACACTCAGTACCTGAAGGAGATCGATTCTGAAGTAATAGAATTCGATCTCAGTGGGAGAGTTGCAGGGCGGAGAGTTGCAGAAGCAAGAGGAGGGAGTCAGAAGTGACTGAGATCAGGGACAGAGGGACGCAGTGGGTCACAGGAGGTAGCACAGGGTTGTAGCACAGTAAACCCACGCAGAGGCTATGCAGACGTATGCAGTCCAGCGCAGGGACTGCGCAGAGAAACACGCAGACAGGCACAGAGACAAGCAAAGGTTGATCAGGGTGTCAGGGATTTGTTGGGAGGAGCCGAGAATTCTGTCTCAGGTGTCTTCAGATTTTATCTGCCAGTATATTCCTTGTAAAGAATCATTTGCTGAAGAATTTAATAAAACCCTCATCTGCTGCACCGAATTTCCCGCCTTGGGTTTTTCCGGGGACAATTGTCCAAAAACAACTATGTACACGTGATTGATTCTTGTGCTTATGTCCTTAACTGTTTACTTCTCTGCATATATAATTATGAATGTTGTAGTAGTATTTATTTCGAAATTTGCCGATAGATTTCTGTAAATAACTTATTGAAATAATAAGTAGGAGAAATAAATCTATCACTGCAACTGTACACTTTCAGATTGAAAGATTCACACTTCTTTGCACCAACACTAGGAAAGCTCGGTTCCTAGCCCTAAACAGAGATCTCCTTTTCTGCCCTTCCTTCATTTAGCCTCGGCCTCCTAGAGACTTTCCTTGCATTGCTTATTGCAAACTTGATTCCAAGACAAAGATCTCCTTTGTTACTCCAATGCCTCTTCTTCATGTTGTGTATAACCTTTTGCTGTTACAATTTCCTTTTGAGCGTATGCAAGAGTATGAACTCAATTCAGATGCTAGCACTGCCTCTCCTCTAAATTGATCATGTTGATTTATGGTAGCATCGGATGTGCTCTAGCCTTGTAATTTTGTATACAGGCTAAGACACATGTATTCCATAATACCCAGAAAGAATTTTGGAAATTTCCACTTAGAGATGGTTTAATTAAATTAATTAATCGTTTTTTAATGTTTTCCTAAGTCTAAACTTAGGGAAACTAATTAATTAAAGGGTATTAATTAAACTAAGTGTGAATCTTCTAGATAAAGTCATGGATCACCTCCAAGTTAAGCTTAGCCCTTGATTATGTTTTAATCTTGGCCGTTGAAGGGTCAATGGAAGAATATAAGGAGGGTGAGGGGCCTATGGAAAACACATTGTGACATTGAGCATTTGGCATTTTCGAGCTTGTGAGAGAGACACAGCTTTTTGATCAAGATCGAATCACTAGGGCTGGGTTTGCTAAGTGATTTGATTCAATGATCAATTTCAGAGAGGGGCAGATGCAGTAACTGATCAAGAGGACCAGGAGTACATTTCAGAGAGACACAACAATGACGCACAAAGAGGCAACGCAGTCACCTGGAGGGGTGACACGGTTCGTGAAGGGAGTCACGCAGAAGTGACACAATCCCTTCTTGATTTAGTTCGGAGATAGCTGGAAGCTGGGGTTTCTGAATCAGGAGGGCCAAAACTCAGTTTCAGATCAGCTTGATCAGTTGTAAAGGAGAGGTGACGCAGTTCCTCAGCTTGCCCACGTAGGTTTACGCAGTTGCAGCGTAGGCATCACCCAGAGGCAGTGAGGGGCTTCACCAACACTATTTAGATCAGTCGAGGACTTGCACAGTGAGGTATATCTCACATTTCTTCTGTTGCCAAGATTTTCTCTGAAGGGTGAGTCGGATATTGGCACCCTAGTTGTACTCAAGATTTTGCTGCTTAATAATACAAAACCCTCAGACCTGTTGCACCGGTTTTCTCGAGTTGGGTTTTTCCGAGGACTTAGTCCACAAATAACCGTGTCAAATGTGGATGTTTTTCATTGTATTTTGTTCAGTTTGTTTCAACACTTAGATTTATTCCGCAACATTATTTGTGTAGACTGCTTCAGTAATTACTTTGATATTTCACTGTAATGAAATAATTCTGAAAAATAATAGAAGTAATTCAGAATTGTTGCAGTAGGAATCCAGATTTAGGATTTTTCACATGGTATCAAAGCTTATTCAAGCTCAAGTGCAGGAGAAACAAGAGTGAACCAGCGATCAGCCTGAAGAGACTGGGTTCAGCATAAGCAGCAGCAGACTCCCCCAGAAATTACGCAGTCCAGGCCAGGAGGGCAATCTAGCGCAGAAAAGGCTCCCTCTGAGAGAGTTGACAGAGGGGTAAGCTTTTTCAGTTGCAGAAGAGGCAGCATAGCAGACCACCATAGCTGAAGGACGCAGTAGCTGCACAACAGTGAGTGCTAGTGCATAAGAGTCACAAAATTTCTGAAAAACACAGCTGGGGATTTCTTAACCTCAGAGAGTTTCTTACTCAAAGAAACTTAGTTTTTCTTGTGCAGCAGCAGAAGCATTGACTTACTCCTCAAGGAGTGCATAAGTCTAGCTGAGCAGAGGGTTAGAGGAAGATATCGACAGTTGAGGAGATGGCCAGCAATGGATTGCGTGACCAAGATAGATTGGAGGGTGCCTCCAACTATGTTATTTGGAAGTCAAGGATTTAGTTTCTCCTTTATGATCATGATCTGAAGGCCCTCAATGAGAGCGCAATTGCAGATCCACTGGATGCAGCACATTTGAGAGCCTTCAAGAAGAATATGGCAAGAGCCAAACGATTGATCCTAGATGGTGTGAAGGATCACATCGTACCTCACATAGTAGCAAAGAACACTGCTAGAGAAATGTGGGTGGGATTGGAAAAGCTATACCAAGGATCTTCCGAGCAGCTGAAGATGTATCTAGAGGAGAAGATGCGTAATACCAGGATGAAGAAGGGAGAGTGTTTTGACTCCTTCCTGTCTAGAATTCAGGATAACCGAGACCAGTTGTCAGCAGTGGGATCAGCATCTAAAGACTCGGAGCTAGTAAGACTCACTCTGAACTTTGTTTCAGAAGATTATCAGGTCTTTGTCCAGAGCATTCTGGGTAGAGAAAAGCCTCTAGGATAGGAAGCGATGTGGGCAGCCTTGCAGCAAGGAGCTGAGGAGAGATCTCCTCAAAATCCATATAGAGGATAGCAGCAATGGTTCAAAAGTCAAGGAGGAGGAAGAAGATAACACATCCCTTGCATCAAAGGGGCAACAGAGGCAAAAGAAGAAAGATCTGTCCAAGATCAAGTGCTTCAGGTGTGGGGAAATGGGACATTGTGCCACACAATGTCCTCTTAAGAAAAAGGATAAGGTGGAGAAGCAAGATCCTCAAGCCGGAGCTGCCAAGAATGAGGTAGAAGTTGATTGTGCTATGTTAGCTCGTATTCCGAAAAGAGAGAAGTGGGCTGACTTGGAGTTGCAGATCCAGAATCTACAAGCGGCAGGATCCTTGAGTATTTCCGAACTCTTGGTTCACATGCGAGCTACGGCAGCCTTAAGACAATAGCAGGATGGACAGTTGCAGCGAAAGATGAAGAGACCTTGCAGTGGCTAGTAGTACTAGAACCTGATCAACGCAGAGAGGGAGCAGCAGACACAACAGTTGAGCAGCAGCAGCGCAGTGCTCACACAGTGCAGAGCAGCAACAGCGCAACATTTTTCAGAGAGCTAGTGCAGAAGTTAGCAACAGTTAGTCTTATTATTCAGATGCAGTTTTATTTGTCCAATTTCAGATGTTTTTCTGTTGCAATTAGCAACAGTGCAGCAGTGCAACAGCAGCAGTAGTTGAGCAGCAGCAGCAGCAGCGCAGTGCTCACGCAGTGCAGCAGCATGGTTGCAGAATTCAGAGGGAGTTGCTTTACAGTGGCAATTGACAACAACATGCAGAGTCAGCAGTAGTACGGATGCAACAAGTGTGCATTGTTGGTGAGTAGCATCAACAACACAACAACAGATGTTCCAAAAGTCAAAGCAGCACATTGAGTTGTCTTGCTAGAGCACTTTCCTCGCTAAGAGGGAGTGTTGATTTATGGTAGCATCGGATGTGCTCTAGCCTTGTAATTTTGTATACAGGCTAAGACACATGTATTCCATAATACCCAGAAAGGATTTTGAAAAATTCCACTTAGAGATGGTTTAATTAAAATAATTAATCGTTTTTTAATGTTTTCCTAAGTCTAAACTTAGGGAAACTGATTAATTAAAGGGTATTAATTAAACTAAGTGTGAATCTTCTAGATAAAGTCATGGATCACCTCCAAGTTAATCTTAGCCCTTGATTATGTTTTAATCTTGGTTGTTGAAGGGTCAACGGAAGTATATAAGGAGGGTGAGGGGCCTATGGAAATCGCATTGAGCACATTGAGCATTTGGCATTTTCGAGTTTGTGTGAGGAGACAAAGCTTTTTGATCAAGATCGAATCACTAGGGTTGGGTTTGCTAAGTGATTTGATTTAGTGATCAGTCTCAGAGAGGGACAGATGCAGTAACTGGTCAGGAGGACAAGGAGTACATTTCAAAGAGAGGCCGGCGCGGTCACGGAGGGGAGTGACGCGGTTCTGAAGAATCACGCGGGGGAAGTGATGCGGTGCCTTCCTTGATTCGGTCTAAGAAAGATAGATGGAAGTTGGGGGTTTCGGAGTCGGGAGGGCCAAAGCTCATTTCGGATCGGCTTGGTCGTTCTGGAGAGGTAGCGCGGTTCCTCAGCACCTTTGTGAGACGCTTACGCAGTTGCAAAATAGGCATCACGCAGAGGCAGTGAGGGGATTCACCAACATTATTTAGATCAGTTGGGGACTTGCAGAGTGAGGTATATCTCTGAAGGGTGAGCCAGATATTGGCACCTAGTTGTACACAAAGATTTTGCTGCTTAATAATACAAAACCGTCAGATTTTCTGCACCGGTTTTCTCGAGTTGGGTTTTTTCAGGGACTTAGTCCAAAAATCACTGTGTCAAATGTGGATGTTTTTCATTGTATTTTGTTCAGCTTGTTTCAGCACTTAGATTTATTCCGCAACATTATTTGTGTGGGCCTTGATAGTACTTTGATATTTCTTGTAATGAAATAATTATGAACAATAATAGGAGAAGTAATAAAGATTTGGTAGTAAGTCTAGATTTAGGATTTTCCACGGATCACGGTGTTCTTACGCACGTCACAGGTCTTCTTTACCTGCCTTACCCATGATTGTAATTATTGCAGACTCCTTCTTCGCTAAGATAGCCTTGGCTTGCCTGCGATATGCGAGATTCTTATCCAAAGACAATACTCCTTTTTCTTGACCCAAAGACAAAATTATTTCTTGCTAAGATTATCTCTATCTTCGCTCCTCTCTTCGCACCAAATTGCAGCCCTCAACTCGCATTACAATCACAGAACTTGATCTGAAAACTTGTTCTCCAAATGAGGCCGTAGCCCCTCTATATATAGGGACTATATCTCATCTCTAGGCCGACATGAACATCTGAAGGTAGACCGACTTGTTAAGTGTGGATCTTCAAGAATCAACACAATTTGCGCCAACTTCATGGAGCTTAGTGACAAGGTCTTGGAGCATATATATACATCCATAATTTTTCCCTTTACAAGTGTAACATCACTTCATATACATAACTCTAAATTATATTTATGACAAGACGACAAACTCCTAAAGACATCAAGTAGAAGTCTTTGACCTATAATAAAAACTCCTTGCTCATGAAACCCATGAGGCAAGCATTACAAAATAAATTTTATTATCTTTGTCTCTTCGTTACATAAATTAATAATTACAAGTCATTATGAAGACCGAACCTAGTTACACCTTTCAACAAAAGGCATATAGAATCTATGTGTCGTTCAAAGGGATGTGGAAATAAGTCATGATGTCACCTTCGATGAAGATGTTGCCCTTGGAAAGGTTAGAGATCTTCCTATTCCAAGGAAGGACAATGATGAAGATGCAGGAAAGCAAGATGAACCTTCAACGGATGAACCAATGTCTAATATTGAAGGCCCGATGGATCCCATTGATCCACCTCCTGGTGAGCCCTCTACCTCAAGAAAAAGACCCTTGTGGCTCAAAGACCCTCTCGAAGATGTTGAAAGAGATGTTGCACCAAGGGGGACATTTCGTGAAAGTAAGAAGCCGAATAGGTACCAAGGGTACCGAGTTGCTAAATCACTATGTGATACGTCCCTCAAGGTCTCGTGTCTCATATTTCACGTGTCAAACACGAAACGTGCCCTAAAACGTTTCGAAAACATTTTCTTTCATGTCCTCCAATTGAGACACGTGTTTTGGACATGGTGAAAACGTACCGTAACTTTTTTAGCTCTTAGGACACGTGTCCCACGAAAAGTGACATTTAAAACTTGCAACATGGTTTATTTTTGGGTTTTTTGTCATTGTTCGCCGTTGAAGTCGAGTTTACTTGCCTTCGAAATCGAATTTGCCGTGCAATATGAGGAATTTCATCGGATTTGAGTAGAGTGCACACAACTTCACATTAACAGCGCAATTCGCAACTTCACATTGAGAGCGCAGTTCACAAGTTATTCTAAATTTCTTGTTTTATATTATCAATCATGATATTTCTAAATTTCTAGTCAGTAGTTTCTTATGTGCTTGAGCAATTGTTAATAACATGAACAATGAACATTGAACTATGAACACCATTGATGTAGTAAATTAATAAACTAACTAGTAATTTACTAAATACTAAATAGATATCATCATAATTCATATTTGTAGATAATCTAATTTCTAAAAAATATGGATCAGGCACTATATTTCAATATTTAAGTGTGTCCCTTGTGTCTTGTTTCCAAGGTCGTTGTGTCTCGTGTCAAATACTCGTATTTACGTGTCCTCGTGTCATGTGACTTAGCTTAGTTACCATGAGTACCATTGTTCAATCTGAGCCATGTACGTTCGAAGAAGCCGTGAAGCACCAAGTTTGGAAGGATGAAATGAATGAGGAGTACGAATCAATCATGAAGAATGATGTCTGGGATGTGGTTCCTAGACCCAAGGACAAGTCTGTGGTCACATCAAAATGGCTTTACAAAATCAAACATGGAGTTGACGGGAGTGCTAAAAAATTCAAGGCCATGTTCATTGCTCGAGGATTCTCTCAAAAGGAAGGAGTGGACTATGACTAGATATTAGCACCAGTTTCCCAATACACCACTATTTGATCTATCATTGCTCTCATCGCCTCTCAAGGATGGAGCCTACACCAAATGGATGTCAAAACTACTTTCTTGCATGCCTCGCTTAAGGAGGAAGTCTATGTAGAACAACCTCAGGGATTCGAAATTCAAGATCGTAAGACACATGTATGCAAGTTGAAGAAAGCCCTCTATGGGTTGAAGAAAGCCCCTAAGGCTTGGTATGAGAGAATTAGTAGCTATCTTATGAAGTTGGGATTTACAAGGAGCAAAGCTGACCCGAACCTATACTTCAAGGTTGAGAGTACTCAGGCCTCTCATTCTGGTACTTTATGTGGATGATCTCTTTTTGACAGGTGCAGACCCTCTCATTTATCAATGCAAGAGGGAGTTGGCTTCTGAATTCGAGATGAAAGACCTAAGGTTGATGCACTACTTCCTAGGCTTGGAGATCTGGCAAAAGCTAGGAGAGACTTTTCCTTTCTCAAGGAAAATACATTGTGAAGCTACTCGAAAGATGTGGGATGGTGGACTGCAAGTCTGTGGCTACACTGATGGAACTCAACTTCAAGAAACTATGTGTAAATGTTGTTGGGCCCGATTTCACAAATCCTTCCAAGTATCGACAAGTTGCGGCGGCCCTGATGTTCTTGGTGAACTCTCGTCCTGACATATGCTTCGTTGTGAACACATTGAATCAATTTATGGTCGAGCCTCAACACATACATTTGATTGTTGCCAAGAATCTCTTGAGATATCTCTGGTGCACAATCAACTATAAACTAAGATACACTGTCGAGAATTTGAGGCTACATGGATATACTGATGCTAACTGGGTTGGTAGAATGGTCGATAGTAAGAGCACATCTAGTTGTTTCTTCTCATTCGGATCTACTTTGATATCCTGGATGAGCAGGAAGCAGAAGTCGGTTGCTTTTGGCACCACCAAGGCCGAATACACTACTGCTAGTATGGCTTGTTGTGAAGTTGTTTGGTTGAGGAAGCTCTTTAGTGAGCTATTTGAGCATGTGTTGGATACCACCGTGATCTACTGCGACAACCAAAGTGGGATTGGCCTTTCAGAGAATCCTGTGTTCCATGACCACTCTGAACATATTGATATCAGGTACCACTTTATCCAGGATATGATACAATGGGGAGCAATAAGGCTCCATCACATCAGGACTAATGAGCAAGTCGTAGATATTCTCACCAAGCCCTGGGGGACGGTCAAATTCTTGACCTTCCGTGAGAGACTTGGAATCGTGGAAAGACCCTCCTATGAGGGTCTCACATGAGTTGGACACTGAGCTTTGGGAGCTCCTAGGGGCTTGGGGTACTTCTTAGAGCTATGAGCGACCATAGGGTGAGTGGTTCACCTTCCCCTAGTGGTGCGTTGTGTACAGGGTGAGCGGTTCACGTTCCCCTGTGATAACCCATGATGGTTGGCATGTGTGTAGGGTGAGTGGTTCACCTTTCCCTACAATTAACATATGCATAGGAAGAGTGGTTCACCTTCTCCTATGGCATATGAGCAAGATGATTGGTTCACCTCCTCCAGTTGATGCCCTAGCATACATCCTAACCATTAGTCCGGGAATCTGGCCAATGTGTTGGAAATTGAGGATAGGGACCATACGACTACCGATGGACGCATCATGTACCATTGTACTCCCTATGCTAGGGTGCATGGTGTTCAACAACTTGATCTGGGATCAATTGAGGTTCTACCTCTGGACTGACTTGAGTTAGTGGAGAGTGGCAAGGTCTTGTGACTCACTCTCGATCAATTCTTCTTCATTATTACTTCATGGTTCAGCAAAGCAGGGTTAAAAGAGATGATACAGGATGGCATGATAATCAGTGATAGCAAATGGATTGGCAAGTGGAATTCTCCCTAGTTAAGAGGGAGTGTTAAAATTGGCAACTAGGTCCAAATTCCACCTTGGGACAGCTCATTTGATGGAAATGATATTTTTATTAGATTCCTCTTTTCGACAGGTCCAAGATTGATCTAAAGATCACTTCGTTTGGATGAGCAAAAGTATGATTTTGAATTTATTTTCTCACATGTGCAAATTATCAAGGTCGACTCCAGTCAAATGTAGGCTCATGAAGCCCAAGAGATGTGTCTCCTCACCCTCAATGATTTGTATAAATAGGAGTGACATTCTCCTCATTTGGATATCATCACACACATCACATCATACATCTCTCTCCTCCCTTGATTGGTTCGTATAGCTTGGAGCAACCTCTCTCTACCTCGCACGTGTGAACAAAAGGACGAATTGCAAGAGCTGATTGCAGGTCAAATTTCAGATAAATAGGACAGCGTTGACCAATGTTGACCAAGGGTCAACTCAGCTTCGTTGACTTCGGTTTTGAGGCAGAAATTCTGATTTTCTAGAGGCCGCATTCATTGGCACATAAATCGAGGAATTTGAGATAGTTTGATTAGTTTGATTTGAGCATTGACTTCAGGTTTGACCGCAAAATTTACAGCAGCATTTGACTAGGTTTGACCGAACTATTTTGGGTTGAATTTGACTCTCTTGGAACGCCGAATTGGACTATCATTGACCAAGCTACTTGGAGGACATTTTGGTGCCACTTTAACCAACGTTGACTTTCTGGTTAGGGCTATTGTTGATTGTTGTTGACTGTGTTGATTTCTGGTAGCATCGGATGTGCTCTAAGCCTCAAAATTTGCAGGGAGGCTAGGACACATATATACCATAATACCCATAAATCCTTTTGGGAAATTCCACCCGGAGGAGGTTTTATTAAAATAATTAATTATTATTAATGGATGCCTAAGTCTAAAATTAGGGAATTAAATTAATTAAAGGGTATTAATAGAACTGGGTGTGAATCTTCTAGAAAATGATGGAGATCAAGTCATTATGATCCAAGCCATTTATTAGAATCTAATCTGGGTCGTTGATTTCTCAACGAGAAGATTATAAGGACTTCAATGGGCATTTGGAAAGACACATCGAGTGGAATCAGGAGATCAGTTTCTCAAGTAAGAAGCGCAGCAGTTACCGGAGAGATCATCGAGGGGATTTCTTGCAGTGAGAGGCAGAGATAGCTTTCCAGTTGGAGATTTCCTGAGCCGGGATACAACGTAGAGAAGGAAAAGAGAGATCCAGAAGAGGCAGCATAAGAGCCACGTTGGGCAAAGCAAAGCCATGCAGAGACATTGTTGAGCTTGTGAGGAGATCCGCAAATTTGCTGAGGGTCAGATCAGTTCCAGTGCCGAGAGCCAGGGTATGAGACTAGAGGGCCAGAGGATTGAGCATCCAGCCAGCAGATTGATCAACTAGAAGGAGTGACGCAATCCCTATTAGTTGTGACATAGAGCTACGTTGAGATAGTGTAGAGGCAGCTTGGGGCTAGCCATTTCAGGGCTGGATCATCAGTGGTAGTGTGAGGTATTTCTCACTAATTTTTGTGCCAGTCAGATTCTCTGTATTGGATGGCCAGTAAAGCATCCTAGATTCTATCCAGAACTACTTCTTTATAATACAAACCCTCAACTGGTGCATCGATTTTCTCGCATTGGGTTTTTTCGAGGACTTAGTCCAAAAACAACGGTGTCAATTGTGTGTGTGATATTTTCTTCTTGCTCAGTTCTTGTTTCCGCATATAATTTAATTAGTGAAGGCTACAGTTGTATTTACTTCGATATTTACAGTTTAACATAGTAAATAACTTGCATGGAATTAACAAGTAGGAGAAGTAATATCAGATTGCTGCAGTAGGGATTCAGGATTACGAATTTTCACATGGTATCAAAGCATAGGTGAAGCAAGAGAGCAGAGCCGGAAGAGCCCAGCGCTGAGCAGAAGAGGGAGATCAAAGATTTGTGTAGGCAACAGATCGAATCCCCAGAGGGAATGCGCAATCCAGTGCTAGGAGGGCGAGATTTTCGTGGAAAAATCTCTCTCTGAGTGAGTCGACGGAGAGAGATTTCCAGATCAAAATTTTCCAGTGACAGAGGGAGCAGCGCAGCAGCATCAGCGCAGAGCAGTCTTCAGCTGGGACGCAGATTTTCTGCAGCAACTTGCTAGTGCAGAAGAGCGCCAAAAGAAGGAAGAAAGAGCATACTGAGGGAATTCTAACCTCAGAGAATTTCTTGCCCAAGAAATTCTGATTTTCCATGCAAAAAGCAACAGTAACCAAGATTAATTTTGCTCACTCCAGCAGGGAGTGTGTAGAGCCATCTACGCAGAGGGTTAGAGGCAACATTCAACATTTGTTTGGGTGAGATGGCAACACACAGGCTGAGAGATCAAGATCATTTGGAGGGTGCCTCCAACTATGTGATCTGGAAGGCAAGGATGATAGGATCTCCTTCCTTCTGGATGAGCATGATCTCAAGGCATTTATCGACAATGTGGTAGTTGTTGCTGCAGATCCGGATCCATTGAAGGCCTACAAGAGAGATATGGCAAAATCTAAGAGGTTGATCCTTGACAGAGTGAGGGATCACATTGTTTCACACATTTTTGGCAAAGGGACTACAAGGAGATGTGGCATGCATTAGCTACGTTGTATGAGGGATCTTTCGAGCAGCGGAAGATGTTCTTGGAGGAGAAGATGAGATCTACAAGGATGCAAAAGGGGGAGCGCATGGATCCGTTCCTTTCAAAGATTCAGGAAGTTTGAGATCAGTTGTCAGTTGTAGGGTCAGCACCTCAAGCCACAGAGATGGTAAGATTGGCCCTGAATTCAGTCTCAGAATAATGGCAAATATTTGTCCCGAGTATCCTGGACAGAGAGAAGTTATCGGATTGGGAAGGGATGTGGGTTGCTCTTCAGCAGGAAGAGATGAGGCGTGACTTAGTCAAGTGCAAGCTTGATGGCAGCAGCTGCAGTGGGATGAAGCCCAAGGAGGAGGAGGAGAATGCAACCCTTGCATCAAAGGGTCAATAGGAACAGTGGAGGCAGAAGAAGGGCATCTCAAAGATCAAGTGTTTCCAGTGTGGTGAGCTTGGTCACTATGCTACATAGTGTCCTCTCAAGAAGAAGGACAAGGATGAGAAACATGATTCGAATGTTGCAACCGCGAGGATCGAGGAGGAGGAGTTTGCTATGATTGACCATATATCTCTAGGGGAGAATTGGGGTGATCTGGTATTGAAGTTCAAAAGAGTTGCAAATGGGCACGATCCTAAAGGATTCCACCTCTTGGACCAATACTTTACTACGGGAGCCCATATCGGAAGTAGCAGGATAGACTAGTGTCAGTTGGTGCAGAGAAGTGTCGGAGTGACAGTTGCAGTGGCTAGAGAGCCCTAGAGACTGAGCAGCGCAGAGCAGAGTTAGCTGCAGTGCAGTTGGCACAGTGCACAGTCAGCAGTAGCGTAGAGGCTTTAGAGGGTTAGCGCAGAGACTAGCAGCATTCAAATCTCCAGAATCAGATAAGTCCTGTTGAACACTTGGTTCAGTATTTTGGATGTTTTTCTGCTGCAACAGCAGCAGAGTAGCAGTGCAGATGCAGTTGGCAACAGCATGCAACGTCAGCAACAACACAGATGCAACGTTTGTGCAGTGGTTGGTGGGTAGTGATGTCAAACATCAACAACGCAAAGGGAGATGTTATAGAGTCAGGGTGATGCTTCAACATGTTGCATTACTAGGGCACATTCCTTACTAAGAGGGAGTGTTTATTTCTGGTAGCATCAGATATGCTCTAAGCCTCAAAATTTGCAGGTAGGCTAGGACACATGTATTCCATAATACCCAGAAATCGTTTTGGGAAATTCCACCCGAAGGAGGTTTTATTAAAATAATTAATTATTTTTAATGGATGCCTAAGACTAAACTTAGGGAATTAGAATCTAATTTGGGTTGTTGATTTCTCAACGAGAATATTATAAGGACTTCGATGGGAATTCGGAAAGACACATCGAGTGAGATCAAGAGATCGATTTCTCAAGTGAGCAGTGGAACATTTTCCAGAGAGATCATCAAGGATATTTCCTGCAGTGAGGGGCAGAGATAGTTTTCTGGTTGAAGATTTCCTGAGTCGGGGATACAACGCAGAGAAGGAAGAAAGAGATATAGAAGAGGCAGCGTAAGAGCCATGCTAGGCAATGCAGAGCCACGCAGAGGCAACTCTGAGCCTGTGAGGAGATCTGCAAATTTGTTGAGGGTCAGATCAATTCCAGAGTCGGGAGCCAAGGTGTGAGACCAGAGGGCCTGAGGATTGAGCATTTAGCCAACAGACTAATTAGCCAGAGGGAGTGACGCAGTCCCTATCAGTTGTGACGCATAGATGCGCAGAGACAATGCAAATGTAGCTTGGGGCTAGCCATTTCGGGGCTAGATCAGTGTCGAATCACCAGTGATAGTGTCAAGTATTTCTCACTAATTTTTCTGCCAGTCAGATTCTCTGTATTGGATGGCCAGTAAGGCATCCTAGATTGTATTTAGAACTACTGCTTAATAATACAAACCCTCTGTTGTTGCACCGGTTTTCTCACATCGCGTTTTTCCGGGGACATAGTCCAAAAACAACGGTGTTAATTGTGTGTGTGATATTTTCTTCTTGCTCAGTTCTTGTTTCCCCATATAATTTAATTAGTGAAGGTTTCAGTTGTATTTACTTCGATATTTACAGTTTAATAGAATAAATAACTTGCATGGAATTAAAAAGTAAGAGAAGTAATATCAGATTGCTGCAGTAGGGATTTAGGATTACAAATTTTCACAGACTGCTGATTTTGACAGGACTGTTTTAGGCAAGCAAATTTGATATTTGAACTCTCTCTCTGTGCTGAACTATTGAAGAATAATAAGAAGAATTGATCAAAGGGTTTTCCCCGCATTGGGGTTTTTCCCTGGCATCTACCAAATATTGTGTCCCCTCTTGTCTTGGCTTGTCTTCTGCATTTTGTTTATGTTTTATCTACATTTACTATCAATGTGATTAAGTTAATGTGATTGCTAAGTTGGAAATTGATATTGGGCTAATAAGGAACATTGAAGTAAATTTTGCTAAGCATGGAACATACCAATCGTATCTAAAATTAACAGGTCACAAACTAGCGTCCCTTCGTTTTCTCCTGATCAATCAGAGTGTAAGTTCAACTGTAAGAGTGTCTTTGAGCATGTTTCCCTCCTTCCTCACCTTCTTCATCATCTTGCCATGACATGATAGAGTACCTTTTCCTGCAATTCACTCATGACAAGACGACATCAATCCGAAAAACCCTAGCCTAAGATGATGCATTCTGATCCATGAACTGAGCTCGGAACAAGTAACAGGTTGGGAAGAGAAGCTCAATGACTGCACAATTGCGTAGTTCAGGCAGGGAGGGGGAAGCCTTGGGCCTTGAGACTGCACAGTGCGCAGTTCAGGCTACGCTGAGGGACAAGACTGCGCAGTTTCCAGAGCCGGTGGGACAGGCTGAAGGGATGGGCACTGGGAGAGCTTACTACGCAGTTCTGGGAGTCAAGGAAGGTCGGGCTACTATGCAGCTATGCAGTTCAAGTGCTAAGGGAATGAGATTCAGACTTGTGGTTGCGAAGTGCACAGTTCAAGTCAAGATGGGGGTCATGACTGCACAATTTCGGAGGTCAAGGTTGAGGCTTGGTCACAGAAATTGCGCAGTGCAGCAAACCTGGGAGGCAAGAACTTCACACTGCGCAATGCCAACCAGCAAGGTCACAGCTAGAAGACTAAGACTGAGTAGTGCGCAGCTCAGGGAAGGTCGGGTGAAGCTAGGTTGGTTGGTCAGGAAGCTTTTCCGAAAATGGCTAAGTGTGGGATCAGTGAAATCAGTGTGAACGGTGCTGAAACTGCAAGTGTGATCACACACTTAGCATACTTTGATGACTCAATCAACATAGGTCATCCATGACATACAAACAAAGTATTTCCCTCCGTGCGACATCTTTACGACTGGTTATGACAAGTGAGACACCAAAGGTACACTTTGCGACGACTATGACGACACTTGTGCGACAATGATCAAAACTTTGGAAATGAGTGCGACGGGTACTTACAAGGTTAGAACAACTCATTTGCACAAAGATGACCTCTTGGAACAACTAGAACATGCTCATACATACAATGCGACAAGAAACATGCAAAAATACTACACTTTGCCCGACTTGCAAAAGGGAACACAACATTGTAAGAAAACAACTAAAATGACTTTCAAAGTTTGCGATAATGATGAACAAGACCAAGGAAGGCTCTGAAATTTGGTATAGGCCAAAATTTTAGATGGTGTTGTAGCAGCTACACCACTTGGCGACACACTGGTAGATTCTCCAGCTTCTCTGTCTTGGTTTACTTCTTTCGTGCAGGGCCTTGGTTCTTCGGGGAGTATTGATTCAACGTGGAGATTACTTTAGTTTCCCCACTTACCCCGTCAACAAACATAGCCCCCATCATGCCCTCTCAATTTAACTCAACAGAAAATTCAACATTATCACAATGTTTCGAGCTAAGAAGGGTAGTTAAGCTCACGAATTTAAGATTTCCAGAGTTTAAGTTTTCATCTTTGGTGTTGCTCCGCTACCAATGGGCCTGGGCAGTACCTGTTGAGATTTTGAGGTAGCATCAGGTGTGCTCTAGCCCAGAAAATTTGTGGAGCTAAGACACAAGAGACCTCCAAAACCCAGAAAGCGTTTGGATAAATTTCATCTCGTGTTGAAGTTATTCTAATAAATAATATTTTTAATGAGGAACCGAAGTCTAACTTAGGAAATTAGAAAAATTAAAGTGAATTAATTAAACACATGTGATGAAATGTTCTAAGTGACGTGGATCAAGAAGTCTTTTAATCTGAGCCGTCGATTATAAATTAGATCACGGCCATTGGTTTTCCAACAAGAAAAGTATAAAGGAAAGGCTTGGGGTCAGTTGGAGACACACACACATTGGCAGAGCACTAAACCTAAGTCGAATTTCTGGGGCAGAGTTTTGCTGAGAAATTCGAAACGAGTTTGCAGTGCAATGAGGGGCAGAGATTGGTGAGGGATAATCTGATCTAAGGCCGAGAATACAACAAGGCAGAGGGGTAGTAAGTACCAGTCAACGCAGAGCCAGCCAGGAGGACACAGTTCAGCCAACACCACGTAGAGACTGTGTAAGCCCAACCAGGGTGACACAGACCCATGTTGAGATTTTGTGTATTTGGGGTAGCATCAGTTGTGCTCTAGCTCCCAAATTTTGTGGAGGGAATAGAGTACACTTGATCTACAAGACCCAGAAAGGGATTTGGGAAATTTCATCTGGTTTGGGAGATATTTAATTAATTAATTATTTTCAAGTATTTCCTAAGTCTAAACTTAGGAAAATTAAATAATTAAAGTTAATTAAGTTAAACATGTGATGAAATTGTCTTAAGTCACACGGATCAAGCTTTCTTTTAATCTTAGCCATTCATTCAAGATTTGATCATGGCCGTTGGTTTCCCAACAAGAAAAGTATAAAGGAAAGGTTTGGGGTCATTGGTAAAGACACACAAAGGCAGAGCAATGAAGCTAAGCTGAAATTCTAGGGCGGGTTTGCTAAGAATTCTCAAAAGTGTTTCAGCTGCAGAGAGGGGAGTTTAGACAAAGGGGATGATCTGATCCCAGTGTCTAGAATCAGAAAGAGACAAAGATCAGCTCAGAGAGGTAGCGCAGAGAAGGAGACGCAGAGGCAGAGAGGGTAGCAGTTGCGCAGCATAGGGACAGCTTCAGTTACGCAGGTGTTGCGCAGTCCCTCCCAGGGCAGCGCAATTCAACTGGAAACCCTCAGGGGTTACGCAGAGACCCTAAGGGGCAGCATAAGGACTGCCTCACCCAGTCTGCGGTAACGCAACCCTTTCCAGGCCAGCGCTGAGGGATGCAGCGGCTTCAGAGGGCCTAATTTTGGCCGAGTTTTGTAAATCCCGTTTGAGGGTGTGGATCAGTCATTATTTTGGCTTCAGAACAACCAGTGAGTTGCAGATCTATTTTATCTATGTCGGGTTTTCCAGATCTAGAACCCAGATTTGTTGTATTCAGAAAACTCTTAATAATAAAACCCTCCAGTGGCCAGCAGACTGGTTTTCCCGCATTTGGTTTTTCCGAGAACTATTTGTCTAGAAAACCACTGTGTCACTTTGTCTATGTGTGCATGTACTTTTTCTAGATTTGAATTGGTGAAAGTCTGTTATGTGTTTTGCTTCGATATTAATCTGAATTTTTCAGCCAATAACTTAATTAAGTAGGAGGAGAATAACCAGATCTAACAGTACATTTCTACATAAGTGTAACATTCAGAAATTTTCACATGGTATCAGAGCAATTGCAGATCTAGGAAGGTCACCAGTAAAACATTGAAGTTTCTTGCTGCAGAAAGCAGCAGGGATTGCAGCAGAAGGGAAGATCTGAAGGGACAACACAGTTTTTAGAAAGGCAGAGTTACGCAAAGGGCAGGATGACGCAATCTAACGTTGTCTCCCAATAGGCCCACACACTTACTGCGCAGAGGCAACATAGAGGCAGCGCTGGGATTGTCTAAAGCTAGCCAGTGTGACGCAGATCTGAATCTGTCAGATCCAAAAGAGCCTGAAGCATAGCTGCAGAAATTCAGTAGGTGCTGGTGGGGTTAAATTTCTAAAGTTTTCAAATTTTTGGCCTAAGCACAAGTGACAAAGAGCAGGGGGAGATCAACTTCTCAGAGAGTTTCTAGCCAAATAAACTTGCAGATTGATCGGAGGATCAAAGAGAGTTGAATCATTGTTGATTTCGAAGATTTCCAAGAAGGGAAATCAGTTGTCAGAGGGAGCAGAAGGTGCCTGTTTCACCAAGGACCTTAGATCCAGTTCTCTATCAAAGAGAAAGGAAGCTCTGACACATTTATGAGAAGATGGATCCTCATGGACTGCGTGATCACGACAGATTGGATGGCCTTTCCAACTTCTCAGTTTGGAAGGCTAGGATCCTGATAGTCCTAGAGGCATATCATCTAAGAGACCATGCAGAGCAAACTCTGGCCACACCGACCGATGCAGATCTCCTAAGGAAGCATAATGAAGCTGTTGGGCATGCCAAGCGGCTGATCATGGACGAAATTAAGGACCACATTGTCCCACACATAGCTGAAAAGAAGACAACTAATGAGATGTGGAAGGCCTTAACTTCCCTGTATGAGGGAAAGTTTGTCCAAATGAAGATGTTGTTGGAGACTCAGATGAGGTCATTCAAGATGACCAAGGGATAAGACATGGAACATTTCCTTTTCAGATTGCAGTCGATCAGAGATCAGTTGACTGCAACGGGTGCTAAAGTGGAAGATGATGTGATGGTCAAGACTGCTCTCAATGCAATCACAGATGAGTGGGAAACCTTTGTCCAAAGTATCATGGGCAAAGAGGACCTCCCATATTGGGACAGCTTGTGGGCAATTCTGCATCAAAAAGAACTCCGCAGAATCATCAAGAAGCAGTACAGCTCTGGATTGAGCAAAGTGAAGAAGGAAGATGAAGAAGATGCAGCCTTGGCATCACAGAGGCAGCAAGGAAAGAAGAAGAAGGATTTGTCAAAGATCAAGTGCTTCCAATGTGGTGAAATAGGACACTTTGCCAACACTTGTCCTCAGAAGAAAAGGGGCAAGGAAGCTTCTTATTCCAAGGCTGTTGTGGCGGAGGATGGGTCGGAAGATGATGCAACCATGAGCGCTCATGAACCACGAAAGTGGGGCGACATGGATCTGTAGAGGAGCTACAAAATGTAGGGTGGGATCCTTGAGCAACTCATCTCTTGGATCACATGCGAGCTATGACAGCCTTAAGACAGTAGCTGGACAAGTGGAGCAGTGGGTGCATAGATCACAGATGAAGCAGAGGCAGATCTAAAGGCTGGAAGGAGAAGCTCAATGCAGATGCAGAAGTAGCGTAGGGGCTGATGTGACTTCAGCAGCGCAAAGCAGAGCTACACAACGTGGAGGCTTCAAGGGGACAACGCAACACAACATCAGTGTGAGGGATTTTAGCACAAGGGGTTGATGTGACTTTAGCAATGCAGAGGGAGTCTGCTTACGCAGTGCAAAGTTGTTGTTGTGCATCATCCTTCAGATAACAACACAGATCAGCAGCCTATGGAGCTTCAGTGATGAGGATGCAACCCAATTGACTTGTCTGTCAAAGATTGGCCAGGAGATTTCGTTGCTTCTCTCAACAACTGAAGTTGCAGTGCAACATATCAGCAGTGATAGTGCTATGAGCAGCACAGATGCAAAAAATTGAGAGGGAGCTGCAGTACAGATGTTGCAGTGGCAGTGGTAACGTCATGGTCAGCAGTACAGAATGGCAGCAGCAGTGCAGAGTTGAGTGGCAACAGGCCAAGCATCAGCAACACAAAACCAGTGCCCAAAATCTTTTAATGCATAGTGCGATGTATTGCTAGAGCACACTCCTGATGCTAAGAGGGAGTGTTGAGATTTTGTGTATTTGGGGTAGCATCAATAGTGCTCTAGCTCCCAAATTTTGTGGAGGGACTAGAGTACACTTGATCTACAAGACCCAGAAGGGAATTTGGAATATTTCATCTGGTTTGGGATATATTTAATTAATTATTTATTTTAATGTATTTCCTGAGTCTAAACTTACGAAAATTAAATAATTAAAGTTAATTAAATTAAACATGTGATGAAAATGTCTTGAGTCACATAGATCAAGCTTTCTTTTAACCTTAGCCATGATTCAAGATCTGATCATGGCCGTTGGTTTCCCAACGAGAAAAGTATAAAGGAAAGGCTTGGGGTCATTTGTAAAGACACACAGAGGCAGAGCACTGAAGCTAAGCTGAGATTCTAGAGCAGGTTTGCTAAGAATTCTCAGAAGTGTTTCATCTGCAGAGAGGGGAGTTTAGACAAAGGGGATGATTTGATCCCAGTGTCTAGAATCAGCAAGAGACAGAGATTAGCTTAGAGAGGCAGCGTAGAGAAGCAGGAGACGCAAAGGCAGAGAGGGCAGCAGCTGCGCAACGTAGGAGCAGCTTTAGCTATGCAAGTGTTGCGCAGTCCCTCCCAAGGCAGCATGATTCAGCTGGAAACCCTCAGGGGTTACGCAGAGACCCTAAGGGGTAGCGTAAGGACTGCGTCACCCAGTCTAGGGTAACACAACCCTTTCCAGGCCAGCGCTGAGGGACGCAGGGGCTTCAAAGGCTGACGCAGGGGCTTCAAGGGCAGCACTGGGGTTTCTAGGGCTTAATTTTGGCTTATTTCTATAAATCCCGTTTGAGGGTGTGGATCAGTCATTATTTTGGCTTCAGAATAGCCAGTGAGTTGCAGATCTATTTTATCTCTGTCAAGTTTTCCAGATCTAGAACCCAGATTTGTTGTATTCAGAATAACTCTTAATAATAAAACCCTCCAGCAACCAGCAGACCGGTTTTCTTGCATTAGGTTTTTCCGGGGATATTTGTCTAGAAAATTACTGTCACTTTGTCTATGGGTGCATGTACTTTTTCTAGATCTGAATTGGTGAAAGTTTGTTATCTGTTTTGCTTCGATATTAATCTAAAATTTTTAGTTAATAACTTAATGAAGTAGGAGGAGCATAACCAGATCTAACAGTAGATTTCTGCATAAGTGTAACATTTAGCAATTTTCACAATCTAGCCAGCACAGCGCAAGGGCAGCGCAGCACTAGCTAGGGTGATGCAGTCCCAGCTGGGGCAGCGCAGCACTAGCTAGGGTGATGCAGTCCCAGCTGGGGCAGCGCAGAGGCAGCGCAACACCAGTCAGGGTGACGCAGTGGGGACGTTGGCCAGTGAGGGATGACGCAGAGTTTGCAGAGGTAGCGCTGAGGGTTCCAGTGGGCCAGAAGGGGCTCGTGATCTGTAAATCTCGTTTGAGGGTGTGATACAGCCATATCTTTTGTCTCTGAATGAAAGGTACAAACTGCCATGTAATTTCTCTATAATGCCAACCGTTTCTGGTGCCCAGAATGTTGTATTCAGATTCTGCATAATAATATAAACCCTCTAGAGTTGTTGCACCGGTTTTCCCACATTGCGTTTTTCCGAGGACATTTGTCCGAAAAATCGTGTGTAATCTTGTCACATGTGTGTACTATTCAGTAAATGATGTGTAGATGTGTAGGCTATAGTTAGTGTCTACTTTAATGTTTTTTTGAATAATTCAGTAAAATAACTTGTTAATGTTAAGGAAACAAGTAGAGGCAGAGCCTTCCAGAGTGACGTAGGAGCAGTCTGCGCTGCGCTGAGCAATCTGCTCACGCAGAGACCAGCCAGAGGGACGCAGTCCATTTTTTGAGGTTGCTATGCAGATATGCCGTAGTCTGGAAGCAGAGCTTTGGATCTTCAGAGGTTGTTGGTGTGGCAGAGGTTCTGTTGGTGCTGAATCGTGCTTAACAAAGGTGACAAGAGCTGGAGGAGAACAGTTGCTCAGCAGATCTACGCCAAACAAATCTAAGATTCGATCAGGCAGGTGATCGTAAAGAACTGATTCAGTTGTTTTTGGCGAAGAATTTCTAGAGGGAAATCAGTTTTCAGAGGGAGCAACTACTATAGAGGGTTTCTAATCGCCAAGAAACCCAAATCCAGTGTTCTGTTAAGTTTTGCAGCAGAAAGAAGGAGAGGAGTATATGTTTCGACATATTTGAGTAGAGATGTTTTCTCATGGACTGAGAGATCAGGACAGGTTGGACGACATGTCCAACTTCGTTATCTGGAGGGCCATGATCCTGACAGTACTGGATGAATACGGTATCAAGGACCATGCTGAGAATGTCCTAGATGTACCTACCGATGCAGATCTTCTGAATAAATTCAAGGAGAATCAAGCGCAGGAAAAGCGCTTGATCATGGACGGAGTCAAAGATCACGTAGCGCCACATATTGCCAGGAAGAACACAGAAATGAAATGTGGACATCTTTGGACACGATGTATCAAGGAGGCTTCGTCCATAGAAAGATGCTTCTGGAGAATCAAATGCAATTGTTCCAAATGCAGAAGGGCGAGGAAATAGATCCCTTCCTCTTTAAACTTCAGACTATCCGGGATGAACTGATTGCCATGGATACGACTCCGGATGAGGGCCTCTTGGTGAGAACTACCCTAAATGCAGTCACCGAGGAATGGTAAACATTTGTCTAAAGCATCTAGGGCACGGAAGCGCTACCATCCTGGGCAGATACATGGGCAATCCTCTGTCAAGAGGAAATCAAGAGATTTACCAAGAGGCAAAGCAGCAGCAGCGGTACAGTCAAAGTAAAGAAAGAGGAAGAGGAGGATGCAGCCCTTGCATCAAAGGGACAGAGGCAGCAAGGTAAGAAGAAGAGGGACCTATCCAAGGTTTGGTGCTTTAATTGCAGTGAACTTGGACACTTCGCCAGCAATTGTCCTAAGAAGAAGGACAAGGGGTATTTTGAATCCAAGGCAGCAGCATCAAAGGGGGGAGATTGTAGTGACGATGACGTAGCCATGAGTGCTCATGAGCCACAGAAGTGGGGCGACATTGATCTGTGGAGCAGCTATAGATGGAAAGGCAGGATCCTCGAGGTGCCCATTCTCTGGGATCACATAGGAGCTACGGGAGCCTTAAGACGGTAGCGGGACAAGTGGTGCAGTGGGTGCAGGAGATCATAGTGAAGCAAAGGGCAGAGCTGGGACGTTGTGGATGGGAGCAGCGTAGTGCAGACGCAGCAGCAGCGTAGAAGCAGCGACCCAGAGGCTGATGGGACTTCAGCGGTGCATAGGGGGTAATGCTTACGCAGTGCAGAGCTGCAACAACACAGTGGCTTCAGGGAGACAGCGCAGCGTAGTAGCCGAGGGAGCTTCAATGATGAGGTGAAACCCCACTGACTTGTCTATCAGTGATTGGGCAGGGGTCCTTCAATTGCTTACTTCTCAGCAACTGAGTTGCAGTGCAGCAGTTAGCAGTAGCAGTGCTATGGGCAGCACGATGCAGCAAATTGAGAGGGAGCTGCAGTACGGATGTGGCAATGTCGGTGGCAGTGACATGAGCAACAGTACAGAAAGCAGCAACGCAGTGGATGGAGGGCAGCAAGCCAAGCATCGTCAGCGTAGAGACCGATGTCGATATCTGTCAACACTTGGTGTGGATGTATTGCTAGAGTACACTCCTCGCTAAGAGGGAATGTTGAGATTTTGAGGTAGCATCGGGTGTGTTCTAGCCCTGAAATTTTGTAGAGGGTATAAGACACACGAGACCTCCAAAACCCAGAAAGAGTTTGGAGAAATTTCATCTGGTGTTGAAGTTATTCTAATAATTAATTTTTTAAATGAAGACCCTAAGTCTAACCTAGGAAATTAGAAAAATTAAAGTGATTAATTAAACACATGATGAAATGTTCTAAGTGACGTGAATCAAGCAGTCTTTTAATTTGAGTCGTCGATTAGAGATTAGATCATGGCTGTTGATTTTCAAAAAAGAGAAGTATAAAGGAAAGGCTTGGGGTCAGTTGGAGACACATACACATTGGCAGAGCACTGAAGCTAAGTCGAATTTTGTTGAGGTTTTATGTATTGGGGTAGCATCGGATATGCTCTGACTCCCAAAATTTTTGGAGGGACTAGAGTACACCTGATGCATAAGACCCAAAAAGGGATTTGGGAAATTTCATCTGGTTTGGGAGATATTTAATTAATTAAGTATTTTAATGTATTTCCTAAGTCTAAACTTAGCAAAATTAAATAACTAAAGTTAATTAAATTAAACATGTGATGAAATTGTCTGAAGTCACTCCTTGCTAAGAGGGAATGTTGAGATTTTGAGGTAGCATCGGGTGTGTTCTAGCCCTGAAATTTTGTAGAGGGTCTAAGACACACGAGGCCTCCAAAACCCAGAAAGAGTTTGGAGAAATTTCGTCTGGTGTTGAAGTTATTCTAATAATTAATTTTTTTAATGAAGACCCTAGGTCTAACCTAGGAAATTAGAAAAATTAAAGTGAATTAATTAAACACGTGATGAAATGTTCTAAGTGACGTGAATCAAGCAATCTTTTAATCTGAGCCATCGATTAGAGATTAGACCACGGCTGTTGATTTTTCAAAGAGAAAAGTATAAAGGAAAGGCTTGGGGTCAGTTGAAGACACATACATAATGGCAGAGCATTGAAGCTAAGTCGAATTTTGTTGAGGTTTTGTGTATTGGGGTAGCATTGGATGTGGTCTGGCTCCCAAAATTTTTGGAGGGACTAGAGTACACCTGATCCACAAGAGACAAAAAGGGATTTGGGAAATTTCATCTGGTTTGGGAGATATTTAATTAATTAAGTATTTTAATGTATTTCCTAAGTCTAAACTTAGGAAAATTAAATAATTAAAGTCAATTAAATTAAACATGTGATGAAATTGTCTCAAGTCACATGGATCAAGCTTTCTTTTAATCTTAGCCATTGATTCAAGATCTGATCATGATCGTTGGTTTCCCATCGAGAAAAGTATAAAGGAAAGGCTTGGGGTCATTTGTAAATGCACACAGAGGCAGAGCACTGAAGCTAAGCTGGAATTCTAGGGCGTGGTTTGCTAAGAATTCTCAGAAGTGTTTCAGCTGCAGAGAGGGGAGTTTAGGCAAAGGGGATGGTCTAATCCCAGTGCCTAGAATCAGCAAGAGGCAGAGAGCAGCTTCCAGAGACAGCACAGAGAAGCAGGAGCAGCAGCAACTGAGAGGGCAGCAGCTGCGCAGCGCAGGGGCAGCTTCAGCTACGCAGGTGCTACACAGTCTCTCTCGAGACAGTGTGGGGCAGCAGGAGACCCTCTGGGGTTATGCAGAGTCCCTCAAGGGCAGCGTAGGGTCTGTGTCACCCATTCTGGGGTTACGCAGCCCTCTCCAGGCCAGCAGAGAGGGAAGAAAAGGCTGACGCAGAGGCTTAAGGGGCAGCGCTGGGGTTTCTAGGAACAAGATCTGGCTGAGTCCTGTAAATCCCATTTGAGGGTGTGGATTAGTCAATATTTTGGCTTCAGAACAGCAGGTTAGCTGCAGATCTATATTTTCTCTGTTGGGTTTTCCAGATCTGGAACCCAAATTTTTTGTATTTAGAAAACTCTTAATAATAAAACCCTCCAACAGCCAAAAGACCGGTTTTCCTGCATTGGGTTTTTCCGAGGACTATTGTCCAGAAAATCCTTGTGTCACTCGTCTATGTGTGAATGTACTTTTTTTGTTTTAGATCTGAATCAGTGAAAGTCTGTTATGTGTTTGCTTCGATGTTAATCTGAATTTTCAACATTAATAACTTAATTAAGTAGGAGAAGCATAACCAGATCTAATAGTAGATTTCTGCATAAGTAACATTCAGAAATTTTCACATGGTATCAGAGCGATTGCAGATCTAGCAGGGTCACCAACGGAACACTGAAGGATCTTGCTGTAGAAAGCAACAGGAAGAGCAGCAGCGACAACAGAACGCCAAATCTGAAGGGATAGCGCAGTTTCAGAGGGCGTATAATCATGCAAAGGGCAGGGTGACGCAGTCTTACGTTGTGTCCACACAGGCCCACGTACTTACTACGTAGAGGCAATGCTGGGATTGTATGAAGCCAGCCAGGGTGACGCAAATATGAAGTTGTCTGATCCAAAAGTGCCTGAAGCAGAGCTGTAGAACTTCAGAAGGTGCTAGTGGGGTTAAAATTTCTTAAGTTTTCAGAATTTTAGCCTAAGCACTAGTGACAAAGAGCAGAAGGAGATCAGCTTCTCAAAGGGTTTCTAGCCAAAGAAACTTGCAGATCGATCAGAGGATCGAAGAGAGTTGAATCATTGTTTGATTTGGTAGATTTCCAAGAACGGAAATCGGTTGTCAGAGGGAACAGAAGGTGCCTGTTTCGCCAAGGACCTTAGATCCATATCTCTAGCACAGAGAGGAGCTCCGACAAATTTCTAAGCAGATGGCACCTCATGGACTGCGTGATCAAGAAAGATTGGATGGCCTATCCAACTTTGCAGTATGGAAGACTAGAATCCTGATAGTCCTAGAGGCATATTGTCTAAGAGACCATGCAGAACGAGTCCTGGCCACGCCGACCGATGCAGATCTCCTAAAAAAGCACAATGATGTTGTCGCTCATGCCAAGAGGTTGATAATGGATGGAGTTAAGGACCATGTTGTTCCACATATCGCTGAGAAGAAAACAGCTAATGAGATGTGGAAGGCCTTAACAGACCTATATGAGGGGAAGTCTGTCTAGAGGAATATGCTTTTGCAGACTCAGATGCGGTCATTCATGATGACCAAAGGGGAAGACATGGAACATTTTCTCTTCAGTTTACAGTCGATCAGAGACCAGTTGACTGCCACGGGTGCAAAGATGGAGGATGATGTGATGGTCAGGACTGCTCTCAATGTGGTCACAAATGAGTGGGAAACCTTTGTCCAAAGTATCTTGGGCAGAGCGGACCTTCCCGACTGGGACAACTTGTGGGGAATCACACGTCAAGAACTCCATAGATTCACCAAGAGGCAGTACAACACAGGATCGAGTAAAGTGAAGAAGGAAGATGAAGAGGATGCAGCCTTGGCATCAAAGAGGCAACGAGGGAAGAAGAAGCGGGACCTATCAAAGATCAAGTGCTTCCAATGTGGCGAACTAGGACATTTCGCCAGCAATTGTCCTTAGAAGAAAAGGGCAAGGAAGCCTCTTCTTCCAAGGCTGTTGTGGCGGATGATGGGTTAGAAGACGATGCAGCCATGAGCGCTCATGAACCACGAAAGAAGGGCGACATGGATCAGTAGAGCAACTACAGAATGAGGGTGGGATCCTTGAACAACTCATCTCTTGGATCTCATCTGAGCTACGGGAGCCTTAAGACAGTAGCAGGACAAGTGGAGGAGTGGGTGCAAAGATCACGGATGAAGCAGTGGCAAATCTGAAGGCTGGAAGGAGCAGCACAGTGCAGATGCAACAACAGCAACGTAGGGGCTGATGTGACTTCAGCAGCGCAGAGCAGAGTTGCAGCAGCGTAGGGGCTTCAGGAGGACAGTGCAGTGCAGCAGCAGCGTGAGATATTTCAGCACAAGGAGCTGATGTGACTTCAGCAGTGCAGAGGGAGTCTGCTTATGCAATGCAGCGCTGTAGCTATGGATCATTCTCCAGATAACAGCTCAGATCAGCAGTCGATGGAGCTTCAATGATGAGGTTCCAGCCCAACTGACTTGTCTGTCAAAGATTGGGCAGGAGATTCAGTTGTTTCTCTCAGCGACTAACGATGCAGTGCAGCTAATGGCAGCAAGGATGCAGCAGATTGAGAGGGAGCTGCAGTTCAGATGTGGCAGTGGTAGCGATAGCAGTCCAGTGTTGAAGGGCAGCAGGCCGAGCATCAACAACACAAAAACCAATGCCAAAAATCTTGTGATACATGGTGTGATGTATTGCTAGAGCACACTCTATGCTAAGAGGGAGTGTTGAGATTTTGTGTATTGGGGTAGCAACGGATGTGCTCTAGCTCCCAAACTTTGTGGAGGGACTAGAGAACACCTTATCTACAAGACCCAGAAAGGGATTTGGGAAATTTCATCTAGTTTGGGAGATATTTAATTAATCAATTATTTTAATGTATTTCGTAAGTCTAAACTTAGGAAAATTAAATAATTGAAGTTAATTAAATTAAACATGTGATGAAATTGTCTTAAGTCACACGAATCAAGCTTTCTTTTAATCTTAGCTTTTGATTCAAGATTTGATCATGGTCGTTGGTTTCCCAACAAGAAAGGTATAAAGGAAAGGCTTGAGGTCATTTGTAAAGACACACAGAGACAGAGCACTGAAGCTAAGCTAGAATTCTAGGGCGTGGTTTGCTAAGAATTCTCATTAAGTGTTTCAGCTGCAGAGAGGGGAGTTTAGGCAAAGGGGATGGTCTGATCCCAGTGCCTAGAATCAGCAAGAGGCAGAGAACAGCTTCTAGAGGCAGCGCAGAGAAGTAGTAGCAATAGTAGCAGAGAGGGTAGCAGTTGCGCAGCGTAGGGGCAGCTTCAGCTACGCAGGTGTTACACAATCTCTCCCGGGGCAGCGTTGGGCAGCAGGAGACCCTCTAGGGTTACGCAGAGTCCATCAAGGGCAGTGTAAGGTTTGCATCACCCATTCTGGGGTTACGCAGCCCTCTCCAGGCCAGCGCAGAGGGACGCAGAGGCTTCAAGGGCAGCGTTGGGGTTTCTAGGGCCAAGATCTGGCTGGGTCCTGTAAATCCCATTTGAGGGTGTGGATCAGTCTATTTTGGCTTCAGAACAACATGTTAGTTGCAGATCTATATTTTCTCTGTCGGGTTTTCTAGATCTGGAACCCAGATTTGCTGTATTTGGAAAACTCTTAATGATAAAACCCTCCAGTAGCCAGAAGACCGGTTTTCCTGCATTGGGTTTTTCCAGGGACTATTGTCCAAAAAAATCCTTGTGTCACTTTGTGTATGTGTGCATATACTTTTTATGTTTAGATCTGAATCGGTGAAAGTCTGTTATGTTTTTGCTTCGATGTTAATCTGAAATTTCAGCATTAATAACTTAATTAGGTAGGAGAAGCATAACCAGATCTAATAGTAGATTTCTGCATAAGCAACATTCAAAAATTTTCACAAATTTCTGGGGCGGGGTTTTGCTGAGAAATTCTTAACGAGTTTGCAGTGCAGTGAGGGGCAGAGATCGGCGAGGGATAATCAATCTAATCCAAGGCCGAGAATACAGCAAGGCAGAGAGGCAGTAAGTACTAGTCAGTGCAGAGCCAGCCAGTAGGACGCAGTTCAGCGAGCAACTCGCAAAGACTACGTAAGCCCAGCCAGGGCGACGCAGACCCAACCAGCGCAGCGCAGGGGCAACGCAGCACCAGCCAGGGTGACGCAGTCCCGGCCAGGGCAGCGCAACACCAGTCAGGGTGACGCAGTGGGGACGCTAGCTAGTGAAGGTTGATGCAAAGGCTGCAGAGGCAGCGCTAAGGGTTCAAGTGGGCTAGAAGGGGCTCATGATTTGTAAATCTCATTTGAGGGTGTGATACAGCCATATCTTCTGTCTCCGAGTGAAAGGTACAAACTGCCATGTAATTTCTCTGTAGGGCCAACCATGTCTAGTGCCCAGAATGTTGTATTCAGATTCTGCATAATAATATAAACCCTCTAGAGTTGTTGCACCGGTTTTCCCGCATTGCGTTTTTCCAGAGACATTTGTCCGAAAAATCGTGTGAAATCTTGTCACATGTGTGTATTGTTCAGTAAATGATATGTAGATGTGTAGGCTGCAGTTAGTGTCTACTTTAATGTTTTTCTGAATAATTTAGTAAAATAGCTTGTTAATGTTAACGAAACAAGTAGGTGAAATAGATCTAGATACTGCAATAGGGTTTCTATTTTGAAACTTTCACATGGTATCAGAGCATTGTAAATCAAGTTGATCCACCAACAGAGCAGCTGAAGAAGATCGCTGCAGAGAAGGCAGTTGAAGCAGCAGAGTTCCAGAGAATGCAGCACAGCACCAAGAGTTTGCAGTCCCAACAGAGGCCATGCAGAGGCAGCAGAGCTTTCCAGAGTGACGCAGGGGTAGCCTGCGCTGCGTAGAGGCTACACTGAGCCAGTCTGCTCACACAGAGGCCAGCCAGAGGGACGCAGTCCAGTTTTTGAGGTTGTTGTGCAGATTTGTCGTAGTCTGGAAGCAGAGCTTTGGATCTTCAGAGGTTGTTGGTGTGGCAGAGGTTTTGTCAGTGTAGAATCATGCCTAACAAAGGTGCGAGCAGGAGGAGAACAGTTGCTCAGCAAATCTGTGCGCCAAACAGATCTGAGATTCGATCAGGAGGGTGATCATAGAGAACTGATTCAGTTGTTTTTGGTGAAGGATTTCCGGAGGGAAATCAGTTGTCAGAGGGAGCAGCTACTATAGAGGGTTTCTAATCGCCAAGAAACCCAGATACAGTCTTTTGTTGAGTGTTGCAGTAGAAAGAGGGAGAGGAGTATCTGTTCCAACATATTTGAGCAGAGATGTTTTCTCATGGATTGAGAGATCAGGATAGGTTGGACGTGTAGAAATTTCTGAATCTTAATTCTCATGCAGAAATTATTTTTGTTAATCCAGCTAAGCTTCTCCTACTTATACAAGTTATCAACTGAATAAATTCAAGTTAACATCAAAGCAAAACACATAACAAATCTCTACCAATTCAAATCTAGAATAAGGACATGCACACATAGACAAAGTGACACAGTTATTTGAGGACAAACTGTCCCCGGAAAAACCCAATGTGGGAAAACCGGTCTCTGGCTGCTGGAGGGCTCTATTATTAAGAATATTTCTGAATACACAACTCTGGGTTCTAGATTTGGAAAACCCTACAGAGAAAACTCTAGATCTGCAGCACCTGGCTGATCTAAGACCAACAATAGTGACTGATCCACACCCATAAATGGGATTTACAGAACTCAGCCAGATCTAGGCCTAGAAACCCCAGATTTGCCCCTGAAAGACACTGCGTCAGCCTCTGAAGGCCTCCAAATGCTCAGCGCTATCACTAGAAGGGACTGCATTACCCCAGACTGGGTGATGCAGTCACTACGCTGCCCCTAAGGGTCTCTGCGTAACCCCTGAAGGGTTTCCTGAAAATCATGTTGTCCTTGTTGTTGCTGCTGTCGTCTGCTGTTGCTGTTGCTACTGCCGTCTGCTACTGCTGCCGCCTACTTCCGTCTGCTGCTACTGCCGTTTGCTGCTGCTGCTGCCATCTATTGCTACTGTTGTTGCCGCCTGCTGTTGCTATTGCTGTTGCCGTCTACTGCTGCTGTTGTTGCCTTCCTCTGCGCTGTCTTTCCTAATCTCTTCTCTGCTTCTTGTGTATTCTAGACCCCAAGATCAGATCATCCACTTGGTCTAAATTCCCCTCTCTGCAACTGAAACACTTGAGAATTCTTAGCAACTCTGCCCTAGAATCTCATCTTAGCTTCAGTGCTCTGCCTCTGTGTGTCTTACAAATGACCCCAAGCCTTTCCTTTACTAGATGAAATTTCCCAAATCCATTTTTGGGTCTTGTAGATCAGGTGAACTCTAGTCCTTTCTCAAAATTTGGGACCTAAAGCACAACTAATGCTACCCCAAATACACAAAATCTCAACACTCTCTCTTAGCATCAAGGGTGTGCTCTAGCAATGCATCACACTTATGCATTACATGATTTTGGGCACTGGTTATGTGCTGCTGAAGCTTGGCCTCCTGCCACTCAACTCTGCACTGCTGCTGCCATTTTGTACTGCTGCCCATGACTCTACCACTGCCACTGCAACTTTTGTACTGCAGCTCCCTCTCAATATGTTGCATCTATGCTGCTCATAGCACTACAACTTCAGTTATTGAGAGAAACCACTGAATCTCCTGCCCAATCTTTGACAAACAAGTCTAATGGGCTGCATCCTTATCACTGAAGCTCCATAGGCCACAGATCTGTGTTGGCATCTAAAGAACGATGCACAGCTACAACTCTTCCTGCGTAATCAGACTCCCTCTGCACTACTGAAGTCACATTAGCTCCTTGTGCTGAAATCTATCATGCTGCTGCTTCACTGCGTTGTCCCTCTGAAGCTCTCTGCACTGCGTAAGTAACACTGCTCTGCGCTTCTGAAGTCACATCAACCTCTGCGCTGCTACTGCTTCTACTTTGCTACTACTATGCTTTGCGCTGCTCCTCCCAGCCTCCAGATCTGTCTCTACCTCTACCTCATTTGTGATCTATGCACCCACTGCTCCACTTATCCCGCTACTGTCTTGAGGCTGTCGTAGCTCGCTTGTGATCCAAAAGATGAGCTGCTCAAGGATCCCGCCTTACTTCCATGTAGCTCCTCTACATGTCCATGTCACCCCACCTCCGTCGTTCATGAGCGCTCATGGCCACATCATCTCCGGACCCATCATCTGCCACTGCAGCTTTGGAAGAAGATGCTTCCTTGTCCTTCTTCTTTTCTAGACAATGGATGGCAAAATGTCCCATTTCGCCACACTGGAAGCACTTGATCTTAGAAAGATCCTTCTTCTTCTTCGGCAGCTTCTTTGATGCCAAGGCTACATCTTCCTCCTCTTCCTTCTTAACCTTGCTCAACGCAGGGTTGTGCTACTTCTTGGTGAACTTTCGTAGTTCTTCTTGCCTCAGGATCGACCACAAGCTGTCCCAATCTAGGAGGTCCGCTCTGCCGAAGATACTTTGGAAAAAGGTTTCCCACTCATCCGTGACTGCATTGAGGGCAGTCCTGACTATCACTACATCATCTACAGTTGCACCCGTTGTAGTCAGTTGATCCCTGATTGACTGCAATCTGAAGAGGAAATGCTCGATGTCTTCTCCCTTAGTCATCATGAATGACCTCATTTGGGCCTCCAAGAGCATCTTTCTTTGCACTGATTTTCCCTCATATAGGGAAGTCAAGGCCTTCCACATCTCATTAGTTGTCCTCTTCTCAGCTATGTGTGGTACAATATGGTCCTTGATACTGTCCATTATCAGCCGCTTGGCATGCCCAACAGCTTCTCTATGCTTCCGTAAGAGATCTGCATCTGTCAGTGTGGCTAGGGTCTGCTCTGCATGGTCTCTTAGACCGTATGCCTCAAGGACAATCAGGTTCCTTGCTTTCCACACCGAAAAGTTTGAGAGGCCCTCTAGCCTATCCTGATCATGCAGTACATGAGGAGCCATCTGCTCAGAATGTGTCGGAGCTCCTCTTCTCTATGCTAGAGATCTTGGATCTAGGGTCCTTTTCGAACTGGGAACCCTCTGCTCCCTCTGACACTTGATTTCCCTCCTTGGAAATCTACCAAATCAACTATGATTCAGCTTCTTCTTTGATCCTCTGACCAAACTGACAGATTCAGATCTGAATCACACTGGCTAGCTTCAGACCTAACCAACGTTGTTTCTGAGCTGCCTTTGCGCAGTAATTGCGTGGGCTTTCTAGGACACAATGTTGGATGTCACCCTTCCCTCTGCGTGAATCTCCTCCTGAAAACTACGTTGTCCCTTCAAATCTGCCTTTCTGTTGCCTTTCCAGCTGCATTCTGCAGCTAGATCCTTCAAATGCTTCAGCTGGTGACCCTTCTAGATCTACAATTGCTCTGATACCATGTAGAAATTTATGAATCTTAATTCTTATGCAGAAATTATTTCTGTTCTCCTACTTATACAAGTTATCAACTAAATAAATTCAAGTTAACATCAAAGCAAAACACATAACAGATCTCTACCAATTCAGATCTAGAATAAGCACATGCACACATAGACAAAGTGACACAGTTATTTCTGGACAAACTGTCCCTAGAAAAACCCAATGTGGGAAAACCGATCTCTGGCTGCTGGAGGGCTCTATTATTAAGAATATTTCTGAATGCACAACTCTGAGTTCCAGATCTGGAAAACCCTACAGAGAAAACTCTAGATCTGCAGCACCTGGCTGATCTAAGACCAACAATACTGACTGATCCACACCCTCAAACGGGATTTACAAACTTAGCCAGATCTAGGCCTAGAAACCCCAAATCTACCCCTGAAAGACACTGCGTCAGCCTCTGAAGGCCTCCAAATGCTCAACGCTTTCACCAGAAGGGACTGCGTTACCCCAGACTGGGTGACGCTGCCCCTAAGGGTCTCTGCGTAACCCCTGAAGGGTTTCCTAAAAATCATGCTGTCCTTGTTGCTGCCATCTGCTGCTACTACTGCTGTCGTCTGCTGCTGTTGCTGTTGCCTTCCTTTGCGTTGTCTTTCCTGATCTCTTCTCTGCTTCTTGTGTATTCTAGACCCCGGGATCAGATCATCCCCTTGGTCTAAATTCCCCTCTCTGCAACTGAAACACTTGAGAATTCTTAGCAATCCCGCCCTAGAATCTCAGCTTAGCTTCAGTGCTCTGCCTCTGTGTGTCTTACAAATGACCCCAAGCCTTTTTCTTTATACTTTTCTCGTTGACAAATCAATGGCCAAGATTAAATCTTTAATCAATGGCTGAAAGATTAAAAGAAAGCTTGATCCGTGTGACTTAAGACAATTTCGTCACATGTTTAATTAAATTCACCTTAATTATTTTATTTTCCCAAGTTTTAACTTAAGAAATCCATTAAAATAATTAATTAATTTAATATCTCCTAAACCAGATGAAATTTCCAAATCCATTTCTGGGTCTTGTAGATCAGGTGGACTCTATTCCTTCCTCAAAATTTGGGACCTAGAGCACAATTGATGCTACCCCAAATACACAAAATCTCAACAGGACGACATGTCAAACTTCTTTATCTGGAGGGCCAGGATCCTGACAATCCTGGATGAGTACGACATCAAGGACCATGCTGAGAATGTCCTAGATGTGCCTACCAACGCAGATCCTCTGAATAAATTCAAGGAGAATCAAGCGCAGGCAAAGCACTTAATCATGGACGGAGTCAAAGATCACGTCGTGCTACATATTGCCGGGAAGAACACGACAAATGAAATGTGGACAACTTTGGACATGATGTATCAAGGAGGCTCTGTCCAAAGAAAGATGCTTCTGGAGAATCAAATGCGATTGTTCCAGATGTAGAAGGGCGAGGAATAGATCCCTTCCTCTTTAGACTTCAGACTATCCGGGATGAACCGATTGCCATGGGTACGACTCCAGATGAGGGCCTCTTGGTGAGGACTGCCTTGAATGCAGTCACCGGGGAATGGGAAACGTTTGTCCAAAGCATCTTGGGCAGGGTAGCGCTACCATCCTGGGCAGATGCGTGGGCAATCCTCCGTTATGAGGAAATCAGGAGATTTACCAAGAGGCAAAGCAGCAACAACAGTACAGTCAAAGTAAAGAAAGAGGAGGAGGATGCAGCCCTTGCATCAAAGGGACAAAGGCAGCAAGGGAAGAAGAAGAGAGACCTATCCAAGGTCGAGTGCTTTAATTGTGGTGAACTTGGACACTTCGCCAACAATTTTCCTAAGAAGAAGGACAAGGGATCTTCTGAATCCAAGGCAGCAGCATCAAAGGGGGACGATGTTAGTGACGATGACGTAGCCATGAGTGCTCATGAGCCACGGAAGTGGGGCGTAATTGATCTGTGGAGCAACTACAGATGGAGAGGCAGGATCCTTGAGCTGACCAAACTCTTGGATCACATAAGAGCTACGAGATCCTTAAGACGGTAGCGGGACAAGTGGAGCAGTGGGTGTAAGAGATCATAGTGAAGCGAAGGGCAGAGCTAGGATGTTGTACATGGGAGCAGCGCAGTGCAGACACAACAGCAGCGTAGAAGTAGCAACGCAGAGGTTGATGGGACTTCAGCAGCGCAGAGGGGGTAGTGCTTACGCAGTGCAAAGCTGCAGCAGCACAGTGGCTTCAGGGAGATGACGGAGCACAGCAGCCCAAGGGAGCTTCAGTGATGAGGTGCAGCCCGACTGACTTGTCTGTCAGTGATTGGGTAGGGGTCCTTCAGTTTCTTACTTCTCAGCAACTGAGTTGCAGTGTTGCAGTTAGCAGTGGCAGTACTATGGGCAACATGATGCAACAAATTGAGAGGGAGTTGCAGTACGGATGTGGCAGTGTCAACTGGCAGTGAAATGGGCAACAATATAGAAAGCAGCAATGCAGTGGATGGAGGGCAGCAGGCCAAGCATCAGCGGCGCAGAGACCAATGCCAAGATCAGGAAATACTTGGTGTGGATGTATTGCTAGAGTACACTCCTTGCTAAGAGGGAGTGTTGAGATTTTGAGGTAGCATCGGGTGTGTTGTAGCCCTTAAATTTTGTGAAAGGGATAAGACACACGAGACCTCCAAAACCCAAAAAGGGTTTGGAGAAATTTCATCTAGTGTTGAAGTTATTCTAATAATTAATTTTTTTAATGAGGACCCTAAGTCTAACTTAGGAAATTAGAAAAGTTAAAGTGAATTAACTAAACACATGTGATGAAATGTTCTAAGTGACATGGATCAAGTAATCTTTTAATTTGAGCCATCGATTAGAAATTAGATCACGACCGTTGGTTTTCCAACGAGAAAAGTATAAAAGAAAAGCTTGGGGTCAGTTGCAGACACACACACATTGGCAAAGCACTGAAGCTAAGTTGAATTTCGGGGGCGAGGTTTTGCTGAGAAATTCGAAACGAGTTTGTAGTGCAGTGAGGGGCAGAGATCGGCGACGGATAATCTGATCCAAGGCCGAGAATACAACAAGGCAGAGAGGCAGTAAGTACCAGTCAGTGCAGAGCCAACTAGGAGAACGTAGTTCACCTAGCACCACACAGAGACTGCGTAAGCCTTGCTAGGGTGATGCAGACCCAGCCAGCGCAATGCAAGGGCAGTGTAGCACCAGCGAGGGTGATGCAGTCCCAAGTTCCAACCGGGGCAATGCAGAGGCAGCGCAACACCAGTCAGGGTGATGCAGTGGGGACGTTGTCTAGTGAGGATTGATGCAGAGGCTACAGAGTCAGTGTTGAGGGTTCCAGTGGTCCAGAAGGGGCTCGTGATCTGTAAACCCCGTTTGAGGGTGTGATACAGCCATAACTTTTGTCTCCAAGTGAAAGGTACAAACTGTCGTGCAATTTCTTTGTAGGGCCAACAATGTCTGGTGCCCATAATGTTGTATTCAGATTATGCATAATAATATAAACCCTCTAGAGTTGTTGCATCGGTTTTCCTGCATTGGGTTTTTCCGGGGACATTTGTCCGAAAAATCGTGTGTAATCTTGTCACATGTGTGTATTGTTCAGTAAATGATCTGTAGATGTGTAGGCTATAGTTAGTGTCTACTTTAATGTTTTTCTAAATAATTCAGTAAAATAGCTTGTTAATGTTAATGAAACAAGTAGGTGAAGTAGATCTAGATACTGTAGTAGGGTTTCTGTTTTGAAACTTTCATAGTACGCTGGCGGAGTCACTATAGGAACACAAACATTGTTCCATTGCCAACAAGCCTAAACAGTACCCCGACGAAGTTGTTTGCTTAACATCTCTGTGCATGAAGCCTTTCTCTTCTTTCGCCTTTATTTATTTATTTTAAAGAGGATTGTGCATTAGTACTTATTCATTTTGGGCGGAAGAGAGATCCTGACTTATTGAGAGTAGTAGAGTTTGTTCTTTCAGAGAAGCATATAGAGACCTCTGATATAGTTTTGCTCGTTTAGATTTTCCCCTTCTCCTTTTCTACTGATTGGATAAGCATGAAAACAACGAAACATAAAGAACCGAACACAGCCACACGATTACTCGAATGCACATGAGTTCATGGTTTGACCCAAGGTTGAGGGGAAGCTTCTGCCCCCCCGATCCCGCTCCCAAAACACGCTCCTCTTTGGGAGCGCGCTTCCGAGCCTGAAAAAACGCTCCCTGTCTTTTCGGGAGCGTTTCTGGGAGCGCTCGGGAGCGAACGCTCCCTGAGCACTTCCCCCATTAAAAAAATTCTTCGGAAGAGCGTTTTTTTAATGCGAGAAGCGGTCGGGAAGCGTTCACTCCCAAACGCTCCCCGACATAAAAAACGCTCCCCAGCGCGTAGAAAAAAACTTGGCGTCAAATTTTGATTTTTTTTTGGGAAGGAGGGAGGGGGGTTGGGTAAATAAAAAGCCCACCCCCCTCATTTAGTTTTGATTGTTTTAGTTGAGAGTGAGAGCAAGAGGAGCAAGAGTTGGAGAGGAGGAGAGCTTGAGAGTTTGGAGAGCGGAAATGCCAAGGAGAGGGCAAGGAGCAAGCTGCAAGAGAGCAAGTTTGCAAGAGGAGGATTGCAAGAAAGAGGTAGGTCTTCTAATCTAGTTTTTTATTTTCTAGGAATTGTTTTTAAGTTGTTCAAAAATGAAAACTTGTTTTTTTTTTTTTTCTCAATGTTGCATTCTAGTGTGTTGAAAAGTGAAAAATTGAATTGTTTTTTTTCCTATATTGCATTTCCTATTCCCATTTGGCATTCCTCCATTTTTTTCGCAGGCTAGAAACTTGAAACTTGAAACTAGAAACATCATGGCTATATGGCTAGGGATTTTCTTCATGTTGGTTCCTTTCTTTGTAATAATGGTGTTGGAGAGTAGAAGAAAGAGGCCCATTAGAGAATAGGAGGATGAAGAAGTGGGTTATAGTGGATTTGATGAAAATCCTGATGAGGAGGAGTATGTTGAGGAGGAAGGGGAGAGTGGAGAACATGAGGCCACAGATACCCCAACTAGACAAGAGCAAAGTCAAACACCTTTGTGGAAATATGTTCAGAGGCAAGGAGGAGGGAAAGGTGGTGGAACCACTAAATTTCTTTGCCCCCATTGCAATAAAGAATACACAGGTTCATATACTCATATGCCAGAAGACACCTTTGTGGGAAAATGCCAGGGGATGGAGACAAAAATCTAGGAATCAAAATTTGTGTAAGTGTGCCAGCAACACACAGAGAGAAATATAGAAAGGAAGAGAAGGCTGCCCTACAGAGATCTAAAAGATCTAGGGGTTTCATTGATTCTTATACACCATCAGGTCCATCACATCATGGACAAAGAAGTCCATCAACTTCCACCCATGGCAGTGGATATGGAGGCACACCTGGACCAAACATCTCCTTAAGGCATAGAACCATATCCGATTTCCTTGACGAAGGGTGTAGGAATGATGTGGATTCAAAAATTTTCCGGTTTCTATATGCATGTGGGTTGCCATTCAATGTTCTTCGCTCACCTTATTGGCATGAAATGGTTTATGCCATTAATGATTCCCCCAAAGGATACAAGAGCCCTGGGTATGACAAGGCCAGAACCGTGGGACTTGATCATGAAAGAGCTAAAATAAACAATTCTTTGGTTGGAATGACAAATTCATGGAATGAGCATGGGGTGTCCATTGTATCTGATGGATGAACCAATGTAAAAGGAAAGCCATTGATAAGTGTTCTGGCTGTGTCGGTTAGTGGTGCAATATTCCTTTCAGCATATGATTATTCAGAAAAATTCAAGACCAGCATTAACATCGCAGAACCATTATTTGAAATAATTGAAAATATTGGGCCATACAATGTCATCCAAGTCATCACTGATAATGCTGCTAACTGTAAGGCAGCAGGAGAAATTATTGAGGATAAATACCCCAACATATTTTGGTCTGGGTGTTTGGTTCACACAATGAACCTTTTGATGCATGATATCATTAAAAACAAACAACCTCAATTCAAATGGCTTGGTGATTTGAACAAGAGAGGTAAAAAAATGATAAAATTTATTACATATCATAGCAATACCCATGGGTTTTTCCGTACTCACTCCAAATTGGAGTTGTTGAAGATAGCAAAGACTAGATTTGCTAGCTATTACCTCACCTTCAAGCGTCTTTTGAAGGTAAGAGAGTCATTGGCTGCAATGGTATCAAGCCCACACTGGCAGGTATTAAAGGACAGGGCAACGACAATAGTTAACAGGCAAGGTTTTGAACATGTAGAGGAGACCGCCCTTGACCCTTTGTTTTGGGCACGTGTGAGGGAAATTTTGAACTTCACCAAGCCCATTTATCACATGATTCGTTTTTCAGATATAGATAAACCAGTGATTGGGGAGGTTTATGAGCAGATGGATAGCATGTTGGGCCAAATAAAAGATGTTGTTAAGGATAATGATCCCAACTTGTATGCAAGGATTCACCACTGTGTGTGTGCACGGTGGAATCAACTCAATGTTCCACTACATGCCTTGGCATATATCCTTATGCCAAAATACTACTCTCCATCTTGGTTGGGCCAACCTGCACCTGGAGGTGGGGTTAGGATCAAACCTCACACAGATCCAGAGGTACAAGAGGGGTACATGAAGGCATTAGACAAGTTGGTCCCCAACAGGAAGGAGTGTGCTAGATTGCGCTTTGAATTAGGCAGATACTTCAGTTGCACTGGTAACTTTGGTTCTTTCCATGCAATGGAAGACAAAGATAGATTTGATGCTCTCACCTGGTGGGAAGCATATGGCAGCATGGGACTTTTGCCAAAGTTGGCAAAAAAAGTTCTCTCACAAGTTGTGAATACTTCTTCTACAGAGAGGTGTTGGAGCACCTACAGCTTCATACATAATGTGAGAAGAAACAAGTTGAATGAAAACCGAGCTGAAAGCTTGGTTTATGTGCATTACAACTTGAAGTTGTTGAGTCATTACTGTGATCGGGCATATGAGGATCAATCATATAAAGTCTGGGACAACAACCCAAAGGATGATAATCTGGAGACGGCACTGTACATATGGAAGCATTGGAAGCAGAAATTTTGAGGGATGATGATGAAGCATCAACAGCCATGCCACCACCACACACAGGGCCAGTCCCACCATCCAATATCAGTGCCAGTGCCAGTGTCAGTGCTCGATATCCAACTATTGTTCCTTTGCAGATTCAGCCTCCACCTACATCCTCACATTGCCCTCCGCCTTCTAGTCATGGACGTGGTACTTCTGAGAGTACTAGAAGGCCACCATTGCCTCATGGTTCTCACAAATTAGACATTTCTCGTGGGCGTGGCAAGGGGCCAGCCAATAGATAAAATAGATTTGTTGTTTACTAGTCTTTTCTATTTTCTATTAGTTTTTATCTTTTATAACTGTTGAACAGTTGAAACTTGACTCTTTCATATTTAATGACAATTTAAGTTTGAAGTTTGAATTTGAAAGGTGAAACTTTGAAGTTGGTACTTATAAGTTTGTAAGTCATTATGAATTTTATGAATATGATGTTTTATGAAAGTTATATGGTGATCAATGAATCAATGATGATAAATGTTATATATCAATGATGATAAATGTTATATATTGAATTTTGAAATCAATGAATCAATGATGATAAATGTTATATATTGAAATTTGAAATCAATGATGATAAATGTTATATATATCAATGAATCAATGAATCAATGATGATAAATGTCATATATTTATCATCATTTATTTATCAATGATGATAAATGTTATATATTGAATTTTGAAAGCTTGAAATCTTCAGATTGATGATTCGCGAGACTCGAGAGTCAATATGTTGTATGTTTCCAACTTGTGGGTGTGGTTGATGAAGATTATAACTTCTAGATGATTGATGTTATATGATTCAATCTATGTTTTTTTGTTTTTTATGTCTAATTCATCATTCTACATATATGCATCAAAATATAAAATATATATATATATATATATATATATATATATATATATATTTTAAAAAAAAACGCTCCGAACCAGGAGCTTTTGAAAATGGTGCTCCCGCTCCCCGCTCCCACTCCCGCTCCCAAGCAACCATGGTTTGACCAAAACTCTCCTTACCGAAGGATCGTATTTTCCTTCAAAACTTCATCGGCCAAAATACATAACCAACATAAGGAAGACGGACCAAAGGCTAACCAAATGTTGAAGCATCACGAGACTCCCTTATACTTTAGCCACACATATTCTCAGAAACCAACACATGGACAAGGACAACACTTATTCACATAAACGAAGCAAGAAACAAAGCAAACAACAAGAACAAGAAAACAAAAGAAAATTATGTACATAGTGTAGGGCACAACCCTTGATACTCGTTGAAAATAGTGTTTCAAATCTTGATCATTGATAGGGAGAGACTCAATCTTCCCTTCAAGTGATTGAAGACGATAAGTGTGTTGCCCAAGTTTCTCGTGCATAGTGAATGGTCCAATCCACAAGGATTGAAACTTAGCGTGTTTGCCTTTTGTCCTCATGGGCTTTGTCCCACTTCAAAGCTAGGTCGCCCACACTAAAGTTGTTCTTCCCTGCAGACTTCCTGTCAAACCACCTCTTGATACAACTTTGGTGAAGTGAAAATTTTTCCTTTACTTTCAACCTTTCTTCCTGTAGCTTGTGGAGTGTGTCCATCCTATGCTGCTCTAACAAACATGGCTTTCCTTGGTATTCTTGTGAGAGTTGGAGAGTCGGCAAGTAGATATTGGTCGGGAGGATGGCTTCTTTTCCGTATACCAGGAAGTAAAGGGAAGTGTTCAAGGAAGGCTTAGGCGTGACTCGGTTAGCCCATAAAGCATTTACCAGAGCAGAGTGCCAATTCCTCTAATCATAGAATATGGTCTTCTTAATGATGCGGATTAGGTTCTTATTCATGGATTCAGCAAGACCATTCCCCTGAGGATAGTAATTAGAAGAATGCTTTAATACAATTCCATTTTTCAATGCAAAGTGAGTGTTTTAAAGATGAGAAATATGTTGAATTGTCAAAAACAAGTGAAGTAGGAACGTCGAACCTGGAGATAATGTTCTACTGCAGAAAGTTAATGACTCTCTGATTATTCACCTATTTGAGTGGAACTGCTTCGGTCCACTGCGTGAAGTAATCTGTGGCAGTGAGAATATAGCGGTGTTTCTTTGATGAATGTGGAAAGATTTCTCCAATAATACCCAAGCCCCACTGTTTAAACGATTCTTCCACTGCGATAGGTTGCAATGGGGCGGCCGACTTCTTGTTTCTGTCAGCACACCTTTGACAGACCAGACATTTGCAGACATAAGCATGGGCATCTTTAAATCGTGTAGGCCAATAAAACTAGCCCTCATGATTTTATGCGCCATTGAGTTACCCACAAATTGTCCCCCGGTTGGTCCATCGTGGAGATCACGCAATACCTTCGTCGAATCATGTGAGTCCAAACACCTGAGCAATACTCCATTATGGTGTTTTTTGAAAAGCACCCCATCTGGTAAGATAATGCTTTAAGCCTTAGTGCCCTCTTTTGTCGTGTGGAAAAATGGGAGGGCATGGTGTCATGCTCAAGGTATTAGCACACGTCCACGTACCAAGGGTTTGTGCCAGTAGTAATGGGGGAGGTTTGCTTGATATTGTACATTTCAATTTCTTGTTCCCACCCTGAAGGTATTAGCGCACATCCGCGTACCAAGGGTTTGAGCTAATAATGGGGGAGGTTTGCTCGATATCATACATTTCAATTTCTTTTTCCCACCCTCAAGGATCTTCTTCTTCCTTTGCATCCACTGCTTCTACTGTTAGTCGACAAAAGACCATGGCCCTTGATTGTGTGAACTGGCTTGATTTCTAAGTCATATTCTTGCAAACCAGTCATCCAGTTCGCTCTCCTTTCACCCAACTCTTGTTGAACAAGCATCGATCTGACTGCTGGGTGTGGGACAAAGATAATACAATGAGTCTTCAATAGATAGGGCCAAAAGTGCTTCACCGCCTTGGATACTACATATACTTGTTTATCCACGGCGGGTATTTAAGCTCGGGTCCTTGTAGGCTCATGAAAGAAATACGCCGCACGTTGTTCAAATCATCTTACTATGTGAGTACAGCAGCAAGAGACGTGTTAGAAGCAAAGGTGTAGAGCAAAAAATGCTTATTGAAATCTAGGTTGTACAACGTGGGTGCTTCTACAATAGCTTGCTTAATACGGGAAAATGCATCATTTTCCCTTTTATCCCATTTGTAGATAGCATCCTTCTTCACCATCTCCTGTATTGGTTTTACAATCTGAGTGTAATCAAAGATGAAATTGTGGAGGAAGTTGATTTTCCCAAAGAAGGACTGCATAGGGAATCTATGTGATTGCTTTGACCCTGTCAGGGTCTACCTTGATCCCACTTTTAGCAATGATGTGGCCCAAGAGATTACCCTCGGACACTGCAAAGATACTCTTCTTGGGATTGAGGGATATCTCGTACTTGCGGCATCACTCGAAAATTTTCTTTAAGTGGTGTATGTGATCTGACCTGTGTTTTGAAAACATGGTTACGTAGTCGAGATAGACCACTACACATTGTCCAATCAATTCGCGGAATGCGATGTCCATAGCACGTTGGAATGTTGCGCCAACGTTAATCACCCTGAATGGCATCCGCTTAAACGTAAACGTACCCCACTTTGTTCGGAAGGTGGTTTTGAGTCTATCAAGCTCTGAGACCAAAACCTGGTTGTATCATGAGTAACCGTCAAGCAAAGAGAACATTTCAGACCCTGATACTATTTGCAATATTTGTTCCATGGATGACACAGGGTAGTTATCCTTGTCTGAGGCACGATTGAGATTTTGTAAATCAACGCATAATGGATTTCCTCGGACTTCTCTCTAACTGGGACCAAATTTGACACCCAAGTTGAGTGTCGTACTTTGTATATGATCCGATCATCCAGCAACTTCCTTAACTCTTTCTGAATAAGAGGCTCAAGTGTCATATGTATTTTTCCTAGTTTCTGCTGAAACAACTTGGCCCCTTCTTTTATTAGTATCACATGCTAGATGATTCGTGTGTCATAAGTCTTAAGCTCATCGTATGTCCACGTGCACAAATCTCAGTACTACTTGAATAAGCGGATAAAGGTTTGCCACTCTTGTGGTGTACAACAAGTACCAAGATTGACATACTTCGAATCATTTTCTGTTCCCAAGTTAATCTACTCGTGCGACAGCATGTAACTGTGGGTTTTAGCATTGATAGGTCCCCGGAAGTGATTATGTAGGTCATATAGCTTTAACTCTTTAGATGAAGTGAAACACAATGTATGGTATCACATACCCGTCGTACCACGATTTCTGAATCACCCACTGCTTTAACATTGAGGTCGATGGCTCTTTGCAAGCCCAAGACGAGTGCCTCATATTCTGCAGTGTTGTTTGTGCACTCAAATTCCAAGCAACTCGAGATCAAGTGTTTTCTCCGCAACGGGTCTATTAAAACACAATCGGCTCCAGAGCCCTCCTGTGTTTTAGAACCATCAAAGTACAAAGTCCACATGTCATATGTGCAAGGAGTATGAACTACAATAGTACTACTACTACTAACTGTGTTTCTGGTGGGACTGGGGATGGCTGTGCAAGATAACACCCCAGTTGAGTTTCCAGGAAGCCATTGCCGAAAATGAGTTTTGTGAAAGCCACTGGTTCATTTTGTTCGTTCAAGGGAGTGACAATGTGCTTCATGTATCTCTTTCAGTTCACCCAAATCTGGTTGTTTCTGCCCTTGTACGAAAGACATAGGTGTGGCCAACTGTAGCAAAGTACCCTTGTAACTTGCTGGACTAGTCTCTACTCAACAATAGTCTGCATGCCTCCTGTATGTCCACAATCACTATGTTTATACATTGATGAACTCGACTATCAGATGATAGACGAATGATCACTTCTCTAAGTTCACCAACAACGTGGACAAGAGTTTTGTCCAGCTAAATAATTTATGTATCTGTTTTGTTCCATTTTGCATTGATTTTCTTTGCAACTGATAATGGCATTACATTTACTGATGCTCCAAAATCAACCAAGCAATTGTGTACATTGAAATTGAAAATTTAAAACGTTAAGAGAAAGGGAGGGCAGAGTATTCGCCTCCATTGTTAAAGCATTAAGTACTGAATCGAGAGAACCAGAGGATGAACCTAAACCCTTGTCTGAAGGGACATCATTACCTGCGGAGGACTACCCAGTGTAAGAGGATATCCCACTGGCTCATGATCTTTGTTAACTCAAACATTGAAATATTCACACAAACCTTTTTCATATCTTCAACTATGTTGTATTCTACAACAGGAAGGATGAACGAAGTGTTTGGGGAAGTGGCTTGACTTGTGACTTCCAGAACGATGGTCTTATCTTTGTTGTTTATGGAAGTGCTTTACGTTGAGACCGATTTCCCAAACTTGCTCTGAGTGTTCTACGCTAAGTTGACCGGTGGACTGATTTTCCTTAACATATTTTCTTTGAGTTTCTACTTCGTCAACTCTATAGTAGTGGTCGACCCTTGGCTTCTCAAACTATATCGATTGGTCTGCTTCTGGGTCAGAGGATCACTCGGAGGTTGTTTCTCGGTCATGCACTTTCGGGTTGTGAGTATGCAGTTAGTTAAACGTATTTACTGCATGCTCGACACTTGGAGTTTCTTCAGTTGCAGCAACTTCTTCCTTTTCTTCTTCAGGCTCAGTCTACTCCTTAGTAAGTATCGCATCGCAAAGATGCGTAGCAAGAACATTCATAACGTCATTCCATTGTGGACATGTTTTCTCAGAATGATATGCCTCCTGAAATGTATAATATGTATCCATGCCCAGACCTTCATAATTCATTACTACATTCGAGCTTTGCGCAAACTTTGTCAGTTGGTTACTACTGCTACCGGAATTTGCAGCTCTTCTAAGAAAGTTGAATCTAGGAGGCTTGTTGCTCACGGTGACCTCACTTGACCATTGTTTGAGTTATGCCATCTCATTTGACAGATTCTTGACAAGACAGGTCAAGTTTTCAAGATCGGACACTTCTTTCTCTTTGGTCTTACTTACGGGGGCCTGAGACCTTTTACCTGTGTCTCTGGAGTCTTTTGTTGCTTCATCGTCTATGATGACTCCAATTGCGCGCAAGTCTTTCTCAATTGCGAATGCCACGTCATAATTTTCCATTAGTGTTGGTTTCGCAGTTCGCTTCATGAACTGCGCAACGCTTGTCGGCAAGGCAGAAGTGTAGTAGTCTATAGTGATGCAGTCATGAGCTTTCGTGTCTTCCTGAAATTTATTCAAAATGTGATTGAACCTCTGATTGAAATCTCTTACCTTTTCCTTGTGCTCCATCTTGAGACTACCCAATTCTTTCAACAACATGGCGAAGGTCTTGTCATCAGCAAATTTTTCAAGGAAATTTTTCTTAAACCCCCTCCAATTCTGGATAGAGTTCGGAGGAAGACTGTGATACCATACAACTACTCTGCCATTTAAGGTACATGGAAAGAGTCTACATCATCATCATGACGTATATCAAGTGTTTACAAATGTAGGTGGAATTTATCCAAATGGTCCTCCACCTTAACTGTTCTATCGGGGTCATACTTCATTAAGAGCTTTTCTCGATGCTTTGACATTTTATGTAGAACACCCGAAAGTGCAAGTGGGCCCTGAGACATCCAATCCAGATCTTGGTATGCCATGTCTTCGTCTTCGCTCTTCTCCTCTTCTTTGCAGAATTTGATGGCTCTTCTTCTTCCTCACCGCCCAACCCGCGGAAGGTTATTCCTTAGAGTATGGGGTTATCTCCTTTACCACCCCTAAAAACTGGAGGTTCTTCTACGTTTTCCACAGAGTCTATTAATTCTTCAAGGATGGCAAGAACTACATCTTCAAGAGATGAAACCACTATCCCTGTAGGAGTGGTTTTGTTCTTCTGTGAAGAATATGGAAGACTGAGTACTCTCGGGATCAATCCTACTGCTTTTACGAACTGACAGGTTATAGGACGAATAGCCCGAAGTTGATTATATGGGATTTCACAAGTTTGCGTGGGCTATGGTTGGGATGAGTCACCAAGTTCAGGAACACGAGCAGGTGAGGTGCACTGAACATTGCTTCCTTGATCAAAAGATGTGATATTGGGGACGATGAGGTTATCAGCCATAAAAAACTGGTAAGCTACCCTCCTAGTGCTAGAAATGTTGACGGTGTTAGACCCGTCAACATTCAGGGGATCTCCCCAATATGAAGTCCTAATTAGACCTCACATCGTTTAGTGTAGGTTTCCCATCTGAAATAAAGGCCCAGTTTCCATATTCTTAAAGATCTTCCTTGGCTCAAACTATCAGCAAGAGAGAGGAGTGCAGATGTCAAGGTTCTTCTACTACGAGGGAGAGAGAGAAGTGAACCTCTAAGAGAGAGGTAATATTACCACCCAAGAAGAAACACACAGGAACCGAAGGGTCCATCTAACATCAAACAAAATTGTCCACGAGGGATGCGACAGTCATTACAACCAACAATTGAGAAAGATCTTCCTAATATCCTGCAGAATAGTCCACAAGGATGGGACAACAATAACAACCAATACAACACATTCTCAATAAGATAAATACTAAAATAACCGAAATAGTTCAACTACCTTAGCACATGTGAAAGCAAACATGAAATACAAACATTTGCAGAATAGTCTTACAAACATTCATAAGTATGCATGAAGAACATGCTGGCCTTGAAAGGTTTTTGTTATTAAGTAAAAGTTCCAAGACACATGTACAATGAACATCACTAGCTCCAATAGTGGAGCATTAAAGCCACTCCTTGCTCCACAAAAGAACTAGCTTATCTCTCTATCGCTTTCTTGGTGGAGCCATGGTGAAAAGTCTTTTGCTCATACAATGAGGGAGTATATATAATTAAGGGTGACTCTTTGACTACCCTCATGACTGTTTGACTTCATATGACTTTTCAACTTACATGAATCTTTACATTCATGTGTGTCCTTTGGCCTTCCACTTTACAATCCATTCTGAATACAATATACATGGTCCACACTATTGATGTGGCATATGACAATGCATGACATGACTTGACACGACACTGCTGACATGGACCGCTTGATGATGTGACAATGTCAAGTCACTATCACTATTGAGAGTTGAGTATCTTCGCAAAGGAGCTTTCCTTTTCACCTTTGCATGCCTTGGTGATAAGGAGCCTTCAATGGTCTCTAGTCTTGAATAGTGGTTGCAAACTAGTGTCCCTTTGCTTTCTCTTGATCAATCAACTTGTAAGTTCAGCAGCAAGGTGTCTTTGAGCATGTTTCCCTCTTTCTTCACCTTCTTCATCAGCTTGCCATGGCGTGATAGAGTACATGTTCCTGCAATTCACTCATGAAAATACGACATCAATCCAAAAACCCCTAGCCTAAGATGACGTGTTCTGATCCATGAACTGAGCCCAAAACAAGTGACAACTGGGAAGAGAAGCTCAATGACTGTGCAGTTGTGCAATTCACACAGATAGGGGGTAGCCTTGAGCCTTAACCACACATTCAAAGATTGTACATATCCCCCCTTGAACCTCAACCACATATTCAAAGCTTATACATAATATGGTCCAATATATTCTCAAGCTTAAAGATGGGTATTACACCTAACTTTTCTTGTAGATACATCTTTTAAGAAGTTTTTTTCTAATATTTCACTATAAAGAGCAAAAAATTAAAAGAAACAATTTACCCCAATTGGGCAAGCTGCTCGTGGTGTCCGACCTCTTAAGGCCAATTATGATACTTTTCTTTGAGCCCAAAGTGAAGCCTCGAAAGGAAATATAAGAAACAAAAGTAAATATTGCATAAGTTAATAATAGTCACCGGATCCGAGATGGAAGGCTATCAGTAGACTGCCAGTGGAAGCCAATACACGACGTAGATCGGCAGTATAAAGCAACAAGGGCACCGCCAAAGGAAGCAAATATGTATTGACCGTTGCATATGCAGGAGCCTCGCTTGCCACCACCCCCAAATTGCTGGCTGCCAGTCCCACCAACGCACTCACCAACGCCCCACTCAGAGCACTTCCCCATTTGGTCTTCTCCGACCTTCCAGGAACACACACTAAAACAATCAATAAAACATCCACCAGTTATATCCGCTAAATGGGCCCCTGATAAATTTGGAAGCAGAGGGAATAGTTTCAGGGCTAAGGGAAGACGTGGAGTTAGGGTTAGTGTTGGATTATACCAGATGCCGAAGGCCCCAGCTGCAAGAAGAGCGCTCCATGTTCCCCAGTGATTAGTTGGTGGTATCAGTGGTAAATTCAGCTGCGCTTTCGTCTTCGTCTCCCTTCTTCTAGTGGGGCTAATCTTGAGTGCCCAATTGTGTTTGTTTCCCTTCAAATCCAGGGGCAAATGCCCTTTACAGGGCGTGCGATAAGACAACTGCCCACAATTTTGCAATTTCGTCAATCGCTGACAAACTGGTATAACAAGGGAATGCCTTAAGCATACCATTGCGGATACAATGCGAATTTTCACTGCAATTGCTGGGTATTTAGTATGTAATTGTTACCATCTCCAGATCCCTGCAGGCATCTAGAACTCAACCAAATGTTTTAAACTGACGGGAAGGAAAGTGACTATAATAATTAAGTTGAAGCCAGTGACTGCTTCCTTCCGGCCGGTCCTGCTGGGTAACCTATCCGGTGTCCCACTGCACTACTAGTATTCCCATTCCCATTGCCCGGTAATTCTCTAGCGTCAATTTTTGTTAGCAGCCCATTTTTCATGTTTGAAATCAGACATCGGGGAATCTACTTAAAGCACGGTGACCCAACAGTTCAGTCCAACTGTGAAAGCACGGTAACCCAACGGTTCAGTCGAGCACGGTGACCCAACAGTTCAGTCCAACTTTGAAAGCACGGTAACCCAACGGTTCAGTCGAGCGATTAGGGAATGTAATAATAATAATTATTTAATTTTAATTACAAAATTGACCTTTTTTAATGTATCATTTTAATTTGGAGTTGTCTACTGACGTTGTGAAATACGCTGGATGGCAGAAAATTATTGGAATCTGGTCAACTAAAACTCAAAAATTCAGGTGTTTGGAGTGTTTAGAATCTATTTTTGATGCTGGAAATAGATTCAGCGTTATCAAAAACCCTCATGACATTCAAAATACTAAAGTTTAACAACTATAAACAAGATTTTGAGCAAATTTTTGCCGGATTTTCTGAAAATCATTGTTGGATTTTGAAAACGCGACTTTTTTAGACTACGTGTTTTAATTTAGGTTTACCAATGTTTGAAGGTATCTCAAATCCATTTTTTTAAAAGATGAAATTCTATTTTTTATTTCTTTGTAAAACAATCAGAATTAAATTAATACTATATATTAATATAATATTACTAACACAATCATAATGTATATCAAACATATATATATCAATTATCAATAACATTAAAAATTAATGTTATCATCAATAATATTAATATAAATATAAGAAGCATAATTATTATTATTATTATATTACTGACACAATCATAATGTATATTAAACGCATATATCAATTATCAATAACATTAAAAATTAATTAAACACATATATCAATTTTGGGAATTTCACTTATGTGATCCATAAATTGTGTAAGAAATTCTTTCGGTGAAAATCACATGTAAGGAATTTTTGCCGACGCGTTTCGAACCAGCGAGTGTGGCTCATCATCATCTCGTGTCGAACCAGCTAGTGTGGCTCATCATCATCACAAGATGATGATGAGCCACACTAGCGGGTTCGAAACGCGTCGACAAAAATTCCCTACATGTGATTTTCACCGAAAGAATTTCTTACACATATATCAATTATCAATAACATTGATTTTAATGTTATTATCAATAATATTAATATAAATACTAATGTTACTATCAATAATATTAATACAATTATAAGAAGCATAATAATAATTAATATTATAATATTATTTTAGATTAAATAATATTTATTATTATATTTAATAATAATAATAAGATAATAACAAAAATTATATTAATAATCATTTAACCAATTATATTAATAGTTATTAATAAATAATAATGAAGTATGAAATAAACATTTAATAAAAACCAAACAACAATTAAAATGTGGTTGATAGAGAATTCAACTTAAACACTCCACAAAATGCATTTATTAAATGTTAGTCTTTTCTAAAACACATCGAGGCCGATGACAAAAGCGGCACCAATTCAAATCAAGAGGATAATGATCACAACCATTCACGCTTTCCAACCAATCACTTCTCGCATTGTCTTGTATTTTTGCATAACGTTGAAAATAAAAAGGCAATGAAATATGCAAACCATCTATTGATTTCACTCTTGATATAATTGTAAATGTTAGACCCTTCCTCTCTATGTCTCCAATATCTACAGTGGCTCGTTGCAAAGGAATAATATCAAACCCAAAGGATAAATATTATAAACCCAAGGTATAAAAACCCTAAGATAAATATTATAAACCATAAAATAAACATGGTTGATCATGCTTTACTATCATTGATTTTCATACTGAGACGATGTTTGTCACAATGGGACGTTGGACCATGGTTGACCATAGTTGATCATGGTTGATTTTCATATTAAGACAATCTTTCGCACATTGTGACATTGGACCATTATTGACCATGGATGGCCACAATTGTAAACCCAAGCGATTTATATTAAACCATAGGATTAATATCATAAACCCTATGAATAATAATTTACCCTAAGAATATGAACGAAATAAACCAAAGGGATTGCTATTATATCCGAAGGGAACAATAAACTCAACGGATTAACTCTAAAACTCAAAGAGGCTTTATACCCCGGATGCGGGTGACCACAATTGACATTGGGATGTGCGGAGGCTGGGTTGGTGCGTGGCAACGCCACAAAGCAGCCGGCCGACTGCATTCACTCCACCAGGCTCACAGCATTAAATCCCTGGCCCTTCACAATACTCGGCATTCAAGCCGGATGGGAGGACGAGGCCATCGCCATAACTTACCGCCGTCCTCCATGCGCATTTGCTCTCCCGCCTTCTCGATGCTTCCTCTATACGCTCTACATTTCATTTGGCTTGTCACCATGTCTCAGCTCATTGTTCCTCTCGGCTCAGAGTGCCCACCGGAAGCCAAGCTTGCCAGCTCCAGAACGGCTCTTGGCCGGAGATGCACCCTCCTTTGCTGCATGGAATTCGACACTGGTTTTCATCACTGTCAAGGCCATCTGCATCCCTGGCTTCTTGCTGATCCGCCCCAGGTTTTCTCTCCTGGTCTGTCGCCGTCCCCTCAGCCTACTTCGCCTCTCCTCTTCCCTCGACGCCTGCACTCTCCCTGCAAAGTCATGCCTCGGCTTCGGCACAGGCTCAGATGCCGCAGAGGCAGCACCCGAGCCAGACCTGCCTCTAGGGGTCGCTCACCTCCTAGCCCCTCGAGCTCTCCGGATTCTGAACGTATTCGTCGCCCCTCCACTCGAGCCTCGTGCAGAAGAAGAGCTCTGTCGGCCCACCACCCTCCCTCTCCTCCGCGCGGCGTCTCTCCCCATCCTTCTGAACCTCGCATTCCAGAGTCTGCCCTCTTGGCTAACCCGTCCACTGCGCTTTTCCACTTCCCTTGTGTCATGAACCAGCCCATGGTAGTGGCGACCATCTCAGTGCAATTCAAGGAGCTCCCTCAGCTCAATTCGGGGCCACCTCCAGGGATTCGTCCTCACGAGCCTGAGTCTGTTCCGGTTATTCGCACTACTCAGCTGAACTGCCCACGCACCATGGAGAGAAGCGAGCCTGGAGTTGGTAGCACTAATCTCACAGGCGCGCACCCGAAGCAGAGCGATGCAGGCGAGGCAGCAATTCCCATGCAGGATGATGATGAATGCGGCTATGGATGTCGAATTGTCGAAGAATCCCCCTCTGATGATTACGGTCTCTAAATCTTCCAGTTTCACTGCATTTTCCAGGTTAGAGTTCTTGTATGGTTGGAACCTGTTGAATTTTAGGCCTGCGGGCTTGTCCAAGCTCAGTTATAGTTTTTTTTCATATTGCTACTGTTTTAAGACTTACTGTGTAATGCTGGTTTCCTCTCATGAGGCAGCAACTAATTTCTCCTCGCGCTGGTTTCCCTACGAGGGCAGCGCTTTTTTTGTCATTTTGCTGAAACTCGTCCTACTGCTCGAAAAGCACCTCTGTATGTACCATATTTTATCACAGTAATAGAATTTAGTCTTATCTAGAAAAAAAAAAAACTCAAAGATATTATAAACCCAAGGGAATAATATTAAACCCAAGGAATTAATATTATAAATGCAAGATATATAAACCCTAAAGGGATTAATATTATAAACCCAAGGGATTAATACTAAAAACCCAACAGACTGATACTACAAACTCAAGGGAATAATATTAAACCCAAGGTATATAAACCCTGAGATAATATTATAAGCCCAAAGGAATAATAAACCCCAAGGGATAAATATTATAAACCCGAGGAATATAAACCCTAAGATAAATATTTGTCACAATGCGACGTTGGAATATGATTGACCATGATTGAGTTTCATATTGAGACAACATTTGTCACAATGCGACATTGAACAATGGTTGACCATCGTTGACCATGGTTGATCTCCATATTGAGACAATATTTGTCACAATGCGACATTGGACCATGGTTGACCATGGATGACCATCATTGTGACAATATGATGTTGGACCAAGAGATAGTCTTTGTCACAATATGACCATGGTTAACCGTGGTTGACCATGATTGAACCCAAAGGTATTATAAACCCAAGGAATAATATTAAGCCCAAGGTATTAATATTATAAATGCAAGGTATATAAACCCTAAAGGGATTGATATTATAAACCCAAGGGATTAATACTAAAAAATCAACGAATTGATAATATAAACCCAAGGGAACAATAATTTTTTTTTTATAACTTTGGTAAGACTACATCTTCATCATGTCCAATATATCACCATGATCGGGGCGGAGAATTGAATCGGTGACTTCACATCAAGGAGTGCCTTAAGATAGCACCAAATCACCGTCTATGCAAGGCCCCATGGAAAAACCCAAGCGAATAATATTAAACCCGGGAGATTAATATTATAAACCCAAGGTATATAAACCTAAGATAAATATTATAAATCCAAGGGAATAATATTAAACCCAAGGGATAATATTATAAACCCAAGGCATATAAACCCTAACATAAATATTATAAACCCTAACATAAATATTTTTCACAATGCGACGTTGGAATATGGTTGATCATGATTGATACTCATATTGAGAAAAATAAACCCTAAAATAAATATGGTTGACTATGACTTACCATCATTGATTTTCATACTGAGACGATGTTTGTCACAATCTGACGTCGGACCATGGTTGACCATGGTTGATCGTGGTTGATTTTCATATTGAGACAATCTTTGGCACATTGTGACATTTGACCATCATTGACCATGGATGGCCACGAGTGTAAACCCAAGGGGTTTATATTAAATCTTAGGATAAATAACATGAACCCTATGAATAATATTATACTCTAGGAATATGAACCAAATAAACCCAAGGGATTGATATTATAAACCCAAGGGATTAATTCTAAAACCCAAAGGTATATAAACCCAAGGGATTAATATTATAAATGCAAGGTATATAAACACTGAAGAGACTGATATTATAAACCCAGGTGATTAATACTAAAAACTCAAGGGATTAAAAACTCAACGGATTGATAATACAAACTCAACGAAATAATATTAAACCCAAGGGATTAATATTATAAGCCCAATGTATATAAACCCTAAGAAAAATATTATAAACCCAAGGGAATAATATTAAACCCAAGGGATAAATATTATAAACCCAGGGAATAAAAACCATAAGATAAATATTATAAACACTAAAATAAATATTTTTCACAATGCAACATTGGAATATGGTTGACCATGATTGATTTTCATATGAAGACAATGTTTGTCACAATGTGACGTTGGATAATAGATAGCCATCGTTGACCATGGTTGATCTCCATATTGAGATAAACTTTGTCGCAAGTGACGTTGAATCATAGTTGACCATGGATGACCACAGTGGACCAAGAGATAGTCTTTGTCACAAGGTGACTATCGTTATTGACCATGGTTGACCATGAATGAACCCAATGGGATAATATTAAACCCAAGGGATTAATATTATAAATGCAAGGTATATAAACCCTAAATGGATTGATATTATAAACCCAAGGGATTAATACTAAAAACCCAACATATTGATAATATAAACCCAATGGATTAATATTATAAATCCAAGGTATATAAACCCTAATATAAATATTATAAACCCAGGGATAAATATTATAAACCTAAGGAATATAAACCCTAAGATAAATATTATAAACCTTAAGATAAACATTTGTCACAATGCAACATTGGAATATGGTTGACCATAATTGATTTTCACATTGAGACAATGTTTGTTGCAATGCGACGTTGGACAATGGCTGACCATCGCTGACCATGGTTGATCTTCATATTGAGACAATATGTTTTACAATGCAACGTTGAACCATGGTTGACCACAAATAACCATGGTTGTGACAATGTAACATTGGACCAAGAGATAGTCTTTGTCACAATGTGACCATGGTTGACAGTGTTTGACCATATTTGACCATGGTTGAGGCAACCTTTGTCACAATGCAACATCGGAACATGGTTGACCATGGTTGATTTTCATATTGAGACAATGTTTATCACCATGCAACATTGGTTGATTTTCATATTGAGAAATTTTTTATCGCAATGTGATGTTGGACCATAGTTGACCATGGTTATAAACCTAATGGATTTATATTAAACCCAAAGATTAATATAATAAACCCTATGAATAATATTATACTTTAGGAATATGAAGCCTTGGATTAATAAACCCTATAGATTATTATTTTATAGCTTTTTTAATGAAAAAAATCAAAATATGGTGCAAAATCTTAAAAACAAATGAATAATAGATAATGAATTTTTCAAAAATAAATTCACATAGAATAAAATGAAATAAAATAAGCATTTGTAAGTTCATTTACTATAATCTCATTTGAATATATATATATATATATATATATATATATATATATATATATATATATATATATAATACGTGAAACATTATTGGTGGAATTTTAAATCTATAAATTTACAATTTTTTAATGTATGATATGTTTCAAAAATTGATTTAAAAAAAACAACAACAACTCTATTTTATATTTTTACTTATAATTAATTTACAATATAATGCATTTTAAATTTTAAAAATAAAATACATTTCAAAACATCAACTATAATTTTTAAATTTCAGAATTTATTAATCATGGAGGAACTTATCATAGAACTTAAATATAAAATAAAATATTTCAATGTCAACTAATATATACAATGAAAAGAAATAAATTTTCATGATTAAAATATTTTTAAGCATTTCAAGAATAATATTATTTTATATTTGAGCTATAACTTCTTAAATTTGTGATTAAAATAAATCAATACTAATCTTTAAAGAAAAAGATAACAAAATCAGTTTGCAATTTGAAAATTTATTGTTACATGATTTCACAAATTCATTCATGCTATTTTACATAATTCTACATTAATCCTACACTAAAAACCTACAAATTCATGGTTGAGCTACTTTTATACATTTGTATTTGAAAAGTAAAGCAATCTCCCATAGAGCACTTCTTCAAATCATTAACATCTAAACCACACCCATTTACTAAATTTATAGCGGACACATAATCGATCTCGTGGAGATTCGTGGCATAAGCCAGTCAAACCTGTACTCCTCATTTGTGCGGTGACACATATTCCTCTCGAGAGTCAAGGGCCTAACTCATGATCCAATATCAAATACCCAAACTTCTCTCATAGAGGTTTTCCATGTTAAATTTTCCACTATCAAATACTTGTGGCAGCGTACAAATATATGTATGTTCAGACACTGGTAAAGCGAACATTGAAGTAAGTTGTTGCCACGATTATAGTAAAATACCTTTTTATGTATGGTAGGAAAAACTTTGTTATTAATTGAAGAAGATGCAACATTCACAACTTTTAGCCTCTGAGTAGGAGATTGGAGTAGACAATAGAGATTGGAGTAGACAATATGATTTATGAAGAATTTTTCGGTAATAATCACATTAAAATGAACATTGTTGACGCGTTTTGAATCAACCAGTGTGATTCATCATCAGGATTAGGTGAGAGATCAGATCTGAACGTTGAGTTTAAATAAATGCAGAAATGGCTAAACTAGCCGTTAGGATAACAACTAATTTGACTTAGAGATTGCTAGTTCTATTTTAATTAAATTAATTATTAAATAAAATTATAACGACTAGTTTTATTTAATTAATTAAAAGTTTAATTATTTAATAAAATATATTTATAAACCTTTATATTTTAGTTAATTAATTAATATTATTATTGTTATTTATTTCTTTATTAATCCCTTATTATTTAATTATTTATTACTTATTATATTATAATATGTTATGTATGTAAATATGTAATCATATTATTCTCCTTTCTCATTAAAATAATAAATAAATAAATACATATAAAATAAAATAGAAATAAATAAATAAATATAAAATATAAAATATAAAAAAAAATAAAAATAAAATATAAAAATAAAATATAAAAATAAATATAAAAATCATAATAATTAATTAACCAAAATATAAAGGTTTATAAATATATTTTATTAAATAATTAAACTTTTAATTAATTAAATAAAACTAGCTGTTATAATTTTATTTAATAATTAAGTAAATAATTAATTTAATTAAAATAGAACTAGCAATCTCTAAGTCAAACTAGCCATTATCTTAACGGCTAGTTTAGCCATTTCTGCATCTATTTAAACTCAACGTTTGGATCTGATCTCTCACCTAGTCTTGATGACGAACCACACTGGTTGGTTCGAAACGCGTCGACAATGTTCATTTTAATGTGATTATTACCGAAAAATTCTTCATAATTTTACGATGGATCACAGAAGCCAAAATTCTATAAACAATATGACTTTTTAACACGTTGAGGGACATGAGGGACATTTTGACAGTGGAATGAATGGAATTTATTTGTATAGTAAAGAAGACGTAGGAAAATATTTTGTTATAGATTTGCTTATATATATTAATTTCTTAGAATTGGAATAATCTTAAATCTCTAGGAAATTAGTGAGTGGGAGCTATGTGGTACCAATCTAATTTTTAAAGTTTATTAAAAATAATGCACCATTTTGATAAATAAAAATTTGCTTATCTATAAATTATTTTTATAAATAATAATGAGCAAATTATTAGAATTGGAATAATCTCAAATCCCTAAGAAATTAATGGGTGGAGAGCTAAGTGGCACAAATCTATTTTTAAAATTTATTAAAAGTGACGGATCATTTTGCTAAATAAAATTTGTTTATATATAAATGAATGTTATAAATAATAATGAGAAAATTATTAGAATTGAAATAATTTGTACATGGAGGAACTTATTAAAATTGGAATAATCTTAAATCCCTAGGAAATTTGTGGGCGGGGAGCCACCTGACACTAATATAATTTTTTAAAATTATTAAAAGTAATGGACCATTTTACTAAATAGAAATTGCTTATATATAAATGAATGGTATAAATAATAATGAGGAACTTATTAGAATTGGAATAATATTAAATCCCTAGGAAATTTGTGGGTGGGGAGCCACCCGACACCAATATAATTTTTTAAAATTATTAAAAGTAATGGACCATTTTACTAAATAGAAATTGCTTATATATAAATGAATGGTATAAATAATAATGAGGAACTTATCAGAATCAGAATAATGTAAACATGGAGGAAATTATTAGAATTGGAATAATCTCAAATCCCTAGGAAATTGGTAGGTGGGGAGCCACTCACGAATATAATTTTTTAAATTTATTAAAGTAATGGATCATTTTTCTAAATAATGTTTTCTTATATATAATTGAGTGTTATAAATAATAACGAGGAACTTATTAGAATTGGAATAATCTCAACATAGAGGAACTTATTAGAATTGGAATAATCTCAAATCCCTAAGAAATTGGTGGGTGGGGAGCTAAATTTTTTTAATTTATTAAAAGTAATGGACCATTTTGCTAAATAAAATTTTCTTATATATAAATGAATGTTATACATAATAACGAGGAACTTATTAAAATTAGAATAATCTCAACATGGAGGAACTTATTAGAATTGGAATAATCTCAAATCCTTGGGAAATTGGTAAGTGGGGAGCCACAAATATCATTTTTAAAATTTATTAAAAGTAGTGGACTATTTTGCTAAATAATTTTTATTATATATAAATGAATGTTATAAATAATAATAAGAAACTTATTAGAATTGGAATAATCTCAAATCCCTAAAAAATTAGTGGGAGGGGAGCCATGTGGCACGAATCTAATTTTTTAAATTTATTAAAAGTAATGGACCATTTTTCTAAATAATTTTTTCTTATATATAAATGAATGTTATGAATAATAAGTAGGAATTTATTAGAATTGGAATAATAGCAACATGGAGGAACTTATTAGAATTAGAATAATCTCAAATCTCTAAGAAATTGGTGGGTGGGGAGCCAAGTGGCACAAATTTAATTTTTTAAATTTATTAAAAGTAATGGACCATTTTGCTAAATAAAATTTGCTTATATATAAATGAAGGTTATAAATAATAATGAGGAACTTTTATTAGAATTGGAATAATATCAACATGGAGGAACTTATTAGAATTGGAATAATTTCAAATGCCTAGGAAATTGGTGGGTGGGGAGCCAAGTGGCACCAATCTATTTTTTATTTTTATTTTATTAAAAGTCAATGCAACCTAAAAAAATTTGTAATACACTATTTTTTAAATTTATTAAAATTCAATGCAACCTAACAAACTTTGTAATACACTAGAGTTGTTGATAAGCATTAAGAAGAAGCATATGTTGGGCATATTCCCTTGAGAATCAATCTAGGCCCTCAATTTAAAAAAAAAGTCAACAAACCTTCTTCCATCATATATATACACATATCTGCTAAATATATATTACAAATTGGATATTACATAATTTTATATAATATTATATACTATATTTAATATAATATAAAATTATATTGGTTGTTATGTTATATTATTCAATAATTATTATATAATATAATATTGATATTTTTGAAATTTAATATTTATGCATTATGCTAGATCTTAGACTTTTGTAATTTATATTGTAAATGAGAATGTTTTTCAAATTAATCACATCACTAGAATTTGGTCAACATTTCAATGTGGTTCATCCACCACTAGATGAACCACATTAATTGGTTCCAAATGTCCACCAAATTCATGCATTATATTATATTATATTATATGTAATTTATATTAATATAATATTAACTTTGTCCTCACCATGAACCACATTAGTTGGTTTAAAACATGGACCCAACTCATACATCATATTATATTATATTATACGTAATTTATTTTTTCACAAATGAAAAATTCGTAACTTTTCATTATAAGATAAGTTACATTTTACATATGCTGGTAGTGTATCACTACTAAACAGTCTATGAAATATCTGATTATACTGCCACACTTGCCTTCATTGCCTTCATTTAGGCTAAACAGTCCCAAAATAGCAGATCAAAATGTTGCCAATAATCTCAAAGTTATACGTAATTTTTATTAATATATGGTTAGTAATATTAGATATTACATAATATTATATTATATTTTATACTATGTTTAATATAATATAAAATTATATTGGTTGTTATGTTATATCACACAATAATTATTATATAATATAGTATTATTATTTTTAAAATTTAATATTCATGCATCATATTATATTAAATGTAATTTTAGGATATATGTTATAGGAAAACAATCATTTTTTAGAGCATTGAGAGCATTTTTCTGGTTATTTTAATTGAAATTAGGGAGAGACTTTTGAAAACTTGAGTTTAGGTTGTTTATTAAGAAGAATTTGAGTGCCTCTAGGTTTTTCAGGGTGCTTAATCCGATTCATTTTGTCTATAAGTTAGACTAAGCCTATATTATATATTAATATATGCTATAATATATCAAATTTAACATTATATTAAAGTTGATATTTTATTAATCCAATGTTAACTAAGTCAACATTAACATGTTTACAACATCTCATCTTTTCTTTTCTTTTTTAATTGAGTCGAGATGTAAATATTAAATGTTTACAAACATTTACATGGTTACAATTAATTGTATTGATGAATTTTTGCACTTGGATGATTAATTGCTTGTATCATACATATAGGATTGATTGCTTGTCTCAAACAGACAAGAGGATCATGATATGATAAATGCTTAGTGTTCTAGTCGACATTCGACATGTTATTGGGGTAATTGTGTGCTTTTATCAGGTAGGTATCCTACTCCTACCTAATCCAATTTTTTAGAGCTCTCGCCTTTTAGTCGTGTTTGTCTAGGTAAAGATATCACATTCGGTAAGCCAAATTCTGAAGGGATCAAGTTGTTGACGAAGGGATCACAGTACTGCAGCCCTTCGCCGAATGCTAGGGAAAATGGTTGCCTGTATAATTGATTTCAACTCACGAAGTAAAATTTTGGAGGTACAGTAAATGGGTAGGGTATTTTGTTAGATGTTAACGGATTGGAGGCAAGAGCTTGTTAGGGTTTTAAATTTTGAAAATGGCAGTGGAAGGAAAACTCGAGACCCATTGGGAGTGAATAAAGTTATACATTTTCGAAGACATTTGATTGAAAGGATAGTGAATCAGAAATGCATTCAAACATGACAATGGGACAAGAAATTTCAAAACTTTTGGAAACAAATGATCTAGGAAAATTGAAATTTGCATCATCAGCTAAAACTGGGAAGTGGTTTTGGGCCAATGCCAAACAATATTGGGGCATTTTAAAATGAATACTAGCCCATTTAAATGGGAGAAGACAAGGAAAAAACACTCTCAAAGGGAAAGTACTTGGGCCCTTTACAATAAGAAATATTCAAACAAATCCCTTTGCAAGCATGTGGCAACAACATACCCAGGGAAAAAGTCATTGATGATTTTACCCTCTATAGTCCCACATCCACACATCTCAAATGGTCATCTAATATTTATGTGAAAGAATTATTAAGTGCAAAAAATAAGTTGGAGGTTTTAGAAGCTAAAGAGTAGGAAAGAGATCATACAATTCATATAATAACATTTGAAAACCAGGCTTTAGCAGAAAGCAATAAATTTTTGAAGGAGCAAGTGGCATTTCTACAGGAATCTCTCCTGGTAAGGAATATAGAATGGCAACACATGAAGGCAGATGTGAAAAACATGAAGAAAGTTGTAGTGGAGAGTACACAAGTGGTGAATGTGAAACCATCCTCGGATAAAGGGATTTCAAAATAGACAACCATGAAGAGACAACAAGACAATAAAGGAAAGGAGGTTCCACAAAAGTTTCTAAAACTTGGGTGTAACGCCATGGTGAAAATTCCATGAATAAAAGCTAAAATAATAACCATGGTTGATGGGACACTTATTACAAGCTAAATGTTGGGAAAAACATCCTAGTGGGTGTCCATTTAGTTTAATATGGCTAAGAAAAATGGAAAAGGAAAAGGAAAAGGCTTTGGTAAGGCCAAACGACATATTTGGCACAATTATTTATGAAAAATAATGGAAATTAGGAGAAAAGGGAGATGAAAGGTCATAGGTTGCATGTGAGGAGGAAAATGAAGAAAATAGAGGCCTCTTTTATAAAAAGGCTTCTAAGGATAAGTTGGTACCTTTTGTCAGTTCATTTTTGGAGCTCTCCCATTATTTTGTCTCTCTCTCTCACTTGGTCATCTGAGAGTTTCTTGGAGCACTTTGGAATTGGACCAAGAAAGGTAAGAAAGCAGGAAGAAGGGGGAAGCAATCAAGGAAGAGCAGGAATCAAGTAGCTACAACAAGATTCTTGGCAGGTATCGATTTTCATGTGTGTTTTCTTTGCTAGATTTTGCAAGCATGGTATTGCATGTGGTTATTTTCTATCTTGGCATGGGTTTTGTCAGGACTGACGGTGTTTTCAACCGAGCCTTTCCATTTCCGGATAGCCATGGTGTTGTGGAGTTATCATGTTTTGGTTTAACTGGATTACCGGATGGATTCGAAGCTGAGTGAGGTGGATCTACCAATTTATATAACACATGGCCTAGTAACCCCTGAACCAGACTGTGGGTTGCAATAAATTCGGATAGTGTGTTTCCTCGATAGGCCTAGGAATCCTCAATTGGTGAATGGCGGGATATACGGTAAAGCCTAGAGGTAGTTTTCTCTCCATCAGGCCTAGGAATCCCGAGTTTGGAATATATGGTAAATCCTGGAGAGTATGTCTCAATTTAGGGCCTAGTGAACCCTAATTCAGACTGTGGGTTGTGGTAAAGCCTGAGAGACTAGGAGACAGGAAAATTCCTCATGGTTTAAGCGGAGAGAATTTGGTGATATCGATGCTTGTGTTGGCCTAATGATCGTGTGTATATCATGGTAAATCTAGTTATAACATGTTTATTGTGTTGGCCTAGTGATCTAGGATGGATCACGATAAAACATGATTTCCATTTATGAGGGTGAGGTGGTTTAGCCTCAGGATACCCTGGTTGGTTCTTTCAGTTTGAGTCCCACATTCATGCTTGGAATATGGCAGGAGGGTGATTGGATGAAGAGAAATTTGGCTCAGCCAATCTATGGTCGGGTGGAACATGAAAGTCCCATCTCCAGTTGATTTTTACATTCAATAATGAAGAACTCATTCATTTAGTATTTGGCATGAAAATGTACTAATTATTATGTGGATTATATTGTTGTTGTATCCATGGTATTTTTGTTGTTATTATGCTGGTTATAAGCATGTATTTTATCAGTGATGATGTATGGCTCTATCCATGTTTTTACTTGTAAATGAATGCATAATTTATCTATGGTTAGATAGATTGTATTGCAGCTAATGATGTAAGGGAGAAATTATTCTTAGCGATTCTCAGATAAGTATGAGACCCCTATGCTTAAACTTGTTTTTTACATCAATAGATTCAATGCTTGTGACATGTTTGACAAAATTCTTGTCATGTCTAGGAGGGGTAAAAATGAGTTATTGTTGATGTGATTGATTTTGTATCATTTTCCTATTGTTATTTATGATCCCTTAAGTTTTCATGAAGTTCTGGGCAGTGACCTGGGCTCTGGGCCTTAAAAGGTAGCTCAAATCCCGGAGTTGCAGACAAAAAACTAAGGTTTTGGGGCCCTAGCTATAGGCATGCAGTGTTATGCCCGGGATATAGCCTCCTAGATGTAGGCATACAGAATTATGCTTGCATATATGGCTCAAAGAGGCCAAAATTCCAGTGTGAGCTTGGGGTAAGAGGCTTGAAAGGTTGGGTTAGCTCTTGCGGGTGTCATTGATGATGTACAAGGTATGTATGTTGTGTTTCTGTTGGTTCAAATTCCTTAAGGTCACCTAGGAGGTTGAATCTCATTATAGTAGCCTCTCGTCACATGTTTACCCTCGTTGGCCAGTTACTTTGGTAGATGTGGGAAGTAGGTGTTACAAAGTGGGATCAGAGCCAGGTTCAACCCTCAGACTGGATGGGCAGTGTGTTGATCTTGCATTTATTTTGGTTGCATATGTGTTTAGTATGTTTGTTGTCTGTATGTTCTTTTTGCATCCGTGTTATGTTGGTCATGGTGGTTGTCGTGTCGCCATGGAAGTGTTGATGGTGTTTTTGTCAACATGTTGTCATGAGTATATGACTAGTTATGTGTTTCTCATGCTTGTGTATTGTACGTGCACACTTGCTTACATATTGTTACATATTGTACATGCATTGCTTACTTATGCTAGGGTTACGTATTGGTCATGCCCTTGTGTTATCCGAGTATGCTTGCTTGTGTGATGTCATATGTTGAACATGCATCGGTCGTTCATGATTGGTTATACATGTCAAGTGGATGCATATGGTCAAGTTTGCATTGGTTTGATTGATGTTATTGTGCATAAGGTCATTGTATGAAATTAGGTCATCATGATGATATTAGTATGTTATGATGATAATGTGTTGGGTAAGATAGAGCAGGAGATGCATATCATTAAAGTGAAGTTGCAACAATGGAATTTGGGGTAAGAACATACCATAATACAAGTTTGTATGCTTGGTATGCATGTATTTGATTCATGGTTGTTGTAAGCATTAATGTTACTTATATGTCTGTCATTATATTAGTTTGGATACATATGTGATATATGCAAGTTGATTAGTACTCATGTGTCAGATAGTCATGAATGTTAGTGACCTGTGGTTGTATGCATTGTTTTTATTGTTTGATGTTAGTTAACTCGATGATTATGTTATATGTTGTCGATGATCATGTTATATGTTAACTTATTGTGGTTATATGTTAGTTAACTTGATGATTAGGGTTATATCATTAATATCTTGATGTTATATGTATCATTCTAAATTGGAATGGTCTAGGAAGATGGTTAAGGTTATGAAATTCAGGCATGAGTCGACTTATTTGTGTTATTATGTCATACTAATCTAGGTTGATTGTGCATATGTGATTGTTATGCATGAATGGAAGTTGTCCATGAGTTTATGATGTGAACATCTTAGATATTTACTGTTATGGATATTATGACCTTATTTATATTTGAGTTGAATGTAGAGAAGTTATATTGTGCTAACCTAGATTGATTGTGAAAAAAAAGTGTCCTCCCTTGAGATACATTAAGGTATGAGTTTTCTTATGTCGTTTACTTGATGCTTGATTTTTTTATTATGTCATCTATCTGGTGTTGAGTTTTTGGTGTCCATTACGTCATCGAGTTGATTTATTTAACATAGTATGTTTGCAAGTTGTTTGAATGTTTGATTAATTGCATGTTATGAGTATATGTGTATGTAAGATTGCATGAAGAAATGATCTTGTTTTAAGACGATTGTACTAATACATATGTGTTGAGACAGCTGATATGTACTTAAGTGTAAGTAGGTGATAGTTGCCGCATTATGTATTATGGCTGAATAATGTGAGTTAATTATTGACTATGACATGGTTGTTAGACTTGGTAAAGGTTGGGTTCAAATTGATAAATATGTTGTCTTGATATTTGGAACATGCGGCTAACATGTGTGTTCAGTTACAAGGCATCATGTTTGGCACAAAAAGGTAATATAACTGGGATATTGTTATATGTATTTATGCGCTGACAGTTATGTGTTTATGGAAATATGATGCAGGGGATTACATGGAAAAAGACTTCCATGAAATCATGAAGAAGGCTCAGGTTGAGCTTTACTTTGGAAGTATTGGGAACCCATGGGGATTGAGTCATGGTGTTTGTTGCTAGTCTTGTGCTTTTGGTCTCTTATGGTTTGTTGTTCTTGATTTGTGGTCTTGATTGCATCTAGTGCATGATCTTTCCACTTTGTTGTGGTGTCGTATTGATTTTGGTTTCTCATGGTTTTCTTGTTTTGTTTCTTGTGCTTGAATTTATGTTTTGAGTCTTGGGAATTGGTTGGGAAAGAGGAAAGTTAATGGAGCTCGTGGAGAGCTTTATGGTACCCAACATGTAATGAACGACACAAATGAAGCTTGGTAAATGAGTAAGCGTAGTGGAAGGTAAGAATATGACAGTTAGTTGGAATGGTTGGGTCCATTGTGGTACATGGATGATGGTCGTATAGACATGAGAAAGGTAACCAGAAAGGTAAAGTAAAGGGTTTGAGGCATCATATTCCTTGGCTATGTCGAGAACTGTTGTTCTCAATGTTGTGCATTATGTGCATGGATAAATGAAGTTCTCTTAACCTTGACCTTATGTTATATAGTAATTACGTTGTAATCATGATTATTTTGATTCTTATATACGTATACATGTATGTATGTATGCATGTCATGTTTGACAAGGTCGTCATGGATCATGATTGTTTGATGCTAATGTTTATATATGTGTGTGTGTGTGTGTGTGTGTGTGTGTCGTTGTCTGATAGGATCACGATTTATTTATGCTAATGATTATATATACATTTATATCTATGTATCTATGTCACTGTGACGGGGTTTTCAAGGATCATTCTTCTGGAGGAATGATTGCTTATGTAGGTGAATGGCATGAATAGGTTCTTGGTATTATGAGGAATCAAGCGGGAAGAGTAACCTCGACAGATCTATGAGGTCAGTATCGTGTGGACATGAATTGATATTATATGCTTGTACTATGCCTATGTGTATGTTATAGACAGGTAATGTTGAGGGGTACATCAGCGAAGTGAAAGTAGTGTGATCTGTGGCATGTTAGGATAAGCATGGATAGAGGAAAGACACTAGAAGCAGGATTGCTTTGTGGAGTCAGTATGTGGTCTATGGATGTGCAATGATATCGTTGTATATATGTTTTTCATGTTGTATATTTAGTGATTGTACCTATGGTGATGTGTATATGTAACATATGTAGTATTGTGTACATACGATGTTGTATATTTATTGTATATATGGTGCTGTGTGTATACTGCATATGTAGTTCTAGGTGTAGATGGTGCTATGTACATGTTGGATATGCAGTATTGTGTGTATATGGTGCTATGTACATGTTGTGGAAATTCGATAAACTGAATCCCTACTGCAACAATCTGATATTACTTCTCCTACTTGTTAATTCCATGCAAGTTATTTATTGTGTTAAACTATAAATAATTACGTAAATACAGTTGCAGTCTTCGCTAATTAAAATATAAGGGGAAATAAGAATTGAGCAAGAATAAATAAACACACACACACAATTGACATCATTTTTTTGGGACTAATGTCCCGAGAAAAACCTAACACTGGAAAACCGATGGAGCAGCTGAGGGTTTGTATTATTAAGTGGCAGTTCTGAATACAATCTAGGATGCCTTATTGGAAATCCAATACAGAGAATCTAACCGGCAGAAATATCAGTGATAAATAACTCACACCATCAATAGTGATCCCACATTGATCCAACCTCAAAATGGCTAGCCCCAAACTGCCTCTACGTTGTCTCTGTGCAGCTCCGTGTCACAACTAACAAGGACTGCGTCACTCCCTCTGATTGATCAATTTGTTGGCTAGATTCTCGATCTTCAGGCTCTCTAGTCTCACACCCTGGATCTCGTCACTGAAACTGATCTAACCCTTAGAAATTTTGCGGATCTCTTCACAGGATCAACATTGCCTCTGTGTGGCTCTACACTACCCAATGTAGCTCTTATGATGCCTCTTATGGATCTCTCTCTGCCTTCTCTGCATTTTATTCCCAGCTAAGGAAATATCCAACCAAAACTATCTTTTCCCCTTACTAGAGGAAATCTCCTCGATGATATCTCTGGAAACTGCCGCGCTGCTCACTTGAGAAATCAATCTCTTGATCTCACTCAATGTGTTTTACAAATTCCCATTGAATTCATTCTTATAATATTCTCATTGAGAAATCAATGGCCCAAATTAGACTCTAATCAATGGCTCAGATCATATTGACTCCATCTCCGTATTTTTTTAGAATATTCACACCTAGTTCTATTAATACACTTTAATTATTTTAATTCCCTAAGTTTATACTTAGGCATCCATTAAAAATAATTAATTATTTTAATAAAACCTCCACCGGGTGGAATTTACCAAAACTATTTCTATGTATTATGGAATACATGTGTCCTAGACTACCTGCAAATTTTGAGGCTTAGAGCACATCCGATGCTACCAGAAATCAACACTCCCTCTTAGCAAGGAATGTGCTCTAGTAATGAAACCAGATGAAGCATCACCCTGACTCTGTAACATCACCCTCTACGTTATTGATGTCTGACATCACTACCCACCAACTATTGCGCAAATGCTGCATCTATGTCGTTGTTGACCTTGCATGCTTCTGCCAACTACATCTCATTGCAACTCTGCTTTTGTTGCAGTAGAAAAACATCCAAAATACTGAACCAAGTGCTTAACATGATGCATCTGATACTGAATATTTGACTATTGCTAGTCTCTGTGGTGACCCTTTAAAGCCTCTACGATGCTTCTGACTCTGCATTGTGCCAATTGCACTGTTGTCAACTCTGCTCTGCGTTTATTAGTCTCTGGTGCTCTCTAGCCACTACACTGTCACTCTGACACTCCTCTGTACCAACTGACACTGGTCCATCCTGCTACTACTGATATGGGATCTCGTAGCAAGGTATTGATCCAAGAGGTGGACTCCTCAAGAATCCTGCCCATCTGCAACTCTTTTGAACTACAGTTCTAGATCACCCCAATTCTCCCCTGGAGATATGTGGGAAATCATTGCAAACTCCTCCTCCTCGATCCTAGCAGTTGTAGCCTGCGGATCATGCTTCTCATCCTTGTCCTTCTTCTTGAGAGGACATTGCATAGCGTAGTAACCAAGCTCACCACACCGGAAACCCTTGATCTTTGAGACATCCTTCTTCTACCTTCGCTGCTCATGCTACCCCTTTGATGCAAGGGTTGCATTATCCTCCTCCTACTTGGGCTTCATCCCACTGTTGTTGTTGCCATCAAGCTTGCACTTGACTAAGTCTTGCCTCATCTCTTACTACTGAAGAGAAACCCACACTCCTTCCTAATCCGAAAACTTATATTTACCCAGGATACACTGGAAAAAGACATTCTATTTTTTTAAGACTAAATTCAAGGCTAATCTAACCATATATGTGGCCTCAGGTGTTGACCCTACAACTGCCAGTTGATATCAAACATACTGAAGCTTCAATAGGAATAGAACTATGCATTCTCCCTTTTTCATCCTCATAGATCTCATCTTCTCCTCCAAGAACATCTTCCATTTCTGGGAAGACCCTTGGTACAACGTATCCAATGTGTCCCACATCTCCTTGGTAGTCCCTTTGCCAAAAATGCATGAGACAATGTGATCCCTCACCTTGTCGAGGATCAACCTCTTGGATTTTTCCATATCTTTCTCGTAGGCCTTCAATGGATTCAGATTTGCGAGGACAACTACCACACTATCGATGAAGGTTTTGAGATAATGCTCATCTAGAAGAAAGGATATCCTTGCCTTCTAGATCACATAGTTGGAGGAACCCTCCAACAGATCCCGATCTCTTAACCCGGTTGCTTCCATATCATGCAAAAAAATTTCAAATGATTCCTCTAACCCTCTACACTACCAGCTCTACGCACTCCTTTATGGAGTAAGCAAAATAAATCTTGGTTTCTGTTGCTTCTGCATGGGAAATCAAAATTTCTCAGGCAAGAAATTCGCTAAGGTCATAATTCCCTTAGTGTGCTCCTTCTTCCTTCTTCAGACACTTTTATACACCATCAAATGCTGCAACAAAAAATGTGTCCCTCTTGAAGACTGCTTTGCACTGCTCCCTCTATCACTCGCAAATTTTGATCTAGAAATATTTCTCTTTGTCGAATCATTCAGAGAAATATTTTCCATGAAAATCTTTCCCTCTGGACTGAACTGTACAATCCCTCTGGGGGATTCGATCTGTTGCCTATGCAGCTCTTCGATCTCCCTATTTTTTTCAACGTTGGGGTCTTCGACTCTGCTCTCTTACTTCACCTGCGCTATGATACCATGTGAAAATTCGATATACCGAATCCATAATGCAACAATCTGATATTACTTCTCCTACTTGTTAATTCCATGCAATTTATTTATTGTGTTAAACTATTAATATCAAAGTAAATACAACTACAACCTTCACTAATTAAAATATATGTGGAAACATGAACTGAGAAAGAAGAAATAAACACACATAAAATTGACACCATTGTTTTTGGATTAATGTCCCCAGAAAAACCCAATTCAAGAAAATCGATGCAACAATAGAGGGTTTGTATTATTAATAAGAAGTTATGTATACAATATAGGGTGCCTTACTAGCCATCAAATACAGAGAATTTGACCAGCAGGAAAATCAATGAGAAATATCTCACGCTATCATTGGCGATCCGACACTGATCCAGCTCCGAAATGGCTAGCCCCAATCTGCCTCTGTGTTGTCTTTGCGCAGTCATTGCACAGCTTTTCATCACAACTGATAGGTACTGCGTCACTCCCTCTTACTGATCAACCTGCTGGATGGATGCTCAATCTTTAGGCGCTCCGATCTCACACCTTGACTCCCGACACTAAAATTGATCTAAAACTCAACAAATTTGTGGATCTCTTCACAGGATCAGGGTTTCCTCTACGTGGCTCTGCACTTCCTAGTGTATCTCTTACGTTGTCTCTTATGGATCTCTCTCTGTCTTCTCTGCGTTGTATTTATGACTCAAGAAATCTCCAACTAGAACTGCCTCTATCCCTCATTGCAAGAAATCTCCTCAATTATCTCTTTGACAACTGTGCACTTCTTACTTGAGAAATCAATCTCTTGATCTCACTCGATGTGTTTTCAAAATGCCCATCAAAGTCCTTCTTATAATCTTCTCGTTGAGAAATAAACATCCCATATTAGACTCTAATCAATGGCTCAGATCATATTGACTCGATCTCCGTATTTTTCTAGAATATTCACACACAATTCTATTAATACACTTTAATTATTTTAATTCCCTAATTTTAGACTTAGGCATCCATTAAAAATAATTAACTATTTTAATAAAATCTCCTCCGGGTGGAATTTCCCAAAACTATTTTTGGGTATTCTGGAATACATGTGTCCTAGCGTCCCTGCAAATTTTGAGGCTTACAACACATTCGATGCTACCAGAAATCAACACTCCCTCTTAGCAAGGAATGTGCTCAAGTAATGCAACTAGCTGAAGCATTGCCCTGACTCTGTAACATCTCCTCTATGTTGCTGAATTTTTACATCACTTCCCACCAACTACTGCACAAATGTTGCATCTATGCTACTACTGAACTTGCATGTTGCTGCCAACTGCATCTACACTGCAACTCTCCTGTTGTTGAAGCAGAAAAACATCCAAAATATTGAACCAAGTGTTCAGCATGATGCATCTAATACTGAAGATTTGACTGTTTCTAGTCTTTACGTTGACCCTCTGAAGCCTCTACACTTCTGCTAACTCTGCACTGTTGTCAAATCTGATCTACGGTGGTTAGTCTTTGGTGCTCTCTAACCACTACACTGTCACTCTGGCACTCCTCTACACCAATTGACACTGGTCCATACTGCTACTACTAATATGGGCTCCCGTAGCAAGGTATTGATCCAAGAGGTGAAATCCTCAAGGATCCTGCCCATATGTAGATATTCTGAACTATAGTCTTAGATCACCTCAATTCTCTCCTGGAGATATGTGGGCAATCATTGCAAACTCCTCCTCCTCAATCCTCGCGCCTGTAGTTTGTAGATCATGTTTCTCATCCTTGTACTTCTTCTTGAAAGGACACTGCGTAGCATAGTGACCAAGCTCATCACATCAAAAACACTTGATATTTGAGACATCCTTCTTTCGCCTCCGCTGCTCCTGCTGCCCATTTGATGCAAGGGCTGCATTCTCCTCCTCCTCCTTAAGCTTCGTCCCATTGTTGTTGTTTCCATCAAGCTTGCACTTGATTAAGTCTCGCCTCTTCTCTTCCGGTTGAAGAGTAGCCCACATTCCTTCCCAATTTGTCAACTTCTCTCTCCCCAGAATACTTTGGACAATTACTTTCCATTCTTCTAAGACTGAATTCAGGGCCAGTCTAACCATCTTCGTGGCCTTAGGTGCTAACCCTACAACTTCCAGTTGATCTCGAACATCCTGAAGCTTCGATATGAATAGATCTATGCGCTCTCCCTTTTGCATCCTTGTATATCTCATCTTCTCCCCAAGAACATATTTTGTTGCTCGGAAGACCCATGGTACAGTGTAGCCAATATTGCGTCCCACATCTCTTTGGTAGTCCCTTTGCCATAAATGTGTGAGACAATGTGATTTGTCACTCTATCGAGGATAAACCTTTTGGATTTTTCCATATATTTCTTATAGGCCTTCAATGGATCTAGATTTGTGGGGACAACAACCACACTATCGATAAAGATTTTGAGATCATGCTCATCTAGAATAAAGGAGATCCTTGCCTTACAAATCTCATAGTTGGAGGTACCCTCCAACCAATCCTTATATCTCAACCTGGTTGATACCATCTCACCCAAAAAAATGTCGAATCTTGCCTCTAACCCTCTGCACAACTGGATCTACAGACTCCTTACTGGAGTAAGAAAAATAAATCTCGATTTTTGTTGCTTCTGCGTGGGAAATTATAATTTTTTGGGCAAGAAATTCTTTGAGGTTAGAATTCCCTCAATGTGCTCCTTCTTCCTTCTTCTGACACTTTTCTACACCAACAAATGTTGTAGAAAAAACTGCGTCGCACCTGAATACTGCTCTTCTCTGCTCCCTCTTCCACTGGGAAATTTCAATATGGAAATCTTTCTCTTTGTCAACTCATTCAAAGAGAGATATTCCACGAAAATATTTCCCTCCTAACTAGATTGCACAATACCTATGGGGATTCGATCTAATTCCTACGCAACTCTTCGATCTCCCTCTTCTGTTCAATGTTGGGCTCTCCGAATTTTCTCTCTTGCTTCACCTACGCTTTGACACCATGTGAAAATTTGATAAACCAAATCTCTATTTCAACAATATGATATTACTTATCCTACTTGTTAATTCCATGCAATTTATTTACCGTGATAAACTGTAAATATCAAAGAAAATATAGCAGAAACCTTCACTAATTAAAAATATGCAAAAACAAGAACTGAGAAAGAAGAAATAAACACGCACACAATTGACACTGTTGTTTTTGGACTAATGTCCCTGGAAAACCCAATGCAGGAAAACTGGTGAAGCAGCTGAGGGTTTTTATTATCAAGCAATAGTTTTTAATACAATATAGGATGCCTTAATGGCCATCCAATAAAGCTAATATGACTGGCAGAAAAATCAGTGAGAAATACCTCACACTATCATTGACGATCCGACACTGATCCAACCCCAAAATGGCTAGCCCCATGATGCCTTTTGCTGTCTCTATGCAGTCACTGCGCAACTCTGTGACACAACTAATAGGGAATGCATCACTCTCTCTATTTGATCAATCTGCTGGTTGGATGCTCGATATTCAGTCCCTTTGGTCTCAGACCCTGACTCCCGAAACTGAAATTGATCTAACCCTTACCAAATTTGTGAATCTCTTCACAGGCTCAATGTTACCTCTATGTGGCTCTACGCTTCCCAGCACGGCTCTTACACTTCCTCTTCTGGATCTCTCTCTACCTTCTCTGCGTTGTATTCCCGGCTTAGGAAATCTCCAACCAGAACTATCTATACGCCTCACTGTCAGAAATCTCCTTGATGACCTATTCAGAAACTGCTACACTACTCACTTGAGAAATCGATCTCTTAATCTCACTCGATGTGTTTTCCAAATGCCCATCAAAGTCCTTCTTATAATCTTCTCGTTGAGAAATCAATAGCCTAGATTAGACTCTAATCAATGGCTTAGATCATATTGACTCAATCTCAATCTTTTTCTAGAAGATATACACTTTAATTATTTTAATTCCCTAAGTTTAGACTTAGGCATCCATTAAAAATAATTAATTATTTTAATAAAACCTCCTTCGGGTGGAATTTCCCAAAACGATTCTGGGTATTCTGGAATACATGTGTCCTATCCTCCTTGCAAATTTTGAGGCTAGAGCACATCCGATGCTACTAGAAATCAACACATATTATATATGCAATGCTATGTACATATGGTGTTGCATGTGTGTTGTACATATGGTGTTGTGTGCATGATTGTACATGTGGCATTGTTTGCATGTGGTGTTGTGTACATGTTGTACATGTGGTGTTCTGTGTAGGTGGTGTCATGTACATGTCGTGCATGTGGCGTTGTGTAAATTTGGTGTCGTGTACATGTCGTGAATGTGGTGCTATGTACATGTGGTATTGTGTACACATTGTAAAGGTGGTGTGGTTTACATTTGGCATTTTGTACACATTGTGCACGTGGTTTCATGTACATGTGATGTTGTACACACATTTTGCAAGTAGTGTTGTGTATAGGTGTTACTATGTACATGTTGTACATATGGTACTGGTATACATGTGGTATTGTATGCATGTCGTACATGTTATGTTGCGGCCATGCGATACTATGTATGTGCATGGTGTAGTCGTGGTATCGTGACATGTGTATTTGTTGTGTTGTACTATGTATATGTATATGTATATGTGTTGTGTTGTATTGTACATCAGGTGTAGGTGTATGTGTTGTATGTTGGTGTAGGCGTATGTATTATGTTGTATTGTACACCAAGTGTATGTGTATGTATTATGTTGTATTGTACACCAAGTGTAGGTGTATGTATTATGTTGTATTGTACACCAAGTGTAGGTGTATGTGTCGTATATCGGTGTGGGTGTGTGTATTGTATGGTGTCATATGTCATATGTGGGTGTGTGTATCATGATGTGATTAGAAACTGAATTGGGGGCAAAAATTTGCAAAAGATTCAAAGTGCTTAGAATCGTTCAGAACCTAAACGATTGGATAGGTCTTGTCTCCCTGATTCCGTCGTACTTCGTTTCATCGAAAAACAGCTAGAGCCTATTTTCCGCTTTGCCACACAAGCGAATTTAAAAAAAAAAAAGTCTAACATGGTCAAAGAGGTCAAATTTTTGGTCAAAAGTTGGTTTTCCTTCTACTAATGGTGTGCTAACACTTTTCAGCTTGTGGTTGGCCCAAAGGTTTGGGCTACATGCCAATTGTTGGTTGGGTGTTGGACGGACCAATGATGTGCTGACATGTGGCTATCCCGGAGGCTTCCACGTGCCCCTCAAAGGATGATATATGGCTAAGTTGGTTGGTCGAATTTCATATTAGTTGTGGAGAATTTTTTTTATATGGTGGATGTGCAGAGGTCGGGCTCGACCCCACAACCTCCCCCGCACAAACGCAACGACCTACCAACTATGCCGCATGGTAGTTTTTAATTATTATGGGTCGTGATTTATATTTGTTTTCAAAACAATGTTGTGGAGGGGGAAAAGAGGGCTAGCCCTATCACACATGACCACACACCATGACCATGGTAGAGGCTCCAAACTTAAGCATGCCATTAGCCACTAAACCGGGTTTAATTAACCCATAACCATGTTTTAAAATGCGCTTATCCATAATGGTGGAATTAGCGCCTAACCACCATCTAAAATACGCTTATTGCTAATTAATCTAAGCTTATCATATGTGATTAGTGTGGTGGATTCCGCCATTGTCGGCGGAACTCCACATTTGGTGGCGTTAACTAGAGTTCTCTCTAGTTTTGGAGGGGTTTCCTAGGCCAAAAATGGATTAGGCCATAACTAGAGCAATATTCAATCAAATTAGGCTCAGAAAGAGTCTATCCTAGATGATTTGGATGCTTTGAGAAGTTTGGTGTAGGTTTTAGAGGCATAAGAGCACTTTTGGAAATTATTTTTCCAGCTTTAAGATTCAAGATTCCAGGGCCACCAGGAGAGGAGGCCATGTCTGCTTCACTTAAAAAACATTTGGAGAGCCAAAAGAGGCTACTTCGGGGTTTTTGGGTCTTCTGAATCCATTGGAGCGGGTTGGGAATCCATTGGAACACTGTAGGTGCATGTAGTTAGAGTATTTACCATTAATCCAAAGATGGCCAAGCCATTGAAGTAGGTCCAAGGAGATGTAGCCCAGGAGGGGTGAGCTCCTTTACTCTGTGTAATGTGTTTGTTGTGTATTATACTCTCTACAATTTACTTGTTGTATATGTGTTTTAAAGCTAATTTACCTTATGAATTTCTCATAAAATACACATAAATTTAACACATAAACCCTCTCATGAAATTGCTATTTGAGATGATCCTTAAGCACACTTTTATTTATAGTGATGAGGAAGTTAGCACAATGAAACTAGTTTTTTCATATTCAGATCATGTTGTACACTATGTCTATGTGTATGTGGTTGAAGACAAGGCACCAGGTGTTTTTCAGGTATGGAAACTGATCCGATGTGTGTACAAAAGAACAAAGGCATAAGTAAGGACCGATGAAGGATAAGTGCCTATATTTTATTTCAGTTTTATTATGCATGTGATCTACGGTTCTGACTTATGATGGTTACATGTGATTTATGATTATGGTTTATGATGATTACATGTGATTCGTTATTTTGTCCTATGATGGTTGTGTTTTGAGCTAAACAGATGTGATATGTTTATACATGATGTTTGATCAAACAAATAGTTTGACTTGTTGTGACAGGAAGTAAACAATATTGCAAGTGTACCTTATTGACGAGCTACCAATGAGGTATGATTTGAAGTTATTTCAAAAAAATTTAAGCTAAGGAAATTATGTGCTTGTAACAGGAAAAAATTTAAAGCCCAATTTGAGATGGTTGAAACTCACTGCAAGAAATAGCAACATCAACAAAAGGAATTGAAATATGCAGTAGTATGCTGGTAAATAACTTCATGAGCTAGGGCATTGTGGCACACTGGTCCCCAATAGTTTCCATTGATTTCCATGAACATGCTATGACCAGTATGATGGTTTTGAGGCAAATATATGCCTTTGTTTTTGTAACTTCCGATGCAAGGAAGCCTTTTTGTTGGCTTGAGGGGTCCTGATCGAGGTTCGAAGTTGAGGTTAACCAAAAAAAACCTCTTACTAATGGTCCTTTCAACAGTGACCTGCTGGCGCAAGTCAAAGTCTCACACGAAGCAGTATGGGGGGAGAGAGAATTGAATGTTGTGGGTTCCTTTAGACCTAAAAGAATCATGAACAGACCTACGCAACATAACCCTAACCAGGAAACCCTTAACAGACAGATTTAGGTCAATTATGTAGAATATCTTGCGCGCATATTAAGGCAGAGTCCTCAATCTATGAAATAATCCTTAACAGACAATATTAGAGTTCAATAGTACTAGATACCTACAATAACCATTCATCTAAATCAATTAGCAGTTGCACAATCGACCTTAAACACAGATAACAAAATAATAAAAAATAATATGCAGAAACAATCATACAATAAGTCACAGATGCATTTGAAGCTCAAATATCATTCCAACCAACTTATTTATTCATTCAAAAGTTAGATATTCCTTACAAAACCTTTAGTTTACCTGCGCACAGAGCCAGTGAGGTCCGCACACAGCAAGACTAAGGTCTCAGCGCACACAGCCATCGGGAGCCTTCTAACCCAGACAATTTGCATAAAAATCTAAAACACTCATCATATCTATCTCATTGAATCGATTTAGACTCCTATTTATACTTTTAGCCTACGCTCATCTAAGGTACACAAACCATTGTTTTGTGGCCCCTAGTTCTACCCTTTTTACCCATTACAACTTATGAGGGGCTTTGACCCACCCTAAAGCCCCTTGACTTGTGTTGCGTATGACTAAACTATACCAAAATATATAACAAAATTGCATCAAAATTTGGTCCTAGGGAACCCGCTCCAACACTTTCCAAGGGATGGATTGCCCGGGATAGGGGATGCCATGGAACTTGGAAGGTGAGTGATTGCATGAAAGGGGATTACTGGATTTCCCAAGTGACTAAGTATCAGAGAAGGGAAGGTCAAGGATGGATTTGTTTTGGTCATTAGCTTTGCCAAATGAAATCAAATGCACATTAGGAGTGTACCATGGAACAATGAGTTGTTAATTGTTCACTAAGGGTGCAGTAGCACAAGATTGTAGCATTGTACATTGGATGTAGACTTTGACTATGACACTGGATTCTGGACTTCCTGGGAAGGAAATGAATCCTAGAACTAATTTGAGGGTGGAGGTATGAGCCTCTGGATTCCCTTGTTGCGGATGAAAGCATCATATCCTTTTATTTGTTGGTTGAGAAAATGTGCATATGTGTATATTATTGTAAATACTGTAATGAGTTGTGTTATAAAGCTCCAGTACACGGTATGATTGTCATGATGTTTTTTTTTCTTTTGAGTAGGTTATTCATTGTAAATACTGCAATGAGATGTGTTATAAAGCTCCATGTGCAGTATGTTTTATTTTCATCCATTTGTTGGTTTGTAGGTGTCATTGAACGCTGAGGATGGTGTTCCCCCAAGGGGGAGGGTTCTGCAACAACAACCCTAGTGAAAATTTCATGTAATAAAAGTTAAAAATAATAACCACGGTTGATGGGACACTTATTCCAAGTTGAATGTTGGGAAAAACATCCTAGTGTGTGTTCATTTGGTTTAATATGGCTAAGGAAATTGGAAAAGGCAAAGGCAAAGGTTTTGGAAAGGAAAAATGGAATATTTGGCACAATTGTTTATGAAAATAATGGAAATTAGGAGAAAAGGAAGATGAAAGGTCACAGGTTGCATGTGAGGAGGAAAATGAAGGAAAATAATGGAAAATGAAGAAAATAGAGGCCTCTTCTATAAAAAGGCTTATGAGTATCAATTGGTACCTTTTGTGAGGTCATTTTGGGAGCTCTCTAATTATTCTCTCTCTCTCTCTCACTCTTGGACACATAATTTCTTGGAACACTTTGGCATTGGACCAAGCAAGGAGGATTAGGAATCAATCAACTACAACAGGATTGTTTGCAGGTGTTGATTTTCACGTGTGTTTTCCTTGCTAGATCTGGAATTCATGGTATTGCATGTGGTTTTTTTTCTATCTTGGCATAGGTTTGTCCAGGTGTGACAATGTTTTCATCCTAGCCTTGCCATTTCCAGATAACCATGGTGTTGTGGAGTTATCATGTTTTGGTTTAGCTAGATTACTGGATGGATTTGAAGCTGAGTGGGGTGGATCTTTGAATTTATATAACACATGGCCTAATAACCCTTGAACCATATTGTGGGTTGTAGTAAAGAAGAATAGTGTTTTGCCTCGATAGGCCTAGGAATCCTCGACCAGTGAATGGCGGGATATACGGTAAACCCTAGAGGTATTTTTCTCTCCATAAAGCCCGGGAATCCCAGGTTTGGGATATACAGTAAATCTTGGAGAGTATGTCTCAGTTTAGGGCATGACCCCCGATTCAGATTATTGTTTGCGGTAAAGCCTGAGAGACTAGGATACAAGAAAATTCCTCATGGTTTAGGCGGAGAGAATCTGGTGATATACATGCTTGTGTTAACCTAGTGATCAGGTTTAGATCACAATAAAGATGGTTATGACATGTTTATTGTATTGTCCTAGTGATCCAAGATGGATCACGATAAATCCTGATTTCTATTGATAAGGTGAGGTGGTTTAGCCTCGGGATTCCTTGGTTGGTTCTTTCGGTTTGAGTCCCACATTCATGCTTGGAATATGGCACGTGGTTGATTGGATGAAGAGAGATTTGGCTCAACCAATCTATGGCTGGGTGGAAACTGGAAGTCCCATCTCCTGTTGGTTTTTACATTTAGTAATGAAGATCTCATTCCCTTGGTATTTGATATGAAAATTTACTAGTTATTATGTGGATTCTATTGTTGTTGTATGGATCTATCCATGTTTTTACTTGTAAATGAATGCACAATGTATCTATGGTAAAATATATTGTATTGTATCTAATGATGTAAGGGAGAAATTCTTCTTAGTGATTCTCAGATAAGTATGATAACCCTATGCTCAAATCTGCTGTTTACACATGTAGATTCAATGTTTGTGACATGTTTGACAAAATGCTTAAAATGGATATGAGGGGTCCAGATGAGTTCTTGTTGATATGATTACTCCTGTAGCATTGTCCTATTTTTATTTATCATCCCTTAAGTTTTCATGAAGTTCTGGGCAGTGGCCTGGCTCTGGGCCTTAAAAGGTGGCTCAAATCCTAGAGTAGCAGGCACAAAACTAAGGTTTTGGGGCCCTAGACGCAGGCATGCAATGTTATGCCTGGGAATATAGCATTCTGGCTGCACACATGCAGTGCTATGCCTGCGAATATGGCTCAAAGAGGCCAAAATTCTAGTGCGACCCAAGGGTAAGAGGCCTGGAAGGTTGGGTTAGCTCTTGGGGGTGTCATTGATGATGTACAAGGTTTGTATGTTGTGTTTCTGTTGGTTCCACTTCCTTAAGGTCACCTAGGAGGTTGAATCTCATTATAGTAGGCTCTTGTCACATGTTTACCCTGGTTGGACGATTACTTGGGTAGATGTGGGAAGAGGGTGTTACATTGGGCTCAAGTTATTAGCAATTCTACTAATAGGGAAGGAGAAGCAAAAATTCTGGTTGGCAGCATGAAAGATAGAGAAAACAAGGAAAGGAAATATAGAGCCAATAACATAATTATTAAAGGGGTGAAATAATATGGGGAAAATGAATGTACTAATCACCTTGCAAGGGAATTCTTGAAAGATGAGTTGTTATGGAAAGGAAAAATATGCCAAGCATGGAGGGTAGGTAAGTTTGAGATCCAGGCCCACAAAATTCATCATGCCTAGCTTGCGTGATAAATATATCATTCTAAGAAAGAATCAATTCTTGAGTGGTTCTCACTTTTTTATATAAGAAGATTTAACTGTTAGACAACAAGAAGAAAGGAGAGAGGAAATGTCAAAGGTTCGAGCAAGAAGAGATGAGGGCAAGAGAGAATGAATTTATAAAGGTAAAGTTGTGATAGCCCGATTTGGACCTCCTTCTAAAAGAGGGTAGCAAGATGATAATAAAGACGAGGTAACAAACTCTATAGCAAGAAATCATGAAGTAGGGACAAAGACTCAACTATGAGTCTTGCATGTCAAAACATATAGAAATCAAGTCACATCCAGGTTTCCTTAAGATTATTTTGTTGGAACTGCAAAGGTTACCCATGGAGACGAGGACCTGGGTTAGGGCCTATTGCGCAATATAGAGACATAATTTTCCTCATAGAAACACATGAGCATGAAGGGTGCAAGACACCTTTGTTTGAAGGGTACTAGAAGATGGAACTGTGGAAAAATGCACTAGGGAATGGAAAAGGACACGAGGGTATCATGGTATAGTGAGAGAAAAATATGGTCATTTCATTCAACTAGAAAAATAATACTCAACTAAAAAAATTGTTTGGTTTAAAATATCAGAAAATGGAAATCACATCAGGATTGTAGCATGCTATTTTGCACCGCAAGTTTCAAAAATATACAAAAGTAGAGGGCCTTACCACAAATAAATTCATTATATGGAAAATAAAAAAGTAATAATCTATAAATTAGTGTAAAACATCACATCTTTAAGTTACTAAATATTTTGAGTAATCTTTATGCTAACCCTATGTTTTAGAGTTCAAAGTTGTAGATAAATTCAATTTTCAACTAATATAGGTTCATTGGATCACATTCTAGATTTGGGTAATGAAGCTCTTTTCATATAATAAATCTCCATTAACCTAGGAATTTAGTGAACAAAGCTTCCGAGTATTTATTGAATGTTAAAGCAAGGCATATGAACAAAGGTTGTGTTTGAGAAACTCCCCATCAATTTATTAAAGTTTTAGCATGACTTTGGTTATGATTAAAATGGGATTTGATCTCTAGTTTTTAGATACCCAAAGAGAATCAAGATCAAATCACATGTGAGTTGGCCCTGGAACACTTCAAGTTTATGTTAATTTTTTTCCAAATTATAGTGCATCAAAACAATGATGTGAATGAACCTTCATGCTCAGTGCAATATGTTCCTATGTAACCAACACTAATTTTTCAAATTCTTGGTTTATGAATATGGGTATGATTAGAGTGGGATTTAATCTCTCATGCTAACAACCTAAAAATCACCAAGATTAATTCACTTGTGATTATTTGTTAGATAGATTTTAGTCCATGCTGAAATTTTTCCATATTCTAATGCACAAAAATGATAATGTGAATGAATCTTTGAGGTTATTGCACTAAGGCTTTATGTAACTAATGCTATTTTCTCATTCATAGAGACTAGTGTTATTTTCTCATTGCATTTGTTCCATTATGGTCTGATTAGTTCTTAAAACCCCAAATTAAAAATTAGAAATATAACTAATTAAATATACAATATGTTGATGGTTAACGTATAAGAAATAATTCAAGGACAATGGAAAACCCAAAAACATTAAATAATAAAATTTATAAGTAAAATGGGACAACTCCAAAGAAACAAGTCCCTACCTTTGTTTTCAATTTGAAAAATTTATTCTAATAATACACTGACAACATATGCTTAGTGGATCTCTACCTATCATTGAATCAACTAAGGTTGGAGGATTTGCAATTGGAGGACATGTTAAAATATCTATAACAATATATTGACTAGTAGTAAAAGGTTTAAGGATATTTAGAATGTCTTTTTATTTATCCATGGTTATGGAAAAACTAGATTTGTAATTTCAATATTGTGCATTGTTCACTTTTCTTGGTTCTCACAAACCGTGTTTCCCCCATATTTATTGCTCACCTTTGGATAGATATAGATAATGAAGCCTAAAGTTCTTCACTCATGCAACAATAGCTTGGAAATATTTCCTATGTACACATCAATGTGGATTCACCAACTACTTTATGATAACTAGCCCCCATTTTCTATCTAATAAAGTAAGAGGGAAAAATCAGTCATGAAGTCGATCCAAGGGGGCTCTACCTTCCATAATTTAACCAATTGGAAGTAAACTAAGAAAGATCTAAATGAAAGAATCATCCATATTAAGAGCATTACTTTTCTCTTCACTAGGATTTGCTTCATTTCATAGAGAAGAAGCAAAAGTGAGAGATACTCTAGCTAACTAATCTAAATGGGAAAATTAGTGTTTGTTGTGGTAAATTCAAATTCATAATATGAACAAAAAATTGAACAGGAGCATCTAACAGACATGAACATCACCATAAACAGTAACACAACATCACATGATGAAGGAGTTCACCCTGCCTGGGCTACGTCTCCTTGGTCCAGCTTCCAATGGCTTGGCCCTCTTATATTATGCTCAAAAGTGTGATAACATATGTTTACAATGATCAAACAACTCTTAAAATTGTTCCCATGGATCCATAATTCGCAAAAATTCCCGTGTAGCCTCTTTCTGCAACGAATTTGGTCAAAAACTGAGTAAGTTATGACTTCCCCAAGTTTTGGCACTAACCGCTCCACAATTTCCACCAAATCCGGCACCGAACCTACAATTTTTCCCCAAAATCCGTTAACCGGGCACCAAATTTCCCATTTGAATGCTTAAATGCCTAATGATGTCTTAAAACTAGATTAACGACCATAATCATCATGGTTAATTACAATGTTATTTTAATTAAAAATTCACCAGAGGGTTAGCTAATCGTCGGCAGTTAGCACTGATGAGGTCACATTGGAGGCGGTGACGGTGGCAGTTACTCATGGCAGCTAGCCAAACCGGAATTTTGGGTGACGGTCTTGGAGTTTGGGTCACATTGGCAGATAGGATGGGTGATTAGGCAAGGCGGTCCTGGTGCTTTGATGGTTATAGTGGCGGTCTCGACATCAGTCACATGTTTATGGCGACGAGTTAACATTTAAAATTTAGTATCTTGGGGGGGGGCGTAGGGCTAGCCTCCCACCTATGGTCCCGCCCCAGGTGCGGTGACTAGGTCTGGGGCTAAACCTCGCCCCCCACCCCCCACCCCCAAATGCAAAAACCTTACAACTTAAATATATGTCGCCACCCATACTTGTTAAGTACTAATGTGATGGCGCGATGACAAAGGCTTGTGTTGGGTGCTTGGAGGTCACGTGTTTGACCCCTGCCCACTCCTCTTGGACCTTGACACAATTTTGATGGGCCTTGAGCTGCCATGTTGCGGCCTCTGGTCATGCCATGTGGTAGCCTGTGATTGGCTATTGAATAACCAATCAAAAATTCGCCAGTTCAACCAAATGAAAACGTGCCACTTGGCACTATATAATTTGCTAGGAATTTTCCCTTTGACCGATCAACCAACCACATGGGCATGCCCAGTCAGTAGTACAGACTGCTGACTAAACTGTCGCTATATTTTTTTTCCAAAAATTTGCATGTTTGAAAAAGTGGAAAGAATGCATTTCTGGAAGCATATGGTGTCAATTTTCTGTGAAATGAGTTGCACCAAAATCAGAATGACGAGATCTACATGGTCATTTAGGTTCCACACCATTCTGACAACTTCCATTTTTGAGCACCTAATCACTCCTCCCCACTATAAGCTTTTGGAATCAAAAATATTTTTCATTACTGAACATGTGGATGAGGGTACAACCCCCTCGCCCTTCTAGTCTCAATCCACTAGAATTTTCTTGAATTCAACAAATTGAGCTTTTCCTGAAAATGATATTTTTCTTTGATTCTGGAGACCCTCTCTTGCTGTTGTAGATACCATCTTGATGCAATTTCCCAGAATTTGTAGAACAACAAAATATCCTTGAAGAAACAAACATGTTCCTTCCTTTGTACTCAATCAAAGGCAACTTGAATAACTTGAAAACTTTCTCACCTCGAACACTATCGACATGGCGATTTTTAGCTTGTCTTGCCTTGTACTTGCGTTAAGTTTTGACCAAGTGTTTTCTCCCTTTCCATGTACCATTTTGATACCATTTTTTCATCTTTCTTTGGCACTTTTTCTTTGATTTTTACACCATTCAACACCGACATATTGTTCCCATCACTGTTCAACAATGATGTGGACTGATGCAAATCTTTCACATCTTGTTTACCTCTTTTCAAAGGCAACATGCTAGAGACCTGAAACATCTTATTACAATAATTATCAACTTCAATGAAATCATCTTGTTCATTTGACGCATATTCTTCAAAGGTCTCATTCAAAACATCATTATGTTTGAACATTAAAAGAGAAAAATTGACTTGCACTCACTATTCTCTTCATTTTCCCTGCATGCTTAAGAAACAAACTCATCTTCTTCTTATGCGCTTGAACTATGTACTCAATTCCATTCTTGAACAAGTGGTACTTATTCTCATGGTGATGAAATAATTCCCTCCTATCATAAAGATAAGGACTTCCCAAAACAATACCTGAAATCTCAAGCGGTACTACATCAAGTTCAACTTCGTTAAGAAAGATTGAATTGATTGCAAACCATATGATGCACTTCCTTGTTACCTACAAGTTTGCAGTCTTGCATATCTAGCCTAAAGGATAAGGTCTTGGATGTGCAATAGTTTCTATATTTAACCTCTTAACTAAGTTTTTAGAAATCAAATTGGCTTGAGAACCATTATCAAATAGTGTTTCTATTTTGGTATGCTTTGAAACAACTCTAATATGAAAGAGTTCAATTCTTGTATCATCATATTGAGTTACATTAGAACAACTTGAACAAATAGTGCTTGCTATGTTCTTAATTTTTAAACCCATTACCGTAATATTGGTTTCATCTCTTGAATCTGAACCTAGGTCATGTTCAATGATTGCAATTGTTTTCTCCTTCTCTTTGGTTTTAAGTTTGTTGGGCTTCAACTCTGGATGGAGTTTCTAATAATGGTCTTCATCATGGCCATTTTTCAAACAATGTTTGCATGTGATTTTATCTTTCTCTAATTTAATAGAACCATTTTTCTTTCCTTTTCCCTTACACTCACCCTTCCTTTTACTTCGTACTTAAGGGAACTATCACTTTTCTCATCTGCACTATGTTTCCCTCTTGCTTCTAGATGTGTGGCTTGAACACAAACCTCATCTAAGTTTGTGAGATTGAACATGAGAATAGTATGTCTAAGATAGCTATGAAAACCCCCAATATACTTTAACAAAGTGTCTTGAGAAGATAAATTGACACCCAAAACTAGTGCTCTTCTCCTAAACTCTTGAGTATAATTTTGAACACTTTGTCCCTTTAGTTGTCTAAAATTCTTCCAGTCCATAATAGCTTTCTATATATAAGCTCTAGGGTAGAATTTTCTTTTAATTGTAGTAATAAAATCATACCAAGAGATTGAAATCTTACCATGGTTTTTCATCTCTTCTTGTGTCTTGGCTTCCCACCATACTAGTGTTGCACCCTCCAGTCTCAAGGAAGCTAGATGAATATTTGTGTCATCATCTTGAAGGTTTTGAATCCTGCAGTAGACCTCCAACTAACGAGCCCAATTTTCAAGCTTCTCTGCATTCACTTGACCATTATACATAGACAACTCAAATTTAATATCAAGTTTTAAGCAGCGTGATTTACCAATTCCTTTTGAGGTATGTTGATGAGTATGAGTAAGGGTTGTAGTAGTGGAAGAGGATGAAGATGAAGGTGAATATGGTGGTGAGGATGATGGTGGAGTAGATGGTGGCTTATCACCATTTCCATTACCTCCTCCTCCTGGAGAACCCTCTCCTCTTGGAGGCCTCAAGATTTCACCCTGCAACCTTGTATTCCTCTCTTCATAGAAGACTTTCAGCATCTACGTCATGTCAAAGAAAGCCTTCCTAAAAGCCTTCTCATCATCTGTCATGTTATCATTTCCTCCTTCGTGAGAAATGCTTATTGAAGCCTCAGGTACAACAAGAGGTGAATATTGTGGCAACTATTCCCTCTTTCTCCTTGCTCCAACTTGAGAACCTGCACCCACAAGCTTGCCTTCTCCTCTCTTGAGCTTCAACCTTGTAAGAATTTAAACACTTGCAAAACAATTAAATCCTCCTTGCACAAGTAAACCTAGTGCTTTGATACCAACTTTATTTGAATGGGAAAATTAATGATTGTTGTGCTAAATTCCAATTTAGAATATAAATAAAACACTGAACAACAACATCTAATAGACATGAACATCACCATAAACAGTAACAAAACAACACATGATGAAGGAGTTCACCCCGCCTGGGCTATGTCTCCTTGGTCCAGCTTGCAACGGCTTGGCCCTCTTCTATTATGCTCAAAATTTTGATTAGATATGTTTACAATGCTCAAACAACTCTGAAACTTGTTCCCATGGCTCTAGAATGCCCACAAATTCCTGTGTAGGCTCTTTCTACAATGAATTTAGTAAAAAACTAAGTAAGTTATGACTTCCCCAAGTTTTGGCACTAATCGCTCCACAATTTCCACCAAATCTGGCACCGAACCTACAATTTCCCCCCCAAGTATGCTAATTGAGTGCCAAATTGCCCAATTTTCGGGTGAAATTGTCAGAGCGCTTAAATTCCTAATGACGCCTTAAACCTAAATTAACAACCATAATCATCGTGGTTAATTAAAATCTTCTTCTTCTTCTTTTTTTTTTTTTTTTTTTTTTTTTAAAATTTTTATTTTAATTAAAAATTCATTGGACAGTTAGCTAACCGCCAATGGTTAGCGCTGATGATGTCACATTGGAGGCGATGATGGTGGCGGTTACTCCTAGTAGCTAGCCAAACCGATAGTCCAGGCGACATTCTCAGAGTTTGGTCACATTGGCGGATAGGATGGGCAGTCAAGCAGGGCGACTTTGGTGCTTCAACGGTTACAGTGGAAGTCTCGACATAGGTCACATGTTTGCGGCGATGGGTTAACATTTAATGGTTAGTGTCGTTGGGGGGGGGGGGGGGGGCGGGGGGCACGGGGCTAGCTCCCCACGGTAGCACGACGTGGTGACCAAGGGCCGGGGCTGGAAGAGCCAGACCCCCATCATGCGCAAAGCCTTGCTTAAATATGTGCCTACCCATACCTGTAAGTACTGCCCAATTTGGTGGTGATGACACAGAGCTTGTGTTGGATGCTTGGAGATGCCAAGTTCGACCCATCCCTTAACTCAGACCTTTGAACCAATTTTGGTATTTCTAAATTTCTGCATTAGCGACCCTTGGCCATGCAATTTGGCAGCCTGTGATTGGCCGACTAATAACAATGAAAAATTCACCACTTCAACCAAATGAAAATGTGCCACTTGGCACTATATCATTCACTAGGAATATTCCCTTTGACCGAGCAACCTGCCACATGGGCATGCCTAGTAAGCAGTATGGACTGCTGACTTGACTGTCCCTGTACTTTTCTTTCCAAAAATTTGTCTGTTTTACAATTTGGATAGAACGCGTTTCTGGGAGCATACAGTGTCTTTTTTCTGTGAAATGAGTTGTGCCAGATTCAAAAGGAGGAGATCTACGCCACTGTTCAGGTTCTACACTATTCCGACAATTTTCATTTTTGAGCATAATTTTGAGCACCTGATCAGTAACTCTCTCCCTAAGAGTGGCCTTAATAAACTCAAGGAGATTAGTAGTAATAATTCATTTGAGCATAGAATTTGTGTTAAAGGTGAGAATTTCCCAATGTTTCAAACCAAAAATCAGGTACATATTTAGGAGAACTAGAACAACTCAAAATCTCTTCTATTATGGTTTCTATGAAATATTAATTATTCTAAGATTAACCATAAGATGATTAGACACAAGATAAGGTCGACTTTGGTTCCATTATATGAAAAAAAAATCATGGGAAGATACATACTTTTCTTATATGTGCTCACCATAAAGAAACAATATGGATCCTTAACACACCAAATATATAGAAGAATAATCGTAGTGATGAATTCCTAGACACCAAATCTCATCATTTCCCAACACAAAAAAATAGTGTAGTATATACATTAGCAATTTGTGCCATGAGAGTTTTAGACAAAGCCCAAATAGAGAAAAATATTAACCACTTTAAGAATGTCCCTGAAAATAATGGCTATAACATAAAGATAATCGATGAAACCATCTATAAAGCATGAAGAGGTAGAGACATAGACCAAAACACTAGAGAGGATAATTCAAGACCTACTCTAGTATACATTTGAGGTAGTAGATACAAGATAAACAAACACCTTGTGAGGACAAGCATCATTATATTTCTCTCCTCCAAACTCTCTTAGACACATGTTAGACTATGTAAATGATCTAGTCAAGCAAAAACTCCATGAAGGGCTATATGCAATTCCATGTTCCTGTAGAAAGGTGTACATCAATGAAATTAGTCACTCTATCAAAACTAAGTTGAAAGATCATGGTGTAGACATACACCATCGAAGGATCCAAAAACAGTTGTTGTCAAACATTTGCACACCTCCAATCACCACATATGCTTCGAGGAGTCAAAAGTGTTAGAAAGAATCATGTTCTATTACAAAATAAAAATAGGAGAGGCTATAAAAATTGAAAATTTTGTTGACAACATTAATCATGATGTTGGTTTAAAGTTGAAGGAAGATTGGAAGCCAATTATAAAAAATCTTAAAAATGTAACCTCCTATGGAAATTTTTTCATATAATGGAGCCAAACCAGACCTTATCATGTGATTAATCATCTCATGATTGAAATTTAAAGTATTAGTATCTTAGAGAAACCATAGTTGGAGAGATTTTAGTTCTCCTGAAGATGGATCAGCTTTACAATTCGAAATTTTGAGAGATTCTCACCTCTAACATAGGTCCTCCAATAAAAAATATTGCATTTACATATATGTAAAGCATGAACAATGAGAAAGAACTAATTCCCCAATGACAACCCCCTCTACTTTGCGATGATTTATTTGTATGACAAGTTGATGCTATTTGTATTTGATACCAACTCTATAACTTGACTATTTGTCCAAATATACAACTACGAAGTTAAACCAACATGAAATTTATATTAACTCACTTTATTTTACTATCTCGGCTACTTCTGAAAATATAAAGTAAAGTCCTTGTCTAATCCTAACTATTTGAACAAGAATAAACAATAAATCCACTAATAATCGTAAAGAAAGAAACACCATAAAAAACACCACCAATTAATCCCAAGCCAACTCTAAAGTGTTTCATTAGTACATATGACCTTAAATAGACAATGAACTAAAAATTATAACTTTATTGTTCATTTAACTCACCTTTTCCTTCCTTTCCCTAGTGATAAGGCTAAAAGGAAAAATGGGTCTCATTTTATTACATGTGATACATATATAAATATATAAAAGAAAATGCCATTGTAGTGGCTATGTCCTTGCTGAGAAGCTCTTACAATTGTGCAACTCAATGTTTGTTTTCCATATAACCTCAATAGTTGCCCATTGGCATGATGAAGTCAGGTTTTTGTTTTGTTTTTTACTAGAGGAATTGGCAATTGGGATGGTTTCATGCTCATGTGACAAAAGGTGGTTTTTATCCACTACCACTATAACATTTGGTGCCTACACTGATGCCCCTTCCACATAAATAGGTAAATTAGGGGGAAAAGTGGTTTTGTTTCATACTCAAGTATCACGAGGTCAATTCTAACCACTAACACTATCAACTTTAGGTGCCTACATATGCCCCTTCCCTAGACAAGGGTAAATCAAGGGGATTTGAACCTTGAATATTTCGATACATGACACTTCAATGTCATGGTGATTTCCAATTTAGATGCCCCCCTGGGTTGGGTCTCTTTTATGTTAACCCTTGTTGTTATCTTGGAAATTTCAAGTACCAACTTTGAGCTTACCATCCTTCTTCTGTTGTTTCCTCTTCTACCAAATATGAAAAATCTTCTTAAGGAGAAGTAACTTAATCAGAGGTCTAGAATGACCACCTATAAGTTGCAACAAAGTGGACCAAGCTGCATAATTAGTTGTTCAGGAAGATATAAGATTATTTTCTTAGGCATATGTAGATGCCACCTCATCCATTGCAACTATTACAAAGGTCAAGGACGGTTTTAGTGATATATTTGGACTACCAATTAATGATTATAGTTTAAATTCGAACTAGATTCCTAACAATGTTATCCATGGAAGATGCAACAACAATTATACCAACAAAATCTTATAATTCTTGTGGAAAATCATGCCTTTGAGTAAGTGAAATTTTTGTATGTACATGAAAACAATGGGGTAAAGGAATTAGGGCACCATCATGACCATATGTTGAGATAGTTGTTCATGACCAATATCCCATCTTCATTAGGTAAGGTATATGGCAAAAACCATCTTGGTGCCTATAACTGGCAACTCACTGCATATTTTAGAGGCTTGCTTGATACATCTAGAAACATAATAGGTTCTCGGAATGGTGGATGATTTCATGATTTGTTAAGTTATGTTTCTTGCACAAACTATTTGATCTAATATCGCATGAAATCATGTTTAGATGGAAATGCTAACCATTGAAATATTGCTAGACATTTTGAAATTGATGTAACCAATAAAAATATATGTAGAGTATGTCAAAAATGATGCCTAGTTTCAATAATCTGAAATTGTGTGGTACTTCTCCTTCGATAGACTAAAGGAACTATGCCACTCTAAATCAACCTACCTTGATAGATTTCCAAGAGCCATATACTCATGAATGTAATCCTTGTTAGTATCCTTAATCCTTATTGATTTCATATATATGGAGTTCCTATTTAGTGTACTTGCTTAAACATAAGACTTGTATTGATCTTAGTGAAAATTGGTGGTTATCCACCTTTTCCATCAAATCACCATGGTTGATAATTCTTTTCTACTATTTGTAGTTTCCAAGCTCATAGTCTTTGTAAACCATGGTATATACCCAAAGTATTGGGCATTATTATGAATATAATTCATAATAAAATAATAATAAATATAAATATAAATGTAATAATAAATAATGAGTCATTAACTAATGATTAGTTAGTTAGTGATGAAGAAGCATGTCTTAGATACATAGCCATCCGTGAAAGGGCACTTGCCTAGGGTATATAAGCAGGCCCTCATTCTCATTTGTAATCCTCCTATCATCAATTCTTTATATAATATACAATTTACACTTACTGTCCTACAATGGATGTGTTTGTCTAAGAAGTATTTTAATATTTCTGCTGCGTATATGATTGTTGGTTGCTACATTGGTATCGAAGCTTCGTTCTCCGATCACCGGCCTTTGGCCTTTAACTCGTCGTCAACTTGGTTGCCGTTATAACCCAAATGTTTCGCTACACCAGTGTTGGAGATTATCCATTTCACCAGATTCGCTGGGAAGCCTTTGGCCATAATAAAAAATTGAAGAAAAAAAAGGGAAGATATATATATATATATAAACAAAAAAAAGAGAGAGAAGGAAAGTTTAAAAAAAAGGAAGATAAACTTTCCTTCTCTCTCTTTTTTTTGTTTATATATATATATAAGAGAAGGAAAGTTAAAAAAAGGGGGAACTAATTAAAAGGAAAAAAAAAATTAAAAGAAATAGTTCCAAAAGAAGAAAAAAAAATAGTTCTACATTTCATAAAAAGTGCATGATAAAAAAAATATACGTAAGAGAAGGAAGAGTAGATAAGATTATTTTGATTCTTCTTTAAGTGGTTTACAAGTTCATGGTTTAAGAAGCCCATGGTATTTTCAAGGTAAAATAAGAACAAAAAGAATAAAAAATCTCGTGTGAATGGTAAGTTTAACTGAGTAAAATACACATAAGTGGACATATAATTTATAGGTGACTAACCATGTTTCACTAGGGTTGTAACTTTTCAAAAAAGAAAAAAAATGAGTTAAAAAAATCAATTGTTGAAAAAAAAAATTACAAATAAAAATAAATAAATAAAACTAGAATTTACTTAGTCAAATAACTCATCACTAAAGGAAGGCTATATTTAAGGTTATATAAAGGGAGTATTATAAGGAATTATCGAGGAAATTAATATTAAGGAAAAGTAAGGTTAAAAAAAAAAAACTATTACATAATACTTAAAGTCAACTCGACAAAACAAAAATGGGATCAATCATGGAAAAAAAAATAATGGAAATAATGGAGCTCAAGTCTAAAATGAAAAAGGAAGAACTATTTTCCTACTAAGGTCTTTTGGTTATAGATCATAGATTAATTAAATTAAAAGGAAGTATCCAAGGAAAATAAATTAATATCGCTATCAACACATGTGACGAGGGAAACTACATCAACATTCATTTAGCAAATAAACTATTAATTCTAGAGTCAAGCATTGGTGAAAGGAAAAATATTTGTGACAGAAAATAATATGAAATTAGTGATTTACAAGTGACAATAGATCATTATGAGTACATATCTCAATTTCATGTTGTAACTATGTATGATAGAAAGATTGACATCATTCTCGGTCAATATTGGTTTAAGGATTTGGGTACATTCATGTTAAACATGGAGAAACAAGTTTTGACTTTTCCTTATAAGGCGAAGATGATCACATTTTGAGACATGACAATGGAGTCAAAATCGATAAAGTTTGCATCAGAAGACTTTAAGGATATCTCAGAGTTGATGTTCAAAGATAACAAAAAAATTGTATCAAGGAAGCAAAGAGATCTTGAAGAAGTCATCTCTAGCAAAGACAAAGAAGTTTCGCATCTCAAAGAACACCAAGAAAAGTTGCTCGAACAATTCAAGAAAGCTAGAGAATCAAAGAAGGAACTCAAAGAGAGTTTATTAGAACAACAAGAAGAAAATTTGCGTTTAAAGAGCTTTAAACAAACATTAATAGAACAAATCAAGTGTTTAAAAGACGATAAGCATGAAGGCCAAAGTAAATTTGATTCAGATAATGAGGAATGGTTACGTCTCAAAAATCATAATCAAAATCTTCTCAAACATATTAAAAAAATTAAGGACGAAAATAAATCATTGACGAATAAGTTTAGAGAACTTGTCGCAAAGTACGCATCAATATCTGAAGATGTAGCAGTCCAAGCCGAAGAAACAAACATCAATAACATTAATCTCGTAGTTCTAGGCAAATCCAATCCCTATTGAAGTAAAAACGTACTTAGAGGTTGTCGTTCAAACAGAGGACACCCCAAAAAAGGATTCAATAATTAATTCAACAACAACATTGACTAATGCAAATAATGAAGCTACCATTAAAATGTTTAAGGAAGTTCAAACACAAATTTTTTATCTACATCGCAATCACAAGTGTAGATGCCTTAATCAATCTACAAATCTATATCACACAAAACATAAACAAACTTATGTTCCAAAGAATACTGAAGTAAGCTCAATCCAGTCATATGATAACTACTCAGCACTCATTTCTAAAGATCAAAATATTAATCTAGGATGGCTTGATCCATTTTCGGTATGACAATTCTATCTATAGCTTAGAACATCATATCGTCTTGTAGCAAAAAGGATGAAAGCTCATAAATGAGAAGATATTTCGAACGACAGAAGAGAACCGATCCTTCTTTAGTAAGCTTTGAGGACAAAGCTTCTTGAAGGAAGAGGCTATGTTATGAATATAATTCATAATTCATAATAATAAATATAAATGTAAATGTAATAATAAATAATAAGTCATTCACTAATGATTAGTTAGTTAGTGATGAAAAGACATGTCTTAGAGTCATAGACATTCGTGAAAGGGCACCTGCCTAGGGTATATAAGCAGGTCCTCATTCTCATTTGTAATCATCCTATCATCAATTATTTATATAATATACAATTTACACTTACTGTCCTACAATGGATGTGTTTGTATATGAAGTATTTTAATATTTCCGCTGCATATACGACTGTTGGTCGCTACAGACATGTGACGACAAGTACACGATTCTAGGTGAAAATGCACCAATAAATAAATATGGGCCTTAATTATTGTAAAAGCATGAATTTTTTCTCATTATGTAGTATGACGATATTTTTACTATTTAAAAATAATTAAAATCTTTTCATATGAATTTATTCTACATTATTTATTTTATACACTTGTGACATTTTTTTATGGTCAATATTCTGTCTCATCCCTCAAACAATGTGGATCAATGGTATTAGAGCGACTTGCTCTTTATCCATTTTTCGATGCATGCCCCCAATAAGGTCAGGGTATAAAGAAATGGGGTTCAAATTACTTGAGCCTTTGCAAGACCGTCCTCACCAACCATGATGACCTCTAATGGCAGAAGAAAGGAGTAGGAGATCTTATTAAACTATTGCTAGAGGAAGCCCTCACATGACAAAGGGATGAGATGATGGATAATTTTTCCCAAATTCTTCAAAAAATGACAACAATCGATGCATCTTCATCAACGGTAACTTTGGAGGCATAACCCCCTTCAAGGTACAAGTTAGTTTTGACAGTCTTATACTTAGAGGTTAGATAGATGTAGATGATCTAGACAAATGGTTAAATATGGTGGAAGTGTATTTTCGGTCCATAATTTTTCTGATAGTTAAAACATTACCTTTGCGCTCTTTAAATATGTCCCCCATGTCAAGGATTGATGGGTGACTTACCGCGAGCAAAAGGCCATAGGGAATCCACATAGTTTGTAGTCGCACCCACTTGGGGCTCTTTCAAGGATGCTATGAAGGAACAATATTACCCTGCTAGAAGCTATGATGACCAATACATGAGATGGACTATGCTGCAACAAGATATGGACCAGACAATGTTGGAGTTCACAAATATCTTTTATACCTTGTGCACCAAGCTGGGTATCAAAGACTTCGAGCAACATCTTGTGCTCAAATACTACGATAGTTTACACAAATACATCTAGGTAAATATGGAGTTTTTGGATATCTATTCACTCATGTAGCACATTGATATGTTGTTAAATTCTAGCAGAAATTTAAACAGAAGAAGTGATACTTTGAAGAAGTGATACTTTGGATCTGTGAATTCCACATAGTAGAAGTAGGGCAAAGACAACCCTAACCACATAAAAAAAGATAGAGTGAGGATGGACCAACCCAAGACAACCCATCTAAGCCACAAACAAAGAAGGGTAATGGGAAGATGAAGAAAGACACGGGAAAGTGGTACAAATTCTCATGGAAGTCTTAGAGTCTCTAGTGCTTAAGCTAAAAGCTTTAGATTCAGATGCAGGTTTTGAATTCGAATTAGATCTAGACAGGGGAATTAGATCATTGATGCAAAACCTAATGCTATTATTGCTACCACCAAGTTCCAACTAAGTGAGCCCAAAGAACCAAAGGAAGTTAAACATCTTTTGCACTCACAAATATGGGTAAAGGGTGTTTTGTGTAACACCCCTGCATTAACTATGATCTCTATAAACACTTTTGTGTAATGTCACACTGCTTGCATGGAAACTCAGGGGGTTAACATAATAAAATTATTATTGGTAGAAGTTCATTTATGTTTTGATAATGATACTGAAAGATATGAACACGTGTTAATCTTCATTATGCATTAATGGATTAATAATGTATTAATGCTAAATTAATGAATTATTATGTAAACTATTTAATAGAAATTAATTAGTCATAATGTCAACTAATTAATTATGAATTAGTAGATTTAATTAAAAATAATTTGGTAGACTATGATGTTAATTGATTATTTAATTAAATTTTGTATTTTATACTTATCCATATACGTGCATTAAAACATTTAAGTGATTGTTGAAAAGTATAGGAAGAGGCACACGAGTGAGAGTCTTGGCAGGTTAGCCATTAATACATGGTGATGTCACGTGAACTTTTTGAGCATGTGTTTCCTCTTAAGAGGTCATAGGTTCAAATCCAGAGGGGCGTAGAGTATGTATTCCTTGCTAGACTTAGCAGTCAAATCAACTCAAACTTAATGAAATCACACTCGGAAGCAACCCCAAATAACGTCAAATATAAGAGTTGAGGAAAACGGAGATTCAGAATTTTCGATTTATAAGAGAATCCCCAAAAAGCAAGTTTGTATAAGAACTGCATACTAAGAAAATTACACTGAAGAGCCGTTATCCCTTCATCACTTTTCTTGCCCAGATATAGCAAAGCTTGAGCATGAATAGAGTGATTAAACATACAGGTGCTTGTTTGGATTAATAAACCATAGTGCTTGCTATGGCTGATAGATCACCTTTCTAAACCATTTGTACAACATATCATTGGTGCTGGTGCTTGTTTAGACTGATAAACCAAGGTGCTTTCTATGGCTGATAAACCATTATGCTTGACTGACAAACCGTTGTATTTGCTATGGCTAAAAAACCATTAAACCACCTCCAAGCCACAACACTCCTACAACTCAGTTGGTGAATTTTCTTTTACTTTGTAAACTGAAAATCTCATATTTCGAACCTAGCACGAAGGTGGTATAGAGTTCCATAACTACCTACAGTTGAGGTTAACGTGAAGTCTCTTCTCTAACCGCTAACAGAAAATCAGTTTTGTAATGCCAATTTCAAACGTTAAATTACAGTAAATTTGTGGAAATCTGCGTATAAAATGGTATAGACCATGCCTATGTTTGTTTACTGTAATATTTTGATTAGTCCCAATGTCAGTGCGAACATATTTTTTTTATACCTTTAATGGTGGGACTTAGTGGTGTGCGCAGTCACACACCACTAAGTGTAGGCTTAGTAAAGTTGACGCTATAAAGCGTAAACATTATGGCTGTTGTCAGTGCGGAATCGATTATATGCATGCAACTTGATAAGTGCGCAGGGTAATGAGGTACATCTTAAACTTGGACGTGTACCGGATGCGTAGGCTTAACCGTCGATCTAGGTCACAGGCATATGGTCAACCCCTCAGATGTTACACCAACAGGCATAATATACCAACCGGTTGTGTAGTTGTGCCTCGAAAGTGCACAGCCTTTGAATCACAACGTGCACCATAATAATTCCCAACGCTGGTTGACGACCCTCTAATTGGGATTCATTGGTATATGTGTTCATCCATAGTGTGGGCATCCTTTAAACCTCAATGTGTGCAACGATAATTCCCAAGGTTGGTTGACGACCTTGCAATGGGGATTTATTGGTATATATATTGATTGATTGTGTAGTTGTGTCTTGGAGTGTGCACACTACTCGCCAATGAGACATTACATGATTTATTGTGGCCTAGGATGCACAATTTTGTTGTAGGCTAACAAGATTATTATTAAGGAGTGTTTGCATAATTATAAATATAATGTTGTTGAGAATTTTTGGAAATATGTGTATTTTGTTTGAAAAGTTGAATTTTCGATAATAGAATTTTTTTTATAATTTTGAGAAAATATATTTTTGGATATCTGGCTTACAACTATCAAGCTTCAGGATTTTGGGTGCCCTAGGGTTCTTGATGGTGCTTAATCCATTTCCACCACTAAAAAAATGGTTCAAACACTCCTAGGATTAATTTTTTTGAAAAAAATCTCGCAAAGTGTCCTCGTTAGACAATGACCACAGTTTTTGTGGCCACGTGCCATCATTTTAAACGTGCCCATATAATGCATGCATAAATATTAACATAATTGGTGTTGTGTTAGCCCATCCATAGGGTTTAGGAGAAAGGGTAAGGCATGGATGCTAAATTGTGGGACCCTGACCCAATGAGACATGAGACAGTGGGGGTAGGTCCCTTCTACTCCTAAAATAAAGCATGGTAAAAACATCACCAAGTCCTCATCTAACTCATACAATTATATATATATATATATATATATATATATATATATATATATATATATATATTATGTAATTAAGTGGTACACATGAGTATGTCATGTTTGTGTATCTGCATGTACATATATAAGTATGCTCAATCCTCTACTCATGAAATACTTGTTTGTGCATGGCTTATATATATATATATATATATATATATATATATATTCCACCTAAGGTCCATGTATTATATTAAGGGCATTGCCATCAATCTTATTTATATCACTTCTCCTTTAACACAATATTTTATGTTACTTGAATCATTAATTATGTCATTGATGAACACATTGATAGTTAGCTCCACAAAGTTTTAGAAATTGGTAGTCTTTGGTAACTTAAGATTCGGTCATGTGATAAAATTGGAACTAAAATGTCATTAATACCTCCCATAAGCCATAAAAATTCAAGCGCTGAAGGTAGTGTTACACTTCGTTGCACTTCATTATGGACAAAGGAAGTCAAAATAACATCATCTCAACATAAGTCATCAAGCTGTTGGACTCGACAACAAGACCACACCTGCAGGCGTACGTCTTCAGGGGGTTCTACCAAGGGTGATATCTCCACGTTAGCCAAAAATGTTGCCTACCCTACAACATCAAGCCCTTGAAGGATGAGGCATTATATGATATTTCCTACTTTGAAGTTTGTGATGTTATTTCAGGCCAACTATACTTATGGAAGCGTCATGTTGTATATGAGTCTAGACCTTCTAGCGCCATTATTACTTGGGCATACAATTATATATGATACTATAGATAACTATACCTACTGCCATTTCTTTGATCTCCACTAAGAAACAAAGGAAGGCCATCTTCCCTACTAAGAAATTTGTCTTCTTCCTAATTCGATATCAAAGTGAGCAAAATGTCATAGGAACATACATGACCTCTGCACAGGGCCTCTCCATTCAACTGAAGCAATTAGACAACGTCATGGAAGAGTACAAAGACATCTTCTCCTCACCCATTGGGGTACCTTTGCACTATCAAGTCAATCATTCAATAAATCTGACACTCTACACACCTCTACCCAATGGACTAGTCTATCGTTGATCTCTTCTGGAAAATGAGGAAATCAAGTGCCAAATCTAAGAGATTCTTCAAAAAGGGCACACTTGACTCAACTCATCACCTTGTGGAAGCCTAATTGTAATCATGTAGACACAAGGAAAATTATAGTTTGAAGATTTATGTGGTGTGAGTTTTGAGCTGTTGAATTAAAAATCTCCACAATATGCATTTTTGTGTCTACGTTTCGGGTCTAGAGCAAGACACATCATCAGGACAAATCCTGCCAAGAAGAAAGGAGGTTAGATGAAATAAATATGAATCTAAGAAGCACCTGAGGAGTGAGCATGATTCGACCAGTAAATGTCAAGTAAATGAAATAAAAAGTTAATTTTGGTAAATTTTATTATTATTCTATATATCTTAGATTAATGTTAAAGTTCATTTTAATTAATTATTATTGGATTTTAGAAATTAAATATTATAATTAATTTTAATTTAAAATGATTAGAATTTAGAGAGTAAGGGTCATTATGTGAATTAATTGTGGATGATTAATCTAGAAATGTTATTATATTTATAATGAATCACTTATTATTTATTAATTAAATTATTAATAATAATTATAATTTTAATTAAGAAAGGTATAACCATTACTAAAATATTTGTTTAGTTAATAACATTAATATTAGAGTCACACAATATCTTTATCTTATTAGGTAAATAATATAGGTTCTTAAAGGTGGGTTAATATTAAAACGATATTATATGCATTTTAAATGTTAATATTGATATGATAATAGTGAGGAAGTTAATTATTATTGATAATATTTGTTAATAATAGAGTTAACTACTATTAAATTTGTTGAGAAGTTTAGATGAATATTATAGTTTTTATAGAGTGGATTAATATTAATTATTATTATTATTATTAGTATCAATCTTAATTATAATATAATTAGGAATAGTTACTCTTAACTACTACTAATGATATTTGTTAATTAATATTGATATTAGTAATTCTATTTCTTTTTTCTCTTATTTATGACCTTATATAAATGTTACAACTTCTAAAGAGGGTTAATAATAGGGGAATATTTGTAGAATGGTACTAAGAGGTCAAAGGATGGGTTTTTTTGTGAAGGGATGGGAAAGAGAGAAGAGCTGAGAAGAAGAGTCAACAAGGGGTCTTCAGGGTTAATGAAAGGAAAGAGGAGGAAGGTGTGGAGAAGAGGAATGAAGAGGAAGTCAAGGGTCAAATAAGGGAAGAGGAAGAGAGCCCAGTAGGGGAGATCCAGATACTGTAGAAGTTTCATTTCAACATCAAATATAGGATAAGAAGCACCAATCATGTCGATGACTACCTTAGCTGACCCTCAATTGTAGAATTAACCACAATGCTCCACTCATGTAGACATGGGGCCTTTGGGTGGGCCCAACTCTATGGGAGTGGTCTTGACTTCGTTACCACTTGCCAGATGTTGAGCACACACATGATTGTCACTAACTTTAATCTTGAGGATGAACTGTTATGCCATATGGGCCATCTTTGTTTTCATTCATGCGAGCTTGCCAAGCTTATTAGTGAATCTCATTACAGTCAAATGGAAGGTCACTTTAGCATGGAAAAGAAAGTGGCCATGGTACAAAAATATTTATGTTGTCCAAAACTTCGACAATGTATGAGAAAGTATATTAGGTCCTGCACTTCCTATGCCATTGAAAAACCAATTGCTAAGAAGCAAGGCACGTACAACCCTTTGCCTACTCCCGGTAGGCCCTAGGAATCCATCTTGATGGACTACATGTATAGTATTCCTTCACCCAAGAAAGGAAGTGATTGTGGTTTTGCTTTTATTAATCAATTTTCTAAAATGCCCATTGTGACAGTCTGCAAAAAGAATATCACAATGAAGGCCAATATCAAGCTGTTCTTTGTATATGTGTGGGTACATTTTGGGATACCATAAACCATCATATCAAATTGGGAGATTAGGTTCCTAAGAAAATTTTTTCCAAGCCTCTAGTCACTGTTGGATACCAAGCTCACCAAATCTATTACCTTCTACCCCAAAATTAATGGCTAGATCGAGGTCCTCAACATGATGATCGTGAATATCTTGCGCATATACAAATCCAAAAAATCAATGCACATGGGATGAAAGTATTCCCTATTTTCAACATAGATACAATAGAGCTATCCATGCCTCCATTAGTCACAACCCTTTTTAAGTGGGCCTAAGATTTCAATCATTGGGTCTAATTGATGTAGCACTACCACTTGTGTCCACATAGGAAGAATCTTCTCACACTCAATCCGAGGCTGGAAAAGCCACCAAAGTCATTGAGCGAATTTGGCACATTTGTCAATAGGTCCATGATACTTTTCAGAAAGCCAATACCAAGTACAAGCAATACCATCATCAACACTAGGTGCCACACAAGTTTCAGGTGGAAGATAAGGTTTGATTGCACTAGCAGAAATAACACATTATAAGACCCATCAGAGGCTTCTTCTACTTGGATATGAACCTTACACCATCACCAAGGTTGTGGGTGTCAATGCTTTTGAGATAACTATTCGCCCCCTTCTTTGGCTAACACCTATTGATCAATGTGGACCTCTTTCGACCATACTTTCCACCATTATTGGACACATCAAATATAGTAGATAAATTGACACCATCAAAGCTCTACTCTGACTGCTTGGAATATGAAACCATTCATTAGATCATGGACACACATGTTAAGAGAAATCACCAAAAGAGGATCCAACTTTATTGGGTCATCATAGCAAGGCAACTCCTACACCAAGGCAAGTGACTCATGCAGGTCCAAGTTCAACAAAATTTTCCCCATCTAGTGGGGTCAGTCAATGTAATGGGTACCATTTCTTCCTAAGGGGGAGGAAAAATTCAAGTGGAAATTGGTGACTATCCACATTTTCCATCAAATCACCACGGTCAATAATTGTTTTCTACTATTGATGGTTTCCAAGCCCATGGTATTTTTAACCTATGGTATTGGACATATGATGAAAGTGTGTGACCCTAAGTGAAAAGGCACTTTAAATAATATATATACAAGTCTTCACTATTGTAAAAGCATGAATTTTTTTTCTCATAATGTAGTGGAATGATATTTTTACCGTTTAAAAATAATTAAACCTTTTCCATATGACTTTACCCTACATGATTTCTTTTATTCACTTTTGATAGCTTTTTATTGTCAATATTTTGTCTCATTCCCCACACAGTCTCGATCATGTATAGGCTACATGAATAAATTCCTATGTCAATAATATTAGCCTTTGAATCACCCAAAATTGGATACTTCAATTGCAACTTGATATTGAGTAGGCCCAACACTAGAAGCAAAGGGCATAAATCCATATGTAGATCTAGTGTCAAATCCATATATAGATCCTATAGTAGCATAGGTAGTGTTATGGAATTTTTTCACATTCGGTCAATAGGTCTCCTAACATGATCAATCAACATATTTTCCCCCCTTATCATCATCATTGCACAAACCACTTAGCATGCCTCTTTCCTTCCCCAAATTTTCTACCTTAAACTGCATCACCTGAGCCAGTTTTAGGACCAATGCTCCCTGGCCTCTTGTTGGATTGCATTCACCTACAAGTTTCTCCATTGTGGTCTATGTTGATCACCTACAAGTTGCTCCCCTTTCCACCTATGTTGGTTCTAGAAATTCGGGAAAAAGAGAGAGAATCTCGAAGCCTCCATTTCTAGAAGCTTCTAGCATTTGTTGTAACCATTTACCTTAGATAAAAGCCTCGAATCCTATCCCATTTGACCTTGGAGTTTCCATCACTTATCCTTAGATCTCATACTTCCATCAATAGTGGATATCAATCCCTAGATTGGTAAAAGGATAAGAACTCCCAACTTACCCCACTCCTCTAAATATTTACAGCCTTCCATATGCAAGAGGTTGGCTTTTGGAGAGTGATTATACCCTTATCCTGCTACTGTGAGAGACATCACTTTATGCATTTAGGGTGATTGGAAGTGCACTTCGTGACAAGGAAAGGACAAGTCAACTTGGAGGAGCTCTTCTACAAGATCAACACCTATATTTGGTTGTAACTCACTCCATTTCTATTAATGAAAATAGTTCTTTGTTTTCCTATATATGATGTTGTCATTACATGTATTTCAATACCATGTTGATAATTTAGATAAAGTGATTAGTTGATGTTGCATAGATCCTGTAGTTTCTTGGCTTTCTCTGTAGGTTCTAATTTTGGTAATCAAAGCTAGGATTAGAGAATTCAATCTAAATAAGGAGCGAAGCATGAGATGCATTCCAAGTAGGCTTCATCCCATCATCTATTAACTTTAAGGAAAACATTGGGTTCCTTGTATCTCTGTTGTTCTAGGTTAGAATACCAAAACTAGGGGAGATAATTCTATCTGTAGTTGTAAATCCAACATAAAAAATTGGCGACCATACTGGGGAATGATGTTTTCCCTTGGTGGTTTATTTTTCCATTACACTTGATTTACCTCCTTGATAGACCTATGCTGCTTTAACTAGCCAAGAACAAACCTAGGAAGTGATTTCATTGAGTCTCATTTGAAATTTTTGTGTCAGAATACTCTATCCCTAGACCAACGCACCCCATGTGCCTGTCACAGAGCATTGCACGCCACTTGGGCCCTCTCTGTGCATGCATTTCAAAGCAGTGGTGCCTCTTCTGCACCAATGTTGGCCCCTATTTTTGCACAAAATTTGCTCTTTTTTTTATTGTCTCTTTGACCAGCCTACTTCCATCTGACCTTCCCTAAGTCTTGAGTGTCTTGTGATCTCTCTAAAGCCTCCATTCGGTTTTAATTTATGTTTGATTGCCTTTGGTAAGGATAGGTTTTAATTTTTCTTTGTTCTTATCATTAGGTCGCTTGCAAATTGATTTTGTTTGATCATTGGTCGCTTGGATGAATTGTTGTTCTGGTCCCCATTATGAAAAGTGCATTTGAATTAGTGATTAAACTTTTTCATCTCAGTTTTCCTCATTTCAAGAATTAAGTGTGTTGAAATGAAAAATTTTGCATTGGAAATTAGGGTTTTGCATGTGCATTGAATTAGGAGCAGTTACATTGAAAGGGAAATTTCATCTTGCATCTTGTTTGTTACATGTTGTATGCTACATGCTAATTGTTTCTTCCCTTCCTTAGCTAGATTTTCATTGAAAGAGAATGATTTCCATTTTTCTCATGCTAGATTTTCATTTTAGAATATTCAGGTGACATTCGTGGTGATCCAAAACTAAAAATTAATCAAAGATCAAACCTAAAATTCATTGAATCAACTTGAGGATATTTTGTAACATTAACACAAACATTTAGAGGTCTAGGCTAGAGACGTGTTCGAGCATCACTAAATGTTGGAGCTGTCATCATTTGCCAGCGTTTTAGCCCGAGGGTGAAATCCCACTCCACGTATGTGAGTGTATAGGATCATTCTCCACGTACCTATGGGTTTATTGCATGGCGCTCCATGCACATAAAGTATATGGGAATGTTCTCATCGAACTGTTACACATTAGACAACACTACTACAAAATGCACTCCCACGTACCGTCGAGTATATTTTTGGAGTCCCTTATAGGTTGCTATCCATCCATAGGTAACTGAGTCTACCGCCTTGTATATTGTGATACACTGAACACAACATTCGGGGAGATTGGCTTCCTTACGTTAAGTCCTTGGTTCGTCAAGGTGTATATTACAGTTCACGGTTGCTTGGTAATCCTTTATGCCTAGATTACCCTCCTTTTTATTTAATTATTTTTGTGTTAATAAAATTTACTATCCAACATCGAATAACAAGATCCCCCACTCCATCGTTCACGTATAATGCAAAATAAGCCTCCTCTTCCACTATAGGATACTCCTGGCCGTCGTCAGAAGCATAAGAAGATGCACGAACAAAGCTTACAAAATACATCTCAAACTTGCTCAACTTGTTTGTTTTGATCTTTGGTCCTCCATTGATGCAATTTATGCATTAAAGGAAGAAAAATAAGGTTGCAAAACAAGTGAGAGACACTGCAAGAAACTAATGAAACTAGAAGATAAGCAAGAAAAATATGATAACCTTCAACATGAACTCAGTAAAGAAAAAAAATATGGTGCCAAGCTTTCCCTAATCCAGAATCGAGACAACCCTTCATATAACACCTTAGTCAACCACATCACAAAGTCGTTGGTCCCCAAAGAAGCTTCGGTTTTGAACGGTAGCATTCCAAGATTCCAAAAATCAAAACGCTCCACGGCCACCTCATCTCAAACTCATCCACTGCAGCTAAGCTATGCAATGGACATCACCTCCGTGTCATCGAATGTTCCATGTAATTCACATATTATTGCAATGGGTAGTGCGTACAACAATGCGTCAAATTCAATAGCATTCTAGATTTAAGGCAATTTAAATCACAGTGACGACGATGTTGTACCTTTAATAAAGAAAGATAATAGACTAGCAATGGTCCATCTAGTTTCTAATAGTTCTAATAGTTCCAACAGTCTGGATCTAGTCATAATTAATTTATCATGGTTAAGTAATAGCTTAGTTTCGAATACCAGTAACACCACCTTGCAACAGGATAGGAATTCAGCGTTGGATAATTCAAACAACACCTCGGTGGGGGAATATACGACAACAATGAATAATAATGAAACCAAATGTGATTCTAAAATGAATAAAATTAATAATAATAATAATAACGCTGGTTCGAGTGGGAAGAAGAATGACCCTCTTGGTATAGATGATTATTCAGAATCCAACACAACTGAACTTGGTGTTAAAAATAAAAATAAAAGGCCTATTATACAAAAGGAGAAAAACATAAACATTAATAAAAAAAAGAAAGTTGTTAACGTTTCCTCATATGAACTAAATATCAATGAAATTTAAGTTCTAAACAAAGGGCGAAACTTTGCAATAGCCCCTAGATGCATACCCTCCGAAGATATTATATGTAACTTGGAGGATGGGATTCAAAATATGAGGGATGATGAAAATTAAAAAATTAGGCAAGATTGTGATGTTATATTAAGGAAAGGAAAGCCCGCCGGAAACAACTTAAGCAGACACTACAAGGAAAAGACCCTCTAGCAGATGTTTTTGAGGAACCCCTTATAAAAATACCCCAGACATCTGTTTCTAACGGAGGTTACTAGAGAAGTTTAGTCGGTGGAGGTTTTTGCGGATGTTTTTCGTCCAGTGCGCTTATCATCCTAAACCGCATAGGTGCGTTCAATAAGAGAAAGCATTGGTGCGCACAAAACATTAGCACACCAGACACTGTGCGCTCTGTACACACCCGCCTGGTGCGTCTTATTACTGTAGCACACTGGTGCTTTACAAATATTCCGCACTGGTGCGTCATAAAACCCCGCGCCAAAACATAAATCGCTCAGTGCGGTCTTAAGAAACCACACCGGTGCGCCTATAAAACCCCGCACACCTGAACAGGGTTTAATAAAAAAAATTACGGCAAAAAAATCGCATTTTTCACTTTTGTCAGTGCTCCAGAGCTCTCAAGAATTGGTGCAATTTTTCCTTGTCTGAGCCACCCTGAAATCGATGTTCCCATTGCACCCATGGCACTGCTGCTACTGTGCATTGCCCACCAATCTCCAGCTTGAATTTTGCAAAACGGTGGGAAAAATTTCTTTTGCAAATTATACAACCAATATGCCTCCTAGACGGTCAAATGTACAGGTATTTTTCTTGTTTTTCCATAATTAATCCTTTTAGAGGATTATAATTTCAAATTACCTTCAAATTAACCATTTAAAAGAAAACATAATTTGTCGTGTGGTGCGCTTGAGCCGTTCGGCTCACACCGGTTCGCGGTGCTGCCTATAAATTTACAGGCCGCACTGCAACCGGTGCTAACGGTATCCGCACCAGTTCTAGGGCAGTACTGAAAGGTGCACCGTGTTATTTTAAAATTAAAAAAAAAAAGTGCGGTGCGGTCAATTAGTCGGCTGCACCGTTGACCATGTGGATTAGCGGCAATGCGGTGTGCTAACTTAAATATCCGCCCCAGGGTGGGTATTTTTATCAACGGACCGCATTCCACATTTCGAAAGGGTGAACGGTGCGGTCTAGTAAAATACCGCACTATTGACTATGTAATGATGTCAGGAGGTCAGTGTGCTGACCGAACTATACGCCCCGAGGTGTAGAGTGTAGTTAGCGCACTGCACTCTCGACACCGTCCATAGTCAACGGTGCGCTGGAAATTTTTCAGGTGCACCGCCACCGGTGCGCTGAATATTTTCTGGTGCAACACCGCCGGTGCACGACAAAAAAAGACGCACCGGTACCGGTGCATGCATGTTTTTTATGGCGCACCAATTGTTTTTTTTTCTGAAAAAAAATTATATATGTATATTCCTAAATACATGTCTCATTTAATAAAAAAATTGTATTTAATATGTCATTCATTCAGAGATGTCAAAGGAGAGAAGAGGGGGAACAATAACAACAACAGCAGGCGGACCAGTATAACATGGTTCGCCTGTGGGAGGCACGAGAGAGTGAGAGAGATGCGTACCCTCGCCCTATTACAGCAACTACCCAAGGGCTCCTAAGGCAGGTAGGCCTCCTCAAGTTCTATGAGGAGGTTACTTCCCTAAAGGGCCATGGTGTGTTTTTGAGACATCTTATCCACAGGTGGAATGCCCACCGACAGGCTTTCCGAGTTGGTTCTAACTAGTGGTACACGCCCACTGAGGAGGACATATATTTCATTATAGGGCTATCGAGGAGAGGGGTGAATTTTCCTTAGTTCCCAAAGGTTCCAGTTGGCTATGTAGCAGGGAGTCAGTTGGTGTACTCCCAGAGATACATTAGCGCAGATATACTATCTCTTTCATATTTTCAGGTCTCCAGAGGTCAGTTACGTATTGGTGCATTTGGTAGTCAGGAGGTGAGGTGCCTCTCACTTATCATTTCGACCATTTCACATAACACCAGTGACGGGAAATGCATTAGTTGCTCGCTTCTATATTATGTTGATTCTTTAGTACAGGAGCCACGGAGCCACGACTTGTCAGGTGGTCTGCCATTTTTTTTTTGGCAGTTCTGTACAACCTTAGTTAGATGTCGTGCTCATGCACAAGGGAGAGTCAACTTCCCTTTTTCTTCAAAGATTTTTATTTTTATTTTTTGAGAGGTTTCCAGAGATGAGGCCTACTTTTTTTTGGCAGCCTCATAGGCCGATGTTCGAGGCACAAATGCACATGTGGGGACAGATGATGCCTTAGAGGAGTGAGACTGTGTTTTCCGCAAGGATATCATATGATGCACTGGAGTTGTTAGCCAGTGTTGACGAGCATCCCTTCATTATGGTCCCCTGTCCTTATGCTGGATTGGATTGGTGAGGGTGTTCCAACATCCTCTTCACAGATGATGAGCCGCCGGATGATAGAGGTAATATTACTGTTTTATTTAAATTTATTCTAACATGTTCTTTAACTTGTTTTTATTAAATTGTGTAATGAAATTGTCTAACAGACATTGGGTCTTTTGATGGAGAGGACATGTGAGTACCACCACTTGACCCAAGTGTGGATCCTGATGACGATCAAGATATGATAGATTCTGAGGATCACCAGGAGGCTGGTGCAGAGAGACCTACTCCAGCTGGTGCGCCGATACCTCCTTTTGCTAGGTGCGGTAGGCTTGATAGCAGATTTAGGATGGAGTTGGGCGACCAACTCACTACATTGATTGTTGAGGCGAGACTAAGGCCCGCTACTATGAGAGACATACATGCCGATGGTAGGCTGTTACATATGTGGAGATGCATGCCGCATGACATGTACATCATGATGCGGCATGTTGTAGGAGCTACAACCTTTGTTACGTGGCTGAAGGAGGACTGTTGCACATTATAGGCGTGGTAGAGACGCAGCAGGTGATCGACAGTTTGCGAGCAGCGACACATCATCTGATGATCGTTCACCTCATGCCGCGCCAGATTAGTAGCCTCCACAAGCATCGAGCAACAGTCATCATGGAGAGCAGGCTGGACCATCGACCATGTCCAGTCAGTAGCCTGCAACATCCAGTAGTACTCATGAGCATGAGCAGGCTGGACCATCGACCATGTTGAGTCATCACGATGAGAAACTGACAGTTGATCCTGATCAGCATGAGGCACCAGTACCAGATCAGTAGGCACGTGATGATTAGCATGTATCTAAGCTTGTCGAGGCTGCACTATTGACTGAGCAGGCCTCGACTAGTACTGCTATTGATGATGTACCACCAGCCGATCCTTGACATTTATATTACAGTTGTATATTTTTGACATTATATATATATATATGGTCCATGTATTTTATGTTCATGTTGCAGTTTACTTAATTTACATGTTGGTGATCATCATGATGTGTATATTGTTTGGTCATGTTAGATATGTTCATTTAATGTGTAGCTTGCAGAATGATGTGTATGTGATAGCAGTTATTTCACATGGGATGTATATTTGATGTTTGTGTTGTGATGATGTTATATAATGCTAATTGTGTTTTGTTAGATGATCATGATCACTATGATGTTAGTGAATTTGAATGTGTTTTTTAGTCAAATATGATGTTTGTACGATGGTTATCATGAACAACTTGATGTTTATTAATTAATTTAATATTAAATGATCATGATATTGTAAAATTGTAATATTTGTAATTCTAATTGTATGTAAAATTCTGAAATTGTAATTGTAGTTGTAATTGTAATTATATGTAAAATATTTGTAAAATTTTAATTGTAATTGTAATATTTAATTTATTGTGAAATGATTGTAATTGTAATTTTAATTGTAATTGTATATATGTAAAATTGTAAAATTGTAATTGTAATTCTAGTAATTGTATGTAAAATTCTAAAATTGTAATTGTAATTCTAGTAGTTCTATGTAAAATTCTAAAATTGTAATTGTAATGGTATATATGTAAATTTGTAAATTGTAATTGTAATTGTAAATTTTATGTAAAATTCTAAAATTGTAATTGTAATTGTATGTAAAATTCTAAAATTGTAGTTGTAATTGTAATTGTAATTGTACTTTAAATCGTAAAATTGTAATTGTAATTGTAAATGTAATTCTAATTGCATGTACAATATTTGTAAAATTTTAATTGTATTACTGTGAAATGATTATAATTGTAAAATTTTAATTGTAATTGTAATTGTATGTAAAATTCTAAAATTGTAATTATAATTGTAATTGTAATTGTATGTGAAATTGTAAAATTGTAATTGTAATTGTAATTTTAGTTGTAATTGTATATAAAATATTTGTAAAATTTTAATTGTATTAATGTGAAAATTTTAATTGTATTTATGTGAAATGAATTTATTAAAATTTTAAATTTGTAAATTTGTAAAATTTTAAATAATTGTAAGATAATAAATCTATTGTAACATAATAAAGTTTAGAAAATAATTCAAATAAATTCATGTATTTTAGAATTATCATTATTTTATTATGATCTTACATACCAAAAAAAGAACTTTATACAATACGCCATTTTTATTGAGATCAACATAATTGCAAATTATCAAGTGAAATATTGATTTTAACATTAATTCAAAATACATATTATAATGTTTCGAAAAAAAGAGTCTTATAAGGTATAAGGTAATTAAGTCCTCCTCTTTATCTTCTTTATAAAAACCCATCTTAAAAAGTATAAATATTGATAAAATAACACATGTACCATTTCACATGTACTAATTCCAATGAACAGATTTTAGAAGAATTCGAGTATATTACCATTGAATTGCCTCTTATGTATGCTAATTCCATGAACAAATTTTAGAAGAATTCGAGTGTCAAGAATGTAGTAGACCAAAAAAAAAAAAAAACATTTTTGGACTATTTTGAATTTTATTAAAAGGTTTTTGAGATTTTTTATGGGGTTTATGGGTTCATGGGACAATAGACAATACTGACCCTACCATATTGGTATTTTAGTTGAATTTTTCCTAGCAGCGATATGACTGAAACTTGTAGCTATGCATTTAACAAAGAAGCCATATATTTTGAGAATATGATTGAAGACTGTTGTCATATACTTGAGTACTATTCCATTTCTTCACCATATTAGCACAAAATAGAAAGAATAATTTCTTTCACCATAATAACACACAACTTTCAAAAAAGAAAACACTCCATTATGTGTTTCGATGCATTTTACGCAAATGATAGGCATTTCTATGGAGTTTTATCCATATTCTGAAATTTAATGAGGTTTGGAGGGAGCTTACAATCCTGTATCTATTAGTAACTGCACCCTTCGCTAGAACCAAAGAAAATTCAGGCATATTCCTCAGCGAAATAGACTGGCCATAATCAATTCCTTCGAGACCTCAACATAAGAAATAGATTTGCATGTCAGAAATATATATGCATGTCAGAGGCTCCTGTTGGCACCTTTTCTTGTTGTAGGTTGTGGAAAGGTTCAAGTTTCTTTTTCTGAAAGAAGAAGAGGTGTAATTTTGAAAAGAAATGGCCCAAAGATTTTCACATCAAAATGTACATTTCCAACATGTCTAAAAATTAAAATATCTCCAACTTCAATAAACTTCTCAGAAACAAAACTTTCTCAACCATTTGTGAAAACTTCCTACGTCTTAGCATAGCACAGGTTCACATGCCACAATTGCCCACTTGGGCCATGTATTATTGCATCTTCACACACCCCACATTGTATTCTCTCCACATAATCTGTGGGGACCTCCTGCAATAAAAAAAATGCATTGGAAGAATAATTATTTCCACCAAGAATTTATCCAATTCTAATTCTCAAGAATAAACAAAATTCTAATTCTAATTTCATATTTTCATCAAGAATAAACAAAATTCTAATTCTCAATTTCTATGGTTGGAGTTCACTAAATTTTGGTGTACACATCTAAAAGTAATTTCGGTGCCTTAAAAATGGATTTCTTGTAATCGGTGCTAATGTACATATAACTGCACCGGTGCGTTTTAGTTACTGTGCACCTGTGTCATGTTACCAATGGACACACCGGTGCAGTTATATGTACATTAAGTGAAAAGAAAAAGCACAACTCTATTTTCTTTAAGTGAAAAAAAAGTGATAAATTGAAAAATGGGTGGCAAAATATTTTTGAAAATTTAATTTCATAAAACAATTCTTTAAATACTAAACACTTTTCATTATTTCACTATTTTTGCAAAAAATTTCAACCGGAGATTTGCAGGAGACATATCTGGAGCAAGAGAGCACGAGAGTACCGTGGAGCAGCGAAATACGTTCGAACAGAAGTATTCAAACAATCAGAATTCCAAACCTCTGGTGATTTAAACCCTGTAGCATAGAATTTCAAACGATCTCGTGATTAAATTTGATTATTTTTTAAACTTTTTCTGCAGTTTTTTAATGAAGTAAGAAAAAAATTTCAAATTGTTTTTCATTTTCAGAAAAAGAAAAAAAAAGAAAGAAATCCATTTTTATCCTAAACCCTTCATTCTTTTTGTTTCTACCCTTTCTTCTCCCTGTTTTTGTGATTTCAGAATTAAGGCTTTTCATTTTAGATTTATAGGGTTTGTATTATAGGTCTATGACATCCAACCCATGGGACGACTTGCATAGTCGGATCCCAATCCATGTTGGCCTTTGCGTGATTTTTTTTTTTTTTAATTGGTGCGCCCTGCGTAGCCTAGCGCATTGATGCAATGTATTATCCCAACGTACCGCGAAATTATTGTGTAATAAAAAATTTAAAAACAATTTTTTAATTAGTGCACCATATGTAAAATAGGGCACCGGTGCGGTATTTCATTATGGCACACTACGTACGTGTTGTTTCGCAAAAAATGTTTTATTGTGTTAATCGGTGCACCTGTAACATATAACGCACTGCACCGAGTCTCCTAGTTTACAAAGAGCACCGTATGGTGGTCCCTTGTTTGCGCGTGGCATTTATACTACAAAAACTAACACTGGACGATTTTTATTATTTTCTCTGTGTTAATCGGTGCAGTGGTTAACATGTAACACACCGGTGATCCTTGTTGACATAGAGCACCGTTTGGTCTATTATACTGTTTTTGTGGTCCGTTTATAAGACCTCCACGCATCGACGTCGGTGCGTACACCATGAATCGTGCACTGGTTTCTTGAGATTTTTTTTTTTACCTGAAAAATTGACAATTTATTTATAAATATATTAATGAATGATATGATACGGGTTTCATATTGATAAAGAAATGACTGACAAGAGATCAAGTAACAAAAATACTAATAACACATCAAGAATTTTTTTTTTTTTTTTTGTAAATTCTTTACAAAAAATATTATTTTTGAACTATACGTAAGTTTAACTAATATGTATTGTTTACTGTGTATCATGCAGAGCCACAAAATGACGAAGCTCGATAAGATTATTTCTGATCTAGGACCAGTAGAGCGTAAAAGCTTGATGGAAAAATTGCAAAAGGATGAATCAGGTGAATGAAAAAATATTATTGATCCAATATGAGTTTCTTTTTTTAATTTTCATTAATAATGTACTTAAAATTATTAGATAACATGTGTAAAACAATGTATTAATTCACGTCTGTTTCATGTTCTACAAGGACCAACAACTCAGAAAATGAATATTGTTCTAAAAAAAGAAAAAAAATAGAACATGCAAATGAAAATGAATTGCTCCTTAGCTCATCTAGTGTGGTGCTGGAGGTTAATGAAAGGGGGAAACTTTTTTACAAAAGTTTGAGGGATCTAGTTGAACGAATGTATAGATGTTCTTTCCATTTACAATACAAAAATAAATCCAATGATTCCAAGAACCAAATTTTATCTAAACTATAGGAAGAGTTTCTAGAGAATTGGTTAATGAGACATGTCAGACTTTTAATAGAAACAACGTACCCAAAAAAAAGAATGAAAAAGTAATATTCCTTTAAATGTTTGTCTAGAATTATTTATAAATATCACTTTTGTTATATTTACTTTTCATATAGCAATATAAAAATTAAATAGTTTATTGTCATGTTACATTTTCAGGAAGATTATGAAAATCTCAAAAGATGAATGAGCTGATATTAGAAATATGCCAGTAGGAATGTCCAAAAAAGTGTACAAGGAGAAGGTCAAAAAAATGGACAAAATTGCATCGCAAGAGAAGCCATCTAAAAAACAACGTGCTTCAAATGTAATATGTAATAATTAATTTTTTTGATCATTAGATACAATAAATAAACAATTTACCATTAAATATTAATTTTCAAGTATTTTCTTGCAGAAAAGAAAAGCAAATGTAACCCATTTAGCACATAAAACATGACGACAAGGAAGAAAATTGTTGATATCTAAGTTTGTGAGTAATTGTTACTTCCTCATAACAACTTAACTATATTTCATTTTGGTATTTTTTAAGTTGTTTAACAAAAATCTTCATTGAATGTATTCAAATAGGTGCTAACATACAAAGAAGAACCATTAGACGAATTGATTGAAATTGGGTTAAATATGGGTTGTGAGTATATGTTAACATATCAGAAATTAATTGTGGAATTTGTAAGCATCTATCGATCTTGTTTAACTTAGCTCCGTCTATAATTAAAAGAACAAAAAAATATTTTATATTAAATATATGATTTTTTATGGGGTATAAAAATTGCAGGAAACAAAGTATGGAACTGCGCCAACAAATGAAATCTTGAAAGATGGCATGGTACATGGTTTTGAAAGAATGCGCATAGTTTATGAGTCAATTGTTGCTATGGTACATCATTTCTTTTCGATTTACATTGATGTATATTATTTAATATTGGAATTTTCATTATTCTCACCAATGTATATACACTCATTACAGTTTATTTTTATGTTTGTAGATGGAAGGTGAAGAAGAAGAAAACAATCAACACCATGAACAAACATTCACGAAAATACTACTCTTATGGAAGTAGCTCTAGCAGTGACAACAGTTCAAGCGAAGAATGATGATCACTATGTTTGGATATCAAAGCAAGGTGTTGTATTTTTTGAAATATTTTTCTTTGAAATTAGACATTTTGTTTAATGTAATGGACATAGTGTTCCAATTGAAAGACAAAGGGATACCCATAACTCTCCCATTTTGTATGACAAAGACTATCTTATATATATATATATATATATATATATATATATATATATATATATATAGTATTTGTCACAAAATGGAACGATATTGTCATACAAAAAATGGAGCAATATATATATATATATATATATATATATATATATATATATATATATATATATATATATATATATATATATATGAATAAGATAGTATTTGTCATACAAAATGGAACCGTTATTGGTATGGAACGATTATATATATATAATAAAATATGTTTTAATTTATTCTATTGTGTTCTCCATTTTCGTTGTGAAATGTAACACCACTGATTAAATTTATGGATGATTAAATATTATAATGAAGAGATGTGAAATTTGATGATATGATATAACAAATTAATCCAAACATCACATTCAAATGCACTAATAAAAATTTAATTCATATGAATATTATTATAAGATATATATGTGTCGACTTTTGATGAATAATGAATTTTAAAAAATCACAATAATTATGATATGATATAACAAATTAATCCAAACATCACATTCAAATGCATTAATAAAAATTTAATTAATATGAATACTGTTATAAGATGTGTCGAATTTTGATGAATAATGAATTTTAAAAAATCACAATAATTGCACTCTCACAGGTCGATGTTTCTAAAAAATAAAAAATGAACACCGATGTGTTTGTATGTTGCAGCGCACCAGTGCATTTCTATGACCTATGGGCACCGCAAAAATACCAAAACCAATTAAAAATCTCGGTGCGTTTGTGTGATACTGCGCACTGGTGCGTTTATGTGAGACAACACACCGGTGAATTTGTACGACTTATGGGCACCGCACAAATACCAATACCAATTACAAATGTTGGTGCATTTGTCTGATATGGCGCACCGGTGCATTGAGACGATCTATGGGCACCACACAAATCCCAAGACCAATTAGAACGGTCTCGTGCGTTGTATCACCAACACTGCACTCGGTGCGGTTTTATACCTTGACAGCTCGGTGCATGCACCTTCGAACACCCCGGGCCACCTTCTAGATGACACACACTGGTGCATTGAAATCTTAGTAGTGCACCGACAAAAAAAACATATGTAATAACCTTCGGCTGCCTAGTTTTTTAGTTGTGTTGAATTTCTGTTAAAAGCTCCGCCAAAACCTCCGTGACCATAAATGGATGTTGTAGCAATTTTTTTTTGACAATTTTGGCCAAATTTATAACACTAAAAACCTCCTTTATAACCTCCATTAGAGGGTCTTTTCCTTGTAGTGAGAGGCCAAGTGATAGCTCTCAAAATATTGAGAAGCAATGAATACATTGTGATTCTAAAAGCTGACAAAGGATGTGCTACAGTTGTAATGAAAAAATTAGATTGTGTTTCCAGGATGAAGGACCATTTATACAACAACAAAATATACAAGAAGCTCAAATACAACCCCATCAACTGCATCATTAAATAGGTTAAGAAATCGATCAAGTAAACTAATCTTGATGAAGGAATCAAGAAGCACCTTTTACCCAACAACGATATCATCCCCAGAATTTATGGAGCTCCCAAAATTCATAATAATTATGTCCTCCTAATACCTATAATAAACACTATTTGGTCCCCCACATACGGATTAGCAAAATATGTGGCAAACTCCCTTTCCCCACTGGTTGGAAATACTGACTCCTACATCAAAGATTCTATTCACTATGTGGAGTTTATCAAGGATATATGTTTGTTTCTTGAGGATCAGATTGTAAACTTTGATATCACACAAATTTTCATAAAAATAGCTCTTGATGAAGCGATCCAAGTTGTTAAAGAGGTGGCTAACCCAAAGACAACAAAAATTGACAAAGTTATTCTGCGTTCTACATTATTCACCTTTGAAGGTGAGTTCTTTGAACATACCATAGGTGTGGCTATGGGTTCACCATTATCCCCCATATTAGCCAACCTTTAAATGGAGAAATTTGAGAAGATTGCCTTGGAATCCCACCCCCGCAAGCCCAATTACTGGATAAGGTTTTTTGACGACACCAGTGTGGACTGGCCACATGGAGATACTGAGCTTGAAAAATTTCTTAAAAATCTCACTATTTTTTCAAATGACATCAAATTCACAATGGAGACTGAATAAAACAATTTCATTCCATTCCTCAACATTCTTCTTCTAAGAAAAAGTGATGTATCATTGGGTCTCAAAGTTTACAGAAAGAAGGCACACACATATAACTACCTCCATGCTGATTCACATTGCCATCCAACGTAGAGGATGAGGGTTCTCAACACACTCTTCACTAGAGCATTAAAAATTTCTGACAACGAACATATAAATGAAGAAATGGAGTATCTAAAAAAGGTTTTCTTGAACACTGGCTACAAGCTCATTGACATCAATAAAGAAATCAGGAAATCCAAATCAAAATAATCCACTAATCCCACCTCATGCTCCTCTCAAACCCCCCTATTGGTAAGACTTATCTTACATACATCTAGGGTGTCACTGACAAAATAGCTAGAATCCTCATAAAGAAAGGCATATCAACCTTGTTCAAGCACTTGAATACTATCAAGAAAAAGATGATATCAATAAAGGACAATTTGGATCAACTTCAACATAAATGGGTGTACAAAATCAATTTCTCATGTGGTAAGTGTTACATTGGGGAAAATAGGAGAGCCTTCAAAATTAAATTGAAAGAGAAAATTGCTGACATCATAAATGGAAGAATTAAATCCTCGGCTCTTGCAAAACATTATACAAAGTCTAGTCATCATATATGCATTGAGGAAAATGAATTAATCTCTAAAAAGAACCATTACTATATAAGGAAGATGAGAGAGACGTTGGAGATCATAAAACATCCCAACAATCTCAACATAGATGATGGGATTGAGGTTAGAAGGAGTTAGATACCTCTTCTTATACAAAAATACAACATTTAAAAACCCTAGCCTCAAATTCTTCCTTTAGCCCTCTCATTCCTCCTTTAACATCATTTCCATTAATAATAACAGTTCCATTAATAATAATAATCTAGGATGAATAATTAAATAAAAATAAAAATAAAAATTAAATTTAATATTAATTAATTAATCATAAAACCTATCTATCTCCCTTCTAATCCTAAAATATTCTTTATCACAATTAAAAAAAAATTATTAATATATTGGAATTAGATTTAATATATTAATAATTTAAAATTATCATGATTTTAAACATAATAATATATTAAATTAAAAAGGAATTTTATATATTCATGTTTTTAAATAACTTTAGTTATATATAATTATATTAATCTTATGACATATCTAACTATATCTAAATATTTTAAATTTATTAACGTATGTATATTCAATTCAAGTGATTAATATTCATGATTACTGTCATTTTGATTATATTAATATATTGAAAAAAAATTAATATAGTAATATTTTCAAAATTGATGCATTTAAACATATTTATAAATTAAAGAGGGTTACAATATAATAAAAATTTATACCTTTTCCTTTATAGACTATACCATAAAAAGATTACCTAAATTAAATAATAACATAGTAACCTTATTAAAATTAAAATTAATGGATAATAAAAAGTTTTTAAAATTATTTTTAAAATTGATATAAACATGTAGCATTCTTCTCTATTAGCTAATTCCTTTCTTCCTTTGTCTCTCTATTCATACTTGTAGCTCTCCTAGCTCTCTTTCTCTCTTGCTCTTTCTTGACCTTTGTCTTGACGACGGGTCTTGTTGTAGACTCGAGATGTCGACATTAAAACATGTCTAATGTGGAGTAATTTCCAACCACTCAATCACAATATGAAAACTACCGATTCAGGAAATTCGAGAACTACTTCTAGTCCTCCTCCTGAATCTAATCAACCATAATCGTATCTCCCCTTGAGTACTGAGCCTAAGATTACATATAATTTTGTCGGTGACACAGACACAATTGAAACTAAAGTCCCCAAAACCTTACTACATGAGGTTGTTGTGCCTGAATTTCCTGATTTGGAAACTTTATTACATGAGGTCATTGAACCTGAGGAGGCTCAACCATTATCACTTGTTACTTTAGGTGTTACCTCTTTTCTTCCTTTGTCTCAGACAAAACCGACACTTATATATCTTAGACCTGACGATGAACCGCTTCCATTTGGACTAGTGAGTATCGAGGAGATCCCGAAATAAGAGACTCGTCCTTATACTCCTACTCATCTGGAAGTACTTTTCCTTTATCCAACTCAACCTCTTCTTCCTCCTCCAACTCTTGAAAAAAATCCTTTAACTATTTCTTTCTACACACTCGCGAATCTAACGCGGAAATCCACATCGGGAATATTGACCATGGTTGGATCCAATATAGCTTTCCAACCTGTGTCCACCACTATGGTTGAGACACCAAATTTCGCCTCCTCATCCATGTTTGCGACATCACCAAAGATACATATGTATGGTGGTCCATTTGTTCCACGTGGTTACCGGTCTTTATCTAGTACCGTCTCTGGCGTATCCTCTAGTTCATGGACTTCCCCTATGTCATCCACATTTTGAATTCCAATCGACACTTCTATCATGAGTTCCGCTCAACCTACTTCTTCTCCTACTCCTACACCTAAAATTCAATAACATGTTGGCCCTTATGTTAGTGGGTAGGGCTATCTTCAACAACCTAACTATCCTTATGTTCGGTACCCTCATCATGGGGGGCAGTTGCCTCCATCATCCACTCCTAATGTAGCAGGGGTGTTGTTGGTATACCTCAAATTGGTAATCAACCTTATTAAGGTCCTCCTTATCCTATGGTGGCTACTAGTGTTTGGAAATCTACTTTTCCTGCTAAGCCAGGTTTGATTTTGGATCTATCTTTGGTTTCCCAACTTGTGCCATATTTGATTCAAGTTTTTGTTTCTTAACCTATACCTAAAAAATCTCAAATACTTGTAAGTTAACCTGTACAGACTACGATTTTATCTCAACATGTTCCTTCAGTATTTTGTACCTCACAAGTCCCACCTACTCAACCTTTACAAGTTCCCTTATAATCTTAAATACTTGCACAAGGTATCCCTCAAATTCCAGTAGGACAGACTGCGTATAACATGGCACAACCTCAATCGAACCCACCTTATCATGGGAAAAAGAAAAATCCCATCAGGAAACTGTAGAGACCTTATTAGGGTTTTCCTCAAGTGTCTTTTCAAGGCCAACAAGTCCAAACTTAGTCATTCCAACAACTTTATGGTCATCCTAGGGCTGGAAAACAAGGTCACTTGTATACTGGTTTTCAGAATCCTCTTTATGTTGGTACCTAGGTTCCTTATTATTAGAACCCTCCTTATCCAGGAATGCAAGTGCCTATTGCTCAGGCTATCCCTTCATATCCATGTGACCCTCCTCCAAAATTTAAATGATATTTTCCTTTTGTGGCCACTCTCAAATTTCCAGACTTAAGTCGGCTCACCAATGACCCCATTTCTCATTTGCCTTGGTGGTCGATAATTCCTACCAAGTTTCCTTCTGATATCCGAAAATTCAATTGGAATTTAGGAGAAGACCCTTCGACACATGTTATGACATATCATCTATGGTGTTCTTCGAACTCCCTTAATAATGATTCCTTTTGACTTCGTATTTTCCAACGAACACTTACAAGTAATACAATTAAATGGTATATTGAGTTACTTTTAGCTTCATTTCATGATTTCAAAACTTTGTACACCACCTTCCTCACACATATCTAGTTTCCCATCAGATATGAAACTGGAACGGAAATGTTGACCAACTTCAAACAATCATATTCCACTCACATTCCAGATCACATTCATGAGTGGAGGCACTGCCATCGGTTGGTAAAAAAATATGTTCCCTATCAATTTTTAGCAGAATGGTTAACGAAATATATGCTGTCACCTATAACATAAGATGTGGCTAAAGGTGGAGTCATGAATGAAGAACAATTAATTTATCATGCAAAATATTTGGACCTTGTTTATGCCCTATTATTTCATGCTCTATGATAAGATATTGAATACTCTGAGACCTTTGAATAATTTTCCTCTTCCACTTGGTAAAGAATCTCATGTTGTTGATGGCGTGATTGGTTCTACTAGTTTGCAGTCAGCGAGTAAACGATCTGGTGCTGCTCTTATCGCATCTACTCAAAACAATAAATCCCATCCTTCGACGGATTTTGCTTCCAAGATAAATTTCGTTTCATATGATAAAGTAGAGTATCAACAAAAACCTAGAAGAAAGAAGAAAGGAAAAGGTAAGAAGAAGAAAGATCTCTCACCGTAGGATAAACAAACAAATCAATCCTCCAATGAGAAATGGAAACCTCGATACTCATGCTTGATTTGAAATGAGGATCACTTTACACGTGACTTCCCATGCCACACTGAAGTGAATTAGTTTCTTAAATATTCCACTTCTCCCGCTGTCTTGAATGACTTGTTTCTCAATCAGAAGACTCACATGGTTTCCTGGGACCCTTATTCCTCTAACATGGTTTTGATGCTTTTCTCCTAAAATATGAAATCCGATGTTATGGTGCCCCCTCGAAACGAGGAATATGGTAATTCGAATCCACCGAATGGTCAGACTACTGATCAGCCTGCCAGTTCGACATCACCTTCATCAGATCCTACTCCACCTCCGATTCCTGTGGAATTTACTATCAAACCTCTGAAGGGCATTATTCATAAGTCTACTTTCAACCCTGGTTCAAGATCTACACAAAATTATAATGTAGTTGAAGACTTGGCCCAGTCTCCACCAGCTATGTCAATTCTTGAGAAGGGAAAATTTTATGGGCTAATATTCGCAGGTGGGCTAATTTTCCATGATTTTTCCAAAAAAAAAAGATTCACCAATTTCCATTTTAAAAAAAATTGATTCGCCCAAATTTTATAGTATAAAATTATTTTACTGTAAAAATCGCCAAAATTTTATATATACTAATATAAAATGATTAGAAAAATAAATATTTTTACAAAAATAACATAATTTTTTTACAATTTACATATCGGGTCTACTAATATTCGCCAAGGTTTCTAAATTTAAGATAAATGTCCATCCTTAAAAATTTCCTTGCTCTTGAAGTTTTGCAAAATTTCCCCTCCCAAAAGGAGGCCTTGCGCTCAGCTATCGGATGTTTGGATCCATCGGATTCCAACCTAGTGGTTTTCTCTCATGAAAAATATACCCCTCCACTTCTGGATGAATTATGTTTTATAATCCAGGTTGTCGTCCATGGTAAGAACATCCATCGCTCTATTGTGGATGAGGGAGCCTCGAATTGCTTTATTTCTATGTCTTGCTATAAGGTGATTGGTTCGCCTCAACCGAGTCAATCACCCACCACATTAAAAGCCTTTGAAGGAAGAACATATTGGGATTCTGAATTCCCTCCAAGTAAAATGAGGGGGAAAAACCATCTCCATAGAAGTTGAAGTTATTGATGGCATGTTTGGTATTTTAAATAGAGTTAGATTACTTACATGAATTATGAACTAGGGATAGTATAGTGATGAAATGTGTGTGCTAGGAGTATTTATTCTTCAAACGATTCCTAAGTTAAATTGAGATATTGAGATGCACATGTTAACTATGAAAATAAATATGTTACTCTTAAAATCAAAATGATCACACATGCTTCAAAGAATTATTTGCAAACTAAAATCACCATAAAATTATCACACTTTCTTGAAATAAAGATCACACTTTGCAGAAATAAATATCACTCTTTCTCAAAATAAAATCACACTTGCTTCACTCTTGCTTGAAATAAATCACACTTGCTTGAAATTAAATCACACTTTCTTGAAATGAAGTCACACTTGACAATGAAACTAAATAAAAATTGCTACAAAGAGATAAAATCTAAATTAAAATCCTAGTCACACAACTATACTACAAATCTATATCAATATGTACTCTATCCATGTGCACAAGAGCTCTCGCTTCACTCTATAGCAGAACGATTAAGCAATCTTAATAAAAAAATCCTAAGCATTCATTTGAAAATCAAAACTAAGCATTTAAACAAACTAATGAAATGCTACAACAAACATAGAATTGAAATGTTATCTACAATTAATGAAAACCTTACAACTCAAGGGGGCCCTCCTACGAGAAGTAGGTGTCAACACCACACCTTTAGAAGACTAAATTCGCATTGATAAATCACAAAAGAAAGGAATGAAACGAAAATAGAGTTGTGTATTTGAAATAACAAAGTTTTTCAAATAAATCCAAGTTTGTGACTGTCATGCCGAGAGGCAGATTTATAATCTCGTGCTCATAACTATTTCAGAGTATTACAACTCTTCCTTGCTCCAAAATTACTAAATTTAACATAAATCGATAAGGTAACATGATTCTCTCATGATTTGTTTTCAGTGAAGCAAATCATGAGACTGAATATCTGCATCTACTAATTTCTCACTCACTTAATTCGCCTTCCAAGGTGGTTGAATTTCACTTTGACTGAGGTTCTACAATGCATTCCTTATCAATCTAGGTTATGAAGATAGGTAAAATTCATTGTTCCAAATAATTTCCACCTGCCCATATGCCTTGTTCTTTGGCTGGAGCTTCGGAACTCATCAAATATTAAACTTCGCTGTAGAATCAGAAATTAGCTGCAAAATCACTGTAATTCAGTAGCTCATGTAAATATTGAGTTAAATAATAAAGAACATTGAAATTTATGAAACATAAGATGATGATGTACTTGCTATGCCATAAACCTTGTAAATTTATTCCCAATTAGAGCTATTAGGATAAAAAAGGAGGAGGATGGGCTGTAAGGCAGTTGTCAAAAAGAAGCAATTTTGGGGTTCAAGATTCTCCCACACAGAAGACATTGCATGTCCTCATGAAAAATTTCAAAATTTGTGGACCTTATCTATCACTGAGCTTCTTCAGATGCCTGAGAAAGAACATCCAAGTTATTCCTTCTTGCTTTCATGGTAGTGACTTACATCCTCGTTTTCTTCATCAATATTCTATGATGCAAGCTTATCACCTTTCTTTTAAGAGATTTGTTTTTGGTCTTCAATTTATTGTTCTTCTCATACCATACATCAATATGCACCATGATGTTTTCATTTTTATTTTTTTGGATTTCATTATGCACTTTCCAGTGTTTCATGTTCTTGCTTCAAATGTCTATTTAATACCTCCAACTCATAGATTTATACTTTAAGAGTGCTTACAATTTGGGATCTTTCTGCATGATCATAATGAGTAATTTCCTCTTGGTTTGAGGATTATTCCACTATTTTCCCTATATATATTTTCTCCAAATACTCTATGTAGTCATATATCTCTTGTTGAACATGATCTATTTCAGGAGTTCTCTCAGTTGGAATGGAAACTGTTGATAGAACTCTAGGTGATGGAACTCCCGTGCGACATATTATTCTAACTTGATGAATCCTGGGGGCTTCTGGGACTTTCTACTCTTTGGTTTTTTGAACCTTGCACTTCTTCTTACAGTAGATTATGGTTTTTCAATAGTAAGGGATTTCTTCTTAATTTCCTCTTGCTCTGTTTTCTTTTTGGACAAACTTTCTCCTTTATTGCTGGCTTTCTTTCTTCTAACATTTCTCTGTTTAAGAGTCTCCAACACACTTTCAAGAGGAGTTTCATCCTATGAATCCTGCTTTTGTTACAAAGGTGAGTTATCCATCAGGATTAAAGGCAATTTCCTTCTACTCTTCCTTGTTTTGCCGGGTTCTCCTTGTTCCGCCTCCTTAAAATGATTTCTAATTAAGAAATATTCCCAATTGTCTCCTATTTTTTTTTTTCTTTTAGATGGGCTTCAATCAAAATTTTCACTAATCCATGGTGGTATAAGGCATTAACTATGGACTGTATTTTCCTCTCTATGCTTCCAGACATTTTTCTCAAGCTATGAAGTAAGAAGTATGGTAGGTTAATTTCATTTCCTTAGAGAAAATCCATCATCAATCGTGCATGCTAGAAGAACATGTTACCAAACCTACCTTCACAAGTTATAAATTTTTGAATAATCAATAGAAATTTCCTCCATTTTTTCTGAAAATTTGTGATTGGTATCCCCTTTTAAACACATAAATAGGCATACTTGGATTCTTGAGGAAGAATTTCTGTTATTTCTCTTCAATTTTTCGATTCTTGAACCAACTCTCTCCGATTCTTGGAAATCATGTAGCCTATTCTACAATTTAAACTGTTAAACCAAATTTCATGTCCCCAATCTATTATTCTATGCCATCGTATTCCCTAGAAAAGGATTTTGTCACTTCCTTTTCATGCCCATCAATTTTTTCCATGAACTCTAGCCACCGCGCTTGCTACAACAACTGTTTGAACTATGAGTATCCTTCAAGGAATTTAGTCCCATTCAGATTTGAGTGTACGATGGCTCCCGTGTTAGAGAATATTTAGCCATCAATTGAATTTGGATAGGTTTATTGTGGAAGGAATTCAGTTATGGAGTGAGTTGAAAAAGACAGAGTTTAGGTAAGAGGTGGTTTCGACAATGAAAATAGGGTTGAGTGAAATAGGTGTGATGGAAGGATTGCGCATGAAGTGGAATGGTGTATGAAGAGAAGGAAATATGTTTGAATTATATTAAGGCTTCATAATGGATTCATTTTACAAGACATAGATATTTTCATTAATTTCAAAATCATGTCATAGTAATAATTTTACAAAATGGTAGAGTCAACAATCACTCATCTTATATTCCATAATTCAAATGTTTTTACCTTTAATATCTAAGTAATATCTACATACCTTATATATTTTCCTTAATTATTTTTTTCCTTTTGCAGGTTGCTTTAGGTTGTATGCAGGTTGCTCTAGCTATAAGCTCCATTCAATTTTATTTTTCCATGATCTTCATTTGCCCTGGTTGCAATTTGTCAAGTTAGCTGCTGAATTTCATGCGAGCTGCAAAATGTTGACAATTTCGTAGTTGTCGTATTTTTCAAAAGAGAAAAGAGGAATAATAAAGTAGAAGGCAAGTTGGATAGGAAGAAGAATCTTCCTTGACCATGTTCAAATTGAGATTATCTTGCATATTTCTTACGAACTCTTCATTCATTAATGGTTTATGATATATTCGTAATCTATGACCATTTACAAGGAAAGCTATTTTTTCTTCATAAATATTTTTGATTATGACTCGTCCATTATCAAAGACAATTTCAATATCATAAGGAGCAAGCCAATGAGTTTGAAATTTTCTTTGAAAATATTTAAACTTTGAATCAAAAAGCAATGTCCAATCACCACGCAAAAATTTTATTTCTTTGATAAACTTATCATGCTACCTTGATCTTTGTTGTTGAACTATATTGGTTCTATGAATAACATATTTTTGTATCTCATCAAGTTCATTCAATTGCTCCATTATTTGTCTTTGTGCTTCTGATAGATCAAGGCCTAATTTGAAATTTGTTTTAAAGGTCTTTATCTAGAACTCAATAGGAAATATGACTTTCTTTCCATAAACAAGTTCATAAGGAGTGCATCTTGTTGTATTTCTCCATGTGGTATGATGTGTCCATAAAGCTTTTGGAAGCTTTTCTGCCCAATCTCTTCTATGCAGATGCACAGTCTAGGTAATAATTACTTCAATTAGTTTATTAGTAAATTCAACTTGTCCATTTTCTTGAGGATGATATGGAGTGTATTTCGAATGTTTGATTTTCTATTCTTCCATTATATTATGTACCAACTTGGATGTAAATTGAGTACCTTGATATATTACAATTTCCCTTCTGACACCAAAATGAGTGAAAATATCCTAAAAAATAAATGAACTATAGAATTTTCAGTAGCAAAAGGAAGTGCTTTATCTTCTACTAATTTCGTGACACAATTTTATAGACAAGAATGTACCTTTTTTGTCTTGACGATGGATTGATTGGACCAAAAAAATACAGTTCCCATTTTTAAAAAGTTTTAGTAAGTACCTGAGGTTGTAGAGGCATTTCATCCAAAGAAACATTCTTTCCCATTCTTTGACAACAATCACATATCTTAACATACTCATTGGAATCCTTAAAAAGAGAAGGCCAATAATATCCTAAGAGAAAAAATTTATAAGAAGTTCTTTAATCAACAAAATGTCATCCACATGGTTCATCATGACAATGTTTTAGTATCTATGGTACTTTGTCGTCTCAAACACACCTTCGAATAATTAGATCTGGTCTTGTCTTGTACAATTCTTCATTTATCCATGAATAAGATGCACTATTTTGAATAACCTTATTTTTATCTCAAGGAGAAAAATATGGTGGTAACTTCGTTGTGGCCAAATAACTAGCAATACCTGCAAACCAAGGAGATTCAATAGATATTGCAAAAATATATTCATCAGGAAAATTATCTTCTACAGGAATATTGTTATTATAATTTTGGATTCTAGATAGAAAATCAACAACTATGTTTTTCTTTCCAGGTCTATCCAAAATAGTAATATTGAATTCTTCTAATAACAATAACCATATTGTAATTTTTCCTTTAGTAATTGACTTATTGATTAAATATCTAATTAAAAAATGATCCGTGTGAATCAAGGTTTCAAAACCAACTATATGATGTCTGAATTTATTAATGACATGTACAACGACTAAAAACTCCTTTTCAGTTACAGTGTAATTCAACTTTGTAGGGGTCAAATTTTTACTTGTATAGTAGATGGTATAAGGAGTCAAATATTTCTGTCCTAACACAACTCCTAAAGTTGTATATGAGGCATCAGTTGAAATATGAAAATGTAGTTTCTAATTTGGTCCTCTTAAAATGGGTGCTTGGGAAATAATTTCTTTCAATGTTTCAAAAGATTTATGGCAGTCATAATTCCAGATGAATTCACAATCTTTTGTAAGAAATTTGAAAAGTGGAGAGGAAATATTTGTAAAGTTTTCTATAAATCTTATATAGTAGCTGGTAAAACCAAGAAAACTTCTAACATCCCTTTGACAAGTAGGAATTGATAATTTATATATGACTTCTACCTTAGATGCATCCACTGAAGGTTGTTCTATAATGGGAGTTGAGTTTATTGGAATATCACTAGAATGTACAGGGGTGGTTTGTTTTTGAGGATCTTCCTCTTGATGAAGAGATGTCTCTTTCTCAGATTCTTGGATGACAACAGATGGTGAATTCTTTTCCAATACTCTACCAGATCTAAGTTGTACATTTTTTAGATCTAATGGAGTTATCATGTAAGTTTGGAAATTATGACCTTCTACATTGTAAACATGTTGTGAGTTTTTATTATTTGGATTTGGAAGTGGTTGAGCAGACAATTGATTGGGATTTTGTGGAAATGGTAATGAAATTCATGGATTTGGATTTTATGGTTGAGAGGGTTGAATAGACAGAGGGAAATATTGTGGTGGAAAAATAGGATAAGGTTGTTAAAATTGAGGACATTGAGGATAATTACCATAAGAAAATTTCCATCCTTGTGCCCATGGTTGATACCAAGGCTTCCAAGGCATGGGTGTAACCTAATTATGTTGTGGTGGTTGTGCATATGTTTGAGTGTTGAAACCTCGAGTCATATTTTATTGTGGATTTTTCCATGGTTTGTTAGTAATAAAATAAAGAGGTTCTGTTTGATTTGGTATTAATTCCTTTGGATAAACAAATTTAAGACCTGGTATTTAAGGGAATTCATTTGTATCATGGTTTTATGCACATATAATACAGGTTTCTACACTTTTCAAGTCAAGAGGGAATTTTCTTAGGGCACACTTCTTTCTACATTTTGGACAAAATATGGATAATGCAATATTTTTCAGCCTTTTTCTTGTTTTGTATTTTAAGTGTATATATTTGTTCACCAAGAGTCCCCCAAATATATGTTTTGCAATTTTCAAGCAATTTTCCTATTTCTTCTCCACTTACTATTCCAACAACAAACTTACTAATCCTAGACATAACAAGATCTCTTAGATTTTTTTCCAGTTTTATCCTTTCCTCTTGAAATATGTGTACAAATTTCACAAATGTCTCTAAATGATAATTATAAAACATCTACTTTACCCATTATATTGAGAATATCTATCCACTCATCTTTAATGTCTTTTAGAAAAATATCTTTCAAAGTTTCATCATCTAGATTATGCATTTTAGCCCTTTTAAGATTGTAAGAAAATATTTCAACCAAATCCTCAAGATTTCCATCCTGTTTTTGCATCATTTTAAAGACTTCATCTTTAAGGTTAAGAGGCATACAATAATATTTTTATTTTTCTAAGAAAATATCTTTCATTTCCTCCCATGTTCTTATGGTATGTGTTCCTAGTCCCATAAACCATTTTAATTTTGCATCTTTAAGGGTGGCTGGAAACAATTTCAACTTTTGAGGATCAAGCAAGTAGTCATAGGATATACACAAAACTTAAAACTCAAAGAGAAATATTTTAGGATCCTCATTCCTTAATCCATGGAAATTAGGGAGGATAGAGGGTGAGATATTTTTCATTTTGGCTGTGGTATCTTCATCAAAGATGGGAAATCCAAAAGGTTCTGGATCTCCTCTACCACCTCTTCTTCCTCTTCCTCCACCTCTTCCACCTCTTCTTCCACCTCCAATCCTAAGATGTTCACCATTTAAATTGTGTACTTATCATTCCCCTTCCCATGCCATTGTAGATTCCTCAAAGCTAATATAAGGTTCCAAAATTGGATCTTTCAGTTCCTCCTCTGGTTCTTCTCGCAATGGAAAGTTAAATAGTTTCTTCTTCTTCTTCACTAGTGATTTCGATTTCTTGTCCTAGAATTTTTTCTCTAGTTGAAGATAGAACGATTGCTCCTTCTATTGGGGATGTAGGATCTTCTTCTTCTACTATAGCTTAAATAGAGGAAGTTGGTGAATCTCTAGGTTGGATTTCAGATCTAAGTACCTCAAGAAGTCTATGTCTTCTTGCAATTGATGGAATACAAGTTTTGGTGGATGGTGGGGTGCTATGAGGTATTGGTGGGGTGAGTGGTGATGTTGGAATTCAACTCCTACCTATATAATCTCTTTCCCTATGCATATAATTTTTCTTTTTATTTTTGTTTTATGAAAAGAAAACGAAATAATCCTATATACACTTCCCTGAAAACGACGCCAAAATGTTTGGTAATTTAATTGGAGTTAAATTACTTACATGAATTATCAACCAGGGCTAGTATAATGATGAACTATATGTGCATTGTATGTGCTAGGAGTCTTTATTATTCAAACAATTCTTAAGTTAAATTTATATATCGAGATGCACATGTTAACTATGAAAATAAATATGTTTATCTTATAATAAAAATGATCACACTTGCTTAAAAGAAGTATTTGCAAACTAAAATAACCATAAAATTATCACACTTGCTTAAAATAAATATCACACTTTGCAGAAATAAATATCACTCTTGCTCAAAAGAAAATCACACTTGATTTACTCTTGATTGAAATAAATCACACTTGCTTCAAATAAATCATACTTGCTTGAAATGAAATCACACTTGACAATGAAACTAAATTCAAATTGATAAAATAATTAACTCTAAATTAAAATCCTACTCACACAACTATATTACAAATCTATATCAATATGTACTCTGTTGATGTAAACAAGGGATCTTGCTTCACTATACAACAAAATGACTAAGAAATATTTATAAAAAAATCCTAAGCATTAAAAAAAACTGTTGAGATTCAACAAGATGATGAGCTTAGTGAAAATTAGTCGTGTTCACTAAGTGGGCCCGTAGGCTATTTTTAGGTGCAAGTCTATTTTTAGACATGGTGATCATATTTCAGAAGTTGCAGGATGCTATTTGTGGATGGTTGGTCAAGTTGGAAAAATAGATGAAATTCTATTTTTAGATTATTGGGTGAAGTCTATTTATAGATCGTTGATCTAAAAATAGATGCATGTCGATTATTATTAACTCTTAATAATAATCCGACAATAAACATCAAATTATTCTCTTGGAGCACTTTATTTTAGTGTACAGATTTGGAAAATCAGTGGGTTGAAGGAATTACACAATTCATAGGGTTTACTGGTGGTTCATGCATGAAGGACTCAATTAGAACCGAAGTGGCAAAGTTATGACAGAGTTGGAAGAGTGAAAGGGGAAGATGGACTATTTGTTGTGACTATAGTGATGCATTGATTGCACCACACACACATTGGAGTTGCCAATGAGGATTGCACAGTCAAGGCAAGGCCAATTCAAATTCATTCAGGGGTCTTCTTTAGCAGGGATTGTGCAGTGGAGGCAGGCTATCAGGTGGCAAGAAATCAGTGCATGGATTTGCAGATTTCTTCTTGTTAGTGTGTGACGATTGAGTGTACTGAGAGCTTTATGTACTAAGCTTTGTATGAGATTGTTACATGATCTCCATGATACATAATATATGATATTTGGGGTTTTCAGCTTCAGGATTTCCCGTTAAACAACTGTGTTATGTGAGATTGTTTTTATTGCTTCATGTGTTTGCAATTGATTTTAATTTCTGCAAAAGATTAACAGTGGAAGGATTTTGTATTTAGCAAGAAGATAAATATTGTTAGATCAGGAGAATCTGGATATACACATGCATCTTGTATATGATTTCTACATGGTATCAGAGTAGTATTAATTCTTGAAGATTGCAATTGTGAAGAATTGCTGAGTTTATGCTGGTGGACAATTCGAATTTGGTGTAGAAAATTATTGGTGCGACAGTTGAGTATACATTGAAATGTATTTTAATGGGTTGCGATTGGAGTATTCCCTTGATGGTAGCTCAAATTACGTAGTCTGGAAGGATATGATGGAGGAGGTGTTGGAGGATAATGGATTGAAGGAGGTCATCGATAGCGATGTTCCTAAGCTGGGATCTAGCGATGCTGCATTACTTGACGCATGGCAAAAGAAGGTAGCAAAGACAAGAAGAATTCTGTTGGAAGGTGTGAAGGACCATATTATGTCCAGCCTTCATGGGAAAGCCACTCCTTTTAAAATGTGGAAGGATTTGACAGATTTGTTCCAAAGCAGTAGTGACCAGAGGAAGTTGGCATTGAAAGATAAGCTTAGAAAAATAAAAATGGAGAAGGGCGAAAGTATTCCAAAATATCTCACGAAGTTTGTCCACTGTAGGGATGAAATGGGAAGTGTGGGGATTACTGTTTATGATGATGAATTGGTGAGCTTGGCTCTCCTTGGGCTTCTGAAGAGTTGGCATAGCTACGAAGACTCTGTCAATGGATGGGAGAAACTGCCGAGTTGGGAGCGAATTTGGTCGGATCTTGTGTTGGGAGCGAATTTGGTCGGATCTTGTGTACGAGGAGATAAGGTGAAGTACCAGGGATGGCTCTTCATCGAAGAATGAAGATGAAGAGAATTAATCTTTGGCTGCCAAAGTAAGGAAGGGGAAGGGGAAGAAATCCCATCCAAAATCCGAAGCTAAAGGCAAGAAGTAGGATGTGTCCAAGGTGAAGTGTTTTCACTATCACGAACTTGGGCATTTTGCCACTAACTGCCCACAGAAGAAGAAGAATATGAAGGCCATTGGAGCTGCAGCTGGAGAGGCCTTAGCCTCACAATTTGAACTTTATTTCTCTTTGATCGCATGCTTGGTTTCAAGCTCAATGGGATCGGTGTGGTATCTTGATAGTGGTGCGTCTTTCCATATGAAGGGAGATAGGGAGTTGTTTAGAGACTTCGAGGAGAAGGACCTTAAAATGCATATAGAGATGGGTGACGATGGTCGATACAGTGCGACCGGCATTGGGACCATCACCTTTGAGAGGGAGTCAGGTAATCCATTTATGTTGAAAGATGTTATGCATGTTCTAGGTCTGAAGAAGAACTTGGTCTCGGTCGCAATGTTGGAAGAGAGAGGTTATGACGTTATTTTTAGCGATGGACAGAAGCTGAGAGACTGAAGCTTGATGCGACACATAATGTAGGAGTCCCTACATCACAGCGCAGATAGAGACAATCACCTGACCGATTTACTGGATACATGGCTCTTATGAGAAAGTGTATCGTGACAGAGCCATCTTCTTTTGAAGAAGCAGTGAAGGAGCCCACATGGGTAGATGCCATGGTGGAGGAGTATGACTCCATTTTTAGAAACAGTGCTTGGGAGATTGTTCCAAGGCCGGTGGGTAAATCAGTTGTAGGATCAAGATGGATCTACAAGGTAAAGCAAGTTGCTGATGGGAGCGTCGAGAAGTATAAGGAAAGATTTTTTGCCCTGGGCTTCTCACATATCGAAGGGATTGATTATCAAGAAAACTTTGCACCTGTCACACAATATTCTTCCATAAGGACCATCCTTGCTCTCTCAGCATAGATGGGTTGGCACATTCATCAGATGGATGTGAAGACTGCGTTCCTTAATGGGATCATTGAGGAAGAGGTGTACATTGAGCAGCCTGAAGGATTTGAGATCTTTAGCAGCGAGTTGCCTGTGTGCAGACTCAAAAGAGTGCTTTATGTGCTAAAGCAAGTACCACGTGCTTCGTACACATGGATTGACAGCTATTTCACTGGACTTGGCTTCACCAAGAGTAAGGCGGATGCAAACCTGTACCAAATTGTGGTGGAGGGTAAGATTTTAATCATTTTTCTTTATGTTTATGATTTAATACTAACGGGTGATGAGCAGTTGGTACACTCATGCAAGGAAGATCTTGCAAATGAGTTTGAGATGAAGGAATTGGGCCTCCTTCATTATTTCCTTGGATTGGAAATATGGCAACGGGAAGGTGAACTATTTGTGTCTCAAGGCAAGTATGCCCAGGAGATACTGGAGAAGTTTCACATGCAAGGCTGCAAGCCTATCGACACTCCTCTTCCAGGAAATTGGAAGAAAGAGGATGCTACATCGGCAGAGGTAGTGGATGCCACTGTTTATCGATAGTTGGTGGGTTCGCTCATGTATTTAGTCAATACAAGACCGGACATATGCTATGCAGTGAACCAGCTTTCACAAGCGATGGTTAAGCCTACCAAGCTCTTTTGGAAGGTAGGCAAGCATGCCTTGAGGTATCTCAGGGGCACATCTGAGTATGGATTATGGTACAGATAGATGGATGAGGTGAATTTGCATGGCTTCACAGATGCAGATTGGGCAGGCAACCCAACAGACAGAAAGAGCACATTAGGAGGGATTTTCAGTATCAGATCTACAACTGTTTCTTGGTATAATAGGAAACAAAGATCCGTGGCACTCATTTCAGTGGAAGCAGAATACATGGAAGTAAGTCAAGCTGCATGTGAGGCTATCTGGATGAGGAAGATCCTGGTCGATTTGTTCGGTTCACATTTAGATCCTATAGTGATACATTGTGATAATCAGAGTTGCATTAAACTCTTGATTAATCCTGTGTTTCATGATATATCTAAACACATTGATATCTGGTATCATCATATCAAAGATTGTGTGCAGTGGAAGATCATGTTGCTTCAGTACATTCCTACGGAAGATCAGGATGCAAATATTCTGACGAAGGCACTCACCAGGAGCAAATTTGAATACCATAGAGGCAGGATCGGGGTGAAGGATAATCCCTATCTTGTTGAGAGGGAGTGTTGAGATTCAACAAGATGATGAGCTTAGTGAAAATCAGTCGCCTTCACTAAGTGGGCCAACAGGCTATTTTTAGTTGCAAGTCTATTTTTAGACTATGTCTATTTTTAGACATGGTGATCATATTTTAGAAGTTGCAGGATGCTATTTGTGTATGGTTGGTCAAGTTGGAAAAATATATGACATTCTATTTTTAGATTATTGGGTGAATTCTATTTATAGATCGTCGATCTAAAAATAGATGCATGTCGATTATTATTAGCTCTTAATAATAATCCAACAATAAGCATCAAATTATTCTCTTGGAGCACTTTATTTCAGGGTACAAATTTGGAATCAGTGGGTTGAAGGAATTATGAAATTCCTAGGGTTTACTGGCGGTTCATGCATGGAGGACTCAGTTAGAACTGAAGTAGCAAAGTTATGACAGAGTTGGAAGAGTAGTTAATGGAGTTGTTATTTAGTTTAACTCAGTTGAGCTAGTTGTATCTAGTCTAACTGAATGATACACTAGTGAGAGTGGAGTGAATTAATTAGTTAATTAATTCAAAAATAGTAACTAATTAATCAATTGAATAAATACAACAGTTAACTACAATGCATGTCAGTTCCAGTGGAGACCCAGCGGAGAGATAGGTGAAAGGGCAAGATGGACTATCTGTTGTGACTATAGTGATGCATTGATTGCACCACACACACATTGGAGTTGCTAATGAGTATTGCGCAGTCAAGGAGAAGCCAATTCAAATTCATTAAGGGGTCTTCTTCAACAGGGATTGCGCAGTGGAGGCAGGCTATCAGGTGGCAAGAAATCAGTGCATGGATTTGTAGATTTCTTCTTGTTAGTGTGTGATGATTGATTGTACTGAGAGCTTGATGTACTAAGCTTTGTATGAGATTGTTACATGATTTCCATGATACATAATATATGATAGTTGGGGTTTTCAGCTTCAGGCTTTCCTGTTAAACAACTGTGTTATGTGCGATTGTTTTTATTGCTTCATGTGTTTGCAATTGATTTTAATTTCCGCAAAATATTAACAGTGGAAGGATTCTGTATTTAGCAAGAAGATAAATATTGTTAGATCAGGGGAATCTAGATATATAAATGCATCTTGTATATAATTTCTACAAAAACTAATGACTTTCTACAACAAACAGAGAATTAAAATGCTATCTACAATTAATGAAAACCTTACAAATCGAGGGGAAACTCCTACGAGAAGTAGGGGTCAACACCATGGCTTCAAAAGACTAAATTCACATTGATAAATCACACAATAAATGAATGAAACGAAAAAAGAGTTGTGTATTTTCAAAAACAAAGTTTTTCAAATAAAATCCAATTCTGTGATTGTCATGCCGAGAGGCAGATTTATAATCTCTTGCTCATAACTGTTTCAGAGTATTACGACTCTTCCTTACTCGACAATGACTAAAATTAACATAAATCGATAAGATAACATGATTCTCTCATGATTTTCTATTAGTGAAGAAAATCATGAGGTTGAATATCTCTATCTACTAATTTCTTGCTCGCTTGATTCACCTTCCATGGTGGTTGAATTTCATTTTGACTAAGCTGCTAAGATGCTTTACTTATCGATCCAGGTTACGAAGATAGGTAAAAGTAATTGTGCCAACTAATTTCCACCTTCCCATATGCCTTGTTCTTCAGCTAGAGCTCCAGAACTCATCAAACCTTCAACATTGCTGTAGAATCATACATTAGCTGCAAAATCACTGCAATTCAGTAAGTCATGTAAATACTGAGTTAAATAATAAAGAACATTTACATTTATGAAATGGAAGATGATCATGTACCTATTTTTCCATAAACCTTGTAAATGGATTCCCAATTAGAGTTATTAAGATAAAAAAGGAGGATGGGGTGTAAGGGAGTTGTCAAAAATAAAAAAATTTGGGGTTCAACATTCCCCCACACATAAGACATTGCATGTCCTCATGAAAGATTTCAAAATTTGTGGGCCTTCTCTGTCACTGAGCTTCTTCAGAGGCCTGAGGAAGAACATCGAAGTTAATACTTTTTGTTTTCATGGTAGTGACTTCCATCCTAGGTTTCTTCATCAAGATTCTATGCTTCAATCTTATCACCTTTATTTTAAGAGATTTTTTTTTTTGGCCTTCAATCTCTTGTTCTTCTCATACCATACACCAATATGAAACATGATGTTGTCATTTTTAGTTTTTTGGATTTCATTCTACAGTTTCAATGTTTCATGTTCTTGATTTAAATGTCTATTTAATACCTCCAACTCATATATTTGTTCTTTAAAAGTGTTTACAATTTGGGATATTTCTGGGGGATCAAATGAATAATTTCCCCTTGGTTTGAGGATGATTCCACTTTTTCCCTGTAGATATTTGCTTCAAAGAATCTATGTAGTTATATATCTCTTTCTGAACATGATATATTTGAGGAGTTCTATTATTTGGACTAGAAACTGGTGATATAACTCTAGGTGATGGAAATCTCGTTGATGGAACTCTTAGTTCATCTTCTTCTTCTAAGTTGATGAATATTGGGTACTGCTGAGACTGTCCATGCACTGGTTTGCTGAGACTTGCACTTCTTCTTACAGTAGATGATGTTTTTCCAGTAGTAATGGAATTCTTATTAATTCTCTCTGGTTATGCTTTCTTTTCAGATGAAATTTCTCCTTTATTGTTGGCTTTCTTTCTTCTAACTTTTCTCTGTTTAAGAGTCTCAAACACACTTGCAAGAGGATTTTCATCCTCTGAATCCTGATTTTATTGTGGAGGTGAGTTATCCATAGGGCTTAAAGGCAATTTCCTTCTACTCTTCCTTGTTTTTTTGGGTTCTCCTTGTTTTTCCTCCTTAAAATGATTTATAATTAATAAATCTTCCCAATTGTCTCCTATGTTTTTTAGATGGGATTCAATCAACATCTTCACTAATCCATGGTGGTATAAGGCATTATCTATGGACTGTATTTTCCTCTGTATGTTTCCAGGAATTTTTCTCAATCTATGAAGTAAGAAGTACGGTAGGCTAATTTCATTTCCTTCAAGAAAATTCATCATCAACCGTGCATGGTAAAATAACATGTTATCGAACGTACCTTCACAAGTTATAAAATTTTGAATAAAAAATACTAAATTCCTCCATTTTTTCTTTAAATATGTGACTTGTATACCCTTTTTAAAGACAAAAATATCCATACTTGGATTCTTGAGGAAGACTTTACACTATTTGTCTTCAATTTTTCGGTTCTTGAACTAACTCTCATTGATTCTTGGAAATCATGTAGCCTCTGCTAGAAATGACATTGTAAAAAACAAATTCACATCCCCAATATTTGCTTCTATGCTTTCATATGCCTTAACAAAGGATTTTTTCACTTATTTTTCATTCCCATCAAAATTTTCCACGAACTCTATCCACCGCGCTTGCTGCAACAACTATTTGACCTGTGGGTATCCTTCAAGAAATTTAGCCCCATTCGGCTATGAGCCTACGATGAATCCCATGCTGCAGAAGCTTCAGCCCTCAGTTTACTTTTTTGACAGGGTTATTGTGGAAGGAATTCAGTTATGGAGTGAGTTGAAAAATATAGAGTTTAGGTAAGAGGCGGTTTCGACAATGAAAACATGGTTGAGTGAAATAGGTGTGATGGAAGGATTGCACATGAAGTGGAATTATATATGAAGAGAAGGAAATGAGTTTGAATTATATTAAGGCTTCATAACGGATTCATTTGACAAGACATAGATATTTTCGTTAATTTTAAATTCATGTCATAGTAATCATTTTAAAAAAATGGGGGAGGCAATGGTCACTCATCTTATATTTCATAATTCAAATGTTTTTTACCTTTGTTATTTAACTAATATGATAATATCTACATACCTTATATCTTTTCCTTACTAATTTTTTTCCTTTTTCAGGTTTCTTTAGGTTGTATGCAAGTTGCTCTAGCTGTAATCTCCATTCAATTTTCTTTTGCCATGATATTCATTTTCCCTGGTTGCAATCTATCAAGTTACTTGCAGAATTTCATGAGAGTTGTAAAATGTCGACAATTACGTAGCTGCCTTATTTTTAATATCATTTTTTCATGTGTTTCTCATTTTTCTTGTAGCAGGGTCCATCAAATGTATGAAACATGGGGTTCTAAAAGTCTCTTGCAAAATGACCCGGCTGGCACAGTTATATCAAATGACCTGACCATGTCCTTGACCAACTCCACCTCCTCGACCTCTTCCTTGGACTTCAACATCACAGAGGATGGTTCAAGGAAAAAGCAGTATGCAACAGGCATTATTGCTAGAGCACTTTCCTCGCTAAGAGGGAGTGTTGATTTTTGTAGCATAAGAAAGTGGTCTAAGTCTCTGAGCCATATCTTCAAGGCTTATGTGACAAGGTCTTGAAGCATACGTGTTTGAATTGACACTTCATATTCATGAATTTTAATTAGTACATTTATGACAAGGGAGGTTTTATTCAAGAATATTCAAATCTTAAATTATTCTCTATTGAAAAGTTCCAACCACGTCTGTTGTGGCGGGCTCAGCAGCTCCTCCTACGAGTATAGGGGTAGCTAGCGAGATTCGGCCCCGTGTAACGCGAGTACGATATCACTGCAGTTGCCGATTCTCCTAGTTACAAAAAAAGAAAAGAAAAGTTCCAACCACGTGAAGGTGGAAACTCTTTTTAGTTTCAGTGCTGGACACCCTATCTTCCATATTCCACATAAATCCTAGGGGAAAAGTGGTGATTTTCACTGGGGACATAGGTGTTTTGTGGTCATCGTCTTGGTAGAAGCCGTGCACAACAAATAGACAATCGGCACAAAGAGGAAAGAGGAATAAAAAAAAATGGGGCAAGAATAGGGAATTTAATAAGAAAATCTATGCTCCCAAGGATTCTTGGTTTTCAACTTAGATTTCCTGTATAAACGTGCCAACATTGTTGTTTTTCATGTTTATAGAAAACAATTTCATCATTTTTTTTATTCTTTTATATATATATATATATATATATATATATATATATATATATATATATATATAAAGAAATTATAAGGCTAAGTTGGAGAGGAAGAAGAATCTCCCTTGAACAACTTCAAATTGAGATTATCTTGCAGATTTCGTATGGAATCTTCCTTCGTTAATGGTTTATGATATATTCCTAATCTATGACCAATAACAAGGAAATATGTTTTTTCTTCATAAATATTTGTGATTATGACTATTCCATTATCAAAGACAGTTTCAATCTGATTAGGACCAAGCCAATGAGCTTGAAATTTTCCTTGAAATTATTTAAACTTTGAATAAAAAAGCAATGCCCAATCACTAGGCTGGACTTTTTTTTCTTTGATAAACTAATTATGCCACCTTGATATTTGTTGTTGAACTATATTGGTTCTATGAATAGAATCTCGTTGTATCTCATCATGTTCGTTCAATTGCTCCATTCTTTGTCTTTGTGCTTCTGATAGATCAAGACCTAATTTGACTGCTATTTTAAAGGTCTTTATCTGGAACTCAATATGAAATAAGACTTTCTTTCCATAAACAAGTTCATAAGGAGTGCGTATTATTGTATTTCTCCATGTGGTATGATATTCCCATAAAGCTTCCAGAATATTTTTTGACCAATTTCTTCTATGTAGATGCATAGTCTTGGTAAGAATGAATTCAATTACTTTATTGGTAAATTAAACTTGTGCATTTTCTTATGGATGATATGGAGTGGATTTCTGATGTTTGATTTTTTATTCCTCCATTATCTTCTATACCAAATTAGATGTAAATTGAGTACCTTGATCTGTCACAATTTCCCTTGGGACACCAAAACGAGTGAAAATATCCTAAAAAATAAATGAAACTACAACATTTTAAGTAGAAAAAGGAAGTGCTTTATCTTCTACCCATTTTGTGACATAATATATATAGACAATAATGTACCTTTTTTGTCTTGACGGTAGGTTGATTGGACCAAAAAAATCTAGTGCCCATTTTTGAAAAGGTTCAATAAGTACCCGAGCTTGTAGAGGAATTTCATTCGAAGGAGTGGGATTTCACATTCTTTGACAACTATCACATCTCTTAACATACTCCTTGGCATCCTTAAAAAGTTAAGTCCACTAATATCCTATGAGAATAACTTTATAAGTAGTTCTTTTATCAACAAAATTTCCTCCACATGGTTCATCATGACAAGCTTTTAGTATCTCTGGTACTTCATCCTCTCTCACACATATTCGAATAATTATATATGGTCCTGTCTTGTAAAATTATTCGTTTATCCATGAATAAGATGCAGTAGTTTGAATAACCTTATTTTTCTCTTGAGGAGACAAATATGATGGTAACTTCCATGTGGACAAATAATTAGCAATATCTACAAACAAAGGATATTTAATATATACTGCAAAAAGATATTCATCAGGAAAATGATATTTTATAGGAAAATCGTTATTATCATTTTGGATTCTAGATAGAAAATTGTTGAGATTCAACAAGAAAATTTCAGCACCCATGCCTAGTGCATTAAGCACCTACACTAGGGTGGGGCCCACAGTGCTATTTTTGGTGCATGTCTATTTTAGTTATTCATTAATTAAAATTGAGAATAAATTGTAATATAAATATCAAAATAAATTGTAACAATTAACTGAGAGTGAAAAACTCAGTTAGCTAGTGGATTTCGAGTTAGAGGTAGTTGGTGAGGCATGGAGAGTAATTCTATTTGTAACAGAGTTCGAAGTGCAGTGGTGCATTAATTAATGTAGATTGTAATCGGTTTAACTCAGTTAAGTGATTTAAAATCATTTGTGCTAGTTGTAACTACTTGATACACTAGTGAGAGATCAAGTGAAGTAAATATTAATTAATTCACAATTAGTGATCTCACATGCAACTGAGGATTTACTATTATTAACTGCATGCATGTCAGATCCAGTGGAGACCGACCAGTTGAGATCTAGGTGAAAGGGAAGTTGACTATCAGTTATAGGATTATTGGGTTGCAAAAATGCAACAAAACACCCATTGGAGTGCCCATGATACTTGTGTAGCCAAGGAAGTCCATAACTCCTATATTTTAGGGATTTCATCCATCAGGGATTGCGCGAGAAAGGCTGGATGTTTGGAGGCAGTAAATTGGCTAAGTATTGGTTAGTTTTATGTATGATAGTGTGAGACAATTAGCTGAGTACTGGAGGGCTCTTGTGAGAAAAGTTTTGTATGTAACTGTTTTATGATCCATGCTGAATATACAATAGAAGATAGTGGGGTTTTGAGCGGCAATATTTCCCCAGGAAATTATCTGTGTTGTGTGTGATTTGATTCTTCTTTACTTCATGTGATTGGTGATTGTGTTTTTAATTCCGCAAAATATTTGTATAAGCAATTCAGTATTTAAATTTAGTACATTTTTAGATTAGGTGAATCCAAGATATACATGCATGTTGTATAATTTATACACGGTATCAGAACACAGGAAATTGCAGAAGTGAAGCAGGCGTTGAGTTTGTGACTGGATAGAATTCGAATTTGTACAAAGACTTTCTTGGTGCTACAGTTGATTCAAGATCGAAATGGCTTTCAATGGCTTGAGGTTGGAGTATCAACTCGAGGGAAACTCAAAATATATTGCTTGGAAGGACATGATGGAGTCAGTACTCGAAGGCAATGGCTTGAAGGAATTCTTTGACAATGATGTTCCTAAACCTGTTGTGATAGATGCTACAAATCTTGATGCATGGAAAAATAAAGTGGCAAAGGCGAGGAGAATCCTGTTTGAGGGAGTACGAGGCCACATTGTCTCAAGCCTCCATGGGAAAGCCACACCATACGAAATTTGGAAGGCTTTGACGAATCTATTCCAGAGCAGTAGTGACCATAGGAAATTGGTGCTCAAAGATAAACTTAGTAAGATCAAGATGGAAAAGTGCGACACCATTCCAAAATATCTAACAAAGTTTGTCCAATGTCGGGATGAACTAGGGAGCATTGGAATAACAGTCGCTGATGATGATTTGGTGATCTTGGCTCTCCTAGGAATTCCTAAGAGTTGGAAAATTTATGAAGACTCTGTCAATGGATGGGAAAAATTTCTAGATTGGGAACGACTGTGGTTGGATTTGGTGCAGGAGGAGTTCAGTTGGAACACCATAGATGGATTTTCCTCTAAGCACGTGGATGAATAATATTGTGCTTTGGCTTCCAAGGCAAAGAAGGGGAAGGGGAAGAAATTCCATTCCAAATCTGAGTCCAAGAATTGAAAGAAGCAGGACATGTCCAAGGTGAAGTGTTTTCACTGTCACGAACATGGGCATTTTGCTACTAACTGTCCACAAAAGAAGAAGAACAAGAAGGCTTCTATATCTGCAACTAGTGAGGCCCTTGCCTCGCAATTTGAGCTTGAATTCTCATTGATCACATGCATGGTTTCAAATGCATTGGGATCTATGTGGTATTTGGATAGTGGCACTTCCTTTCACATGACATGAGACAAGGAACTTTTCAGTGGCTTGGAGGAGAAGGATCTCCAGATGCATATCGAAATGTGGGATGATGGACACTACAATGCTATCAGGATTAGTACTATTACCTTTCAAATAAATTTAGGTAAACCATTTCAATTAAAATATGTAATGCATGTACTAGGTTTGAAGAAAAATTTAGTCTCAGTCGCAATGTTGGAGGATAGAGGCTATGATGTTGTTTTTAGTGAAGGAAAAGCTTTCCCGCGACATAAAACAACAGGATAAGAGAAGAGGATAGGGATTCAAGTTAAGAATATCTACAAGCTGGAGGTGGATTTTTGCGCAGCAATGATGGGCAAGGCTAACAAAGTGGTGAGATGGGATGAGGGCGAATTATGTCACATGAGATTGGGCCATCTTCACTATGGAGCCTTGAAATTCATGCAACAGATTCTACTGAAATTCCAATGGGAACACTTACTCAGTTAGATACATGCAAGGGGTGTACCATGGGGAAGTATGTAAAGGCCACGTTTCGTGAGAAGGAGAACCGAGCTTCAGGGATCCTTAAGAGAGTTCATACAGACATGTGTGGACCATTCTCTGTTGCTTCGATAGCAAAACATAAGTAATATGTAATATTTTTTGATGAATTTTCTTGTAAGTGCTGGATATTCTCCATGTAGAAGAAAGATCAAACATTATCTAAGTTTCTTGAGTTTAAGGCACTCGTGGAGAAAGAGTCGGGGAAGCAAGCGAAGTCTCTTAGGAGTGATAATGGTGGAGAATACATCTCTAACGAATTCAAGAACTTCTGCATCAAAGAAGGAATTTGAAGAGAACTCATAGCACCTCATAAAACACAGTAGAATGGGGTTGCGGAGAGAAAGAACATAAATATCATGGGTGCAGCATGAGCAATGTTGCATGATCAAGGCCTACCGATGCATCTATGGGCGGAAGCATGCAACACATCGGTACATGTGTAGAACCGTTGTCCTCATAGGATACTTGGCATGAGTACACCTGAAGAGGATTTCACTGGTAATAAACCTGATGTTTCACACTTTAAGATTTTTGGCTCATATATTTATGTGCATGTGACCAAGGATGCCAGGAAGAAGTTGGAACCAACAACTGAGGTTGGGATTTTTTAATATTCCCAAATTTTCACATGATATTTGGAATATTAGATTTGTTAATAAAATTATTTAATTAAGTAAATAAAAGGGTGGAGGGACACACAAACCTCAAAGATGAATAAAATCCACTTTTAATGTGTGTATGTGGATATTCTAGATTTAGATCTAAAATCATGGAGTAGTGGAGCAGCTCCATTAATGGAGATCATGTCTCATTTATGAGATAGATTATGGAGGATGAAACAGTCAAATAAGATCATGGATCTTAAATTTAAAATCATGAGGGTCTTTGATAAGGTCAACTGAGATCATAGTGCATTCAAAGAAGATCATAGAGCACTTATGATAATTTAGTGGAGGAAGTGATGAATTTAATGCACACATGATGGAGAGGGTGATCACCCCATATGAACATAATGGAGGACATGGAGAAACAACGCAGTAAACCATGGAGACTTATTTCCACATGTATAACGCAGTTTTGGAGTGGGCCTAGGCTATGGAAGGCTCGTATCTATATAATGAAGGTGAAGGCATAAGAGAAGACATGATTTGGATTATTCATTTCTTGATATTTTTAGATCAAGATTTGTATTAGGACATCTCTATGCATTATTGAGTTGTTTAGCTAAGTCTACAGTGTTGTTTAGCATAGGGTGTTCCCGAGCGATAATCCCACCTCTTTCCTAGAGTGATCTCTAAGGAAGAGGGTTGTACTACATTCCTTATCAGGCATTGGTGCCATCTTCAGGAGGTTGTTTGTAGCATTTAGCTAGGAAACCAGTGGAGGATTCATCCTACCACTTTGTTCTTCACATTCAGTCTTCCAGGAGTAGTAGATCTATATCCGACATTCAGGCCATTGGGTTTTACCTCCTTAGAGTAGCAGTCCCTCCAAGGATTGCGCAGTCGAGTCCTGTAGATCTGTTGGAGGAAGGAAGTTTCCAATATTTCAGCTGGAAATCCTATGAGGGATCATCTCCTCACATTGGATCTATTGTTTCCATCACTCAGGAGCTGAATTGACACATCTAGTAGTAGGATATTGAGCCTCCCTCTCTTACAGTGCAGTTTTATGAAGTTTTTGTTGATCCAACAACTATTTTCAGTGGATGAGATTGGAGGAGCTAGATCTTGAGCTTTCATCCCAAGGATCTAGAGAAGGGATCAACCCTTCTTGCATTGAGCTGATTGTATGACATTTATACCATCTATTCTTCAGTTCATGCAGCAAATCTGCAAACCCAACAACATATATGTGCAAGCCCTAAGAGGGTGGTTTTCTTAGATTGACAGATCTAAGAGACCATTTCTGGGTTATCTTTGGTATCCATCCTAGAGCCCGGATCTACAATTTCAACATTATCGGAGCTCCCATACTGCTTAGATCTGACTTTCTATCTTTCTGGCAGTTGCAGTCCCAATAGTTGCAATAGGGACAATGCATTTTACCTTCCAGCAGAGTAGCAGATATGCAGTCCCTCTAGTGGGATTATTGCAGGGTCATTCTAGGCCATCCCTTTAGCTTTAGTGTCTCACATTTTGAGCACTGTTGTACTTGGTTTCTCCCCTCCCATATAATAAAATGGCTCAACTATTTCTATGCATTTCGATGTGTATATAGATTTACTGTTTACTTTGTTGTAGTTCCTATATTGTGTTTCAGTATTACTGCAGTCTCCCTTTTGGGATATTAGAGTGGTATCAGAGCATGATCTTTAGCTCAGCTTGTGGACACTTCATCTTTTGCATCAAAAGAAGAAGCAGACAGATGAGATCTATCATGAAGGAGGATTGTAGTTTTTTCACTCTTCTCTTTATATCCATGCAAGATCTCTCCAAAGAGGTCAATCAAATGAAGAGGGAAAGGAAAAAGGAGGATCCAAGAAGAATATTTGATGTAGGTCCAAGCAGTTCCTATCAGCAAAAAGGAAAACCTAAGAATCATAGATCTCCTATGCCCACTTTCTTTGAAGAAGGTGAATGGTATAGTCATGAAGGAAGAAGAAACATGGAACTCGAGACTCATGAGACTCTCAGTCTGTATCTTGAAGATTACAAAGCACAGTATAGAGCATTCAAATAGAGTCTAACTCTCCAAGAATTCTTCGAACTCAAAGAAGAGAGAATATCCTATAGCGACAATAGAAGGAAGAGGCACAATAGATTTTATTTTCCTACATTTGATGGATCTTCCTCAAGCACTGTTAAGGCTTGTAGGAAAGAGTTAGATACATTTTTCATGCTACATCCTGTGGCTGAAAAAGAGGTTGTCTAGATTGCAACACTTCATCTTTATGGTGAAGCCAATGATTGGTGGTTTGGTCACATGGAGCATGCAAAGGTGACTAAATATTCAGATTTCTTTCACAAGTTGAGAAGGAAGTTTGATGTGAGAAAACCAGAGATGTGTCACAAAGAGACATTTCCTAAGGAAACAAAGGAGGATGCCAATATTATCACTTTGGAGAAGGGGTCACTACATTCACCACCAGCTATAGAAGTACTTGCATATGGAGAAGAGACACTTACAATTTTGCAAGATAGTCTTGAGCTCTTGACACATAGAGTCCCATGCATGATTCAGGAGATGCATGAGGAAGAGGAGGTAGATTCCAACACTGGTACACTTGGAGAAGAGTAACCATCACCCTTACCAACACTTGGAGACACCATTGTCCCGGTTGGAGGAACTTTGTGTCCTTACAAGAGGTTCCCACACACCAATTGATCCAAGGTATGCATGCACATTCATCACATATTGTTTCAGTAGATCTTATTGAAACTTATGAGAACCTGCCATCAGGGCCAATGCATAATCCAGGGTTAGAACAAAATGCTGATTTGAAGCAACAAACTATCACAGCGCAGAGGACCCTTGATATAATCAAGGAAGAAATGAAAATCTATCCCAGTTTGTCATTGATGGACTACATTCAACCCTTTGAGTTGAAGTGTAGAGGTTCAGAAAATGGGATGAGCATGATCCTATGTACAATGACTGGTTATGAGATAAATATTGTGCCTTTCTTTGAGACAACACATGCATTACCATGCAGATCTACAGCGCTGTGACTTAGTAGCAGTGATAAAGAAGGAGCCCCATTATTCTTGGAGCATTCTGAAGGTAGCTTCACTCATGAAGCAATGGAGGTTAAGATGATAAATGGTAGACATATTGAGATGATAAATCTTTTCTTCTTTCTAGATGACACTTTCTCAATGAGCATCTCACAGCTCAAAGAGAAACTTCTACCTACAGTAGATCCAGAACCTCATTGGTTTTGGAGGGCCATTGATGAGAAGAAGTTCTCATTAAGAGATCTCATTGGAGGTGCACTTTAACATTTCATGGAGTGCAAAGTTCTTCATCAGTTTGGGAAGGATAGTATTCTAAAAAGGGAGGATACCATGTTTATGCAGAACATCATTCATCATCCACATTGGTATGAGTGGGTGAGGATGATAAGCAAGGGGTTGCATGACCACTTGCAGATATATGACATGGGCCAGCAAGAAGCTTGGTTACACTGGTTTCTCTTGGGTGAGTTTGGTTACTACCCAAAGGCTCCTATTTCTTTGATCCATGCCTTGAAAAACACTCATGAAATGAAGAAGGAGGCATGGCTGCGCTGGCTTCTCTTGGGTGAGTATGGTTACCACCCAATGGCTCATATTTCCTTGACTCATGCCTTGTGCATCAATGATATAATGAAGCAGAAGAAGGCATGTTGATTTTGGTTGAGAGAGTTTGTCCATCACATGACATCTCCCATGCTTATGTGTTTTGTATTGTCTTTAATTTGGCATGATACTCTCATGATATGTGATAATTGTGTTTGTTTGTATTGGGCTGATATGACATTCCATATGTCATTCAATATGTTGTTGTTGCTCCATGATTCACAAGATGATGTGAAGAGGTAGCAAGAGATCTTATTGCTTTGGATTTTACTGGGGGACTTTGGCCCTACATACTCCCCCACTTTTCATGATAGTGTTGGGGGATGGCAGTAAGAAGCATTCCTTCGATGGCTGTTACTTGGAGAGTATGGAAACCATACTTGGTATTTGGATGGTGTGGTGTGGCAGCAGGGAGCATCGTCGCATCAACTACTATTGGGAGAATATGGTTTGACATGTTTGTCTACCCATATATCTCTACTTCTTATTTTGTACAATGTTGGGATGATGCTTAGATCCAACAAGGCCAACAGGGCTAAGGATGGAGGCATGAAAAGCCTCTCTTTACTTCATGTAGCATGGGATGGAGGTATTATTTGTGAATTGGAGCTTTCCTCTTGTGGAAAGAACCATCTATCTTTATGTATCTCATGTATTGTGGAGGATGTTGGACATCTTATGGTTGTCAGTTGGAGCTTCTTGATTGATGAGGGTCATCTAGCTACACAGTTAGAGATCCCTCTAGACATTCTAGAGAGGAAAATTTGGTGCTAGGCATACATAACCCATTGCAGAAAATGGGGAGAACTTCCTTTTGTGGATGCCATTTTGAGGGGGAAATATTACTCTAGCATCTTCTTTTATAGTTGCTTGAGGACAAGCAAAATTTTTCCGGGGAGGACTGTAATATCCCCAAACTTTCACATGATATTTGGAATATTAGATTTCTTAATAAAATTATTTAATTAAGTAAATAAAAGGGTGGAGGGACACACAAACCTCAAAGATGAATAAAATCCACTTTTAATGTGTGTATGTGGATATTCTAGATTTAGATCTAAAATCATGGAGTAGTGGAGCAGCTCCATAATGGAGATCATGTCTCATTTATGAGATAGATTATGGAGGACGAAACAGTAAAATAAGATCATGGATCTTAAATTTAAAATAATGAGGGTCTTTGATAAGGTCAACTGAGATCATAGTGCATTCAAAGAAGATCATAGAGCACTTATGATAAGTTAGTGGAGGAAGTGATGCATTTAATGCACACATGATGGAGAGGGTGATCACCCCATATGAACATGATGGAGGACATGGAGAAACAACACAGTAAACCATGGAGACTTATTTCCACATGTACAACGCAGTTTTGGAGTGGGCCTAGGCTATGGAAGGCTCGTATTTATATAATGAAGGTGAAGGCATAAGAGAAGACATGATTTGGATTATTTATTTCTTGATATTTTTAGATCAAGATTTGTATTAGGACATCTCTATGCATTATTGAGTTGTTTAGCTAAGTCTACAGTGCTGTTTAGCATAGGGTGTTCCCGAGCGGTAATCCCACCTCTTTCCTAGAGTGATCTCTAAGGAAGAGGGTTGTACTACATTCCTTATCAGGCATTGGTGCCATCTTCAGGAGGTTGTTTGTAGCATTCAGCTAGGAAACCAGTGGAGGATTCATCCTACCACTTTGTTCTTCACATTCAGTCTTCCAGGAGTAGTAGATCTATATCCGACATTCAGGCCATTGGGTTTTACCTCCTTAGAGCAGCAGTCCCTTCAAGGATTGCACAGTCGAGTCCTGTAGATCTATTGGAGGAAGGAAGTTTCCAATATTTCAGCTGGAAATCCTATGAGGGATCATCTCCTCACATTGGATCTATTGTTTCCATCACTCAGGAGCTGATTTGACATATCTAGCAGTAGGCTATTGAGCTTCCCTCTCTTACAATGCAGTTTTTTGAAGTTGTTCATCCCAAGGATCAACCCAAGTTTTTGTTGTTTTTTTGAAGTTTTTTAGCCCAAGGATCTAGAGAAGGGATCAACCCTTCTTGCATTGAGTTGATTGTATGACATTGTAGCCATCTATTCTTCAGTTCATGCAGCAGATCTGCAAACCTAACATCATATATGTGCAAGCCCGAAGAGGGTGGTTTTCTTATATTGACAGATCTGAGAAACCCTTTCTGGGTTGTCTTGGGTTTCCATCCTAGAGCTCGAATCTACAATTTCAGCATCATCGGAGCTCCCATACTACCTAGATCTAAATTTATATCTTTCTGACAGTTGCAGCAGGGACAACGCAGTTTACCTTCCAGCAGTTCTACAGTTATGCAGTCCCTCTAGTGGGATTATTGCAGTTTCATTCTAGGCCATCTCTTTGGCTTGAGTGTCTCATATTTTTAGCATTGTTGTACTTGATTTCTCACCTGCCATATAATAAAACGGCTCAGCTATTTCTGTGCATTCTGATGTGTATATAGATTTACTATTTACTTTGCTGCACTTCCTATATTGTGTTTCAGTATTATTGTATTCTCCCTTTTGGGATATTACAGATTTTTGTGGGGTACACTAAAACACACCATAATTATCATGTGTATTTTCCAAACAACAGAATGATTTTTGTGCGACGAGATATAAAATTTGATGAGGAGAAAGACATGCAGTTGTACCTTAAGAGGAAGCTGGACTTGCATGCAGAGGAGGAACTGTTGGTTCCCAAGGATGAGCCTCAAGATGTGGATGAGCCACATGTAGAGGATCATGGAGTGGAGGAAAACACTCATGCAGAGCCATCCATATGAAATGGCAGAAGGTGAACCATGGAAGCTAATAGATTGAGACTTGATGCAACAGAGAATGTTGGATCCCCTACTTCACTGCAGAGATAGAGACATTATCCTGACCGATTTACTAGATACATGGCTCTGATGAGAAAATGTATTGTGACTGAACCAACTTCCTTTTAGTAGGTAGTGCAGAAACCGACTTGAGTTGATGTAATGGTGGAGGAGTATGACTCAATTTTCAAGAACAATGCATGGGAGATTGTCCCAAGACCAGTTGACAAATCAGTGCTTGGATCGAGATGGATCTACAAGGTAAAACAAGATGTTGATGGGAGTGTGGAGAAATACAAGGCTAGATTTATGGCCCAGGGATTCTCACAGATCGAGGGGATCCATTATGATGATACTTTTGCATCTGTTGCAAGGTACTCTTCTATTAGATCCATCCTTTCACTCTCAGTGTAGATGGGTTGGCGCATTCATTAGATGGATGTGAAAACTATGTTTCTCAATGGGATCATTGAGGAAGAGGTGTACATAGAGCAACCTGAAAGTTTTGAGATCTTCAACAGCGAGTGGCATGTATGCCAACTCAAAAGAGCACTGTATGGGCTGAAGAAAGCACCCTGTGCTTGGTACACTCGGATAGACAGTTATTTCACCAGACTGGGCTTCACCAAAAGTAAAGTAGATGCAAACCTATACCAGATTTTGGTTGAGGGTAAGCTATTGATTATTTTTCTTTATGTTTATGATCTAATTTTCACTAGTGATGAGTAGATGATACAATCATGCAAGTACGATCTTGCAAGGGAGTTCAAAATGAAGGACACGGGACTCCTTCATTACTTCTTGGATTGGAAATATGGTAACAGGATGGTGAAATTTTTGTGTCTCAAGGCAAGTATGCAAAGGAGATACTGGGTAATTTTAACATGGAGAGCTGCAAACCCATAGATACTCCTCTTCTAGGAATTTGTAGGAAAGAGGTTGCTACTTCTAGAGAAGTAGTGGATGCTACTATTTATAGGAAGTTAGTGGGTTCACTAATGTATTTGGTGAACACGAGACCATAAATTTGCTACGCAGTTAACCAGTTGAGTCAAGCTATGGTTAAGCCTACCAAGCTCTTTTGGAAGGTGGGGAAGCATGTCCTGAAATACCTGAGGGGAACATTAGAGTATGGTCTATGTTACAAATAGATAAAGGGAGTGAAGCTTCAAGGCTTCACGAATTCCGATTGGGCTGGTAGTCCATTAGACATAAAGAGCACATCAGGAGGGATCTGTAGCATTGTACGACAACAATTTCTTAGTACAGTAGGAAGAAATGATTCGTGGCACTTAGTTCAGCGGAAGCGGAATACATAGAAACAATTCAAGCTGCATGTGAGTCTATCTGGATGAGAAATATCTTGGTTGGTTTGTTTGGTTCTCAGATGGATCTGATAGTGATTCATTGTGAAAATCAAAGTTGCATTAAACTCTTGATTAATCCTTTTTTTCATGATAGGTCCAAGCACATAAATATCCAGTACCATCATCTCAGAAATTGTGTGTAGAGAAGAATAATGTTGCTTTAGTACATTCCCATGGAAGATTAGAATGCATATATTCTGACGAAGGTGCTCATTGGGAGAAAATTTGAATACCATAGAGACAAGATGAGGGTGAAGGATAATCCCTTTCTTGTTGAGAGGGATTGTTGAGATTCAACAAGAAAATTTTAGCACCCACACCTAGTGCATTAAGCACCTACACTAGGGTGGGGCCCATAGTGCTATTTTTGTTGCACGTCTATTTTAGTTATCCCTTAATTAGAATGGACAATAAACTATAATCTAATTATCAAAATAACTTGTAACAGTTAACTGAGAGTGATAAAATTAGTTAACTAGTGGATTTCAAGTTATAGGTAGTTAGTGAGGCATGCAGAGTAATTATAGTTGTAACAGAGTTCGAAGTGCAGTGGTGCATTAGTTAATGCAGGTTGTAATAAGTTTAACTCAGTTAAGTGAGTTAAAATCAATTTTTCTAGTTGTAAATTATTGATACACTAGTGAGAGATCAAGTGAATTAAATATTAATTAATTCAAAATCAATGATCTCACATGTGACTGAGGATTTACTATTATTAGCTACATGCATGTCAGATCCAGTGGAGACCCAGTTGAGATCTAGGTGAATGGGAAGTTGATTATCAATTGTAGGATTATTGGGTTGCACACATGAAACCAAACACCCATTTGAGTGCCCATGATACTTGCGCAGTCAAGGAAGGCCATAATTCCTATCTTTTAGGGATTTCATCCATAAGGGATTTCTCAAGCAAGGCAGACTGTCTAGAGGTAGTAAATTAGCTAAGTATTGGTCAGTTTTATGTATGACAGTGTGAGACAATTAGCTGAGTACTAGAGGGATCTTGTGAGAAGTGTTTTGTATGTAATTGTTTCATGATCCATGCTGAATATACAAAAGAAGATAGTGGGGTTTTGAGCAACATGCATTCTCCGGGAAACTATCTATGTTGTGTGTGATTTTATTCTTCTTTACTTCATGTGATTGAGGACTGTGTTTTTAATTCCGCAAAAATATTTGTAGAACCGATTCAATATTTAACTTTAGTACATTGTTAGATTGGGTGAATCCAAGATATACATGCATGTTGTATAATTTATACAAAAATAATAACTATGTTATTCTTTCCAGGTCTATCCAAAATAGTAATATTGAATTCTTGTAATAACAATAACCATCTTATAATTCTACCTTTATTAATTGACTTATTCATTAAATATCTAAATGCAAAATGATCTATGTGAATGCAGGTTTCATAACTAGTGATATAATCTCTGAATTTATTGATGGCATGTACAACAACTAAAACCTCTTTTTCTGTTATAGTTTAATTCAACTCTACAAGGGTCAAATTTTTACTCGTATAATAGATGACATAAGGAGTCAAATATTTCTATCCTAATACAACACCTAAAGCTGTATCTGAGGCATTCATTGAAATATGAAAAGGTAGTTTCCAATTTGGTCCTCTTAAAATGGGTGCTTGGGAAATCGTTTATTTCAAAGTTTTAAAAACTTTATGGCAATCAAAATTCCATATGAATTCACAATATTTTGTAATAAATTTGAAAATGGAGAGGAAATCTTTGTAAACTTTTTTATAAATCTTCTATAATAGCTGGTAAAACCAAGAAAACTTCTAACATCTTTTTGACAAGTAGGAATTGATAATTTAGATATGACTTCTAACTTAGATGCATCTACTTTAAATCGATCTCCTGAAAAATGGCGACCTAGAAAAATTCCCTTAGTATACATTGTAAAACATTTTTCATGGCTTAATGAAAGATTTGTTTCTTTATATATAATGAGAACTTTTTCCCTACCAATGTATCAAGGACTTTACTTATAAAAGGAAGTGGAAAATGATATATTAAAGTGGATTTATTAAATCCCCTATAATCAATGCATACTATCAATTTTCCATTATTTTTCAGAACAATTACTAATGATGAGACCCACTCGCTATCTGATATTGGATAAATGAAATTTACTTTTAACAATTTTTGTATTTCTTTCTTAAAAATTTCCCTTAAATTTGGATTCATTTTCCTCTGGGGTTGTCGGATTGGTTTGAAATTTTCTTCAATATATATATGATGCATACAAGTGTTTGGGTCAATTCCTTTCATATTAGTGTATTCCCATGCATAAGAAGAGGAATTTTCTTGTAGCATCTTCACTAATTCATTCTTTTGAGTTTCTTCCAGATTGCTATTGATATTCAAAGTTTTCCTTGGAAAAAATTGTAATAAATAATTGCCAAATTTCTCCATAGATTGTAAATTCATTTGTTGTGATGATATATTCAATATTACATTGTTTTTGAAAACTTAAATTTTGTTCACAATGTGAGGAAGAATCATTATTTTCCATTGAATTCAAAATCTGATCTTCTTCATATTTTTGTGAAGTAGAAAAAAACTGGTCGTATATCAAAGTTTTCATTATCATCATCTATCCATTATTCACTTTCTACTTCTATTTTTGTTTTTGTTGGAGGATATAATGCGAATTTATTTGGTGAACTTCCATCTTAGATAAACATATCACCAGATCTACAACTTATAAAAGCATTAGCTGTAGCTAACCATGGTCTACCTAGAATCAATGGATGCCCTCCTAGATTATTCCTTGGGTGTTAAGATCATGAAGTCAACAAGATATTCCAAATAATATAAGGATACAAACAAATCTTCTAACACACCATCAGGTTTGATGTCAGATCTATTTGCTAGTTGCAACAGTGTAGGTGTATATTGAAGATTTGGGAGTTTCAATTGATCCATAGTTTGTTTACTCATGATATTGATGGCTACCCCTAAATAAATCAACGTGTTTTGAATTTCAACACCATTAATGTGTTTTCATAATGGGACTACCTGGATCCAAAAATTTCTGAATTGTTGTGTTTCCCATCATGATATATGCAATTTTTCTAACTATTTCCAACTAACTACATTATTTTAACTTCCTTTTTTTTTTCTTCATGGTTTCTTAATACTTAAATCCATGATTTTATTTCCAAATATTGGTATTTATTTGATAGCTTGTAACAAAGGATTTTTTATACAAAAATTCTTCAGTTCATCTATCATGTCATAATCTCGTAATACAATATGTTTTTCTATCCCTTTGTCAATTTTCAATATTTCAGGGAAAGGTGGATTTTGAACATAAACTGAAGGTTGTTCTATAATGGGAGTTGAGTTTATTGGAATATCATCAGAATATACATGGGTGGTTTATTTTTTAGGATCTTTCTCTTGATGAAGATATGTCTCTTTCTCAGAGAGGTCATCCTTCTCAGATTCCTAGATAACAATAGATGGTGACTTCTTTTCCAATACTCTACCAGATCTAAGTCGAAGATTGTTGAGATCTAATGGAGTTATCATGTAAGTTTGTAAATTATTCCCTTATATGTTTTAAACAGGTTGTGGGTTTTTATTATTTGTATTTGGAAGTGGATGAGAAGGAAGGTTATTCAACTTTTGTGTAAATGGTGATGAAAGTTGTGGATTTGGATTTTGAGGTTGAGAGGGTTGAAAAGGTTGAGGAAAATATTGTGGTGGAAAAACAGGATAAGGTTGTTAAAATTGAGGATATTGAGGATACTTACCATAAGAATTTTTCCATCCTTGTAGCCATAGTTGAGAGCAAGGATGCCAAGGCATGGGTGCAGTCTAATTACTTTGTGGTGGTTGTGCATATGATTGAGTGTTGAAACCTTGAGTCATATTTGATTGTGGATTTTGTCATAGTATCTTAGCAATAAAACAAATATTTTTTGTTTGATTTGGTATTAATTCCACTTGATAAACAATTTTAAGACCCGGTATTGAAGGACATTCCTTTGTAGGATGATTTTCTGCACATATAACACAAGTTTCTACACTTTTCAAGTCAAGAGGCCATTCTCTCAAAGCATGATTCTTTCTACATTTTGGACAAAATTTAAAAAATGAAACATTTTAAACCTTTTGATTTTTTTGTATTTTAAGTGTATCTATTTGTTCACTAAAACTCCCCAAAATATCTATTTTTAAATTTTCAAGCAACTTGCCTATTTCTGCTCCACTTAGTGTTCCAGCAGCAGATTTATTAATTCTAGAAATAGCATGATCTCTTGGATTTTTTTTTTTTTTTTTTTTTCTAGTTCTATCCTTTTCTCTTGAAAAGTGTGTACAAATTTCACAACATATCTCTAAATGATAATTGTGAAACATCTCCTTTACCCATTAAATCGAGAAGATCTATCCACTCATCTCTAATCGCTTTTAGCAAAAGATCTTTCAAAGTTTCATCATCTAGATTATGCATTTTAGTCATTTTAAAATTGTAAGCAATTATTTCAACCAAATCCTCAAGATTTTCATCCTCTTTTTGCATCATTTTAAAGACTTTATCTTTAAGTTTATGAGGCATACTTTGTATTTAACTAAGAATGCATATTTCATTTCCTGCCATGTTCTTATGGTATGTGTTCCTAGTCCCATAAACCATTTTAATGCTACATATTTAAGGGTGGTTGGAAAAAATTTCAACTTTTGAGTATTAAGCAAGTAGTCATAGGATCTACACAAAACTTCAAACTCAAAGAGAAATTTTTAGGATCCTCATTCCTTAATCCATGGAAATTAGGGAGGATAGAGGGTGAGATATTTTTCATTGTGGCTATGGTATCTTCATCAAATATGGGAAATCCAAAAGTTTCTGTATCTCCTCTACCACCTACTCTTACTCTTCCTCCACCTCTTCCACCTCTTCTTCCACCTCCAATCCTAAGATGTTCACCATTTATATTGTGTACTTATCCTTCCCCTTCTCCTACCATTGTAGATTCCTTAGAGCTAATATAAGGTTCCAAAATTGTATCTTTCAGTTCCTCCTTTGGTTCTTCTCGCAATGGAAAGTTAAAATGGGTTTCTTATTCTTCTTCACCAGGGATTTCCAGTTCTTGTCCTAGAAATTGTTCTCTAGTTGAATATAGAAATATTACTCCTTCTTTTGGGGATGCAGGACCTTCTTCTTCTACTAATTCTTCAACAGAGGAAGGTGGTGAATCTATGGGTTGGATTAAATATATAAGTACCTTTGGAAGTCTATGTCTACCTACAATTGACGGAATACGAGTTTCGGTGGAGGGTGTGGCACTACGAGGTCTTGGTGGTGATCTGAAAATGGAACTATTTGTACTGCTATGCAAAGTATCCATTTCCATTTAATTTAGTGTGCAAAGTGTTCTCCATGACTGGCAGGTTAAATAAAGTAGTTTTGGTAATGTTTCTGAGCTTTTTGTGTGATGATTTGTTAATTAAATTTACTGTTTAACATATCATAGTAGAAATATACAACAGGTAAAATTCACCATAGCATAACACAACAAAATGTTGAGGCAGTTCACCCCTTTTGGGCTACATATGCTAGTCCAAGGCTCCCCAATGGCATGTACTTGCTCTATTAATTTTCTCAAAATGGTTACACAGTGAAAAATATATCTAAAAAGGAAAAAAAAGCTGTAAATATGACTTCAGAAGATAGAAATTAGCTAAAAATGGTTTTTGTTTCACCTTAAACAGTGAAGTACAAACCAATACAGCTCCATCTCCCTGATGGCCCTAATGGCTCTTTCCTTTTCCTTGAAGAAAAAATGGCTGAAAAACACCTCTGTTCACTCTAGAACCTATTGCAAACTCTCCAGAATGCTCAAGAAAGCCAAAATTGACTAAAATTTCATCTTGTTTGGTCGAAAATTGAGAAAGTTATGACCCAAACAAGATTTTGCCCAGTTGCACTAGAAAACCTCCTACAAAACTGGAGGAACTCAACTCTCCAAAATAGGAGGGCAGACATAAATGGTGGAACCACACACTATTTTAGGGATAAATTTAAAGTTAACTGTCAGTTGTGGTCATGTTCATATGCAGAATCTTCGGCGGTTAATGCTGCCAGATAAGGTTTTAAAACTCCGTGCCCTCGATCACAGGTAATCAGTCACATGCGGGAGGAGCTAGCACAAAGGTGTTAAAAATTTCATTCCCGCTAGTTGGAAAAGGCTTAAGTCCCTAGTCATAACCACCAATCACATGATGATGGGGCTGGCCCTGAGGGGCTAGCCCCCAACCTTCCGCCCATCAAACAAATGCATAAGTCGACTGTTCATTCAACCCTCCGTTAAACACCGCTCAACTGCATGTTTACACCTCCACCAATTTGCATTAAAACTTCAACGACCTGAATACCAGTTCTAATGCCGCCCGACTCGCCCATAAAACAATCATCGTGCCCGTGTCGTGTTGGTCCAGTTGACCCTGCTCGAGGAGTCAGGTCGAGGGTTTGACCCCATTTCCCTCCATATTTTTTCAAAGAACTTTTCAACCTATGGCTTGGGGCCACGTGGCACCCACTGATAGGCCAATAAAAACCTTATAAAATAATTTTTTGGCATATAATTTTTTTTTGAAAATGACAAATTCTTTTAGTCAAAAAGTCTTGTTTTGGAGGTCACTGGACAAATTCAAACCTCAGTAACTTTCACATACGACATCAGATTTGAGTCACGTTCATGTCACCAGAATCATTGCGACGAGACCTTTCCAGTCATTCAGATTGCAACCATTTATGAGCATTTCCATTTTTAAGCATTATTTTTCCACTTGGACATGATCTCCTGATCACACCTCCCCATTGGGAAGCTTTTGGACCCCAAAAGCCTTCAATTACCTGTTCAAAAGATGAGAGTACAGTTCCCTCACCTTTTCCACCTCCATCCATTTTTCCTTACTCAGTTTGTTGCCTTTAAGACCAATCTGAAAATAATCAACACTTCCCCACCTTGAAGTGTGTGTCCTTCTATCAAGGATACAATCCTCTTTTAGCTCATCCAAAAATTATGGCAAGAAATCCTTTATGGATGGTAGCTGAATGTCACTTTCATGATCAGAAAATAAAGGAGGTTCATACAAACATAAATTTTCCACATTCACAACATAATATATTTTCATATATGAAGGCAAATCTATTTGAAAAGCATTATTTCCAACTTTTTTAAGAATATTGAATGGACCATAACGAATAGGCTTCAAATTTTTACCTTCTCCTTGCATTCTTTCCTTACTAATATGCAGCCATACCTCATCTCCTTCTTGAAACTTATGATCAACTCTGTGTTTGTCATGCCTCTCCTTGTACTTGCCTTGACTTTTTTCAAGTTGTTCTTGAACCTGTTGATGTATTAGCTGAATTATTTCAATAAACATGCGAGCTTTGTCAATGTCACTATGCCCATCAATGGCAACATCCTTCTCAAGAATGAAATCTAAAGGTGACTTAGGCAAATACCCAAAATAAGCTTCAAAATGTGAAGTATTTGTAGAAGAGTGCTTGGCCCTATTGTAAGCATGCTGAATGTAATGCAAATTCTCATCCCAAAGCTTGGGATGCTTGCTGAAATAACCTCTCAAAATATTTACAATGGTTCTGTTCACTACCTCTATTTGGCCATCTGTTTGTGGATGGAAAACAATACTCTTCTTCAACTTGGTATCCATCATCTTCCATAAATTGGACCAAAAATTCCCAACAAATCTGGAATCCCTGTCACTAACAATAGAAGTAGGCAAGCCATAATGAACCCATACATGTTGAAAATATAAATCAGCAGTTATATATTTCTTACATGGCATAAGAATACACATCTTGCTGAATCTATCAACTACTACATAAATATAATCATGCTGCTTTCTAGACAATGGTAGACCTCCAAAAAAATCCATAAAAACACTTTCCCATGGTCTAGAAGGTACCAGCAATGGCATATATAAACCAAGATTCCTATTTCTAGGCTTGCTTGTAGCACATAATGAACAACCTCTAATGAAACGTGAAACACTATCTACCATGCGAGGCCAATAACAATACCTCTGTAAATGCGCCACCATTTTTCTTACCCTGAAATGTCCAACAATAAGAGAAGAATGAGCTTCTCTCATGACACTTAGTCTCTCCCCCTATGGTATACATAACTTGCCCCTAAGAAACAGAAAATTATTATGCAAGTGATAATCATTCTCCTCAACATGATTACCTTCACTCAAGTTAGCATACACATCCTTAAAATCAACATCTGATGCATATTGTTCTATGTAGCTCTCATGTACAATAGATTCATTCTTAAGTAAAGTAGTAGCACTAATAATAGGCCTTGAAAGCATATCAACAACTTTATTGAAAATACCTTTCTTATACCTTATTACCAAGTGAAATTATTGTAGGAAACCCATCCATCTGAAATGTCGTGACTACTGTAACTTACTTTGTGACTGCAAGTACTGTAAAGGCTGATGGTTTGTATGAATTTTTTTTTCTTTTCCCACCAAATAGTGTTTCCACTTTTTGATGCTTTGTAACAATGAATAAAACTCCTTATCATATGTAGGATAATTCACAACAACACCATTAAATGTCTCAGAATGAAATGCGATAGGCTTACCATGCTGTAAGAGAACTGCACGCATGGCGTAATCACTAGCATCGGTCTAAATCTCGAATGGCTGTCTCAAGTCCGGTAATGTAAGGACTGGGGCTGAACTTATCTTCTATTTGAAAGACTCAAAATCTTTTTGTTACTTTCCTTCCCATTGGAAACCAGGCTTCACACTTGTCAATGCATGCATAGGAGCTGCTATGGCAGAGAAGTTAGAAATAAACTTCCTCCAATACTGAGATGCACCCAAAAAAATTCTTACCTCTGTAATGGATTTAGGAGTAGGCCAATTCATAATGGTTTTTACTTTATAAGGATCAATTCTCAAAGCATCTCCTCCTACTATGTGTCCCAAATAAACCAAAGAAGTCTTTCCAAATTCACACTTTGACATTTTAAGAAACAACTGATTTTTCTTCAAAACATCAAGTACTTTCTTAACATGCATGACATGCTCTTCTCTAGTCTTGCTGAAAATTAAGATGTCATCTAAGTATACAATAATGAAATCATCAAGAAAAGGATGCAAGAAATCATCCATTACCCGCATGAAAGTTGTAGGTGCATTACATAAACCAAATGGCATAACAAGCCACTCAAAGAGTCCCTATTTGGTTTTAAATGTTGTCTTCCAAATGTCACTTTCTGCAATTCTAACTTGATGATAACTACTACGTAAGTATAACTTAGAGAAATATTTAGTATCTTTCAGCTGATCTAACAAATCATCTATCCTTGGGAGTGGGTAAAGATTCTTTACTGTTATCTTGTTCAATGCCATGAAGTTCACACACATGCACCAAGTTCCATCTTTCTTTGGAATCAACCTTGGGCTTAACCATAAGAAGTACAAAACTCTTACTAGAATTCACTAGCCTTTTTACCTGTCCCGCATTTACCATCGCTATATTTGTCTTCTTGCGATGTGCTCTGACAATAAACTCCTTGCCATATTTAAAGAGATGATACTTATTTTCATGGCGATGGAAGATCACTTTCTTGTCAAATAAGTAAGGACTTCCCAAAAAAATCTCTGATATATCAAGCGGTACTACATCAAGTTCAACTGTGTCAATAAAGTGTGCAGTAATTGCAAAACACAACATGCACTTTCTTGAGACTTGTAAGTTTGCATCCCTGCATATCCATCCAAGTGGATATGGCTTTGGATGTGGAATGGTCTCAAGTTTAAGCTGTTTGACCAAGTCTTCTGATATGAGATTTTCTTTTGACCCACTGTCAAAAAGTGTGTCAATTTTTGTATGTTTTAAGACTACCCTCACATGGAACAATTCAATTCTTTCTTCCTCATTTGGAGCTTGTACATGACAGTTTGAAGTACTAGTGCTTGGCTTAGTTTTAGTTTATTTACCCTCCATACTCTTCAAAACCATGGCTGCAATTTTGGTTTCGTCACCTGAATCATCACCTAAGTCTTGTGGTGTAGTTGTAGTAGCTACAGTTTTCTTCTTTCCTTTGTTTTTGTTAAACTGAGTTCTTTTTTCAGGATGAAGTTTCCAACACTTTTTCTCTTCATGGCCTTCTCTTGAACATTTTTTACATATCACTTTCTCACCCTCCTGTTTGATAGATGCATTCTTTTTTCCTTTTCCCTTAGAGGTTTTATCTTTGTTTTTCCCCTTAAAAGGCTTGTTTCTACCCTCATCAAAAGTGTTTTTCCCTCTAGCCTCTAAATGTGTAGCTTGTACACAAACTTCGTCTAGACTAGTAGGATTGAACATAAGGATAATATGTCTAAGGTAGATGTGCAAACCACCTATATATTTCAGCAAATTATCTTGACTTTTAAAGTCTACCCCTAATTAGAGTGCTCTTTTCCTAAACTCTTGGGTGTAGTCTTGTACATTTTGTCCCTTAAGTTGTCTGAATTTTTTCCCGTTCATGATAGCCTTTTGAAAATGAGCTAATGGTTAAAATTTATTTTTAATTGCAGTAATAAATTCAGCCCATGATAAAGTGATCTTACCATTTTTTTTAATTTCATCCTTGGTCTTGGCTTCCCACCATACCAATGCTGCTCCATCCATTCTCAAAGAGGCTAACTGTATCTTGGTGTCATCATCATGAAGGTTATGTATCCTCAAGTAAAATTCCAAATGTCTTATCCAATTTTCAAGTTTATCTACATTGACCTCACCATTAAACATATGCAACTCAATACCATAAAACAGTTGTCGACGTTTCGAATCCGCACGTGGATCCATCTTCAGGACGAGAAGTGAATTAAGGAAGAAAGAAGGTCACAAGAAGTCAAGGTATAAATGGCGAAGGCTAATGAAAATGAAAAGAGGAGCCGACACTAAGACAAGCTAAATTTTTAAAATTTTTTTAATTAATGTTTTAATAATTTGATTAATTTTTTTTTTAAATTTTCCTCTCATTAATAAACTTAGACAAAAATTGAATCTATAATAAATGTGAAATTATTTTAGGTTTTTATGTTAGAATTAGAATTAATTCATTAATAATAATTAAATAAAGAATTTTAATTATTTATTAATAACTTTTTAATTATTTATCTTATTTAGCTTTAGAGAGTTAGAGATTAATTTGATTAAAATTTCAATTAAAAATTTTTAATTTTTTTTAAAAACATTTTAATTAAATTATTAAAAAATTAATTAATTAATTTTTTTTAAAATTTAGGTTGACTTAGTGTCGGCTCCTCTTTTCATTTTCATTAGCCTTCACCATTTATACCTTGACTTCTTGCGACCTTCTTTCTTCCTTAATTCACTTCTGGTCCTGAAGATGGATCCATGTGCGGATTCGAAATGTCGACAACTATTTTATGGTACCGTGGATGATCCAGTTTCTGCAAATAACAACAACCACAGGAGTTTAAGAACCATATGCAACTCAAATTTAACATCAAGCTTTAAAAATGGACTTTTACCAGTGGTTTTAGGCTTTTGAGTTTGGTTCACCGAAGTAGAGGAAGAGGATAAAGATGGGGATGGTGGATCACCATTACCTCCATGTCCTTTCTTTGACTTGTCATCACTTTTCTTTCCTCCTGAAGAACCCTCTCCTTCTTTCTGATGTTTAGATCCTTCTCCTACAATCCTATCATTCCTTTCTTGGTAGAGTATCCTCACCATCTCCGTCATGTCCAAAAAAGCCTTTCGGAACACTCGTTCTTCTTCTTTGGGTTCAATGTCTTCAGGAGCTTCTCCTTCTCTTGAAGACATGTTTGAGGCTTCTTCTATGGCTATTGGAGGTGGCTCTCTGGCCCTTCTTGGTTGAGGATTACTTTTTGCTCTAACCAAGTGTCCTTCCCCTCTCTTAAGTTTAAGCTTAGTAAGCATCAAAACTTGCAAACAGTAAACTATATCTTTGCACAAGAACAAATGCAGAGTAAAAATCTAGTTCTGATACCATCTGATCTGAAAATGGAACTATTTATACTGCTATGAAAAGTATCCATTTCCATCTAATTTAGTGTGCAAAGTGTTCTCCGTGACTGGCAGGTTAAATAAAGTAGTTTTGGTAATGTTTCTGAGTTTTATGTGTGATTATTTGTTAATTAAGTTTACTATTTAACATATCATAGCAGAAATAAACAACAAGTAAAATTCACCATAGCACAACACAACAAAATTTTGAGTCAGTTCACCCCTCTTGGGCTACATTTGCCGGTCCAAGGCTCCCCAATGGCATGTCCTTGCTTTATTAATTTTCTCAAAATGGTTACACAGTGGAAAATATGTCTAAAAAGGAAAAACAAGATGTAAATATGACTTCAGAAGATAGAAATGATCTAAAAATGGCTTTTGTTTCACCTTAAATAGTGAAGTACAACCCAATACAACTCCATCTCCCTAATGGCCCAAATGGCTCTTTCCTCTTCCCCGAAGCAAAAATGGCTGAATAACACCTCCGTTCACTCTATAACCTATCCCAAACTCTCCAAAATTCTTAAGAAAGCTAAAATTGACTAAAATTTCATCTTGTTTGGTTGAAAATTGAGAAAGTTATGACCCAAACAAGATTTTTCCCAGTGGCACTAGAAAACCTCCTCCAAAACTAGATGAAATCAACTCTCCAAAATAGGCGGGTAGACAGAAATGGAGGAACCACACACTATTTTAGGGATAAAATTAAAGTTAACTGTCAGTTGTGGTCACGTTCACATGTGGAATCTTCGGCGGTTAATGCTGCTGGATAAGGTTTTAAAACTCCGCGCCCTCGGTCACATGCGAGAGGAGCTAGCACAAAGGTGCTAAAAATTTTGTTCCCATTAGTTTGGAAAGGCTTAAGCCTCGGATCATAACCACCGGTCACATGATGATGGGGCTGGCCCTGAGGGGCTAGCCCCCCAACCTTCCGCCCATAAAACAAATGCACGAGCCGATTGTTCGTTCAACCCTCTGTTCAACACCGCTTGACTGCACATTTACACCTCCACCCGTTTGCGTTCAAACTTCAACAACCCAACTACCAGTTCTAATGCCGCTCGAATCGCCCATAAAAAGATCATCGTGCCCGTGTCGTGTTGGTCGGGTCGACCCTGCCCGAGGAGTCGAGTCGAGGGTTCGACCCCATTTCCCTCCATATTTTTTCAAAGCACTTTTAAACCTATGGCCTCGGGCCATGTGGCAGCCTCCGGGCAGGCCACATGGCACCCATTGATAGGCCAATAAAAACCTTATAAAAATAATTTTTTTCTATATAATTTTTTTTGAAAATGACAAATTCTTTTAGTCAAAAACTCCTGTTTTGGAGGTCATTGGACGAATTCAAACCTCAGTAACTTTCACGTATGACATCGGATTTGAGTCTCGTTCACGGTGCAAGAATCATAGTGACGAGACCTTTCTGGTCTTTCAGACTGCAACCATTTATGAGCATTTCCATTTTTGAGCTTTTGTTTTTCACTTGGACATGATCTCCTGATCAGGTGGGGTGAGTGGTGATGTTGGAATTGAAATACTACCTCTTACAATTATACCTCTAGAATCTCTTTCCCTATGCATATCATTTTTTTTTTTATATGAAAAGAAAAAGAAAGATTCCTATATACACTTCCTCGAAAACGATGCCAAAATGTTTCGTAATTTAATTGGAGTTAAATTACTTACATGAATTATCAACCAAGGTTAGTACACTAATGAAATGTATGTGCATTGTATGTGCTAGGATTATTTATTATTCAAGCAATCCCTAAGTTAAATTAAGATATCGAGATACACATGTTAACTATGAAAATAAATATGTTACTCTTAAAATAAAAATGATCACACTTGCTTAAAATAATTATTTGCAAACTAAAATCACCATAAAATTATCACACTTGCTTAAAATAAAGATCACACTTTGCAGAAATAAATATCACTATTTCTCAAAATAAAATCACACTTGCTTCAAACTTCCTTGAAATGAAATCACACTTAACAATGAAACTAAATTCAAATTGCTAAAATAGATTAACTCCAAATTAAAATCTTACTCACACAACTATACTAAAAATCTGTATCAATTTGTACTCTGTCGATGTGCATAAGAGATCTCACTTCACTCTACAACAAAATGATTAAGAAATCTTAATAAAGAAATCCTAAGCATTCATTTGAAAATCAAAACTAAGAATTTAAAAGATTAATGAAATGCTACAACAAACAGAGAATTGAAATGCTATCTTCAATTAATGAAAACCTTAAAACTCGAGGGGGACCTCCTGTGAGAAGTAGGTGTCAACACCACGCCTTCAGAAGACTAAATTCACATTGATGAATCACACAACAAAGGAATGAAATGAAAATAGACTTGTGTATTTGCAAAAACATAGTTTTTCAAACAAAATCCAAGTCTGTGACTGTCATGCTGAGAGGCAGATTTATAATCTTGTGCTCATAACTGTTTCAGAGTATTACAACTCTTCCTTACTTGATAATGACTAAAATTAACATAAAGTGATAAGATAACATGAATCTCTCATTATTTTATATCAGTGAAGAAAATCATGAAGCCGAATATTTGCATCTACTAATTTCTCGCTTGCTTGATTCACTTGCCACTGAGCTGCTACGATGCTTTCCTTATCGATATAGGTTATGAAGATAGGTAAAAATCACTATTCCAACTAATTTCCACCTACCCATATGCCTTTTTCTTTGGTTGGAGCTTCGAAATGCATCAAAACTTCAACTTCGCTGCAAAATCACTGTAATTCAACAACTCATGTAAATATCGAGTTAAATAATAAATAACATTGACACTTATGAAACAAAAGATGATTATGTACTTGTTATGCCATAAACATTGTAACTTTATGCCCAATTAGAGCTATTAAGATAAAAAATAAGGAGGATGGGGTGTAAGGGAGTTGTAAAAAAGAAGCAATTTCGGGGTTCAACACATACCTCTCGATTATAATCTTCTACTAGGACATACATGGGTTTATGCCATGGCTGCCATAATTTTGACTTAATTCCGTATGATTGTGTTTCCTCATAAAGGTGGGATTGTAGCCATAGACCAACTCACCTTTTTGGCCTTTGATTCTCACATTACTTAAAGTGTCCCTCTTGTAGGGGAAACTCTACACTCATATCAACACGTTGGAGTTGGATTCTTGAAGGATTATTCTCTCATGTAAACATTTTTTCTCCCTCCTCGTCTCCTTCCCAAAAGCTCGTCTTTGGTTGCTTATATAAACATGATATCATCTTCTAATATCCTTGTTGATCCATGGATTCTACTTGATGAAACTGGCATCCAAAGTTTTGGTGACGAAATACCACTTAACCTTGTTGAGCTAGATTACGAAGCCATCTATTTGGCTTGTGAGAATTATTCCTTTTCTTCGATTAATTGGGTAGATCGATCGTTGGGTTATGGCACGTATTCTGATACTTTTTCTCACATATTCCCTACTGATGAGAGCATCATGGAGATCATGATGCCGGATGACGAGTTGTGGGACGAACATCACCATCGTTCCTCCTTACCAAATTCCATTGAAGATAATCTCAGTGTTGTATACTTACCCAATTTTTCAAACCTTCTATGAATTCTGTTTCCATTCATGAGGTCGACTCTAAAAAAAAATTTTCAAATATTTAATAAATGATATCTCTCGACATCTCTATTAAAACAAGTGTTGTCTAAAATATATACATTGGAGCATCTTGTTCTCCATCTTAGATTGATATCTATAAAGCCCTATTTCACTAGTTTCGAGATGTATTTGCCTAGAATTATGAAAAAATATTATATATTGACCCAAATATAGTAGTGCATAATATTAAGGCATATCCTGATGCAAAACCCATCCCGCAGCGCCTCCATCTGGTCCATCCTAAGAGGGCTTCCGGGATTAAGGCTGAAGTTGAAAAGCTTCTTCGAGCTGGTTCATATACCTCATTCCTTTAACTGATTGGGTATCGAACGTTGTCCCTGTCATGAAGAAATATGGCACGATTCGAGTATGCATTGATTATCGGGATGTAGATCATGCTTGACCAAAGGAAAACTATACGACCATGATTATTGACTAGATTGTTAATGACCGCATTGGCTGCAAGGATTGTTTATTTGTTTATGGATGGATTCACTACAAGGAAAATACCCTCTAGTGGAGGTTATAAAGGAGGTTTTTAGTGCTATAAAATTGGCTAAAATTGTCAAAAAAACATTTTCTACAACACCTTTTTTTGGTAACGGAGGTTTTGGTAGAGCTTTTAACGAAATTTCAACACAACTAAAAAAAAAAGGCAACCAGAGGCTATTATGGATGTCTTTTTCATCGGCGTGCTACTCAGGTGTCAACATACTAGTGCGTGTCATCTAGACGGTCGACCCAGGGTGGTCGAAGGTGCATGCATCAGGCCTTAAAGGTCTAAAACCGCACTCGGAGCACTGTAGGTGATACAATGCATGTGGCCGTTCTAATTGGTATTGGGATTTGTGCAGTGCCCATAGGTCGTATCAACGCACCTGTGCGCAATATCACACAAATGCACTGATTTTTCTAATTTGTTTTGATATTTGTGGAGTGCCCATAGGTCGTACAAACACTCTGGTGAGTAGTCTCACATAAATGCACTGATGCGCAGTATTGCAAAAATGCACTGACAGTTATAATTGGTATTGGTATTTGTGTGGAGCCCAATATAGGGCGTAGAAACGCACTGGTGCGTTGTATCATACAAATGCACCGGTGCGATGTATCATACAAATGCACCAGTGTGCTGTATTGTACAAGCGCACCGGTGTACAGTAACTGACACGCACTGGTGTTCATTTTGTATTTTTTAGAAACATCGACCTGTGATAGAGCAATTGTTGTGATTTTTTAAAATTCATTTTTTATCAAAACTCGACACATCTTATAACAATATTCATATTAATTAGTTTTTAATTAATTCATTTGAATGTGATGTTTGGATTAAGTTGTTATATCATATCATAATTATTGCGATTTTTTTAAATTCATTATTCATCAAAAGATGACACATATCTTATAACAATATTCATATCAATTAAATTTTTATTAGTGCATTTGAATGTGATGTTTGGATTATTTTGTTATATCATATCATCATATTTCACATCTCTTCATTATAATATTTAATCATCCATAAATTTAATCAGTGGTGTTACATTTCACAACAACAATGGAGGAAGCAATAGAATAAATTAAAACATATTTTATTATATATATATGAATAATACAGTTTTTGTCATACAAAATGGGACAGTTATTGGTATCCCTTTGTCTTTCAATTGGGAAACTATGTCCATTACATTAAACAAAATATCTGATTTCAGAGACAAATATTTCAAAAAATACAACACGTTGCTTTGATATCCAAACATAATGATCATCATTCCTCACTTGACCTGCTGTCACTGCTGGAGCTACTTCCATGACTTGGGTTATTTTCAGGAATGTTTTTTTCACGGTGTTGATTGTTTTCTTCTTCTTCACCTTCCATCTACAAACATAAAAATAAATTGTAATGTGTGTATATACATTAGTGAGAATAATGGAAATTGCAATATTAAATAATTTACATCAATGTAAATAAAAAATAAATGAGTACCATAGCAACTATTGATTCATAAACTATACACATTCTTTCAAAACCATGTACCATGCCATCTTTCAAGATTTCATCTGTTGGCACAATTCCATAGTTTGTTTCCTGCAAGTTTTATACCCCATAACAAATCATATATTTAATATAAAATATTTTTTTGTTCTATTAATTATAGATGGAGCTAAGTAAAACAAGATCGATAGATGCTTACAAATTCCACAATTAATATCTGATATGCCAACATATACTCACAACCCATATTTAACCCAATGTCAATCAATTCGTCTGATGGTTCTTTTTTGTATGTTAGCACCTGTTTGAAGACATTCAATGATGATTTTTGTAAAACAACTTAAAATATACAAAAATGAAATCTAGTTAAGTTGTTATAAGGAAGTAAAAATTACTCACAAACTTAGATATCAATCCTTTTCTTCCTTGTTGTCCTATTTTATGTGCTGAATGGGTTCCATTTTCTTTTCTTTTCTGCAAGAAAATACTTGAAAATTAATATTTAATGCTAAATTGTTTATTTATTGTACCTAATGATTGAAAAATTCAGTGATTACATATTACATTTGAATCACGTTGTTGTTGAGATGGCTCCTCCTCCGATGCAATTTTTTCCATTTATTTTACCATATTCTTGTACACCTTTTTGGACATTCCTACTGGTATATTTTTGATATCATCTCGCTTCATCTTTTGAGATTTTCATAATCTTCCTGAAAATGTAACATGACAATAAAATATTTAATTTTTATATTGATATATGAAAAATAAATATAAAAAAGTGATATTTATAAATGATATTTATAAATAATTCTAGAAAAACATGTAAAGGAATATTATTGTCTCATTGGCCAATTCTCTGGAAACTCTTCCTGTAGTTTAGATAAAATTTGGTTCTTGGAATCATTGGATTGATTTTTGTATTGTAAGTGGAAAGAACGTGTATACATTCATTCCACTAGATCCCTCAAACTTTTGTAAAAGTTCCCCCCCCTTTCGTTAACCTCCAACACCACTCCAGATGAGCTAAGGAGCAATTCATTTTCATTTGCATGTTCTATTTTTTTCTTTTCTTAGAAAAACATTCCTTTTCTGAGTTGTTGGTCCCTGTAGAACATTAAAAATATGTGAATTAATGGATTGTTTGAAACATGCTATCTAATAATTTTAAGCATATTATTAATGAAAATTAAAAAAGAAACTCATATTGGATCGATATATTTTTTTCATTCACCCGATTCACCCTTTTGCAATTTTTCCATCAAAATTTTACGCTCTTCTAGTCCTAGATCAGAAATAATATTATTGAGCTTTGTCATTTTGTGGCTCTGTGTAATACACAGTAAACAATACATATTAGTTAAACTTACATATAGTTCAAAAACAATATTTTTTGTAAAGAATTTACAAATAACTTTCCTTTTTTGCTTTTCTTGATGTGCTATCAGTATTTTTGTTACTTGATCTCTTGTCAGCCATTTCTTTATCAATATGAAACATGTACCATATCATTATTTAATATATTTTATAAATAAATCATCAAATTTTCAGGTTAGAAAATAAAATATTAAAAAACCGGTGCGCTTTTAATGTTGTACGCACCGACGTCAGTGCATCCTGTTCTTATAAACGCACTGCCAAAACAGTGTAAAACATTGTACGATGCTCTATGTCAACAAGGAGCACCGATGCGTCACATGTTAATCACTGCATTGATTAACAAAAAAAAGAAAAAAAATAAAAAAAAGAAAAGAAAATTGTCTAGTGTTAGTTTTTGTAGCATATGGTGTCGTGGAGGGGGCAGTGTGGCCTATTCGTATAAGTGACCCGCGTAAACAAGGGACCACCGTACGATGATATTTTTCAACAAGGAGGCCCGATGCGTTATATGTTACATGGTGCACTGATTAACAATATATATATATATATATATATATATATATATTTTTTTTTTTTTTTTTTTTTTTTTCCAAACTGTACGTGCGGGGTGCGCTATAATTAAATATCGCACCGGTGCCCTATTTTACATATGGCACACAGATTAAAAAAATATGTTTTTAATTTTTTTTTATGAAATAGTACGTGTGCAGTGTGTTGTGATAATCCAGCACACCGGTGCACTAGTTACATAGGATGCGTCAATTAAAAAGAATCATTTTTAAAAAAATTCACGCAAGGGCCAACATGGATTGGGATCCCACTATGCCAGACTTCCTGTGGGTTAGATGTCATAGGCCTATATATATAGCAATACAAAACCTATAAATCTAAAATGAAAAGCCCTAATTCTGAAATCATAGAAACATGAAGAAGGGAAGAAACAAAAAGAATGAATGATTTAGGGTAAAATGGATTTATTTTGTATTTTGTTTTGTTTTATTTTATTTTCTAAAAATGAACAACAAATTTAAATTTGTACTTACTGTGTAAAAAATACAGCATAAAATGTAAAAAAACAATCCAATTTAATCACGAGATCATTTGAAATTCTATGCTACAAGGTTTGAATCACCAGAGGTTTGGAATTATGATTGTCTGAATAGTTCTGTTTGAAAGTATTTCAATGCTCTATAGTGCTCTCGTGATCTCTTGCTCCAGGAATGACTCGTGGAAATCTTTGGCTAATTTTTTTTGCAAAAGTAGTTTCAAAGAATTCTTTTATGAAATTAGATTTTCGAAAATATTTTGCTGCCCATTTTTCAATTTAGCACTTTTTTTTCACTTAAAAAAAATAAATTTGCATTGTTTTTATTTGCGGCTCTTCGTCACCGGTGCATCAATTAGTAATGCCGCACCGGTGCATCAGTTAATAACACGACACCAGTGCGCAGTAACTAAAACACACCGGTTCGGTTATCTGTACATAAGCACCGATAACAATAGGTCCATTTTTAAGGCACATAAATTACTTTTAGGTGTGCGCATTAAAATTTATTATTGATTTTTCTCAAATGCAGGGAGAAAATATCATAATTATATCGAATGGAAAATTATTCAAAATCCAGCTTGTTCCATAATATTTCTTAGAGTCCATCGCAGAGTTCTCCCTATCCATCTCGAGATGTAATATTTACTTCAGATTTTATTTATATTTTCATTATCTAATTGAATTTATGTTTTTTTATCCATGTCATCCAACTTAATAAAATTTATAATGTATGCAAATTTGCAGGTTCATGCAGATTTAGAATCGAGTTCAGATGTGCAAAATATTCAAACAACTCCAAAACGTTGGAAGCTCTTATCAGGAGCAACACACCGCAACACATATTTGGTAGATGAAAATGGACCGCTGCTTCACCTTGCCAATTGTAACAATATTGCATCTTCTAGCCACAATCATGGGACAATGATGGTAATAATAATTGTTTGGTATAATAATGTATTTATTTCAACGTCAAACAAATTATTCATGCATTGTCAACGTTCTTACTAATTGATATCATAGATTTTGTACTAATCATGTTCAAATATATTTTTTGAAATTATTAGGACTCTAGTGATGATGAGCGACCTACCTACCATCTTCCGTTGCACCCCACGAAAATGTAAAATCAAGAGATGGCTGAATTAAGAGAAAAAATCAGAGAGGAATGATACCAAGAATGGTTGAATCAACCACCGATTCAATTCCCGCTACGTCCAAATTCACCAATTAGGAATGATTACAACGATATTAGTTCTTCACAAGATGGCAATGGAGGCAATCAAATAGGGGTTGGCATGGATGATTACTTGAGGGATACGAATTCCATGGAGACAATGTTGTTAAATGCATTCCAAAATGATGATCAGCTAGGGGATGGTGCTCATATCATTGACACCTTTTTTGAAAGCCTTAAATTTTCTTCCACCACCCCTCTCTTTGGACCTGGCAGTCAGTCAAAGTATACCCAATTGGGGACATCGATGTTACTATACAACTTGAAAGCAAATTTTGGCTTATCGAATGCATGTTTATCGGAAATTTTGAGGTAAGTTACCATAAAGTCCTCCCTTATATAAATTTGAGAAATATAATCACACAATGAACATTACAAATTGTCAATTTTATGAACGTTATTAATTATATTGGCATTAATGTAGATTTAATATTTTCCATGATCACCAAATACAAGTTATTCAAAGATAAGGTTCTTATGAGTGATAATGTCTTGCCCGGTAGCTGTGAAGAGGAAAAGAAATTTTTGAAAATGTTAGGTGTTGAGTACATATCATATCATGCATTTCCAAATGATTGTATTCTATATAGAGGAGAATATGTAGACAAAGAGATATGTCTGAAATGTGGGCATGATAGGTATGATAAATAAAAAAAGAAGGGTAAATCACGTGGTCCTCATTTTAAGATATTGAGGCACATGCCTATAATCCAAAGGATTCAAAGGCTCTTTCATTGCAAAGAATTAGCTATTTTGCAGGGATGATATGCGTCACACAGAAGTGAGTTGGGAGTTTTGCGAATCCCAACTAATTCAATAGCCATGAAGCATATAGAGGATACATAGCCTGAAAAATTCAAGGATGAAGTACAAAGTCTACGACTCAGCATAGCCATGGATGGCGTCAACCCATATTCCCTCCATAACACCAACTATTCTGTTTGGCCTGTAGTACTGATCAATAACAATAACCCCCCATGGTTTTCTGTGAAGAATGAACATCTTATGTTGGCTCTCATAGTCCCTGGTAGAAGACAAGTGAAGAATATGGATGTCTACTTACAACCACTGGCAGATGAATTGAAGGAATTATGGGATGGGATAAATGTATACGATGTATTAAGACCCATCATAGTAGAGAGGAGTTTTATGTTGTATGGCATATGTGCTTACATGACACATGATTATCCAGGCTTAGGAGTTTGCTCTGGTAAATTACATGTTTATTGATTTGTTTATATGTAACAATATTATTTCACATATTAGTTATTTAATTCGTTGTAATTGTTCTGATCTTCATGATATTCTTTAATGTGCCATGCATATAAATTGTATACAATAATCTCGCAGGTCTTGTAACAAAAGGGTATTTTGGATGTAAATGTTGTAGACATTCTATGAAAGCTAGATGGTCCAATGACCTACGAAAGCCAGTGTATGACTACTCTAGTGTATTGATCCCAGAAGAACACCCTTACAGAGAGCATCATCCACTTTCAATGGTAAAAAAGAGAGAACCCAAAGGCCTCCAATAACGAGACCAGCTGAATGGATTAGAGCATATGAGAGAGAGAAGGATGTAGAAATTTGAATAATTTGCTGAATTATTCACCGAGATTATCCTGGTCACATACTATTTGAGCTTCATACATAACACATAATCTCTTCTACGCATTAATCATCACATGCGGAAATAAAAACAACAAGAGGTATTGAAAACATTCACATGCGCACATAGAAATTCAACACATATAACACAATATGTATACCGGGGAAAGATTACAGCTGAAAACCCCCTACTGTCTGTATATTATAATAAAGAAGAATCATGTAAAAATCTCAGTAGAATACTCCTCACAAGTACTCGATACTGTCTCCAAGAGTTACACACAAACTAGCTCAGTTTTGAACAAGTCACGGGTTCAAAACTCCTCCATTGTTTGCCTACCTCTACTACGCAATCCAAGATGAGAGAATGGATGGAATGAATTCGAATTCCCTTGGATTTAACTGTGCAATCCTCATTGGCAATCTCCTCCAATGATTGTGCAAATCTCATGCACACTATAGTCACAACTGATAGTAGACCCCACCCTTTCACCCACCTCTAACACTGGTCTTCTTGAGCTTGTCCATACCCTTTCGAGTTAAGCTGATGTGTTCTTTAGTTGAATAATGAGTTAATAATTAGTGAATTAAATAATATTTAATTCAATCCACTCATCACTAGTGTATTAGCCAGTTAAACTAAACACAACTAGTTCAACTAAGTTAAACCGAACACAACTCCACCAACTGTCTCATCAACTCCACTAAACTCCGCCACTTGAGTTCTAACTGAAGTCAACCATGCAACTAACCAACTAACCCATAGAAATTTGATTTCCTTCTTCCCGGTTGCATGTGCCACATCCGTAGCTCGAACTAAAGTGCTGCAAGAGGATAAGATAATGTTTATAGTCCAAATATTATTAAGAGCTAATAATATTCGACTGTTCTATTTTTAGACTCGCAGTCTAAAAATAGACTCCACCCAGTATGTCTAAAAATAGAAATCCATCTATTTTTCCAACTTGACCAACCATCCACAAATAGCATCCCGCAACTCATAGAATATGATCGACATGTCTAAAAATAGACTTTGCGACAAAAAATCACTTGTGTGGCCCCCACCTAGTTTAGGTGATCACTTTCCAACTAGGATTAGGAAATATGTTTCAGGATGCCTCCTTCATTGTTTTTTGTTGCAATCTTCAACACTTCCTCTCAACAAGAAAGGACTGTCTTTGCATGTGACATGCAACTCCATGCATTCGCCCTGCAACCTTCACAAGCGCCATGCAACTCCATGCATTCGCCATGCACCCTTTGCATGCGCCATGCAAACTCATGCATGCACCATGCAACTCCATGCATGCACCATGCACCCTTTGCATGTAATATCTCCAAAAACAGAAAGGCCTCCAAACAACTCAATCAGTCTGATGCATCTATCATCAAAGTCTTTGACCTCTACTTAGCTACTGCACATGTCATCAGGAACCACTGCGCTATTGAACTCTTGCACCCATGCACTCTTGCACTTGCTGTCAACTCTGATTCGCACTCCAGTATCCGACACTGTCACTTTGATCTGCCTGCATCAATCCAACTGATCTGCTACTGCTGCACTGTGGCACCTCGTAGCCAGGTTCAATTCATGAGATCCACACCATCTCAATGAATCCTGCCTAGAAATCTCCTCTTGGGATTACTCATGCATGTCGCCCCACCTCTCACATGGTGGTATAGTTGCATGCACTCCCTCTGCCCATCTGGCACGAAATTTCCCTAAATGAGTGGTTGCTACCACTCCATGATCCTCATCTTGTGGCCGCTCCACATCCCGAGGTTCACTCTTACCTTGATGCAAATCCTGCTCCCTCTCAAGCTTCAATTGCATGTCTTTCTTGCACTTCCCAACAGTAGGAAGCTCCGTAGAAATCCCATATACATCAAGTCTGTAGAGATTCTTAGCTCGAATCCCAACCTTCTTGACTTGTCCAGGATTTGCCTTGTCTCAGGAAGGAAAAATTTTGCTTCAACGAAGACAACTTCATACCCTTTATCCTCTAACATTGAAGGCGAGATCAAATTCTTCTTTAAACACGGAACATACATGACATCTTGTAAAAGAATGAGTTTGCGACTCCCTGCGAGAAAGGTTATGGTACCAATGTCGATCGCATTGTATCGTCCATTGTCGCCCAAATCAACATGCAACTGGAGATCTTTCTCCACCAAGTCACTGAAAAGATTCACATCTCCTGTCATGTGAAAGGAAGCGCCACTATCAAAGTACCACCCCGATCCCAATGCACTAGAAACCATGCATGCGATCAATGAGAAGTCATGCTCAAATTGCGAGGCAAGAGCCTCACCAGTTGTAGCTCCAGCAGCCTGCTTGTTCTTCTTCTTCTGTGGACAATTTGTGGCGTAATGTCCATGCTTGTGACAATGAAAACACTTCACTTTGGACATGTCACGCTCTTTGCCATCCACACCGAATTGAGAAGCATTTTTATTGCCCTTCCCCTTCCTTTCTTTGGCAGAAAAAGCGCAATCCTCTTCATCATCATTCTTTGATGAAGATCCATCCCTGGTATCCCGCCTTATCTCCTCCTGCATAAGATCCGACCAAAGTCGCTCCCATCTTGGCAGTTTCTCCCGACCATTGACAGAGTCCTGATAGGAATTCCAACTCTTCAGAAGCCCAAGGAGAGCCAAGCTCACCAATTCCTCATCATCCACACTAACTCCTACACTCCCAAGTTCATCCTGCGGTGGACAAACTTTGTCGAGTATACGGAATAGTATCATTCTTCTCCATCTTTATTTCCACAGGTTTATCCTCAAACTCCACCGCTTCCGATCTAAAATTCGTGAGAAAAATTTATTTCCAAATTAGAGATCGACTGCATGGGCATTTACCAGACCTTTCACCTTCCAAAGAAGGATGAATCCAGAGGCTACCTGGCCCGATTACAGACTCTGCCTGAAGAAATACAATGTAATCACTTTCTGAATAATAGATCCGATGATCAACTTTGCTATGATACCATGTAGAAATTTGAATAATTTGCTGAATTATTCACCGAGATTATCCTGGTCACATACTATTTGAGCTTCATACATAACACATAATCTCTTCTACGCATTAATCATCACATGCGGAAATAAAAACAACAATCGGTATTGAAAACATTCACATGCGCACATAGAAATTCAACACATATAACACAGTATGTATACCGGGGAAAGCTTACAGCTGAAAACCCCCTACTGTCTGTATATTATAATGAAGAAGAATCATGTAACAATCTCAGTAAAATACTCCTCACAAGTACTCAGTACTGTCTCCAAAAGTTATACACAAACTAGCTCAGTTTTGAACAAGTCACGGGTTCAAAAACTCCTCCACTGTTTGCCTGCCTCTACTGCGCAATCCAAGATGAGAGAATGGATGGAATGAATTTGAATTCCCTTGGCTTTAACTGTGCAATCCTCATTGGCAATCTCCTCCAATGATTGTGCAAATCTCATGCACACTATAGTCACAACTGATAGTAGACTCCACCCTTTCACCCACCTCTAACACCGGTCTCCACTGAACTGTCCATGCATTGCAGTTAACTGATGTGTTCTTTAGTTGATTTATGAGTTAATAATTAGTGAATTAATTAATAATTAATTCACACCACTCATCACTAGTGTATTTATCAGTTAGACTAAATACAACTAGTTCAACTAAGTTAAACCGAACACAACTCCACCAACTGTCTCATCAACTCCACCAACCTCTGCCACATGAGTTCTAACTGAAGTCAACCATGCAATAGCTCAACTAACCCCTAGGAAAAGCGTATTTCCTTCTGTCAGCTGCATGTGCCACATCCAAGCATCAAACTGAAGTGCTCCAAGAGGATAAGATAATGTTTATAGTCTAAATATTATTAAGGGTTAATAATATTCGATTGTTCTATTTTTAGCCCGGCAGTCTAAAAATAGATTCCGCCCAATGTCTAAAAATAGAGGTCCATCTATTTTTACCAACTCGACCAATCATCCATAAATAGCATCCTGCAACTCATAGACCATGATCCATATGTCTAAAAATAGACATAGTCTAAAAATAGACTTTGCGACAAAAAATCACCTGTGTGGCCCCCACCTAGTTTAGGTGATCACTTTCCAACTAGGATCAGGAAAGATGTTTCAGGATGCCTCCTTCACTGTTTCTTGTTGCAATCTTCAACAAAGGAGAAGGAGTTCATAGAGATGTTCGATTCAAATGGGGAGCCTATGTTCGATGATCCAGAATTCTTTGACACCTATGTTGAGAAATTGCCCATTGGGATGAAAAGGAACTCTATCTTTTATAACCTCCCATATTGGGAGCATATTAAGATTACCGACTTATTAGGTCCCATGCATATATTTAAAAATGTTTCATCTTCTTTATGGAGGCACATATCATCAAAACAAAGTGACACATTGGTTATTAGGAAAGATATTATTACTTCAAAAACTAAAAAGAAACATTGGCCAAGACGATTGGAAAGTACAGGATCAGAGGCAGGCGATGGTCCCTCTAATTCATGGTATTTCAAATAAGGTGATGTCCCATGGATTTTTAAAAAAGATGATATTTCTTTCGCAAAGGAAGTTATAATGGGTGTGAGGGTGCCATCTTCATATGGGTCTTCAAAACGGCGCTGCTTCACCATGGATGACCATTTGTCGGGGTTGAAATCACATGACCATTTGAATCTTCTAAGAGTACGTATAATGTCAAAAGCATGATTTTATTATTTTTTATATTAATAAATTTTATCCCATGCAGGGATCATAAAACATAGCTAATTTTGCATATTATTTCACGTGTTTATAAATTTTCAGTGTCATTATCCTTTGTTTGTGCATGGGTGTGTGAAACTTGAATTCCCTCTAGACCTAGGATGTGCCATATCTAAATTATCAGCATTTGTACGTTGGATCACATCAAAGGAGATTCATGTGGCTAGCATTCCACAGTGGCATCAAGAGATAGTTGAGATTGTTTGTATGTTTAAGAAGGGACTACTGACGAGTTTCATGGACTTGCAAGTTCATATTCTAATCCACCTAGTAGATGAGGTTGAATTAGTTGGGGTGGTTTCCTGTCATTGGATGTTCTTCTTAGAGAGGTACATGAAGAAATTGAAAGTTCATGATAGTAGGTTGATATGTATCAACTCTAGAAATATGTGGGATGAAGCTAAGGAGCCCTATGTTTTCCCCAAACACTATAAACAAGTGTTTTTTTACCTAGAGGTGTTGGATATGGATTGGTGGTTCGTATTGAGACATGACCCTAGATCAAAACATATTTTTGAGAACAACAGTGTTATCATGCCATGCGAGTTGGAAGATAATGAGGTGACCATGAGAAGTGAGAGTGATATGGTACATCTGTTATTTCATCAATATTTATACTTTTTAAGATGGGTTTTTATAAAGAAGAGGAATTAGTTACCTTATAACTTATAAGAAATTTTTTCTTCGAAACATTATAATATGTATTTTGAATTAATTGGTAATTTGCATTGTGTTAATGTTAAAATCAATATTTCACTTGATAATTAGCAATTATGTTGATCTCAAAAACAATGGTGTACTATATAAAGTTCTTTTTTTGTTTGTATGTAAGATCATAATAAAATAATGATAATTCTAAAGTACATTAATTTATTTTCATTATTTTCTAAAATTTATTATGTTACAAAAATTCATATTATTCTAGATTTATTATTTTACAATTATTTACAAATTTAAAATTTTTAATAAAATCATTTCACATTAATATAATTAAAATTTTCACATTAATACAATTAAAATTTCACAAATATTTTACATACAGCTACAATTAGAATTATAATTTTACAATTTCACATATAATTACAATTACAATTTTAGAATTTTACATACAATTACAATCATTTCACAGTAATACAATTAAAATTTGACAAATATTTTACATACAATTAGAATTAGAATTAGAATTAGAATTTTACAATTTCATGTACAATTACAATTAAAATTTTAGAATGTTAGATACAATTACAATTACAATTTTAGAATTTTACATAAAATTTACAATTACAATTACAATTTTACAATTTTACATATATACCATTACAATTACAATTTTAGAATTTTACATACAATTACAAATTTAGAATTTTACATACAATTAGAATTAGAATTAGAATTTTACAATTTTACATATATACAATTATAATTACAATCATTTCAGAATAAATTAAATATTACAATTACAATTAAAATTTTACAAATATTTTACATACAATTACAATTACAATTTTAGAATGAATTTTTTTCTTTTCTTTTCTGAATAAGACTAATTCTATTAAGCAATCATATGGTACAAGATGAGATTACAATCAAGAGAGGGAAGAAACAAGCCAACTAGAAATGATAAACTATCAACCTTGGTCCTGAAGAGTGACCATGAAACAAGAAAAAGAGCCATGAAGCGTGACTAGGAAACAAAAGAAGATAGAAATTGGGTTCTACCTAGAATGCGTTGAAACCTCCATGCAAAATTTTTTTCCTTTCTTTTTGTTGACTTTGACCCATCCAGCATGGTGTGGATGGACAAGAACCACTTGTAGACTGCTGTTGACTATGGGAGGAGTCTCCTTATCCATATCAGAAGAGGAGGATTCATGAGTGCGTTTCTGAGAGATCGTCGTGGCTGGGGGTCCCTCAGGGGCTGCGGAGGATGAATCTTTCGTCTGCTTTACATGATCTATTTCTGCATCAATCTCCTCCTCATTTGAACTCAAGGACTCAATGTCATCCATCGGAGGCAGATAACATGGTATCCATATTTTGGATTTTGATTTGAGATTGTTTTCATTTTTTTGGGCAAGGAACGTGGGCCAGGAATTTTGAAGGTGCTATGTTTGGTGACAGTGGCAGAAACGAAAGGCAGTGTTCTCATAATTCGGAATTTGTTTCCATAGGAAATCGCTAATCTTGAGATTAATTTGATCAGGAAGGCCTTTACTTATGTCTATTTCAACACATATTATTCCATATGTGTATAGTCCTTGGTACTCCCGAAGGGGATCTGTTACCAGATAGCGGCCCAAGGTGTTTCCTATTCCTTGGAAGACAGAAAGGTGCCATAAATGGGCAGGTAAATTGGGAAGCCTGACCCAGACGAGAATCTTGTTGATGACTACTGTAGAGGGGTCAAAATCTGGGAACCAGGGGGTGAGGAATAGCCTTGTTGTTCCCCAAAACCACAGACTTTTTGTTAAGGCCTTTTGATAATAATTTCTATGGTTGAACACTACTATGAAGAAACCCTTTGAGTAGAAGATGACTGTGCAGTTGTGGGTCTAGTTGGCGTAGATCCACTCGTAGAGATCCTTTGTGTGAGGCCAAAGACCATTGAATCTATAGATGATGCCAGCTTTTGCATATTTTTGAAGCTGATCTACCAGATCTGGATGGGAAATATCTATGGAGGGAAATTCCTCCATCTTATCAACCAAAAAATTCTTGGGGGCCGCAATGGATTGAGCAGCTTTCCTGGGTTGTGCATGGACAACATCCTTGTAGGAGAAAGATGGTGTAGATGATGAATGCCTCTAGGCCCCTCCTCTCAAATGAAGGGATACAAATAAAGTATCATCTCTTTCAATGTTATAAAATGAAATGAGAGGCATCAAGTTGTTTACCTCCATATAGAAGTCTCTGAAGAGTTGAGAGAATCCCCAACCTATGCTCAAGGGCGTGCAAGAGATTTTGTACTCTATTCGTTGAGCGTACCCAAAGCATCATGGATTTTCCCGTGAGGAGTGAGATCTGGATTTGAAAGGCAGGGGAGGGTAGATCTAAGAAACCCTGACTACTAAGATGCATTGCAGGGGCTAGTGATGTTCCTTTCCCTATCTCTCCTTTTCGTGGTCCTTTCTGTTTTTCTGCCGCAATCCCATGAGCGTGGGCTGTTCATATTTGGTTACTCCAAGGTATCGCGTTGGATCCTTGAGATGTTGAGCTGTGGAGACTGATTGAAGCACTCAAAGCCTAGGTTGTTGTAAATCTCTGTGGGGAGGCTCCAGGTAGCTTTCAGGAGATTCACAGGGCCGGGGGCCATCTTTTCCCTGTTTTCATGGCTGCCGGGGTTCTGCTGGTGAGGAGGAGCTACTTCCAGGTCCGCTTCGGCAATAGTGCCTCTTGCAGGGTTGCCAAACTAATGTTGCGAATCATGCTCCCTTGATTGGCTCATCGCGTGGTTGAATGTAGGAGCAGTTTGGAGTGGAGGTGAGGCCATTGTCCTCTAGACGCCAAGATCTCCAGGGCCTAGCAGTGGCCTGACGGTGGCAGAGGAAAGGGGATCAACAGTGCTAGGGTTCATCTTTGTTATCGCTCGACCTTTGAACTAACTCTCCCGTAGGAAACTAACATGAAAATTACATTCACGTCCTACAAATATAGAATTTTACATATAATTAGAATTATGATTACAATTTTACAATTTTACATATATACAATTACAATTACAATCATTTCACAATAAATTAAATATTACAATTTCAATTTTACAATTTTACATACAATTAAAATTAAAATTTCAATTACAATCACAAAATAATATTTAATAAATATCACGATTTAATATTAAATTAAATAAACATCATGATCATGATAGCCATCGTAAAACATCATATTCGACTGAAAAAAACATTCAAATTTGCTAACATCATCTAATCATTGTGATCATGATCATCTAACAAAATACAATTAGCATTGTATAACATCATCACAACACAAACATCAAATATACATCTCATGTCAAATAATGTCTCCTATCACAAACACATCTACTTGTAGGCTGCACATTAAATGAACACATCTAACATGACCTAACAATATACACATCATGATGATCACCAACATGTAAATTAAGTACATCTGCAACATGAACATAAAATACATGGACCATATATATATATATATATATATATATATATATATAATGTCAAAAATATACAACTGTAATATAAATGTCAAATATCAGTTGGTGGTACATCATCAATAGTATTACTATTTGAGGCCTGCTCAGTCAATGGTGTAGCCTTGACAAGCTCAGATACATGTTGATCATGACGTGCATGCTGATCTGGTGGTGCCTCATGTTGATCAAGATCAACTTTTGGCTACTCATCATGATGACTCGACATGGTCGATGGTCCAACATGCTCATGATCATGAGTACTATTGGTTGTAGCAGGCTTTTGACTTGACATGGCCGATGGTCCAACCTGCTCTCCATCATGACTGCTAGTCGATGCTGCAGGTTTCTCATCTGTGGCACGAGGTGAACGATGATCACTCCCCTGATTTTGATCATCAGATGATGCATCGCTACTCACGGACTATCGACGTACTGTGTCTCGACCATGTCTACGTAGAAGGGCCCTCCTCAACCACGTAACTAAGCTCGTAGCTCCTACGACATGCCGCATTAGGGTGAACATGTCATGCGACATGATTCTCCACATCTATACCAACCTAGCATCAGCCAATATCTCTCTCATAGTGACGGGCTTGACTCCCACCTCTACAAATAGTGCACATAGTTGGTCGTCCAACTCCATCCTCAATACACTGTCAAGCCTACACCTAGAAAAAGGTGGTACCGACACACCATGAGGACCAGGTCTGTCTGCACCGGCCTGATCCTCGGCATCTGCCATATCCTGAATGTCATTAGGATCTTCACCTGGATCATTTGGTGGCGGTGGCATCTCATCGCCATCAAATGACCCAATGTTTTCAAAATATATATAAGTACACAACAATAATTAGACAATTTCATTAAAAAATTTAATAAAAACAAGTTAAATGATATGTTAGAATAAATTTAAATAAAACAGTAATATTACCTCTATCATTTGGCGGCTCATCATTTGTGATGAGGATGTTGGCACACCCTCGCCAATCCAAAATAGCATACGGATAGGGGACCAGAATGGAGGGATGTTCATCAACACTGGCTAGCAACTCTAGTGCATCATGCGATATCCTCATGAAAAAATCTGACTCGCCGCTCTTGGGCATCATTTGTCCCCACATCTGCATCCGTATATGCAACATCGATCTATGAGGCTGCCAAACAAAATTATGCCTCATCTTTGGAAACCTCTCAAAAAATATACAAAATAGCTCTAAAGCAAAAGGGAAGTTAAGCCTCCCTTGTGCCTGAGCATGACATCTATCTAAATTTGTACAGAACTGTCGCAAAAAAATGGAAGACCACCTCACAAGTCACGGGTCTTGTAATAAAGAATAAACATAAAATAGAAGCGGGCAACTAATGCGTTTCCCGTCACTGGTATGGTGTGCAATGGTCAAAATTAGTAGTGAGAGGCACCTCATCTCCTCTCCACCAAATGAAGCAATATGTAACTGACCTCCGGAGACTTGAAAATCTGAAGGAGACAATATATCTATGCTAATGTATCTCTGGTAGTACACCAACTGACTCCCTGATACATAGCCAACAGGGGACCTCTGGTAATGAGCGAAAATCCACCACTCTTCTTCATAGGCCAGTAATGAAATAGATGTCCTCCTTAGTGGGCATGTACCACTGGTTAGGAACAACCCGGAAGGCCTGTAGGTGGGAATTCCACCTCCAGATAAAATGTCGCAAAAACACACCATGGCCCTTTAGGGTTATAGCCTCCTCATAGAACTTGAGGAGGCCTACCTTCCTTAGGAGCCCCTAGGTAGCTGCTGTAATAGGGCGAGGGTACGTATCTCTCTCCTTCTCTCGTGCCTCCCACAAGAAAACCATGTTATACTGGTCCGCCTATTGTTGCTATTGTTCCTTCTCTTCTCTCCTTCACATTGCTGAAGGATTGACATATTAATTATTTTTTTTTATTAAATGGGACATGTATTTAGGAATATATATATATATATATATATATATATATATATATATATATATATATATATATATATATATATATATATATATATTTGAAAACAAAAAAAAACAAGGTACCACCAAATAGTATGCATCGATAATCGTTTTTTTTGTCAGAAAATTTGAGGCAAGCAGACCTCAAAATTTCACACCAGAAAATTTTTAGCGCACTAGTGGCGATGCACCTGTAAATTTTAAGTGCACTACCCTCTTGGCATTGTTACAAAGTCCATGGTGTGGTGGTATAACATAACGCACCATTGACTATGGACCAGTGTCAGGAGGGCGTTGCGCTGACCAAACTATATGTCATGTGGCGTATAGTTTAGGAAGCGCACCGCCCTCTTGACATCACTACATAGTCAACTGTGCAGGTGTTTACCTAGCCGCACCATTGACCATGTCAAATTGTCAGAATGCAGTGCACTAACAAAATTTCCCGCCCCGAGGCGGATATTTCCGTCAACGCACCGCATTCCCGCAATTCGATATGGTCAATGGTGCGGCCGGGTAACGGACCGCACCGCACTTTTTTTTAATTTTAAAAATCATGGTGCGCCATTTCTATCCGCCCTAATCTGTGCAAGATGTCGTAACCACACGTGGTGCGACCTGTAAATTTATAGGCAACACTGTGAACCGGTGTGAGCCGAACGGCTCGAGCACACCACGCGGGAATTTTTTTGTTAGATAAGGTGCATTTTAAGCTATTTTACAAAACTAATCTGCTAAAAGGTTGAATTATGGAAAAACAAGGAAAATACCTGTACATTTGGCCGTTAAGGAGGCATATTGGCTGTAGAATTTGCAAAACTAATTTTTCTCACTGTTTTGCAAAATTCAAAATGGAGATTGTTAGGATGAATCCTTAGTGTAAGTGTACGAAAAAGACCCATTTAGCTGTGCATAACAAACAACCATAACAACAAAAGATGGCTACTAATATCTTCAAATCTGCAGTTAGTTGATCAAGACAAATGCTGCAAAAATCCAGATCTATGCATAAAAAGACATTAAGCAGTAAAAATAAGGTTTTTCTCCATGCATCCAATAGACAAGACAAAAACAATATTTTTTGAATAATTTTATATTAATGGCACCTGGGAGGAAAACAAGAAAGGTGTTTCCAATTCTCCTCAATGGGATGGGTTCTTGGAAGTCCTCAGCACTTCAGATCTAGAATTTCTCTCTATTGTTGGTGTAGAAAACCCAGACAAACATAGAACTCAAAGGGAGCTCACAAAGCAAATAATAGAAAATATGACAATGATAAGGGCTCAAAGTCAGACCAAGAGTATAGATCCAGAGTGATCTAAGAGGCAACAAAAGGTGATGAATGGTAAGAAAAAACCTTCTATTTATAACAAAATAAGGTCATTCTAGATCTTGGTGCATGATTAAAATAATATTAACCAAATCTAGATCCACCTTTTATGGAATATTCTATTATATTTGTTGGAGGGGAAAGGCATTTGACTTGGGTCAAATCCCTTTATTTGTAAATAATAAAATAGCTAAATGATTTATTTATCATTTTAAGGAAGTAGTTGAATGATAATTAAATAAATAATGATTTATTCAATTGTTTATAAATGATTTAGTCAAATTTAACAAGAAATATTATTTAACTAAGGTTTAAATAATTATTCCTAGAAAATAATAAGATAAATAAGGATTTGTCTAATTAATTTCCTTGTTTTGGGTTAAATATGACTAGGAATAATAATTAAATTACTGTTTAATTAGTTATTCCATGAGGAAAACCAAACAAATATAGATTTGTTTAATATTTCCCCTTAGGGTTTCCTGTTTAGACCATAAACAACCTAATAAATGTGTTTTATTAAGTTATTTTACATAGTGAAAGCAATTTTACTTAGGGTAAAATTGGTCTTACATGGTGTACTTGGGTCCATCTAATGATAATAGGTTAGATGACAAAAAAATGGTGTAACAGATTTCCCCCTAGTGTGCGAGTGTTAGGAGAAAATCGTATGACCGAAGTACGTTGTAAGAACTCAATCACCAGACATCAAAAGGGAAGTCAGAGAGAGGAATGTAAGGTAGACTAATGTGCTGAAGAACTATACCTTGAGGAGACGAGACTTACAGGTGCAACAAGTCTCTTTTTATGAGTGGGTACCTGTGCTAAAGGTGGTGGGGGAGGAATACCTATGCCCTCCGAGACAAAGTACAAAAGAATAGTGCGTCCAATAAACAAGGGACCAAACCATAAATTATAGGTTGGCATAAACATGAGCCATAGAAAAGATAGAATGATGAATCCCACATACATGCTTTGCCTGGGATAACAGCCAGGACTTATACAATAATATCTGAGTACATGGGATACAAATACAACCCAAATGCCCCTATAAACGGGGAAGGGATCACAAAATCTGACCAATCCATGCAAATCAAAGAGGTGCTGCAAGCGACTAAGGCCAACATCATCAAATATATGGAGCTGCATCGAAGGCTGTGAGGAAGAGGTTATCCGGGCATCTGGGGGGCTACCTGGAGAGCCACCCCCTCATGAGGGCTGGCACATATCACACACACCTGGGAATCGCTGATATCTGCTGCTGTATCACTGGACCATCAAGTATACAAATCTTGATCATGCTGAAAGGAGCTGGAGCTGAGAAACAATCAAGTCAAAGGGAAATAAGGAGTCCCTTTGCCTGATCCTAGGCACCGAACAAGAGTGGAAGCTGGAACCAAGGTACACCTCCCTCTAGACCTGTCTTTTGGAATGAATGAGCTAATGTCGACAAAAGGAGGTCCACCATAGGTGAGGAAATAAGGGATCCTCAACTAAGGCACGCGAGAAAATAGTGGAGTGACTGACAGACTGAAAACAATGATGATGATGAAATGGGGGGTACTGAGTAGCAAATGGACGACTTCCCTTGTTAAAGAATAAAGGGCATGGATGACCGGGCAGTGACTAGCACAATATCATGAGGGATAGGGGACAGTGGGACTGAAGGCCATATTGTGCGACACGAGAGAGGAACCAAGCAATGAAGGATGGAGGACTATAACGGGATACAAAGGGACTCGGGATAGACTCCATGAATGCAATGATGACTCAACTCGGATGCTCTAAACAAGGGCGACTCAATGATGCTGCCACACAGTGAAGGTCCAAAGGGGACCGTAAAAGCATGAGTACAAGATGGTATCTCATGACAAAAATCAACACGAACAAGGACAAGTATGGAGGAAAAGTGGTGCCCCAAGTACGAGTGTTATAAATGAGGAAATCCGATTTTGAGGAGAGGTGAAGTGACCCTTCTTGGACAAAAAGTGTCTTGGTGAAGCATTGAATTACGAAAAAAAAACAGATGCTAGCTATCTAAAGGAAAATAAAACATGCATTTCGGGAGGGAAATGCTAAGGGTAATATTTCTTAACATAGAGTGCATTGTGAGGATTAAGAAGGGGGTGGCCTTCGAAGTCCTCTAAGAGGTATGCCCCCTTACCGAGATCCTTACTGATGATGTAAAGGCCTAGCCATAATGAGTCAAACTTCCCATGACCGAGGACATCATGAGCCTGGTCATATACTAGAACAAGGTCACCTTCGTGAAAAGTACGAGGGTGGACTTTTCGGTCATACTGAGCTTTGGTGCGTTTCTTGGCCACTTCAATGGTTTGCAATGCAACACGATGGTCTTCGAAGGTGCACTCAAGCATGATAAGTCATTGTTCTAGAGGTTGGATATTAGGGAGAAGCACAACGGCTAGATGAAGGGAAGGGATTTCACACTCGATCGGTAAGACTGCCTCCTCTCCGAAAACGAGGTGGAAAGGAGTAAACCCGGTGGCGGTTTTAACAGAAGTTTGATAGACCCACAAAGCAGGGAAGAGCATAAGATGTGAGTTGGTTTTGTGCTTATTCACCATTTGTTGAAGAATGGTCTTAAGGATTTTATTGACTGCTACAACTTGGCCATTACCTTGGGGGTAATAGGAGGAGGAATATTGATGCTCAAAACCCAACAGTGAGGATAACTCATGCCATATCTCATCTTCAAAATGTCGGCCATGGTTAGAGACTAATTGTTTCGGAAATCTGAATCGAGCGATAACGTGGTTAAAGAAAAAGAGGGCTGCGGTAGCTACCGTGTTGTTAAATATTGGCATAGCCTCAGCCCATTTTGTGAAATAGTCAATCGCAACGATGATATACTTATGGTTACCAGCAGATGGAGGTCAACACTCCTGTTGCACTAAAAACTGTCACCTTGACATTCTTCTGACTGTATGAGCTCATTGTCACTCATACTTACCTCCTCAGCAAGTCTTACAACCTCTACTCCTCATGTCAAGCCCTAAAAACAGGAGAAAAACCCTAAAAAACTCCAAAACCCTAGGTACGCAAGTAATGTGAAGCTTACCTGCGTTCTTGGCTGGGGTACGCAGGTAATGTGAAGCTTACCTGCATTCCAGAATGCAGTTTCTCTGTGTAATGCCTGCGTACCCCTGTCAAAGTCAAAAGGGTGAGAAAGTAAAGTGAAAACGCTGATTTTTGGTCAATTATAGAAGCTTCTGGATGAGATTTTTTGGGGGTGAGTACGCTCTTGTAAGGTTCATGCATCCCACACCTTAAGGAGCTAACCCCTTGATGTGAGGAGCCTATCCCTTTGAAGGAGGATTCTATCCCTTCATAGGTGGAACCCCAACCTCCTCATCTGCACTATAACAAGAGGCATTGGGTAGCCTCAAGGGGAGTTCAAGCTTTAGTGTGTGATTGAGGTGAAGTGCTGTTGAGATTTAGACTCCTTTCTGCTAAGCTTTTGTGAGGAAAGATCACATACGTCTATGTGCTCCTGGAGGAAGAGTGCAAGGCTTATCAAAGTAGAGGAAACTCCTGCTTCAGACCCCGGGAAGGCCTGTTCAACATCAAGGCTAAGGTTGTAAGGTTATTATATTATTTCAAAGTCAATACAATCAAGATTGTTTTTCTCAATAAATTGTCGTTCGATTGTTTATTTCAATAAGCTGTCGTTTGATCGTTTATTTCGTAGATTCCTTGATCACTATGATAGGTATGTTTTATAATTATTTGTTATACAGGTGCTATTTAATATTTGCTTGTTTGTGATTGCAGGTCTTTAAAGACGACACTTTCAAGTGATGGAAGAACTATTGTTTCGACGGAAGAACTATTGTTGCGACAGAAGAACTATTGTTGCGGCGGAAGAACTACTGATGCGACGGAAGAACTACGGTCACAAATAAGAGTTTGGATCTAAGGTAGGATCGACACCTTTCTAGAATTTACCTGTAAAACAAATATATTTAGAGAAAGATAAACTTAGTTTTTTTTTTGTTGCTAGATTGTCTTCTGACACTAGGGAGATCGATATTATCCACAAGATCGATTTATCTGGCCAACAAATTGGCGACTCCACTGGGGAAAGATTCTTGATTTTTGGTTTTCCTTTATTTTGACTTGAGAGATTGATTTTTTCTGGTTTTTTATTGATGTATACTCGCCTGGGTAGCTTAGTTTTACTTTACTTTGAAATTTTTTGAAGTTTTTTGGGTTTTTCTTGAACTTTTCTGGGGACTGCACTTTGTTTTCCCACACAGTGCGGGCAGCTTCGCACTTTCCTTAAGTAACTAGTGCGGGACCGCACCTATTGCCTATGGGGCCTGCGAACCCTGTTAAAATTTTTGAAAAACTTGAGATTTCTCCTTCCAGTTTGAGTTTAGATTTAATTTAGGATTCTTAGCATATACTCAGATCTGTATTTTTCTGTCAAAAAGCCTTGTTTATGAGTTTCTTTCAGCAATTTTTCATCTCATCAATCTTCATTAAGTTAATTGGGTGTTTTGAGTCTCTTTTTTAAGAAATTATTAATTTGATTTCCTTTGGTCATTACTTGGAGGTTTGTCTCGGTATTTTCACAATTTTGCATCTGTTTGCTTTTGTTTTTGCAAAAACAAATTTCCCCCTCATTCGCCGGGGGGGCTAAATTGTGTATGAGTGTTAATCGCCTTTGAGTATTTTTATTTTTGATCTTTGGAACTCTCACCCAATTTTCTTTACTAACACTTGATTGGTTCTTATATTACATTAGAATCATCTCATGTTTGAGAATTCTCTTGCATAGATCACATCTGCATAATTAGAATTCTCATTTTCAGAATATGAGTGAAAAATGTGCATAGATTACATTTGCATACTTTTCAAGTGAATTGTGCATAGATTACAATTGCGATTAGTTTCTTTAATTTGAATTTACATGTTTTTATGCTTGTTTTAAAAACACACAAAAAAAAAATTGTTTTGGAATTGATTTGCATTAGTTTTTCTTGATGAAATTAGTGCATTAGAGAATTTGTTATATTTTCTCTTAATGATCAATTTTTTGCATTATTGGAAGTGAATGGAAACTCTCTCCTTTCTTTAGTTAGGATTCATCGAATTGAAAATATTACATTATCATATTCGATTTCATTCAGTTTTGGCTCGGGTCATAACACCATTGGTTTCATATCCATTTACCCTTTGAGTAATAACAGCCCAAATAACACAACTCTTAATTAAAATTGATCTAGTAATTTTTTTTATTTCTAGGGCTCTTATCACCAATATAGCTTAGGCTAGTATCTTGGAGTAGGGAGTAATTAACTCTCCAAGATAGTAAAAACAAACAAGTAGATAAATCTTGCGGTAGGAAATAAATCCAATTGTAACTGGTACATTCTGGGAAGCTTCTCTTAAAGGAGTTAATCACGAGATCATGTCCAAACCTTTGAGACAATCAATTATATTTCATTGGGGAAGATAGAAGATCTGCGCGCATTACAAACGGTAAACCTCGGATTAACCATTGTTGAGGAGCCTGGGGTCACTTGTTGGTAAACCTCAAATTGACCATGTCGAGGAGCCTTCAAGGGGATTGAGCTTTGTTACTCTACCCTTGCGCGTAGAATCAGATCGTAGACTTTTCCCCCAGTTGTATTTTTTGCTATTGGTAACCTTAGTGTCCATAAAATTAAGATTATTTCCTAAGGTGACGGTGAAGGAAAGATCTCACTATACCTGGAGAAGACGTCGACTATACTCACTTGGACTCTCTGGGGGGTTCTCTTCACTCGAGATGGTTTTGTGAAGAAACTTGTGTCAGTATATTTCATTAAGCAGGTTGTCGAGGTAACTGTTCCAACCGCCATTTCTGCATTAAAATTCTACAATGTTGGATTTCATCACCAACTAGTGTTTTTAGTGCGAGAATCTACTGTTTGTGTGTGGTTTGACTCCTAGATTTGATAGCGCGTGTTAATTCGTTTTTATTTTTATTTTTAGAGACCATAGGTGTGAATTGTGAATTTCAATTGTTAGGTGTGAATTGTGAATTGTTAATTTTAGTTTTAAATTGTTAATAAAATTCACTGAAGTTGAATATAATGGCAACTGTTCCGGAATTTACCAACCAAGGAACCCCTCTTAACAAGAATCCTAGTACTTTTCCTTGCTTTGGAAATGTTGGTCCTCCTTATATGGCTACTTTTTCATTACCTGGATTTACAATAGGTTTACCGATATGGTTATTTTCAACTTCGTTGGCCCCGAATACTCCAATTGTTCCACTTAAACCGGATGCTTCACCTCAACGGAGTTCACCATCTTGACATCACCAACCTTCTGTTGACCCTTTACCTTCTTCGCCTAATATTTCTTCCTCCATTTCTTCCTCTTCGCTTGGTAAAAGCCTTGATGCTAGTAACCAGGTGGCTAAGAAGAAGAAGAAAGGGAAGAAGAAGAAGAAGAAGAAGAAGCAAGATAAGAAAGAAGTCAACCAACCAACCATCGCTGTAAATGTTAGTAGTGTTGAGGAAACCTCCAACATGAATTGTAAACCCAAATACCCTTGCAGGCTTTGTAAGGGTGACCACTTCCTTATCAATTGTCCCAGTATTCCAAAGGTCTTGGAAGTATGGTCAGAAAAATCTCATCAACTTTCTGTTGATCCATCAACCAGTGATAGTCAGGTTCCTGGGAAAAAGGGCAAAGTTAGGTTTCCTTGTAAGTTATGCAAAGGGAGTCATCAAACTCACATTTTCCCTCACATGGATGAAGCCTCAAAATTATTGGAAAACCTTACTGTTCCACAGCAAGAATTTCCAACTAGTTACTGTAAACTTTCTCCCAACCTACCATCAACTGACGGAGTGATTGATCTAATTTCAAGTACAGTTGATCCCACTCTTCCATTGGAGAGTGAAACTCATCTCACTCAGGTTGATGATCCATTAGTTGATCAAGTGGTCGATTCGATTTCACATTCGGTCGATCCCATTCTCTCTGTAGAGAGTGAACAAAATTTTCATAGATACCGCTGAGGTTCTTCTTGTTACATCAGATTCTTCTACGCTAGGGGGCATTTCAGCTGTTTCTACAGAACCCCCTCCAAGTACTGAGGTCTTTTCCTTTGATTGGAATAGACTAACAAAACCTCATCTTCCTTCCTCCATCCATTTCCAAATCATTGTGAAGTTTGGTGGTAGGGACATACACCGCACACAGGTAGATGAAGGTGCTTCTGTTAGTATTTTATCCTCAACTGCTTGGAAATCTTTGGGTTCCCCTCAGCTTGTTCCTATTACGCAGAATATGAAAGCTTTTAAAAGAACCATTAGTGAACCTTTAGGGATCCTTCCTAAGTTTTCTATTACTTTGGAAGGTAAAACTGTCTGTATTGATCTTATGGTAGTTCGAGGCCCCTTGGATTTCAATTTACTCCTTGGGTGAGACTATGTCTATGCAATGAACACTGTATTATCGACACTCTTTTGTTTGATGTCTTTCCCTCACAATGGAAATATTGTGACTATAGACCATCTTTCGTTCCCTAGTCTTGTTTCGATTACCAATAATATGACACCCCTAAATTTTCCTGATTCTAAAGTGGTATCTACCCCGCCACGGGTTAATTATGTGGAAACTAGTCCCATGTTTTCAATTACCAATGTAAGTGAGCCTCTCACTGTTTGCTCATATTCCTTTGACTTAGATCCGGCAATTGACATGGAAAACTCTATGGGATTATTTGAACGCGATGTTCTTATCCCTTTTTAGTCCCTTGACATGTGTTCCTTCCATAGAACTATTCTTCCTTCTGATGAAGACCTCTTGTAAGCCATGATAAAGGTGTGTCCATTGACATGTGTTTATTCCAGTTGGAAGCCATGATCAAGAAGCCAAGGATAGTTCCTTTTACTGTGCCAACCTCATTAAAAAATGAATCAGTGAGTGTGAGGATAGTTCCTTTTACTGTGTCAACCTCATTAAAAAATGAATCATTTAGTCGAGAGCATAGTTCCTTTTCTTGTGTCAAGCTCGTTAAAAAAATGAAACAAGCTTCCAAGAGGAAAGTTCTTTTCCTATGTCAACCTCGTTAAAAAATGAATCAGGTATGAGGATAGTTCTTTTCCTGTGTCAACCTCATTAAAAAATGAATCAATAGGTAGATTGTAGAGAGTAGATTAATAGATTAGAAATAAGTAGTTTCTGAGGATGGTTCCTGTTACTGAGTCAACCTCGTAAAAAATGAATCAGGTATGAGGAAATTTCCTTTGAATGTATCAACCTCGTTAAAAATGAATCAGTGTATCAAGAGGAAAGTTCCTTTTACTGTGTCAACCTTGTTAAAAAATGAAACACATTGCCATGAGCATAGTTCTTTTCCTGTGTCAAGCTCGTTAAAAAATGAAACAAATCCTCCCCTAATTGAGTCAAGTCTCTAACTAGATCTCATAAATGTTAAGTCATATATTTAGGTTAGTTATTTCAGTTTTTGCATAATTTTCTTACAGTTTTAGTTCGGGTCTTTCATATGATCTCGTAAATGAAACTTCATTCCATCCAGCTATTAATTTCTAGCAGTGTACTTAGTTGAATGAAATGAAGCTGGGGGGGCATGCGCTCTAGCAGTTATGCTTAGGGGGCATCAAGCACAATTTTCTCTCTGTTTCAAGCTTATGTAAAAATGAAACCACTCTGAAGCTTAGTTTTTCTCTGTTTCAAGCTTTTGTAAAAATGAAACCTATCTTGAGTCAATTTCGATTATTTTCAAGACTTGTTAAACTTATGAAAATCCCGAGATGATTTTGCTGTCTTTCATTCTAGTAAAACACATGAAAATGCCGAGTTCTTTCTGTCTTTTCCTGCTCATAAATTAAATTGAAATTCGACCACAGGAGTATGTTTTTATCCCTTTTTCGAACTCGTTAAAACTTACGAAAAAGTGAAAACCATGAGTACATTTTTATCCCTTTTTCAAACTCGTTAAAACTTACGAAAAATTGAAAACCATGAGTACATTTTTATCCCTTTTTCGAACTCATTAAAACTTACGAAAAAGCGAAACCTTGGAGTCCTATTTTAAGCCCTTTTTAGACTCTCGAAAATTGAAAATATTTCCGAGCACTTGATTATTCGAACTCGTTAAAATAAATGAATGATCGTCCCTTCGGTATAAGTTTACCCCTTTTACGGACTGAAATGGACTATTTACGAAAAAGGTATATGTTGACTAATTAAGGTCAATAGAGTTCTCTCCTGCATTATTTTATTCTTTTTTGGGCTCGAGAGACTAAATTTACGAAAAAGTACACCCATGGAGTTTTCTTAAGTTTTTTCTTCTGACTCCCTAAAATTGAAAAACACCGAGTTTCTCCTATACTGGATTCGTTAAAATTTAATAGTAAAGGACCTGTTCAATTTTAAGCAGGAACGAACCACTCCTTCTTAGGGTTTTAATCTTAAACCAAGTTGGACTCATCCGAAGGATGAGCTTATAAACAAGCAAATGTTATCCTCCTCAAGCTTGTAAAAAATAAAGAGGTACTTGCCAAAAATGGTGGGGGAAAATAGAGAAAAACGAACCTGTTTGTTACATTTTGATTATTCGGAAAACCGTTAACCACTCTTGAACATGACACTTTTGTTCACTTGGGTTGGGAAAATCCTTTGCCTAACAGTTAATCAAACGATATTAAAAATCTTCAGCTGGTTTCTGGGTATTAGCTTTGGGTCAATTATCACCAAGCCATCTGCAATGTCGTTATGTGTTCAAGAGGAAAATTAAAACAAACCATTCATCTACAAAATATTTGTCTTCCATTTTGACCATCCCTGAGTTAGTCCTTGCCAATATATTTCTTCAAATATTGATTTATGATTTTGTGTTGTGGGCTTGCCTACGACAGATCACTTTCTATCGACGACAGCTCATTATCTAGGAAGTCAATATAGAAATCGTCAGTACCTTGAAATATGCACGCCTCAATGGCAGGCTTCTCACCTTCGACGACAGGTTGCATCATTGACCTTCGATCGAATGATTCCGTGACATGTTCGAATTTAGCTCATTCATTCAAATTTCATGGATTGTACTGAGTACTTTGAGGGCCATTAAAATTACTGGTGGTTACTCTCACACTTGTTATCAGTCTACATTATTGACTGGTAATCAAGTGGTTTCCACCATGTTTGAGTTCAACACATTCATTCACATGGATAGAATCGTACTGGTTCGAGAAGCGGAAATCAAGACCCTAGATCTAGTTTCTACCATCTAGGCTGCAAGGAATTTTGTCATTCATTTATATAGTGGACTATTCATAAACAGATGGCTGCATCCATACTATGTCTACACATGTCTATACTGTTTATGTATTAAAAAAATCATTCCTGTATCAGAACAGTTTAAGTTAGTTTTCTAGTTAGTTTTGATCTGAGTATGGGAATGCCTACCTCAGCGATGAAATGTTTACATATATATGTTTTGCATTGAATTTTTTTTCAGGTTCCAATTGGGGTGTCCACAGGATGATCCTTGAAATGATAAAGTACTTCACTCTTCATATATGACAGAGTTCATCTTCATCTATTCCAGACTTCGCACTTTAAGGGGCAATCTATTGCACTAAAAACTGTCACCTTGACATTCTGCTGACTGTATGAGCTCATTGTCACTCATAATTACCTCCTCTGCAAGTCTTACAACCTCTACTCCTCATGTCAAGCCCTAAAAATAGGAGAAAAACCCTAAAAAACTCCAAAACCCTGGGTACGCAGGTAATGTGAAACTTACCTGCGTTCCTGGTTGCGGTACGTAGGTAATGTGAAGCTTACCTACATTCCAGAATGTAGTTTCTCTGTGTAATTCCTACGTACCCCTGTCAAAGTCAAAAGGGTGAGAAAGTAAAGTGAAAAAGCTGATTTTTGGTCAATTCTAGAAGCTTCTGGATGAGATTTTTTGGGGTGAGTATGCTCTTGTAAGGTTCGTGCATCCCACACCTTAAGGAGCTAACCCCTTGATGTGAGGAGCATATCCCTTTGAAGGAGGATTCTATCCCTTCATAGGTGGAACCCTAGCCTCCTCATCTGCACTATAAAAAGAGGCATTGGGTAGCCTCAAGGAGAGTTCAAGCTTTAGTGTGTGATTGAGGTGAAGTGTTGTTGAGATTTAGACTCCTTTCTGCTAAGATTTTGTGAGGAAAGATCACAAACCTCTATGTGCTCCTGGAGGAAGAGTGCAAGGCTTATCAAAGTAGAGGAAACTCCTGCTTTAGACCCCGGGAAGGCCTTTTCAACATCAAGGCTAAGGTTGTAAGGTTCTTCTATTATTTCAAAGTTAATACAATCAAGTTTGTTTTTCTCAATAAATTGTCATTCGATTGTTTATTTCAATAAGCTGTCGTTTGATCGTTTATTTCATAGATTCCTTGATCACTATGATAGGTATGTTTTATAATTATTTGTTATACATGAGTTATTTAATATTTTCTTGTTTGTGATTGCAGGTCTTTAAAGACGACACTTTCAAGTGATGGAAGAACTATTGTTGCGACGGAAGAACTACTGATGCGACGGAAGAACTACGGTTGCAAATAAGCGTTTGGATCTAAGGTAGGATCGACACCTTTATAGAATTTACTTGTAAAATGAATATATTTAAAGAAATATAAACTTAGTTGTTCGTTTGTTGCTAGATTGTCTTCTGAAACTAGGGAGATCGATCTTGTCCTCAAGATCGATTTATTCGGCCAACAACTCCATAAACTCGATGGCCCATTTACAGAAGGGGCCAGCTGTGATGATAGGATGGAGGGGAGCTAGAGAAGCTCGCACCTTAGGGGCGAAATGCTGGCAATTGGAACAATGTTTGATTGCTTCAATGCAATCACTGAAGAGAGAAGGCCAAAAATACCCAGCGCGCATGACTTTCTGGGTGGTAGCAAGACCAGAGAGGTGGCCACCACAAGTGCCGCTATGGCAAGCATTGAGGACTTGCTTAGCTTCATCGTGTGTGAGACAATGACGAAGGACAGTATCGATGTCCCAACGATAGAGGTCGTCACCGATAAGAAGGTAGCGGGGAGCCTGGTGTTGGATACGTCATCGAGCATCACGATCAAGATGAAGGGAAAATTTTTGGGTTTGCAAGTAAGTAAGGATATCGCCGCCTTGGTAGGATATCTCCATACCAAGGATCGTTCGTGGTAATGGCGAATGAGTTCTCATCAGGAAAATCATCATTAACTGGAGGATCTGGCGTACCGGTAGGTAATTCAGAAATGAGTTCATCGAGGGATAAACCTTTCTTACTTTTTGGTGTGACAAATTCGAGGTTGAATTCCTGAAGGATAACGACCCAATGGGTGTACTTCCCATTGAGGATGTGGCGACTCAATAGGAAATCCATGGGGTTGGAATTAGTCACAACCTTGGTGGAACACATGAGGATGTAATGACGAAGTTTTTGGACTGAGAACACGAGAGGCAACGCTAATTTGTCTTCATGTGAGTAGGATACAGGAGGACCTACGAGGTTCTTACTGAAATAATAGATCATATGCTCGATACTGTTGTCATCTTCTTGGATGAGGACTCCAACGAACGAATAGGTGGAAGCGGAGATGTACAGGATGAAGTCCCTATCAAAGTCAGGAGGACGGATCAAGGGAGCAGATGTGAGAGCATGCTTGAGGGCATCAAAAGACTCGTGAGCATAGGTATCCCATACGAATGGGATGTTAGATCTGAGGATTCTAAGGAACCCATGTGCAGTGGTGGCATAGTCGGGAACGAACCGACGAAGAAAATTAGCTTTGCCTTGGAGACTCTGTAGTTGGCGTAAGGTACGGGGAATAGGAAGTTCAATAATGGCTTGAAATTTCAAAGGGTCAAGAGTTATATCATCTTTAGACACTATGAAGCCTAGGAGATAGCCGGTGGGCACGCAGAAGACGCATTTCAATGGGTTAAGGCGGATATTATACTTGCGAAATTGGAGGAAGACGGTACACAGATCGTGGAGGTGCTGCGCCTGGTGTTTAGAACGCGCAGTGAGGTCATATAAATAAGCAAGGATAATATGAGCTAATTCATGGAAACAGTAAGACATGGCCCATTGAAAAGTGGCACCGGCGTTTTTAAGGCCGAATGGCATGACCCGGTATGCGAAAGTTCCCCATGGACTGATGAATGCAGTTTTAAGTTGATCAACATGACGGATAACGATTTGGTTGTATCCGGAGAAGCCATCCATAAATGGTAGAACCTCGTGCCCCGCACACTCATCAATGATTTGGTCAATAAATGGTCTGGGGAAGTTGTATTTGGGACAAGCTTTGTTCAAATCGCGAAAGTCAGTGCAGACACGGATTGTGCCTTGTTTTTTGAGGACGGGAACTGGGTTGGACACCCAAGTGGTGTATTCGATGGGGTAAATAAAACCAGCCTTCTTGAGCTTATCGATTTCGGCTTTGATATCTTCATGTCTGGAAGGATTAATGGGTCTCAACTTTTGACGGACTGGATGGGCATCGGGCCATGTGTCGATATGGTGTTCGACGATGGTAGGATCGAGTCCGGGCATTTCCGAGTAGGGCCAGGCGAAAATATCACAGAATTCTTTGAATATCTTGGTGTAAGCTTCAATTTCTTCTAGGGTGCATTGGGTGTCCAAGGTGATATGTTCTTCAATTCTTGGTTTGATGGAAATGTCAATTTTGATGGTAGGAGAGATATTGGCCATGTTTCCTTCTTCGAAAGCATCAGGTGCAGGGATGGGATTTTTAAACCAGTCGACTGCATCGGGAATGAAGTCTTTGGTTTCCACAGCGTATTGGTCTTGGGATTGCTGTGGGAGGAAGTACGCACGATGGTGCATATCATCCCACGAAAAGTCAGTGTCGGTCATGGCTTCCATAATGTCTTCATCTGACTGGAAGATGGGGAGACTAGAGGAAGGAGGATCACCGGATGAGGTAGCAATACTTGACTCATCATCATGTGGAGAAAGGCTCACATGTGCAACGTCATGGGGGGTGATTGCAGGTAGGAGGTTAGGCGAATCATCAGGGGAAGTCACCAAGGGGACTGTCTCTGAGGGTCTCAAGGATGATGATAGGTAAAAAATGGTGGCCGAAGACTCCGTCATTTCAACATTGGGAGGGGGAATGTTAATGAGAGTGGGCAGATCCTCTAGTCCTACCGAAGTAGAACTCGCAAACAAGTGATAAGGTATCTTGTCATGCTTAGCCTTGAATTGGCGGTATGCATCTAAAGAGGAACGATACTCGTCAAGGCAGGGACAGAGGTGGGTATAATGGCCATGAAAATCACACAAAGCACAAGGGTGATTTGTGCACAAGGTTTTGAGTTTCGAGATTGAATCAGGTATAGTAACATAAACCTCAGGGATATCAGATTCCTAAAATGTCTCGTTGACCATGGTATTGAGGTGCAACAATTCAGGACAGGTATGGGTGGCGTGACCGACAACATCGCACAAAGCACACTTGATAGTGCGCTTTGGTGGTCGAGAAGGGGTAGGGTTCGTCGGGGTAGCTTTGTCCTTAGTTGCTTTTATGTGAGCTTTGCCCCCTTTTCCTGATACCATTGCAATGGGGGATGGTTCCTGTTGAG